>CM035435.1:4768878-5368878 GCA_020310875.1 Ceratopteris richardii | reverse complement strand
GACTTTATTGACAGGTTGGAGATCTTGAATAAAACGTAGTTTCCCATTCTTTTTAGGCACAGTGAACCATCTATTTGAGTAAGGTGCAAAAGATGGATCTAAAATTCTCATGTTTATCTTCTCCTTAAGTAGTTTCATTAGCTCAGGTAAGTGAGCCTTTGGAACTGGTATAGGACGAAGATTCCATGGAATATGTGGAATAGTAAAGATTATCATGGGTGCAACTAGCTTAGGATCTACACAACCAATCTCATGAGGATACATAGTAAAGGCTTTTCCATGGCTACGTATGACTCCCTCAAATTTATCTCTCTCTGCTGGCAAAAGAAAGTCATCATCTCTACCAATTTTCACCTGTTTGATTGTCTCATTCGTGAATGTATGTCCTATGTTTTTCTTATCCCGAAGAATTGGATCATTTTTCACATCAATAATTGTTTCATTACTTCCTTGAGGTAATGGTTGAGCTATGGGTTTGATTTTTTAGTCTACAGTTTTGTACTTTGTTTCAACTAAGGCATCATATGTTTGGTTAAATTTTGAGCACTTGTCAACATTGAGATCATATTCCTGGATTAGAGCATACTCATCAAGGGAAGAAAGAAGAATAATATGGGAATTAGAATTTTGTTGAAGACATAACTCTAACTCCTCAAGAGTAGAGAAACAAGGAGATGTCTCAATCACATGCTCAATGTTCTCATCATGTTCCATGATTTTGTTGTTTTTATAATTTTTTTGGGTTTTTTGGATAAAAGACTTGGACAATTGACTCTTATGAAGAAAATCTAATCTAGAATGTGGAAAACAAAGTGACAAACTATTGTACATGTTGGTTGGATGCGAGATGTCAAACCAATATCCACTGTTGTCTTGCTCAACAATGGATTCTATCCGAAATTTTGATCATATGTAGCTCCAAACATGAATCGAGGTGCACAATCACTACAAGCATGTTCATGACTCTGAGTAATAATAGGTTTCTTTCTAATTGACAATCGATTCCTAGGATGATTCACTCCTATTGTCATGACTTGAAGTGATTGCATTCCATCCTTAGACTTAAATCTAGCATAGGTAGACCCATCATCCATGGCTTTAGTTTCCATACAACTCTCACAAATAAAGGGTTGACCTAAGAGAACTTCATAGGAGCAATTATCTTGAATAAAAAAGTGAAACTCTTATGTGATTCCTCCTATGGATATGGGTACACTAGCAGAAGCTCCATACAGGGTACCTACACCATTATCTGCAGTTCTCATACGCCATCCACAATCTTTATCTATGGGCCATCGAAACTTATCATAGACTTCTCTTGAAATCACATTGATTTCGGAGTCGGAATCTACTAATGCATTTACAGTGATAGTGTTCTTATCATTTCCTATTTTAACATGCATATCTGATGTACCTCTAGACCAAAATGTTCTTTCCTCTTCATCAGATTCATGAAAGTTTAAGGCTTCAGTCATAGCTTGATCTTGATCTAGAGAATCTTGCATCTCAGTATCTAGATTAAGTGGAAACCTCTTCCTTTTAATTAGGCCGATAAAGTTATCTTTAAAAACGGGCTTTGCAATAGAGAAAACTTGTTCTAAAGACATAGTCACTTGACTCTTAAGCAAAATGTCATCTAAAATCTCCATATGATCTTATTTTCTCTCAATTTCTGAAATCAAGATGGCTTCAGGTTTTCTCTTTGGTATCTTTTGTTTTTGCTCAGGGTCTTGTTTTTGTTCATGTTCTCGTGTTTGGTCTTCAGTTTGTTTTGATTGTTCTTGTTTATCTAAAGGCTTTGGTTCTGTTTTTCTTTGCTTTGTCTTCTTCCCTTTTTGTTTCTCCTCTTGTTTTTGTTCATTGGGTTGTGATTCTTGTTTTTTATGTTTGGATTGTGATGTTTCTCCCTGCTCTATGATTGTTTCTATTCCCTCTGAGGTTTGATTTTGCGTTACTCTTCTTCCACTAGGCTCAGCTTCATCTCTTTTTTGTTTTTCTTCTACATTGGATATGTGAGAAATAAGAGATTGATCTTCTATCGGTGACTCCCAAGCCGTTATTCTCCTAATCTCATCTCGTGCTCTTACTAAAGCCTCTATGGAAAAGTCACCTTCCTTTGTGGGTTTACTTGATTCTACTTGTTGTTCATCAAGAGCTTCTAGTTTCACTCCTCTAGTTCCTACATCCGTTATGGTTATATTTTCATAATGTTTTTTCATTCCTCCCTTACCATAATTTCCTTGCAAAGGTAGCCTAGATCGATAGTCACAGATTTTCTTGTCTATGTCTATTACTAGTCGTTGCTCCTTAGCAGCCTTCAATAGTTCACAATATCTCAAAAAGTGCTCTAACGAATCACACCAAGGACACCTACGAGGGCCACACACAAAACCATTTTGATTTTGAGGATTTTGATTAACTTGTGGTGGGAAATTTTGAAATTGAGGATTTTGTTGATAAGGTATTGATTGAACAGGATAATTAGGATTTTGATAAGGCAATTGATGTATTTGAGGAGCTTGGGGAGCAACATGTGGTACTTGAGGTGCAAGAGGAGCTTCCATATTATACGGTTGATGATTTTGAAAATTTTGATTTTGAGGAGTTTGAAAAGCTATTTGAGAAGCTTGAGGATACATGTTTTGATACATTTGAGGATTTTGCACATGAGAATGAGGATTTTGCATTGAAGGATTATGCATTGGAGGAACTTGATATGCTTGAGTAGGAGCTACTTGTGGATTTTGATTGGTAGCTATAACATGTTGATTAGGCTCTTGAAAAGTCATTGGGTTCATTTGATTTTGGAAAGTTTTGGTGTAATTAGATTGTAAAGCATCTATAGTCTTGGCCAAATTGGATTGTGTAGCAATAAGACTTTCCATTTGCTTAGTGAGAATTTCCACTTGAGATTGTTCAACTACACTTTTATTTGGCTCTACTTTAAAACCTTGAGTAGGCTCCATCATTTGAGGAATAGGAGTAGAGTCAAAAAGCATAGCATGGGATTGTTCTCTAACTTGCTCCTTAGTTTGTGGAAGGCTAGCTTGAGGAAGACTAGTTTGCTCATAAAACATGGATTGTCTTTGATGTCTATGGGCTATAGCCTCTACTACTTTACGCACTTTTTCCCAATTGTCAGTAAGACCATAGCGCTTATCCGGCTCTTCTAATCGTCGTTCAACTTCCCTATGAGTTTCAAGATGAAGAAGCTTAAGAAAATTGATCACAAGATCAAGTTCCAAAGTTATCTTATCCTCATCAGGAAGTTGCTCATAGCGTCTAATATACTCATTTTGTAAGTGAGTAATAGAGCTACTAGGCTTTGGAGAATTGACCCATCGTAAGAACCCATCTCAATTATGTTGGCTATAATTTTCAAGATAGAATTCTTGGAGCATCTCCTTTCTAAAATCACTCCAAGGAAGACTATCATATTGAGTGACACAGTTTATGATAGAGCTATCAACAATTCGTTCAAAGAATGATATCAAAAGATCTTTGGGAAGACCAAAAATCATAGCTTGCTCTTCAAACAAATCTAAGTAGCTTGTTATGTTGATGCCATTGAATTTTCCTTTCTCTCTTAACATAGAAGAGACTATTCTTTGGCCTTGTTTCTCAACAATAAGGGATTTGAATCCTTCCTCCATCTTATGTGAATAAGCAAGTGATGCACGATGCTCTAGATCTCTCACAAATGCATTTACTTCACGACGAAGATGTGCACGATACTGTGAGAAATCCAGTGCAACACTCAAGACTGATGATGATGAAATGATGAGGATGAAAAATATGAAACAAAGGATATGGATCACTGTTGATATATTTAGGTAGTGATATGTGTGAACACTCTAGGACCGCCGGGGCACTTTTTTCCCTCTTTAGGAGGTTTTTTTTCCCCCGGCTTGTATATACGCCTATTGCCCTTATGGGCTACTTATCTTTGTACATTCTCTAGTAATACATTCAGTCTTGTGTGTTGTGCTCCAAGCTTCTTCTTCTTCCTTGTGCTGTTCGCGTGCTTCCGCAGACGTCTATCTCCAACCATTGGTATCAGAGCAGGTCGTCGATTCTTCTAGGGCGCCGTCGACACTCCTTCGTTTGCAGTCTCAGATTCGCACGAAATTTGGTGAGCATACTCAGGGTGTTTTCAAGATCAAAACTGCTTTGCTCTGTCGTGCAGAAATCGCGATCTGAGCTCGTTTCGGCCTCCGAACGCACTATCGTAGCGCTTGTGCAGGCTATTTCGTCCTTTTGTGCCAAAGGTATATACCAGTTTCTGCTCGCCAGTTTAAGCGTCTCGAAGTTTGCTACAGGTCTAGCAGAACTCGTCTGGGCAGTTCTGTTCAACTTTTTGAGATACAGTCAATTTTCTGCATCAAGGTATTTTAGTCACTGGCCATGGCTGAAAGCAGTGATGTATTTCGTATGTTGGCTGTTGAGGATAAGTTGGATGGTACCAACTACCCATTATGGGCTTATATGATGCGACATGTACTGGTTGCAAAAGGATTGTGGAACATTGTGCAGGGTGTTGAAAGACGTCCTGTTACACCTGTAATGACAGGTACTGCAAATACAGGTGTTTGAGCGGATGAAGATGGTGTCGAAGATGATATTCCGCAGATTCCTGTTCGTGCTGCTGTTTCTGTTGCACCTACTGCAGAGCAGATTCGTTGGGATGGCAGAGATGCCCAGGCACATGCATTGATAGCCTTGTCTGTCAAACGTGCCATTATTCCTCACATTCGCTCTTGCAGAACAGCAAAGGATGCTTGGGATACACTTACCACTTTGTACCAGGCTAGGAATGAGGCTCGTGTTGCTTACCTCCGAAAACAGTTGGAGAGTGAGCACATGAATGAAGGTGATTCTATGGACAGTTTTCTTACAAAGATCAAAGACCTGAAGGAACAATTGATTTCTGCTGATGAGGTTATACCAGATAGCTCACTTGTGTAGACCGTTCTGAATGGTCTTCCTGATTCATATCAGAGTTTTGCCTCTACTCTTCGGTTGATGATGAAAGGCAATCCGAATGCCTTGTCATTTGAGGAATTAGTCTCTGTTCTGTTGCAGGAAGATCAGTCCAGGCAGAACAGGTCCATTATGCGTGTTGCAGATCAAGCTTTCTTGGCTAGTCAGAAGGGCAAAGGAAAATGGAGCTCTTCTACTAGTAAGCAGAAATCTGCAAATGCTGCACAATCAAAGAACCAGGATAAAGATGAAAAGAAATCAGAAAAGCAGAAATTGTTCTGCAAGTACTGTAAAGGAAATGATCATATTATAAAGAACTGTCCAAAATTGGCTGCTAAAGAGGCAAAGAAGAAAGAGGCTGGAATGGTTGTTGCAGAGGCCTCTACACCTAAAACAGAGTCTGCAAATCTTGTGCAGGAAGAAGAATGGGCGTTTACTACTGTCTGCAATTTTGACCCATCTTCACATGATCAGTGCATGTCTGCAGTAGACTCAGATGTTTGGTACTTTGACAGTGGGGCGACCAAACATATTACCTCGCATCGCAGTTTCTTCTCTTCACTCGAGCCTGCCCCTACAGGGAATACTGTCACATGCGCCAATAACTCCTCTTATCCTGTTATGGGAGTTGGTAAGATCATTCTGACTACTACTGATGGTAGTTCTTTCACTTTGTCAGATGCTTTATTTGTGCCACGGATAAAAAAGAACCTGTTATCAGTTTTTGCATTAGCCAAGATTGGTTTGGTTGTGAAATTCGTTGATGACAGGTGTACAGTTCATGATCTCTCAAATGGCGATGTGATTATTGCTTCTGGCATTTTATGTCGTGGGCTGTATAAGCTCATAGACTATGAAAGATCTGTGAATGATTCGGCATGTGCAGTTCATGATTCTCAGGCTATGTCAGATGCAAAGCTTTGGCATGCACGCTTTGGTCATCTGAATTTTGCTAGTTTGTTACGCCTGCAGAAATCTGAAATGGTGTCCTCTTTGCCCAAACTTGAGGCACCTGGAAAACATGTTTGTGAAGGCTGTATTTTGGGCAAAATGCAGCGTTCTTCCTTTCCAAAAGATGGTACAGTTCAGGCTACGCAGAAATTGCAGCTTGTACATAGTGATGTCTGTGGTCCTATGCAGACACCCTCTTTTGGAAATTACCTTTACTTCGTGACTTTCATTGATGATTTTTCCAGGCATGCATGGGTATATCCACTCAAAGCAAAGTCTGAAGTGTTCATGTGCTTCAAACAGTTTTTGGTTTTGGCTGAAAATCTGTCAGCATGTAAAATGGGCACCCTCCGTTCTGATCGAGGGGGGGAATATATGTCTTCAGATTTTAATGCATTTCTGGCTGAACGTGGGATAAAACACCAGTGTACAGTGCCGTATACACCTCAACAGAATGGAGTTGCTGAACGAAAGAACAGGTCACTCATGGAGATGGCGAGGTGCATGGTCAAAAGTCAGGCTTTACCACATAGTTTCTGGCTTGAGGCTGTCATGTGTGCAGCATATGTACTGAATAGGTATCCCACTAAAGCATTGCAGTCTATCACTCCATATGAGGCTTGGCATGACCGCAAGCCATCTGTTGCTCATCTGTGTGTTTTTGGTTGTTTGGCATATGCATTAGTGCCTGAACAACATCGCAGAAAATTGGATGATAAGGCAGTAAAATGTATTTTTGTTGGGTACAGTTCTGAAAGTAAAGGCTATCGTCTGTATCATCCACAGACTAAACGCATTCTGGTTAGCCGTGATGTTGTCTTTGTGGAAGATGCTATTCAGCCATTGCTTTCATGTACTAGGGAGACATCTGTTAGCTCCAAAGACATGTATGATACTTTGATGCCTCTTTTTACAGGTGGACAGGCTAGTGCTGGTCCTAATGAGGCAACTTCTCAGCCTTTGCAGGTTTCATATCATGATGCAAATCATTCCATTTTTGATGCAGATTTACATGATGCACTTGTTGATGAGAGAGCTGATATTGAGCAGGCAAAAACTATGCCAAAATGGCTGGTGCAGAGTTTGCGTGACAACAAATTAGATGCACCTTTGTCATATCGTACTCGTTCAGGCTCTCATAGTGCCTCCTTTGCATCAGGTTGCTATGCTATGGCTGCATCTAGTCTCTGTGATGAGAATGAGCCTGTTTCTTTTGATGAAGCACAAAATTCAGAAAATTGGATGGCTGCTATGCAATCTGAATATGATGCTATAATGAAGAATGGTACATGGTCTTTATGTGACTTGCCTCCTGGCAAGAAGGCCATTGGCACTAAGTGGGTATACAAGCTGAAGCGTAAACCTGATGGTACAGTTGACAGGTATAAGGCTAGGCTTGTTGCAAAGGGTTATGCACAGGAAAGAGGCATTGATTTTGATGAGACCTTTGCACCTACATGCCGTATGACTACTGTTCGGAGCATTTGTGCACTTGCAGCCCATCATGGTTGGAATGTACATCAGTTGGACATTAAAACAACATTTCTGAATGGTGACTTGCATGAAGAAGTGTATGTTTTTCAGCCCCGTGGCTTTGTGCAGAAAGGGCATGAAAACCAGGTTTGCAGGTTAAAGAAGGCATTATATGGTTTAAAGCAAGCACCACGTGCTTGGTATGAGAAGATACATGCCTATCTGATTGCACATGGTTTTGAGAATAGTCCAACTGAAAGCACCTTATATGTTAAGTGTGCTAATGATGTGCTTCTGATCATTGTTGTCTATGTTGATGACATGCTGCTCACTGGTCCTATTGAGACACATATTGCTGATTTTAAGGCTGATTTGCATGCCTCATTTGAGATGTCTGATTTGGGGCATTTGCATCACTATTTGGGCATTCAGTTTATGCACGTTGATGGTGGAATGGCTTTGTGTCAAACGAAATATATTGACACATTATTACAACGTTTTGGCCTTGAAGACTGTAAGCCTATTGCCACTCCTATGGAGACAGGTTTATGATTGAGTCTTCATGATGCTGGAGATGCATTTGATGCTGTTCTCTATCAGCAGGCTGTTGGATGCTTGATTTACTTATGCATTACTCGGCCAGATATTCAGTTTGCTGTCTCACAAATGAGCAGGTTTATGCATTGCCCAGGAGTCACGCATTGGAAAGCGGTTAAGCGCATCTTTTGCTACTTGAGTGGTACTCGGCTACTTGGGTTGTTTTATCCCAAGGGGGGATCACTACCGCCAGATTTGCATGCTTTTTCTGACTCAGATTGGGCTGGTTGCTATGACACTCGTGTGTCCACCAGTGGTTTTTGCTTCATGCTTGGTAGCTCATGTATACCTTGGTTGAGCAAGAAGCAACCTACTGTGGCCACTTCCAGTTGTGAGGCTGAGTATAGGGCAGCTTTCACATCGACTGTTGAGTGTGTGTGGCTCAGAAGCCTTATGGCTGATTTGGGTGTTGGCCAGTCTTCTGCCACCACCATCTTCACTGACAGTCAGAGCACATTGGCAGTTGCGAGGAACCCTGTGTTCCATGCTCGCACTAAGCACATTGAGGTGCATTATCACTATGTCAAGGAGAGGTTCTTTGCTGGGGAGATCAGCTTGGCATATGTGACCACGCAGGAGAACATTGCAGACCTTTTCACGAAGGCTCTGCCTAGGGAGAAGTTTGAAGCTTTCCGCAAAGCTTTGGGCTTACTTCCTTTTGTGGAGTGATTTCCACATAGCTTGGCACTTCCTTATATATGAGTGCCAGCTCCTTGTTCACCGCATCACTCCCAGGGGGGATTTGTTGATATATTTAGGTAGTGATGTGTGTGAACACTCTAGGACCGCCGGGGCACTTTTTTCCGTCTTTAGGAGGTTTTTTTTCCCCCGGCTTGTATATATGCCTTTGCCCTAATGGGCTACTTATCTTTGTACATTCTCTAGTAATACATTCAGTCTTGTGTGTTGTGCTCCAAGCTTCTTCTTCTTCCTTGTGCTGTTCGCGTGCTTCCGCAGACGTCTATCTCCAACAATCACAACCTCACAACAAGATCAGAAGCAAATGCCACGAAGCGTTTCACGTCAGGTTCAAATGTGGAGGTGATCGCAATCCGGGTGGATCGGGTCCGGTCGTGGCACACACAGGGTGTATGAAGCTAATGATTGTTGGAAGGTTTAAGGACATGAAAGTGAAATTAATGTTGAGTATGGAGAAGAGAGAGATGTTGAAATGATTATGGGAATGAGAATGTAGGAGTGCAAGTTAGATTTATGAACATGAATGATAAGAATGAAAGAGAACCATACACACGAATCAAATTTGGAAGGAAGAATGGTCCATTGAAGGAGCTTCTTAAACACTTCCTAATTCTAATTCATATGCATAGTCTTCTTTGGATGATATGTATGCATGACGAGAATAGATGGAATCCTTACACATAAATTACTTTCAAAAGGAAGAATGGTCCAATATTGGAGCTTCTTATACACTTTTAGAAACTAATCAATATGTATGGGTATGTATGGATTATATGCATGCAAACGAATTATGATGATAGAGTTTAATCGCAAGCTCAAAGAAACATCCCGCGAGCTTTCCAACAAAACAAGAATCACAACAATCGGATTTCGTATGAGGAAGATATGACAGTTCAGGGATCTAGGGTTAAAACAGGTCATCAGCGAAACAAGATTTTCTCTCAAGTTACAAGTGTCGGAACCTCACAAATCACTATTTGCTTGATAAGTATGCCTAGAATTTTCCCCAAAATCAAGTAATATAAACCCTAGAAAATTGGCCGAAAAAGCCTGTCAATCGCGATCGACAGGTCTATCAATCGCGATTAACAGAGGTTGTCCGTGTACTTCTAAAGCTCCTCAAGCTCAAGGACTCCTTGGCTTGCACAAAATGGAGCTACAAAAATATGAAATGGTATTTACGATGGTTTTTAGTGATGAAAATCACTATTTTTGTAGGGATTTCTTCTAACACTTTAGCATACATTTCCTGGAGCTCCCTACTTGCTTCTTCTTCTTGTGAGTCCACCTCTTGGATATGCTTTAGCTTCATGAAAAAATAATGGCCTACTTGCCAGATCTTCGTTGACTACTCTGTCTGCTTGTGCCTTCTCTGCGCTCCGACTCCCTTCGTTGACTTCCTTGTCTTGTGAGTCCTTTAGTTCCTTGGCTTCCAACAGATGCCTAACAATGATGCTCTAGGAGTTTGGAGGGGGGGTTTATATAGCTTTTTGAATGAATTTGGGCCCTTGGATCTAGAGAAATCAACTCTCAACTCTAGGATCACTACTTTCAATTACAACCATTTGATTAATCAAATCAATGGCTTGGAATTGTTCTTTCTATCAAATCTAGTGTAAAGGAGTGAATTTTAGGTGCCTTCATTCTCCACCATTGGATCTGGGGATGATCTGGACCGTCGGATCAGTGCTGACATCAATTCAGATAAGATAAGCCACTATTTTTGGAGAAACTTGGTATTATTGATCTTTAACTGTCAAAAAAGTCTTCTTTGATGAAAAAACTCGTGGATCCTCCTTCCTTTATGCTTTAGTGCATCTCCACCCTTGAATATGAGCTCATCTTGACCGTACAACATGGTTCAATCATATTTTGCCATGTGGCAATCCTTCAAGCCTTCAATTTTCTTATTCTAGAAAACTGCGGTGACCTTGAAAACTGGATTTTGTGCTCTTTGACCCTTCAAATATCCTTTGATGAAGATAAAAGTTTGTAGGACTATGTTTTGAAAGGCCTCCTTTAGGAATATGCAAAAAAAACTCCCATCTGAATCTTCCTTGTACAAGTTTGACTACACTTGGAAGCTTGCAAGGTGGCATTAAGGTGTCTAGGAAGCTCTGATAGCCTTGAAACTTTGTACAAATATGTAGCCACATATGATCTTTATACATGCCAAACCATATGGCTAACAACAATTCCTATACAAAATTTTGTAGTGTCTAAGTGGAAAAATTACATTTTTTACAAAATGCACATGGCATATCAATGTGCTAGAAAATCCATTTTCATGTGAAATTCGAGCTATAGACTGCCTTTGACATGCTTTACAAGTATATGAATTTTCATGTGATTTGGAGACATTGAAATTTTTGCCATAATTTCCAAAGTTTGACCAGCTTTGATTGCTACCCTATATTTGCTCGATTTCTTCCAAAGTTTGCATGTGAACTCCCTTTGACATCCTTGATGCATCTTGGACTTCTCAGGGAATTCTGGCTACCTTCACTGAATGTGTTTCCTGTAGGCCTTCATGAGTGAGAGAGGAGAGAAAATCTCGACGACAACGGGTACTCAAGAAGGATTCAAGTGGAAGAACTACAATGTCCATGATGGATATATGTTATATAAAGGTAAGGTGTGTCTCCCTAGAGATCTTGAGATGAGACGACATATTTTGTATGAGTGTCATGACACACCAAGTGTGGGACACCCAAGAGTTAACAAGACTTATGATCTTGTTAAGAGGCAGTTCTATTGGCCTGGACTTCATAAGGACGTCCTAGAGAAGTGCACTAAATGCCAAGTCAACAAAGCTGAGAGATTTATGATTGGAGGACTACTCCACCCATTGGATATTCCTAATGGGAAGTGGGAGAGCATCTCCATGGACTTTATAGTTGGATTACCTAAGACACAGAGAGGGCATGACTCGGTCTGGATAATTGTGGATAGGTTAACCAAAATGGCTAGGTTTATTCCAACACGTACTATAGTGAAGACACCAGAGTTGGCTAGACTCTTTGTGGAGAACCTATACCGATTATATGGTCTTCCTTTAGACATAGTTTCCGATCAGGATAGAAAGTTTACTAGCCACTTTTGGAGAGCGGCCTTCAAAAGGTTGGACATGAAACTTAGCATGAGTATGGCCGAGCATCCACAGTCAGATGGGCAAACGGAAAGAGTTAACCAAATCCTAGAGGATATGCTTCAAGCATATGTGAATGAAAGGCAAACTAATTGGGAAGAGTACTTACATGTAGTAGTGTTTGCATATAATAGTGCCAAGCACTCTTACACTAGGCATAGTCTTTTTATGCTTATGTATGGGTTTCAGCCAAGAGCTCCTTATGTAGTAGGATTGCAGAATGAGAAAGTTCAAGATGCAAAGGACTTCTTGGAAGAGATGAACGATATGCTTAGACTTGCTAAGGATAGCATTAGGAAAGCTCAGGATAGAGCTAGAGCCTATGCTGACCCTCAAAGGAGAGATATCAACTTTGAGGTAGGAGAGTAGGTCTATCTTAGAGTTCCATCTAGTTCTGAAACCATGAAGACGAGACCCTACCCAAAACTATCTCCTAGGTATTGTGGACCTTTCCAAATACTTAAGAGAATAGGAAAGATGGATTACCAGCTCCAACTTCCAGAGAATAGTCAAATCCATCCAGTTTTTCATGTTAGCCTCCTTAAGAAAAGGCTGGGTGAATCAGACAACCTCATTCCATATAGTGAGGTAGTAGAGCCTATTTCTATTCAATCTATTCCACATGAGCGAGAGAGCATACTACACACTCGAGAGAAATGGATGAGAAGTCACCTATATAAAGAGTGTCTAGTAAAGTGGAAAGATAGTTCAGAAGATAGTGCCACCTGGGAGTGGGTTAGCACCCTTCAGAGATGGTTTCCCAGTTTTAGAATACCTTTCCAAGGGCTTTCTTAAGGGGAAAGATACAGGGAAACAACACGGAGATATCACCATGTATTGCTATACATGGGGATATAGTGGGAGTGGTGTCCTATTATTTCTCTCTTTCTATCAGACCTTCCAATACCATTTTTGAGGACAAAAATGGAATTAAGGGGAAGGAAATGTTATGTAGAGTATCCTTATGAGGTGGGGGTAAGGAGTTTGAACCACCTCTTAGACATTTAAAGAAGGATACTCACATGAGTGCCAAGTGGCACTCATGTGAGAGGCTATGAGTAATGACCTTCATGGCAAGTAGAGAGAGGGAGTAGTAGTATCATCGCGTGGGTGGGCGGTTGAGAGAGTCTCGATCTCCATGTTCAATTTGGTTCTTCGTACTCATAGCAAAGTGAAAACTTCCTCGTAGTTTGTGCTAAACTACCCCAAAAGTGAGGGGATTCCTCAGGACATCATAGCGATTTAGCATGCTGCAAATGAGAAGGTGCATTAATGAATCTATTGAAGACATGTGCTGGACTATGAACATTCTGCCTATCAGAGGAGCAAATAGTAGTAGTGAATGGTATGACCTTAATTGTTGCCTCCAAGGATCATCATGAAGACAACATGCTAATCTTATTGCACACTTTGCTGGGAATTTTTTTTTTGGGTCACCCGAGAGATGAGATGTTGCTAGATGACATCGTTGGCTCCTTATCTATTAGAGGCTAGGAAATGAAAATAGAGCTGTGCATTGTAAGTCACACATTCTCTGACATTTTTGGTATGCTTGATGCATCTACCTCATCAATCCAAATTGCAGAGCAATTGTTCTCTCTACTACCTATGTCTATACAATAGTTGAAGAGGTCTTTGCCTGCATTTGTGTGCCAAGGAGCTTTGCTTTTGAGCACCACACAATACAAGAAGCTTTTGAACATGAAACTATAGAAGTGCTAAGATTGTGCCACTCTGTAATGAAATCTGCATTTGAAAGAATGAGACAATGAGAAAGTTTCCTTTGAGTAGCTCAACAGATACATACATGAATGAACAAGGCCATCGGCTATGAGCGGATTCTCTGAATCATAGGATAATTGTAACGACATACGTAACCAATGATGTCACGTATGGCAAATCTGCACATAGTGTGCAATGGTAGATAGCTGTTTATCTTCCCAATCTGCTCCAGAAATAGAACTGATCAGTTCAAATGCATTAACTCGGTTGAACTACCTCTTTATCATACCATATTTGGAACCCATCAATTGTTTGCTTCTCAAAGAGGACCTACGTCACTCATATCAAGGGCATACCGACGTTGTGCATACTGATGGTCACCCCTCAGCATCGGTATGATCGTTGAAAACCCTTGAAAAACCACGAAGGCAATATATGCATCGAAAACTAGTGCATCGGTATGAGCGTTGATGGTTTCCAGTGATTTACCGGTGCTCATATTGACACTTATACCGGGCTCATACCAATGCAGTGTTTTAACCGGACCCGAGGGAAAAAATTCGACATTCATTGTGTTTTGAAACAAAACCTGCTACTGTTGAGTTTGTGCGTGCGAGTTGCATCTCTCTATTTCTCTCTCTCTCTCTCTATGCACACCTCTCTATTTCTCTAGATCTAAAATTTTGGTAAGTATCGCACATACTGTAGCACTCTTTTCTCTTTCTTTATGTTTTCCCTTTTCTAATTTCTCTTCTCTTTAGTTTTGCAAGAGATTTTGGCATTAGCTCTTTGGAATTTGACGAAGGACAACATTAAGTGGACTTTGATGACAACGATCCAAATAATTATATCGATGTAAGTGATTGTTTTGTTTTCGATTGACAGAGAGAGAGAGAGAGAGAGAGAGAGAGAGAGAGAGAGAGAGAGAGAGAGAGAGAGATGAAAGAAAGAGAGAGATGAAAGAAAGAGAGAGATCTAGAGAAACATAAAGAGCGAGAGAGAAAGAGAGAGACATATACATAACATACACACTCACATATTTATACACACACACATGTGCATACACACACATGCATATGCATACACACATGCATATGCATACACACATGCATATGCATACACACATGCATATGCATACACACATACACACATGCATATGCATACATACATACACACACAAGTTGCATATACATACACACATGCATATACATGCATACATACACACATGCATATGCATATATACACACATACATACACACATGCATATACATACACACACATGTATACATACATGTTGAGATATCAAGCTCAACATGTGATGATCCAGGATGACACGTACCAATTTTTTCGTTTCTCTGACATGTATAGTGGTCATGCTGGTATATGTCAGGGATACTTCATTGAGCTTTATTAGATTTATCTATCGAGAGTGATGAAACATTTGTTCCTTGCCAGCTCACTCATTCGCGGACATTAGGTTTTTCCTTATGTAATGATCTTTATATATTGCACTTGTTGTATTCTTGTATTTTAGGTCATTCTTGTACATTCCTTCTTATGTAATAGAAGAAGAAGAAGAAGAAGAAGATTATTCTTCCTTGACTCAATCTGTATGTGTGCTTCTCCTTGAGAGTGAGTGTGTGTGTGTGAGCTCTCTTCCTTATGTCCTTCCTTGAGACATGGTATCAAAGCTAGAATGGCTGTAGAGAGCTCATGGAGAAGGCGATGGTGAAGAGTATGCAGCAAGGTGCGGAGAAAACGCGATTCACAAACCACCTCCGTTTGCTACAAAAATCGGCGTGAAGGTAGAAGACCTCAAAATATTTTCGAGAGTTATCCCTTTAGGAACAATTGTTTTTGACAGATCAAAGTTTCGGAGCCATCTCGACCTCCATTTCGAGCTCGCAAGGTGGGGCCCACAAAAAAACCAAGTCAGTTTCAGAAACTGTAACTTGCGTCATGTTTGAAAACACTCATACATTCGAGATCTAGAATTTCAAGCGATTTCGTGTATTGTTGATACACGAAAACTATGTTTTTCTGAGATCAAACTGTCACGTCATAGTGTGATAGTGTTCAAGTAGAAGTGTTGCTTGTAGTGGTTTGCAGTGTTGTGTATTGCTGCAGAAAGCAAACACAGATGGAATGAGTTAGCTTATGAGTGATAAGCTAGACAAGAACAACTTCCATGCTTGGAGATTCAGAATGACGAATTTCCTGATGAGAAAAGGCTACTGGAAGTACATCGAAGGAGAGAACAAAAATGTTCCGTAGTTACCAGAGAGGAATCAGATTGCAAAAAACAGAGAGGAATCAGATTGCAGAACAGATACAAGCATATGAGGAATGGAATCAAGGAGCACGAAAGGTAATGTATTGGCTATCTATTAGCATACAAGATAGCATGATTGGGCACATATAGGGTGCCAAGACTCCAAAAGAGGCTTGGAACAACTTGGTCACATTGTATGAGACCAATACAAAGGCACAGAAATTGCAACTCAAGAACGAGCTGCATACCTTGGAGAAAAAGAGTATGTCGGTAAGTGACTATACCTGGAAAATCAAAAGCATATGTGAGTCACTTGCATCTATTGGAGTGAATGTAGATGATGATGATAAGGTGGAAGTATGCCTTCGTGGTTTAGGAGCTGGATATAAGCAGTTCAGAGCTTCTATACAGACCAAGGAAAATATTCCAAATTTTGCTAATCTGGTATATATGCTGATTATTGAAGAACAGAATCTTGGTGAGGATTCAAACTCCCAAGGAAAGCCCTGTTCTGAGTAGGTATTCTACTCTAGCAAAGGAAGAGGTAGAGGTAGAGGTTTCAAAAGTGGAAGAGGACATAGTAACCAAGACCAAGGTCAACAAAAGAATCATGCAGGAGGAAGAGGACAAAGGCAGGGGGAGCCAAAGAGCTCGCAGAAATTTCCAAAGAAATGATTCAGGTATTGATAGTAAAGGATGCTGGAATTGTGGTAAACCTGGACACTTTGAACATGATTGCAGGTTGAAGAATCAAAATAACAGAAGGCAGCAAAACAACTATGCATCCACAAGTGCATATGATTCTGAAAAGCTATTTATGGTTCAACATCACATGATGAATATGATGTCTGTTGGTGTTTCAAAATCGAATGATTATGTCTGGTATGTTGATTTAGGTGCTTCAAATGACATGAATAGTCATGCAGAATGGTTTAGTACTTTGCAAAAATTGCCAGTTCCTGGATATGTTGAAATAGGTGATGACACATCACATCCTATTGAGCATACAGGAAACATAGCACTATCTATGGAGGATGGAAAGGTAAAACATCTTGTTGATGTGTTGCATGTTCCAAATATAACAAAGAATCTGGTTTCTGTTGGACAAATGGTTGACCAGGGATTACAAGTCAGGTTCAATGCTGATGGATTATATGTAGAGGAGTACAAGCAGGATGGACGATTGGTTGCCAAAGGAAACAAAGTGGGTAGAGTGTTCACCTTAAATGTGAAGATTCCTAAAATGAATGTAGCCATGTTTGGAAAAGGTGCAGGAGTAATTGCTGATATAGAGATCGCACAAAGGAATTGGACACACAAATCTGCAAAGGCTGAAACTGATGGAGTCAAAGGAGATTCTCCATGGACTACCAAATTTCAAAGTTGTAGAAATGCAAAAGGTATGTGCAACATGTCAATTTGGTAAACTATCAAGAGCATCATTTCCCCATGACAAGCATGTTAGTGAGAATGTACTAGAAGTAGTACATAGAGATGTTTGGGGTCCAACAAAGACCACATCTATGGGCGGTTGCAGGTTTTATTATACTTTCATTGATGACCATACACGCAAAGTATGGGTATATTTCATGAAAGAGAAGAGTGAGGTGTTCACTCACTTCTAGAATTTTAAAGTTATGGTGGAAAAGTAGACAAGGAAGTTTATTCAGACATTAAGATCTGATGGAGGAGGTGAATACATGTCAAATGAGTTCAGCAATTTTCTAAAAAATCATGGAATTTGGCATCAGTTTTCATGCAGGTACACACCACAACAGAATGGTGTTGCTAAACGCAAAAATAGACATATTGCAGAAATAGCAAGAGCCTTGATGGCTGAGAAGAATATGCCTCATTGTTATTGGGTAGAAGCGGTGCATACTGCTATATACATCATGAACAAAACTCCGACTGTTGCTGTACATCAAGTTACACCTGAAGAGAAGTTTAGAGGTAAAAAGCCAAACTTATCACATCTGAAAGTTTTTGGCTGTATTGCATATGTACATGTCCCAGATGAATCGAGGACGAAGCTTGATCCAAAAGCAGAAAATTGTGTCTTCATTGGATACTCCCTTGAGCAAAAGGGATATAAATGTTATTACCCACTCACACGACAGGTAAGGGTGAGCAGAGATGTGGTATTTGATGAAATGTCAAGCTTCTATGCAGATGCCAAAGAAGGACTGAATCTTGAACAAAATGACAAAGAAAATGCTGAAAAATCAAGAGTAGAATCTCAAGTTTTGAGTGGACCGGATGCATCACCAAGCAATAGTTCCAACTCAAATCCATGGAGTGGAAGATTGCATGGAAATTTCAGTCTAGCAAATTCATCAAATACATCCAAAAAAGGTAAAGAAAAGCTTTCTGCTGGTAGTAAAAGATGTGTAGATTTTGAAGACGTTGATGGAGATTCAAGCGGTTTAGAAAAGAGTCTTGATGAGGAACTTGGATTGCCCTCTTTGAAGACTACAAGAGTAAGAAGGGCACATGCAGATGATACAAGGAGAGGTGACGTAGGACCAAGAAGATGTGGGAGGATGTGGAATTCAGTGCAACGATTGACGTATGATAGTTATATGGCTCGTCATTGTGCCTACATGACAAAGGTAATACAAGATGCTGAACCTTCTTGCTTTCAAGATGCAATTGGAATTGCAGATTGGGAAAAAGCTATGGATGAGGAGATGGCTGCACTTTATGGAAATGATACATGGAAGCTGGTTCCATTGCCGCAAGGAAAGAAACCCATAGGCAGCAAATGGATTTATAAGGTAAAGCATAATGCTGATGGTAGCATAAGCAGGATAAATCACGATTGGTAGCTAAAGGATATGCATAGACATATGGAATTGATTATGAGGAAACATTCAGCCCTATAACTAAAATGTCTACTGTCAGAACACTTGTTGCATTTGCTATGGCAAAAGGATGGACTTTGCATCAGATGGATGTGAAGAATGCTTTCCTACATGGCGAGTTACAAGAAGAAGTATATATGGACCAGTCACAAGGATATGAAGATTCAAAGCACCTAGAATATTTGTTTGTAGGTTGCAAAAGGCTTTGTATGGGCTGAAGCAAGCCCCTCGTGCATGGCATGCAAGGATTGCTAATTACTTAACCAGCATTGGGTTTTCTATGTGTTTTACGGTTTGTAGCTCATGCATATCTTGGTTGAGCAAGAAGCAGCCTATCTGGCCACTTCTAGTTGTAAGGCTAAGTATAGGGTAGTTTCTACAATGACTATTGAGTGTGTGTGGCTCAGATTCCTTTTGGTTGATTTGGGGGTTGGTTAGTTTTCTGCCACCACCATCTTATCTGATAGTTAGAGCACATTGGCAATTGCAAGGAACCCTATGTTCCATGCTTGCAAAAAGCACATTGAGGTGCATTATCGTTATTTCAAGGAGAGATTCTCTGTTGGGGAGATCAGTTTGGCATATGTGCCCACAGAGGATAACATTGCAGATCTTTTCATAAAGGCTCTACCTCGAGAGAAGTTTGAAGCTTTTCACAAAGCTTTGGGCTTACTTCCTTTTGTGAATTGATCTCTTTCCACATAGCTTGGCACTTCCTTATACATGACTGCTGGATCCTTTCATCACATCACTCTTAGGGGGGGATTTGTTGATATATTTTGGTAGCAGTGTGTGTGAACACACTTAGGACTGCTGCGGCACTTTTTTTCCTCTTTAGGAGGTTTTTTTTCTCCCGACTTGTATATATGCCTATAACCCTAACATGTCATATATCTTTGTACATTCACTTCGTAGTACATCCGGTATTGTGTGTTGTGCTCCAAGCTTCTTCTTCTTCTCTGTGTTGTTTGCATGCTCTTGCACACCTCAAAATCCAACAATAAATCCTCCAAGATACACTTCCATGCACATGTTTTTACATGGAACATGATTATTTTTTTTAGTCATGGGAAATTGGTCATCCATCTCTATTTTATTTCTAATCAAGTGAGGTGAGTTGCTTTTTCAACTAGGGGCATGTTATGACTTATGGAATGTTGAATTATTACAGTTTATTATTAAGATATGAAGGTTTGTGAGGGCATATACATATTTGGACACAAATAAGAGAAATTATATTTTCTATATAGTTTGTAAATAAAGACCCATGTAGAGGTTTCTTTCTACAAATTCAAAAAAATAATGGTCAAGATAAGGATCATTGTAGATCATGATTTTCATAATAAAAGATAAGGCTCTCTATAAAAGAGAACAACTTTTTAGTTTCACGCCTACTTTTTGAAGCGCCATCCTCATTGTAATGTTTTTTTGGACATAATAAATAACCTATAAATTCATGTACTCTGTAGACTCCTTTAACATAGTATGTGGGGGGAGATTGCACCCAATACTATGTACTATCTCCTCTACTACATAACTCTATTTTCTATGTGTTTTTAGATTTTGTACTCTCAATGTACACGTCTGTAAGATCTTGCAACATCCATGTGGGGGTTTTTGGTTCCATGGACATATGGGATCCATGGTGGTGTGATATATAGCATTCTTGGGATCTAGGAACATATGGGATCCCTATACATATATATGGTTTACAACATGGGTTAGGTAGTGCTTTGTTGATTCTTTTGCCTCCTTTGAGCATTGTTCTTTTAGTTTTCATAGTCTTATTGGGATCCATTGATGGGACCTTTAGTAGGTTCCTCCTCTTGTGGCCTCCTTGTTGTTGATTTTGCCTTCTCCTTTGATACTTTTTGGAAGAAATCCTCCTTTAATAAAGTGCCATATTTATGAGAGAGTAGATGAGGATTTGATCCCTTTTGAGATATAAGTGTGAGAGAGAGTATCCAAGGGGTACTCATCCTTAGGGTGGGATTGGCGAGGTCCTGCCATGTTTGCACATGGTGGTGTCTAATTCCTTACAAGGGGCCGTGTAAATGCCATGAAAATAAGATAGGGAAGGCCTTACCACCATAGCTAGATGGTAGTGTGTAGCCCCTTCACAATGAGAGCAATATATGTATGCCAATGGCATTGAGAAGATTATATGGATTCATGCTTAATAGATACATACAATGTGAATATTAAATTTTTTCCTTGTAAAAGAAACATTATGTCAATGTGAAAAATTTATCCTTCTAAGTGCATCCAAGTAGACCCATATGTGACTGGTTCTCATGGTAGAATTTTTTTCCTTTTCTTTAATGCTCTTCGTTCTAGATGTGAAATGGGCAATAAAGCCTTCTTCATTAGTTCCACTATGCACCACTTAAATATCAATCTTGTGCACACTTATAGCGACTTGCAATCCTAAGAAAAACGCTACAACTCAGCCACATTGAAATCGAATGTTATTGAAGATTCGAGAGCTACTCTTTTATCACTATTCTCTATCTCCATAAGAGGCATTGAAGTTGCCATTTATTTAGGATAAAAAAAAATTATCTACCACCTGCTTATTCCCCATCTCTTTGTACTTGCTAGAAGTGATGAGATTGTGTAATTGAAAGCAACTTTAGTTCTTCTTCTTACATCTAAAAACAAAAATAGTGTGCATCCCTAGATATGTGGAGCTATTGACAAAGCTTTCTGTTTGAGTTGATGGATACCTACCATTATGTTTCTCTATAGTTCTTGGAAGCCAACATTAAATGCACATTGCATCATTGTTTTTGTAAGCATCTTTTGAAGTCTCTCCCTAGGGACTTTGGTGAAGCATGCTATTCTCTCTACCTTCGATTCTCTATATGAGGATGCAAATTGTAGCATGTCATCTTCGATTTTCAATCTTTTCTTTTTATCTTGATTGCCATTTGTGGCATAGTTTCATTGTTTCTCTTCTTTTGCTTTTGAAATGAAACCGCCCAATCTTCTGCTCAACTTAGCCATCGATATTCTTTGCCCTCAAGTTATATTGCTACCAGAGATCTTCCCACATATTGACCCTTCCTCTTTTGAAGCCTAACTGTTGTTATTTGGGTTGCCCACATTTCCTCATGCAATGGCACCCTTTAGCCCTTATAAAAATACCTTTTTTCCTTGTATCTAGGAGATGTCCATATGAACACTCTCCTAAGCCCTTTTTTTGATATTTGCTTTAGACTATGGTTTTGATGCCTCTCAAATAAAGCATCTTTTTGACACACATATATAAAACCCACGTAGAAGTTTTCCCACGCCTATATTTCTCTCTTGAAAAGAGTGGGAGAGTGGGTTGTTGGAGAAGATTTTCTAAGATTTAGAGAGATATGAGCATGTGCTCCTTTTTGACTAGTCAAAAAGAGCACATGGGAGAATGTGCCTAGCCTATATATAGAGGCTCATTTCTTGTAATGAGGGAGCTTTTGGTCGTGCTCTCATGTAAAATCCTTTTAATGGAAGAACTCTCCTTTCTCTTAAGGCTTTGTGCATATATGTACTTAGTCTTGGAGAGTGTGAGAGTGAGGTGTGTGTGCATGCTAGCATTTTCCTTTGTGTGTAAGTAGAGTGTTGCAATTGTCTTGTATTTTACATATGTGACTAGGATCCTTGACTCCCATTGCTCCATATTTTCAAGCATGTGGCATAGCTGCGGGCTGATGGCCAATGGCTTGAACATGATGGAGGATGGGGTGGATGAAAGGAGAGTCTTTCTTGGGCCTTCCTTCTTGCTTCCATGCAAGGTGGTGTGGGTCTTGGCTCCCAAGGGCATACTACAACAACAAATTTGGCGCCGTTGCCGGGGAGAAAGGCCTTTCATCACTTGGAGTGCTCAAGAGCATGTGGTAAGATATTGATTTGCAACTTTTTTGCTTATACTCTTAGGTTATGTGTGTTGGCAAGGCACTTTCACCCTTCCTTTGGGCCATTTGCTCCCCATTTCATGTTTTTTTAGTGTAGTTTTAGTTCAATTTTGAATGTTGCACAAAAACACTCCCTAACCCCCTTCTCTCCCTCAATCTCACATATACACACCTCTTCACACACATCATAAGCATCACTTTCCATCTCTCTCACCCCTGTCCTAGTGTTTGCTTGGAAAGTGGGGGGGTAGTCTTCTTCTTGTCCCTCCCTCATTTTCCTTCCCTCTTCTTTCCCTCCCTGCGTTTGTGTTGAGTCTGATCTTGGATTTCGCACAAATCCTCCTCTCACTACGTTACAGTTAGCCAAGGATCTTGGTTACTCTTTTTTTTTGTTACAAGTTCCAAGACTCTCTCAACATTGTCTTGCACGTACTCGGGGCGGAGGCATCAACCATCCCCCTTGGATGATAGTTACAAATTTGAAGCAAAATAGGCTGATTGGGGTTTTCGAGTTTGATCGGGTTCTTTGGCATTGCACGATTAGTTAGTCTTAGTCCGAATTCTTGGCCACACACGTATGTGACTTTGGGGGTTATGGGCGGCATTAACTGCCGCTCATTTATCTCGCTCCTCTGTGCTTCCTGCATGCCATGTGCCTATGCTAGCTTAGAGTTAATTCTCCTCTCTCCCCTCTCTGACATGCGCAGATGACGGAACGTTGGGGGGATGTACTAATCCTTGCTTCTGTCTCAGGACTCAGGTGGGAGCGACCTTTCTTCAGCTCCCCGTGCTCACCTGTTGGCCCTCGAGGGGTTGGGATCTTGGTGAGCTCCTCCTTCATCTTCCTCCCGTTGAAGTGTGCTCTCCAAGCCTTGGGGACCTCTCCTTACGGCACCTACGTTGCCTCACCTTCTGCTATGAACAAAACTATGGAGGCCTTGGTGCCAGGAATCCCGTGCTGCTCGAACGTCTGTGGATTTGACTCTGCTGTGGCTGATAACCTCTTGGGCTCCTCATAAACTATGGATGAGCTATGTGCATGCTCACCATTCTTTTTCTGCTTGGAAGTCGAGTCTATACTCCCACTTCAGTCCTGCATATGGTGTACACTTGAGCCTCGATTGTGTATTACCCCACACTATTCACTTCCCTTGAAGGACAGATTGAGTCTTGCCAATGGCGCATGTGTTCTCTATTGTTTGAGTTCAATGTTTTGTTCGATTGTGCATGGGTTGGGCCTTGCTCCCTATCATCTTTGTGTATCAAGACATGCGAATTCTTATCAAGGAACCCCTCTATTTCTTTGATTCTCTTTGTAAGTATGTTTTGAGTGTCTAGGTGACTCCTCTTCTCCTCTCCGAGGCCATCTTTGCGTGCCCCTATTGCGCCACTTCCTTCTTGTTTCGGTAACTAAACTCTATCAAGCTCCCTTGCATGATATCCACTTCGTGTCCCTATCTCTATTGCTACTACTGTGGACCCACATCTTATCTAGAGCAGAAGGAATCATGCACGATTGTTGTCTCCTCATGGACTTGAAAACTTTCAGCTATCGCAAACAAAAATACAATTCATTTTCCTGTCGGCTAGGGCTAAGAATGGCCTATTTTGTCTATGAAAAATGTTCTTGAGCAACCAACTTGGTGATGATGCCTCAGGTTGCTGAAAAAACCCATTCTGACGGTCGACAGATGTTGCAGATGTTGCAAGATCGGCAGGAGGTACTCTTGGTTTTCATGTTGTGGTTGTTGCAAGGTAACCATTGAGAAGTCTTCTCCTCACACCCTCGCAGGTACTGAATTTTTTCACCATCTTTGCCCACATTGTGACACTGAAAACATCATTTTGGTAAATTCCGCGGGCCAAATTCCTTCCTTCCTTATGCCAAACCCAGATTGAGATGTGAAAATCCTTCTTAATAAGTATTAGACCAGGTGTTTTGATGTGCCTACTAAGGTCGAGTTTCTATCTTTTCACCAACTGATGTGCAAGTTGTTTACAGGTTTTTGAGTCCATTGGTGACAGATTCGCAGGGGCAGGAAGACCATTGATAAGATATCTTTGAACATGAATTAACTTTCGTACTTTTCTTGTTGCTCCCATGATTTGTTTTGAAAGGGAAAGTTTGAACGAATTGTGATCCCTTCAGATGAACCCCTCCCGCATGGTGCTCTGTCAGAACACGCATGGTCACTCAACACCTGTAATGGAGTGTAAAGAACATGACACACTAGCTATAGGACAGGTTAGCGTTTGTAACAATGCGATCTGCTACACCTCAAAGGAAAGATCTCCATGATGATGGCACATCATTTTTGGTTTGTTTTGAATGCTTAAAGAGGTTTTGTGACACTAGTAAGCTTTCATATATAACATTTAACCGAAGGTGATTTTATTGACCCATTACTAGTTGATTCCGTCAATTGTAGTGCGAACAACTTGCAGGTAATGGCTTGCACACGTCGAAAGCATTCTTCCACTTTTGGTACCACATATGTCAGATAGGCAACCTGGAAGTTTAGTAAGCTGCGATTTGTAGGTAGATTGAAGCACCAATTGATCCCGGAGATGTAGGATCCCACCAAGCCAGCTAATGGAGGATATGCAGTATATGGTGCATCTGTGTTACGGTTTCTTTGGTTTTTCTAATATCCCGAACTCCTAAGAAACTAAAATTTGGGTGTTATGAATCATTGAAGATAAATGTTCTGACTTCACTTTGTTGAAACACTTCATCTGGGAAGATTACAGTATGTTGAGTCACTTGATTACTCATATCATTCTGCAGCTTCAGTAGTCGCACTCTTTGGACTCCCAGATTAATGATTTTAACTGATTAAATCTTTTGAGGCTATCACATTATGTTGCAGATTTGATTGATTGGGAGTTGCAAGGATTTAGACCTATTCTGTTCAAGTTACTCCCATTTTGGGTATTCACAACTAGGGCAACTTGAGGGTGGTGCTGTGTGATGGGGATCACACATAAATTGGGCCACAATTTAGTTTGATCATGCAAAGATTAATTGTTTACACTTATGCTTCTACTTTGCAAACTACAAAGGCATTGTGATTGACTCATTTGATTGTGCGTGTCATTCTTTTACTCCTATGATCACATCAAAAGACATAGCCCAATGCACTAAAAGAGAAACATCTATTTGATGATTTTCATTGACATGCATCCACCTAACACAACAGACTTGATTGTGGCATAGTTCATGACTGAACTCTGAGTATTTATGTGTTATGATTGGTTATGACTCTTTGATATACAAGTTTCACAATTAGTTACTACGCTCAGTCCTGGCCAAGAAGTTCCTATCTTAGAAATACTTCATAACATAATTTGTGTGAGTGTACAATGAACATGCATGGTAATTTTCCTTTTATAAAAGATGATTATGAGACTTTTAGGGATCGGCACTTAGGGATAGAATCTGAAGGATTTGTCAAAATTGCCTTGATTTTGCAAAGCTACAGGAAGCGTGTGTGGGTTTAGACTTTCTCAGAGTCACAATAGTATGAATGTTGCTTGATGTTCTGTTTTCGCTGACCCAATAACATGAATCAGGCCCAAGGCTACCCAACTTTTTCCACATGTTAATGCATCTACTCTTTATTAATGCAAATGGCTATTTTTTGTAAAATTCTTGGGATGGGTGCATAATGCTTGTACTTCAAAAATGTTCTTCATGATGTGAGCACGCATTCTTCAAAGGATATTTGCAGGTGAACATGAACATTGGGGGTTGAAATTTTTGATTTAGACCTGAACTAAATGTGAAGTCATAAATGAGGGATTGTTTTTTGCTAGGGAGGTAACTCTCTAGTTTCACAATCCTCATTTTCGGCTTAATTTTATCATTATACATTGTAGGCCAACAAAATTAGACCTTCAACATAGATCCTTCTTCCCTCCTTTTGAAACTGTGCTTCACAAGAATTATTCTGGAGAAGTTTAAATTTCATGAATGCTTGATGCACTATTGTCTAATGATTTGGTGAACACATAATACTCGTGCGAAATCTTGCTGAAATGAAGCATAGTATAAATGATGGCAGGACCTTAGGCTACATTCACCTCATGCTTTATATTACAAAATATCACTCTCACTTGAAAATAATAGAGTATGGAATCATTCAGACATAAGGGATAGGCACTTTGGGTCTTGATTGGGCTCCTTGTTTTTTGGGGCTATTTTTTCTTTACAGGAGCAAGAAGATTGTCATGCAGAGTTCTCTCTTGTAGTGCAAGTCTTGCAGCAATGGATGTTCCCTGAAATGGAAACTAAAAATGGGATTACATTTTGTGGCTGGTTCTTTTCAAATACAGTCTACTTGTTGTGTATGTTTAAATTTCAGGTATGGGAGCTTTGAGAGAAGGCACATTGGAGGGAGGTTGGGCTGACTGCCCCCAAGGGGATTGTGTCGCTCAGCATTACAGGCCTGAAAGACTTGAAGACTTACAAATTTGGATGGAGGCTGGGCTGACTGCCCCCCAAGGGGATTGTGTCGCTCAGCATTGGTTGAATGAAGATTTGAAGGCAACTGGCTTGCTGATTCAAAAGATTTGCAGCCTTGCAAAAATTCAAACTGGAACTGCTGCATATTTGAAGGGTTGAAGACTCCAAACTTGGACCAGTTCGACACTGTATGCTTCTCCTCTCTTCGCTTTGTCGAGGACGACAAAGTCTAGGAGGA
Source organism: Ceratopteris richardii (assembly GCA_020310875.1). NCBI lineage: Eukaryota > Viridiplantae > Streptophyta > Polypodiopsida > Polypodiales > Pteridaceae > Ceratopteris > Ceratopteris richardii. The sequence goes on along the minus strand of CM035435.1, from coordinate 5,341,570 downwards.
GGAGGGTGTTGTTATTTGGGTTGCCCACATTTCCTCATGCAATGGCACCCTTTAGCCCTTATAAAAATACCTTTTTTCCTTGTATCTAGGAGATGTCCATATGAACACTCTCCTAAGCCCTTTTTTTGATATTTGCTTTAGACTATGGTTTTGATGCCTCTCAAATAAAGCATCTTTTTGACACACATATATAAAACCCACGTAGAAGTTTTCCCACGCCTATATTTCTCTCTTGAAAAGAGTGGGAGAGTGGGTTGTTGGAGAAGATTTTCTAAGATTTAGAGAGATATGAGCATGTGCTCCTTTTTGACTAGTCAAAAAGAGCACATGGGAGAATGTGCCTAGCCTATATATAGAGGCTCATTTCTTGTAATGAGGGAGCTTTTGGTCGTGCTCTCATGTAAAATCCTTTTAATGGAAGAACTCTCCTTTCTCTTAAGGCTTTGTGCATATATGTATTTAGTCTTGGAGAGTGTGAGAGTGAGGTGTGTGTGCATGCTAGCATTTTCCTTTGTGTGTAAGTAGAGTGTTGCAATTGTCTTGTATTTTACATATGTGACTAGGATCCTTGACTCCCATTGCTCCATATTTTCAAGCATGTGGCATAGCTGCGGGCTGATGGCCAATGGCTTGAACATGATGGAGGATGGGGTGGATGAAAGGAGAGTCTTTCTTGGGCCTTCCTTCTTGCTTCCATGCAAGGTGGTGTGGGTCTTGGCTCCCAAGGGCATACTACAACACTAACCTTCTTTTGTTTCACACAGTGCATAGAGTACATAACATTGATGGTCTTGTTGGAATTCAAGGTCTTCAAAAGCACACAAATAGCACAAGTAAGAAGAAGAAGCTTGGAACACAAAACAATACTAAATGTATTACCACGTGAATGTACAAAGAATAATTCATCCGTTAGAATTACAGGTGTATATACAAGCTAGGGGAAAAAACCTCCTTAAGAGGGAAAAAAGTGACCTATGGTCCTAAGTGTGTTGACACACATCATTACCAAAATATATCAGCAAATCCCTCCCCTAGGAGTGATGTGATGAACAAGGAGTTGGCATTCATGTATAAGGAGGTTCCAAGCTCTGTGGAAACCAGCCAATCCACAAAAGGAAGTAAGCCCAAAGCTTTGTGAAAAGCTTCAAACTTCTCCCTAGGCAACAACATTATCCTATGTGGGCAAATAAGCTAAATTGATCTCTCCGGTAGAGAACATCTTCGTGACATAATGATAGTGCACTACAAAGTTCTTTGTGCATGCATGGAACACAAGGTTCCCCACAACTGCCAATGCACTTTAATTTTCAATGAAGATGGTGGTGATAGAAGACTAACCAACACCCAAATCAACCAAAAGGCATCTGAGCCACACATGCTCAATAGTCACTATGAAAGTGTCCCTATAATCAACCTCACAACTAGAAGTGGCGACAATAGGTTGTGTCTTTCTCAACAAAGATATGCATGAGCTACCAAGAATGAAGCAAAACCACTGGTGGACACATGAGTGTCATAACATCTAGCCAAGTATGAGATAGAAAAAACATGTAATGAAAATGATAACCCCTTGGTAAAAAACAATCCAAGTAGTCGGGTACCACTCAAGTAGTGGAAGATATGCTTAATTGACTACCAATGTTTGACACATGGGCAATGCATAATCTTGCTCATCTAAGAGACAACAAACTGATTATCAGACTGAGTTACACATAAATAAATCAAGCATCCAATAGCTTGCTGATAGAACCACATCAAATGCATCTCCAACATCATGAATACTCAACCGTAAAACCATTTCCATAGAAGTGGCAATAGGTTTGTAATCTTCAAGGCCAAAAAACTACAATAATATGTCAACATATTTTGTTTGACACAAAGCTATTCTCAACCCAAAATCCGACATCTCAAAGAGGCATGCAAATCAGCCTTAAATTAAGCAATATGCTTCTCATTAGGACTAGTGAGCAACATGTCATGAACATATACAACGATGATAAGTACATCGTCTCCATGCTTAACATATAAGGTGCTCTCAGTTGGACTCTTCCCAAAACCATGTGTAATCTAGGCATGTATCTTTTCATACCGGTTATATTTTATGGAATAATGGAATGTTGAATGGATTTTAATGCCTTGAGGTTTTTAATGTGTTTTGTGTTTTGATTTATGAGGTGAAGATTCATGAGAGTGTGAACACGCATGGAATCATTCAAATATTTTTGAGATATTTAGAAGATAGTATTTTAATTATTTTTTGTAAAAGAATAATAGATCACTTTAGATAGTACTTTACTTATTTTTTGTAAAATAATAATAGATAAAACACAAAACACATTAAAAACCTCAAGACATTAAAATCCCCAACGACCCCTTTGGTCTCAAAAAATGACCATCATGCTCAAAGTTCTGACTACTCCTATGAAGATAGTCCACAAGCTTATTACACAGAGTCACCTGAGCATAGTGAGACTTACCTGTATCAATATGAGGCACTACCTATGGAACCAAATTGGGAGCCAAAATACTCCAATGTCATGTATACAAATCCTAACCCCAGGCCCCAATTGAGACAAATGAGACCACAAGTCCCGAGAGGAGCATGTTTTAGATGTCAGGGTGACCATTTCATTCATGAATATCCCCACCCACCGACTCTAGGACCATGATAGAATATCACAGTACAAGGCTTTTGTCCTGAGTGTGGCAAAGATCATCTCCCTAGAGATTGTCCAAGGAAACCATCTAGTGCACCCAAGGTTACACCCATTAATGTGGTAATCTAAGTGGTTGATTCAAGTTCAAGTAGCATTAATGTGGCTCCTATACAAGCCGTTACTAGGGCACAAGCTATAAAACAGGCTAAACTAGCTGAACAATCAGAGTCAAGTGAATCAGGAGAGCCTGTTAAAAGAAAAACAAGAACAAGGAAGGATATCAGAGAAAAGGCCAATCGTAAGTGGGCTAGAAAGTTATCGGAACTAGAAGAAAGCTTGAAATATGTAGAAACAAAAATAGAAGATATTGCCTCTCAAAACCCCTTGCATGCCGAAACTTCATCCACTCCAATTCATCCCATCCCACCTGTCATTGTAAATAGACCACAACGAGGGTCTGTTCTTGTAGATCCAACCCTAGAAGGCTTGGATGATGTTCAAGGCCTACCAGGCTTGACTTCAAGAATGGCCAACAACTGCAAACCTAGACAAGAGTTACCCTAGATCAGATATAGAGATTGAATGAACAAAAATGTGCATGAAAATGGTAGAACTAGCTCAGGCTATGCTCAAGACCAATCAATTGTTCAATCAGACAAATTCTATCAAATCGCATTTGCATTTCTAGTGCTTACTAGAAAGATTAGAGTAGTTGGTAAACAAGCTGCACGTTTCTTTACCTCCACAAGCTCAACCAGTTGTTGAAAGAGAACCCTCACCACCAATAAAGCTTATGTTCCTGATTCTATGGGTGATGGAACACCTCTTTCACTTCAAGAGTACTCACAAGAGCTCTTATGGGAAATAGAAGAAGAGAAATGGGCCAAGGAGAAGGGAAATCCCCCTCCTATTCTTGAAATTGATGACCTTCATGATCAATTTCCCCAAGACATTCCATCTATTTATGGAGACCAAGTAGAGAAACAAGAAGATGAAAGATTAGATTTTGAATCTAATTCTTTAAAAGAGTTTTCACAATCTGAATCTCTTCAAATCAGAGCTCCCACAATATTGATAAGAAATGAAGACTCAGTGGTTCCAAGAAACACTGAAGTCGTGAAGAACACTAAGGTTCATTGTCATCTCATTGTAGAAGAGCCACTCAAAGTAAAACCTGAGCTGTGGAAACATCTGACAAATCAGGTTCCAGAACTTGCTTCCAATATAACAAAAGCAAGCTCTAAACAAAAAGTCCCAAAGATACCTCTAGACAAAATAGGAGACATAAGTGAAGGTGAAGAAGGTAATACATATCTTCCAATCACCTACCAAGGTTACACCACCAAAGCTATCTTAGATTCAGGTGCTGGTGTTGCGATTGCAACCACCTCTTTGTGGAAGCAATGGGGCAAACCCACATTAAGAAAAACTAGAATGAAGCTTCAAATGGTTGATGGCCATATTGAAAGACCTCTAGGATTGCTAGAAGGGATAACTCTAACCACTTGTGGTGTGGAGTTTGAACACACATTTGCTATATGTGAGTTTGGCAAAAATAATGTTTATGAGATGATCCTAGGAAGACCCTTCCTACGACAACTACAAATAGTGCAAGATTGGGGAACCAACTCCTTGTACTTGCAGCACTTAGGGGTCACAACCAAGGTGAGTATGAAAGGTTACACATTTAGAGATGTACCACCCCTTCAGTGGAATCCTATCCACAAGGTGCAAGAAGATTCAATCTCTGTGAATTTTGAAAGTTCTTCTGATCCATCTTGGATGCATGAAGATACTCACTTGTGGATGTGAAAAGTCGCAAAGGAAGAGGAAAGACGTTTAAAAGCGAGAGAAGGAGGAACTTCTCAAGGAAGCAGACCAGTTAGGGACCCAACCTACACACCGATGATCTTTCTAGATGAGGAATTGGAGCCTCATGGTTGGGCAGAAATCTTTGCCACCATGGACATTGCTGTCAATGAAGAACAGTGGACACCTCATTGTGATGAGGAAGGATATGATATCTCTATGTTCATGTGTGAGCCCTTGCTAGAAGAGTGTGATCCTAGTGATGCTATAGAAGAAGAGGAGGATGATGATAATCTAGAATCCATTGTGATGGATAGTTGCTTTGACTCAAAGGAGCACTATTTAGAAGACATAGGATTATTTACCCAAAAAAAAGAAGAACCTCTCACAAGCATTAAAACTATAATTCACCAGAGGAAAGTGAAGGTAGTCAAAAGAAAAAGAAGAGAAAAGTTGTGAAACAAGCAGAGGAGGAATCATTGTTTCAAGTACTAGAGAATTTCAAGAAATATGAAGTTGAAGACCGGAAAATTTTAGTACGAATGCCTAAGAGAGAGGCCATTACTGGACAAGCATATGATAATAAAGAAAAGACCAAAAAAATAGTTGTAACCATTGAAGCAAACGAAGAGCGATGTACATACATAGGAGAAGACCGAAGTGTAGAAGAAGACATGGAGCTTGTAGCTTTATTAAGGGAATATAGGAACATGTTTGCATGGAGCTATAGAGACCTAAAGGGGGTATATCCAAAAATATGTTCTCATACGATCCCCATGATAGCTGATGCCAAGCCCGCTAAACAAAAGCCCTACACATATAATGACACTTATGCTACAAAAATAAAAGAATAAATTGACAGACTGATTGAAGCTAGATTTATCCATGAAATTGAACATACTGAATGGGTGTCCCCCATTGTAGTAGTGGTAAAGAAGAATGGAAAGTTGCGAGTTTGTATTAACCTTAAAAAGGTTAATGCTGCTACAATAAGAGATAGCCATCTACTTCCAATCACTGAACATTTATTGGAGCATGTTGCAGGCAAGGAACTTTATAGCTTCCTTGATGGATTTTTAGGTTACCACCAAGTAGCCATTTCCCCAGAAGATCAACACAAAACAACCTTTGCCACCAAGTGGGGAATCTTTGCATTTGGTGTAATGCCATTTGGACTCACCAATGCACTTGCAACATTCCAAAGGCTCATGTGTCATGTGTTCAAAGAGTTCTTGCAAAAGAGCTTAGAAGTATATGTGGATGATTTATATCCTCATTCCCAAGAAAGAAGACTCCACATCCCTGAGCTCAGACAGATTTTCAACAAGTGTCGAGAATATCGAGTTTGTCTGAACCCAGAAAAGTGTGTGTTCATGGTATTTCAAGGCAAGATCTTAGGTCATATTGTTTCTAAGAATGGAATATCAATAGATGAGGACAAAGTCAAAGCCATGGCAGAGTTGCCAATGCCAAGGGACGTTAAAGAGGTACAAACATTTATGGGCCATTGTGGATATCACCATAGGTTTATCCACATGTATGCGATCATTGCTAAACCTCTTTATGCTTTCTTGACAAATTTTGAGTGGAACGATGAATGTGAAAACTCCTTCAATGAGTTGAAGAGACATTTGTGCATAGCACCAATACCGACCACTCATGATTGGAATAAACCATTCCATGTCCATGTAGATGCATCCAATCATGCAATCGGATGTGTGCTAGCACAACCCACAACTGAAGGAAATCTAGATTTGCCTATAGCATATGCTAGTAGACAATTGAATGCGGCTTAACGAACCTATACAACAACTGAAAGAGAAGGCTTAAGCATGGTATATGTCGTGAAGATGTTTAGACACAATCTATTGGCCAACAAGTTCAAGTTTTTCAGTGATCATCAAGTGTTATTATATTTGTTCAATAAACCTTACAATACAAGATGTTTAGTAAGATGGTCTCTCTTACTAATGGAATATGACTTTGAAGTGCTTGTCAAGAAAGGTAGAACCCACCTCATGGCGGATCACCTTTCTTGCACCACTTGAGGAGAGTCACCGCAAGGAGTGTCTGATGAATTAACCGATGCTTATCTATTCAATTTAGAAGTGGTTCCTAAATGGGCAAATAAGTTGGTACCTGACTTAACGTTCAAAACCACAAATAAGAACATGAAAACAAACAAAGATGAAATTATAAGATCACAAAAATATCACATATTGGCAGGAAGTATGTACAAACAAGATGCAAAGGGTGTACTAGCTTATTGTGTTGAGGACGATGAACATAGTAGTTGGTTGCAACAAGCTCTTGAAGGACTACTAGGGAACCACTATTCTAAACAAAGAACATTGCAGAACTTGAAATGTTTAGGAGTGTATTGGCCTAGTATGGACAGAGAAATACATGAGTGGATTAAGAATTGTCCAATGTGCTAGAAGAGACCTCCATTGCCTAGATGTTAATCCCAACGCCCCAAGATATCACATGGCCATGTGCCAAACATCGGGTGTGATTGCTTCTCGAATAATCGATCGACGTCCCTTTGTGACCATAGAGGTAGGACAAGGAAAGAGTGTAAGGACTGTGAGAGCCTTGATTGACTCAGGTGCAACAACTAGTGTAGTTAGATTCTCATACTGCCAAGATGTACAATCAAACATCAATCCCATAGAAACCTATCTCATAAGATTGGAAGGTGTGGAAACCCCTTGTTTGGGCAAGGTGGAATTTCCCTACCTTCAAGATGTCTTAGTGATATTCAAAATGCTAGTGTGTGAAGGTGAGGACCTTATTGTAGCTCAAGCGTAAGCACCACCTCCTTTACTTGTCAATCCGTGGAGACGTGAGGACCGGTATGAAGACCACGAGCAAGTGAAGGCACAAGTGTGTGAGTGAAAGCACACAAACATGCACACACATACACACACATGCGCACACGGTAAGAGCAAAGAGAGGAACAATGGAAGGACTTTGATTACAAAAGAAATCTATTACAAAACTGAAATCTACCAAAAGCTAACCCCAAAAATGAGCTCTCTAGCTCTTTTTATAGCTTTTGGACTAGTTTTGGCCCTGTCCAGACCTAGTGTCCGGCCTAGTTAAAAATTAGGTTCCAGGGCTTATTTGAGGGCTCAAACGAAGTCTAAAAATTATGAAAATTGGTACGATGGTACTTCTAATACTCCTCAAGCTCGAGGACTCCTCGGCTTGAACAAAATGGAGTTGCAAAAAGGCAAAATGATATTTACAATGGTTTGAGTGATCAAAATCACTATTTTTGTAGGGGATTCTTATGATAATTTGACATGTACTTCTTGGAGCTCCCTACTTGCTCCCTCTTCTTGTGTGTCCACTTCTTTGATGTGCTTCTATGCTCTGTCATTGGTCTTGAGCTTCAACACTCCCCCCCCTCTCGAGTCTGTCGTCCCTGACAGACCCTTGTTGTAGTGGTTGTTCCATGTAGCACTTTGAGAGGTAGTGTCCATCTTGTGTGAACAAGATCCTTCTATCTATCTATCTATTGTAGCAGGTTTGGTTGTCTGATTCTTCCTTTGTCATTATGAGTTATTGTAAGGCTTAGTTCTTTGGTATGTGTTGCTTCCTTGGATTCTAGCAAGAAAGTGTCCTTGTGAGCTCCCAAAAATCGACTTGTTGCTCAAAAGAGGTTGTCAAGGTTGAGTTGGAGCAACTGCGGGCTTCGACTTTCTTCCTAGGTATTGATGTTGTCCCTGTGATATCCTAAAGAACTTCCAAAGGTGATGTTCATTGTACTCGTGTCAAGTACTTGTAACCCATATTGAATGATGGGTAAATGTATTGGTGCATGGGTTGAAGAAAATATGTGCCTTGTGCACGACCTTGTCATGTAGCCCTATGCATGCATACTGGGGAAATGCATTAGAAAACATGGTGCAATAAAGTAGGTCTTGAGCGGATTGCTCAAGGGTATGCTGATGAAGAGGTTTCCTAATCTAGCAGTGTTGTCATGATACCCAAGTAGAGGATTCTTACCATGAAAGGTCGATCGATAGTCTGCTCTTCATGTTGTACACCCAACATTGTGATGGACCATCAGCTCATCTTTCATTGTCGATGAGTGTCCATGTTGATGGATCATTGATGAAATTCTTTGAGTGTCGCACTCTATCCCCTTTCTTCTCTTTAGCTCACCCTAAGCATGAGTCTTCTCACCTTCAAACTCTTCCCTCCTACCATGGTAAGGGGAAACAGTAGTTGTGGATGCCATGTTCTTGCCAAGTGCTTGACATCTACCAGATAAGGCAACTATAATAGTAGTTGCTAGCCGAGACACACTTCTATCCAAGCCATGGTTCCACCTTCAACTAAGCATGACTTATTCATGTTCCATAAACCAAACCTGGGAACAAGCTCTCTTTTTTTTTTTGATTACTACCATGTCACAAGCAAGAAGACAAATGTAAGTATTAGAAAACATAGTTGACATATGTCAATGTGCTCTTGTGCATGGGAATCTCAAATGTGTCTATGCACGGCCATGTAATGTGGCCCTATAATAATGCATACTTTGGAAATGCATGACCTGAATGGTGCATAAGACAGGGTTGTGCAAGGAGCACATGGTTGTCGCTCGTCGAGGCTTTCAATGTTATTTGCAGATGATATGGCAGCCTTTGTTAGAAGTATCCATTGGATCCCCGAATGACAATTGATACTTTCTCCTTATAGGGATCCATTTGAGATTGATCTTCACTTGTTTAGTGATCTCCTTTGGCGGCTCCATGTTTGGATGCTTTCTTGAGGCTTTGATCCTGCGTGGTTGGCATTGTGGTTCTGTGGGGCCTACCGATGCTTTTGGTTTCCATACCCATATCCTTGTAGAAGAGGTTCTTTGATCTTTTTTGGAGCTATGTGCTTGATTCAGTCCCTTACCTCGCCTTGGTGTCTTTGTGGTGCAAGTTGTTGGCTTGAAGTTCCCCCCTGGATTTTTTCTGAGTTTAGGCTTGATTGCTTTGGGTCCTTTGATTGGAAGTGGTCTTTCTTGATTTTTGAAGTCTAGTGTGAGGGGGCTGATTTTGTACAAGGGCTTTCTTTGGTACCCATATCATAGTGCGATTTGGTTGGGCTGTAAGTAATTTCTTGGCCACCCAAATTTGCTTGACATTACCAAGAAAATGTGATTTTTGTTTCTTGATGTAAGGGTCTTTTGGGCCTTCTATGTGAGTTTTTTGAGAAAACTCATCTTACATGGGGAATGCCACAAAGGTTGATCTTCTATACCTACAACAAGCTCATGCAAGGGATGAGTGGGTTGTGTGCTTTGAGATTGATCTAGAGATTCATCGATACATTTATCCGTAATACACATCGAATCTCTAGATGTACAAATGGGTGATGAATTGTCATGATTGACCATAGATTTGACATCATTCTCCACATCAGTGATACAAAGTATGTGTTGATCATCTCCTTCTTGATCATATGAGTGTAGATCATCCCTGCTTATGGTTTCTAGAGGGGAATCTAAATTTACAGGAAGAGAGGGTCTTTCCACATCCCCCAAACATTTGGAGTCCTTCATTTCTCCATTCTCCAAGGTTGCCTGTGATTTACTCAAAGAGGGATTAGATTCAAAAACATGAGTAGAAAGAAAATTTTGTGCATGAAAAGCACACTGTTTGAAAAGATGATTTTCTCCCCAATTATCATAAGGCGGATAGTCATTAGGATTTTCAATAGATATATATGTAGAATCACGCATAATAGGTGGAGAAAACACCTCAAATTCTTGATGATTTTGTGTAATGAACCTTTGGGTGCCAATGATCAAGTCTTCATCTATACAATCCATGACAAAGAATGTTTCCAAAAATTTCATATCATCCACCATAACATGCAACACAACTTGACCCATGCATTCATACTATTCCCCATCCATGAGGATGGAAGGATGAGTTGTTGGTTTAATGTTTGCAAAAATAATGGTCACTAGATCAATATGAATTAAATTCCACTCACAATTAGGGTTGATATAAACACTCAACCTCCTATGGTCATATCCTATTCTTATATGCACAAAAGTATTGTGATATTCTCTTGTTGCAAATAAGGATCCTACCCCCTCAGATATTTCACTCGTTTCCTTGACTCCTTGCAATTTTTCTCTAGATGTTTCACCTTTATGTGAGATTATCTCATGCATTTCCTGTTTATCTCCCTCTTTTTTTCAATCTTAGCCCCTTTTCTTCTATCTTTTGCTTTTTTCTTTCCCATGACACAATTTTTCTCCCCCTTGGTATTGCTCAAAATTCCTTGGGAGCCCCCTTGGTTTCCTAGTCCCACTTGAAGCCCAACTTCAAATTATCCTATCTAAAAATCAACGCGTTATTCTTATAAAAAACAGTTAAGACCGTGTAGGATTCAAAACGAGCTTTCCAACGAGCTATAGAGCTCAAAAAAAGGACTTTGGATGAAAAAGTTATGTCAAATCAGGCTCTTGGGGGTCAAAACAGGCAAACAGGACCTTTTGGAAAAAATTGCGATTTTGTGAAATCAATAGAATTGCGATTCTGTGAACTTCAAGAGAATTGCGATTTTGTGAACTTCAAGAGAATCGTGATTATGTGAACTTCCAAAGAATCACGATGCTGTGAATCTCAAGAGAATCGCGATCCTATGAAACCAAGAGAATCGTGATTGTGTGAAATCATAGAATCACGATTGTGGGAATTTAGAGAATTGTGTTTTCACAAAATCGTGTTTTTGGCTGAAAATCATGATTTTTGAGAATCGCGATTCTGAGCAGCGAATCGTGTTTTTGAGAATCGTGATTTTGAGCAGAGGATCGTGTTTTTTGAAAATCACGATTTTGAGCAGAGGATCGTGTTTTTTGAAAATCGCGATTGCTAACACAGAATCCTGTTTTCACAGAATCGTGTTTTCACAAAATCGTGTTTTCACAAAATCGTGTTTTCAGAGAATCGTGATTGACAACAGAGAATCGTGTTTTTAGAGAATCGCGATTGCCAACAGAAAATCGTGTTTGATCACACTCGTGTTTTTGGCTGAAAATCGTGATTTGTGAGAATCGCGATTTTGACCACAACCACAGAATCGCGATTCTGAGAATGACCTTAGAATCGTGTTCTTTTCAAAAGGCTTTTAGGCGGGAAACAGAGAATCACGATTTTCAAAAAAAAAAAAAAGAATTTTCACAGAATCGCGATTTTCATCACAGAATTGTGTTTTTTGGCAGGAACTTTGAATTTCTGAGCGCCGAGCAATGGCGAGCTCCTTATGTGCAGAAAATCATGAAAAAACACAGCGCTTGCACTCTCTTGCACTTGCTAACTCCTCCTCGCACAATAATGCATGAAAGATGGTATGAAAATGATGAAAATGCACTAAAAAACAAGAAATTTCTATGAAGAAGAAGATGGTGATGATGATGAAGATGAAGAAGAAAAATCAGAAAAATCTGAAAATGATAGTTTTTTTTTTACCTTCCAACGTCGCAAATCTACGATCTTACCATCACAACGCTCGTCCTCGAAGCTCTCTCCCCGGCAACGGCGCCAAAATTTGGTGTAGCTCAAGCGTAAGCACCACCTCCTTTACTTGTTAATCCGCGGAGACGTGAGGACCGGTATGAAGACCACGAGCAAGTGAAGGCACAATTGCGTGAGTGAAAGCACACAAACATGCACACACATACCCACACACGCGCACACGGTAAGATCAAAGAGAGGAACAATGGAAAGAATTTGATTACAAAAGAAATCTTCCAGAAGCTAACCCCAAAAATGAGGTCTCTAGCTCTTTTTATAGTATTTGGACTAGTTTTGGCCCTGTCCAGACCTAGTGTCCGGCCTAGTTAAAAATTAGGTTCCAAGGCTTATTTGAGGGCTCAAACGAAGTCTAAAAATTATGAAAATTGGTACCATGGTACTTCTAATACTCCTCAAGCTCGAGGACTCCTTGGCTTGAACAAAATAGAGTTGCAAAAAGGTGAAATGATATTTACAATGGTTTGAGTGATCAAAATCACTATTTTTGTAGGGGATTCTTATGATAATTTGACATGTACTTCTTGGAGCTCCCTACTTGCTCCCTCTTCTTGTGTGTCCACTTCTTTGATGTGCTTCTATGCTCTGTCATTGGTCTTGAGCTTCAACACTTATGAAACCACTTGTCTTGGGTCAAGATTGGATCTATGACCATGCACTCAACTTAAACCTAAGAAGTCAACTTCTTCAAGTTTGTGTACATGAACAATGTATTACATTCGAATTAGAGAAATCGCATGATCACAAATCGAGGCATCACAAATTCCCTTGATTCTATCAAGAATAATCTTAGAGAAGAAGATGTTGTATATGTCAAAAGCTCTATGATGCAGGAGTCAATCATGGAAGAACAAGCTCGAAGGCACATGGATCTCTCTTCTTTTTCAAAGACTAATGCAGTCACAACAATTCAACCAAAGAGACAAGCAAAACAGTACAAGACAACCACCGTATCAAATAGACAAAGAACATTCAAGAAGAAACTAGTTCTAGGCATGAAGCAAATTTGGGTATGAAAAGGAGAGCAACCACCAAACTTTCCACAACAATTCCCATCCAAGCAGGCCAACCATGCCAAAAGAAGAACCAAGCAACTAGGACAAGCTCAACCACAAGGTATCCGAGAAGTTTGGGTGCCTAAGAAGTTAACTGCAGCTCAACAAGGGCGATTACACATGTGGGTACCCAAGGAACTCTTACATGCACAAAATCCTATGTTCTCCCACACGAGTAAAGTCTCAACAAAGAAGTCAAGGAAAGGCAAGGGTCAAAACAAGGAACAAGGAGCCAAAGAAGATCAACTCACCTCTTCGGCAAAAGTAAGAAGACAATCATCAAGGGTATGGGTTTGGAGGCCAAAAGATCTAGTAACCCCCACAAAACCAAAGATCAAACTACGAGGGGTACAATACTTTGGAAACCTTCCCAAGATGAAGAGGCCAAAAGTTATTCGTGCGTGGCTGAACACTATTCTCAAAGGGATCCCTATAAGGAGGAATGATTTTTTTAGTCAACCATTGATTGATTGAATCAACTTCTACAAGTAAAATCGAAAGCCTGGATGTGCAAAAACCATGTGCTCTTTGCACAACCCCATCTTTTGCACCATTCAGGTCATGTATTTCCAAAGTATGCATTAATATAGAGCCACATTACACGGCTGTGCATAGACACAATTGAGAATCCTAGGCACATGAGACACATTGACATATGTCAACTATGTTTATTGATATTAACCTCTTTCTTCTTGTTTTGTGACATTGTAAAAAAAAAAAGGAAAAAGAAGAAGAAGAAAGAAAAAAGAAAAAAAAGAGGGAAGAAGGTCGAGGACCGTGTGCTCAACGAAATTCATGAGTGAATCATCAACAAGGACATCCATCAACAATGGAAGAGATGGCCATGGTCAATCACCATGATGGGAGTACAACACGGAGAGCTGAACATCGATCGAACTTTCACATTGGTAAGAATCCCCTACTTTGGCAACACTATAACAATGATAGATTAGGAAACCTCTTCATCAACATACCCTTGAGCACTCAGCTCAAGACCCAATTTTTTGCACCATAGTTCTTACCATGCATTCCCCAAGTAAGCATGCATACGGCCACATTACAAGGCCGTGCACAAGGCACATGCTTTCTTCCACCCATGCACCAACACACTTACCCATCGTTCATTATGGGTTAAGAGTACTTGGAATGACTACTATGAACATCAACTTTGAAAGATCTAGAGGACATCAATGGGACAACATCAATACCTAGGAAGCAATTTGAAGCTAGCAGTTTCTCATAATCAACATGGACAACCTCTTTTGAGAAGTTAGCAATCCAAGGAAGCAATATATACAAAGGGATAAAAAAATATCAAGGCTAGGTGTGACAACATCAAGAGTAGGGCAACCAACTTAGCTAAATTTTGAAGACACACAACTCTTGTTGATACATGGTGAACACTACCTCTCAAAGTACCACATGGAATACCCACTACAACAAGTGTCTGTTAGGGATGATAGACTCGAGAGGGAGTGTTGGCACTCAAGGTCAAGCACAAGGCAAAGGAATTCTTCAAAGAAGTGGACACATAAGAAGAGGGAGCATGTAGGGAGCTCCATGAAGCACCCACCAAATTTTTAGAAGAAATTCCTATAAAAATAGTGATTTTTATCACTAAAAACCATTGTAAATATCATTTCTAATTTTTGCAGCTCCATTTTCTCCAAGCTGAGGAGTCCTTAAGATTGAGGAGTAAAAGTAGCTACCTACCAATTTTCATATTTTTTAGATTTTGTTTGAGCCCTCAAATAAGCCTTGGAACCTAATTTTTAACTAGGCCAAACATTAGGTCTGGATAGGGCCAAAACTAGTAAAAAAACTATAATAGAAAGCTTTCCATTGTTCCTCTCTTGGATCTTACCTTGTGTGTGTGTGTATGTGTGTGCATGCTAGTGTGCTTCTCACTCACAACATTCATGCCTTCACATGCTCATGGTCTTCATACCAGTCCTCACGTCTCCGCTGATTGAAAAGTAAAGGAGGTGGTACTCATGCTTGAGCTACAACCCTCCTCAATTGAATTTCTCACTTGTACCCAAGACAACCCCCTTACACCCTACCAAACCTGCAACCCTTCAAACTATGATGATGGATGCTCAACAAAAGAGGCACCGTATCACTTGCTAGCATTGTGGTAAGTTTGGTCATACTAAAGCTAAATGTAGGTTCCACACTAACGTCATGAAGCCTGTTGGAGCTCAAGTACACAACATGGAGGTGGTTTCTAAAGACATTCAACCTAATTGGACTGAAGAAGCATTGGAACAGGATCTAAGTACCTTGGGTAACACAATTTCTATCCATTCTTTACCTTGCATGCACGATATTATTGATGGTAAAGCTGTTAATATTTTACATGATGATGGTAGTTCGCATGATTTTATTTCTCATACACTAGTGAAAGATCTCCAATTAAACCCACTTTGTTCTATGTATAAAGTTAAGACTGCATTACAAGGAACTAGATATAATGTTACAAGTGAAGTGCATAGCATTCAAATTTGTATAGGTTCATACATAGATGAATACACATTCTTAATTGCTCCTTTGCAGTCCTATGATCTTATACTTGGTATGCCTTTTCGTCATCATTATAACCCATGCATAGACACACCATGAGTTTTAAGTTTAAAAATCAAGATATTTCTTTGTCTACAATGCATGAATTCCAACCATTTCCAATATTTAGTCATAATCAAGTAGAATGTGCATTTGGGAAAGGTTACAATTCATGTATTGTTTTTCTTCAATAATATAGTTGATTATACACATACACTTCCTGATGCACATAAATCATTTATGGATTCCTATAAGGATTGTTTTATGGCTGATTTTCCTTCTAAACTACCACCTTCTAAGGGATCTCTTGACCATAGTATAGACTTAATTCCTATTAGTTCTCCTCCCCATAAAGCACCTTATAGGCATGGACCTTTATCTCAACAAGAAATAGCTAATCAAGTTAAGGATTTAATACACAGAGAACTTATAAGGCCTAGTTCTTCTCCCTTTGGAGCACCTGTTCTTTTAGTAGAGAAGAAGAACAAGACTTATAGGATGTGCATTGAGTACAGAGCACTCAATAAGATCACAATTAAAAATAGATATCCTATTCCTAGGATAGATGATTTGCTAGATAAACTTTGTGGAGCACGTGTCTTTAGTAAAATTGGTCTTAAATCTGGGTATCATCAGATACGAATGACCCAAAATGACATTTATAAGATTGCCTTCTGGTCACTTTGAATTCATGGTAATGCCTTTTGGACTCACCAATGCAACTGCTACATTTGCACATATGATGAATAACATTTTTCTTGAACACTTTGATGATATACTTGTCTATAGTAAGAATGACAATGACCATGAAAATCATTTTTAGCAACCGTATTTAATTTGTTATGCAAAAACAAACTTTATGCAAATCCTAAAAAGAGTGATTTCTTCCAAAATGAATTAGAGTATTTAGGCCATGTTGTCTCTAGTCAATGCGTTCATGTAGATCCAAAGAAAATTAAAGTAATTGAAGAATGGCATGTACCTCAATCCGTGAATGATGTACGCTCTTTTCTTGGATTAGCTAGTTTTTGTAGAAAGTTTGTAAAAGATTTCTGTTATTTAGCACTCCCACTCACATTATTATTGAAGAAAAAACTAAAATTTGCATGGGGATTAGCACAACAACAATCATTTGAAAAACTCAAACATGCACTTTCTCATGCACATGTTTTGCAATTACCTGACTTTGCATAACTGTTCCATGTAGTTACAGATGCTAGTGGTTTAGGTATAGGTGCTGTATTAATGCAAAATGATCATCCTATGCATTTGAAAGTAGGAAACTTAGACCTTCATAAAAGAATTATATTACATATAATAAGGAACTTTTAGCTATTCTGCATGCTTTAAAAATTTGGAAACATTATTAGAACCCATAATCAATACAAACCAGCAAGCTATTAAGCATTTATTAAATCAACCATTGATTTCTGATCGACACATTAAATGGGCTTCATGATGGGGGAAGTATCTCAACCCCTAAGCAACGACGAAGCGTGAATGACCTCCACAGGTATCCTTCTTTGACCTCTGCACACAAAAAATGCTCTTACTCAGAGCTTATGCAGAGAACTCCAGTGAGCTTTTGTAGACCTGTAGTAGACACCAAGAGCTTTCCAACAAGACAAATTTTACTTCAAATGGATGCTTACACAAAGAGAAACAATGTCTACAACATGAGCTAGTTGAATGCTCACAACTGCTAGTCAAGCCGAGACCTCACTTCACTCCAGCACACTTTTCTCACATGTTATACAGAGAATGAATCTCAAACTTGAGTCAACTTTAGAGCACTCTAATAACTACCCAATGACACAAAAATCATAGCAAATGGATACATAGAGAAGGAGAACCAGCCCTTACAACAGAGAGCAAAATATTTCCAACAGAGCCTACACAAAGAGAGAGATATCAATCACACAACTTCACTAAAATGAATGTTGCTCCCAGCTTACTCAGAGAATGCTCCAGAGAATTGGTAAGCATAAAATAGACTCTTATAGCTATCCAATGAGACAAGAATTACATCAAATGGATACCATATGAGGGAGAACCAATGCTAACAACTCAGGGGTAGAGAGTTGCAACACTGCCTGCGCACACACATAGATATGCCTACTAAAAGAAAACAAACAAGCAAGCAAGGGGGTTGCTTAAGCAAGGGGCTTGCTTAAGCAAGGGGCTTGCTTATCACAACTCCAGCACTTAGTGCTCACTTTACATGAGCTAAAACTCCAAGAAGATGGCCCAAAAGAAGTCGAGATACATGCTCCTTTTATAGTGAGAAGTGTGCCCCTAAAATCTAGGAACTACCTTTCCAAATCAGCCTCCTAACTTGGAGGAATTAGTTGAGATGACTTAGGGAGTGGTTGAGTGACTTTTCTTGATGGAATCTCGTGGCTTTTGGCTTCCTTTGATTGCTCCACATGTCCATAAAAGATTCCCCACGAATTTGTAGCTTGAAGCTTGACTTTTAACACTCCCCCTCAAGCTTCAATTCTTCGTCCTCATCCAAGCTCCTTCATGTTGATGCATTGCTTGAATTTTGAAATCTTCATCCCATCCAAAGCCTTTGTAAACATGTCGGCAACTTGGTCCTTGGTACCAATATGATGTACTGAAACTTCCTTCGATATCACCTTTTCCCTTATGAAGTGATAGTGCACTTCAATATGCTTGGTTCTAGCATGATAGACAGGATTCGATGCTAGATGAATGCTACTCATATTGTCACAAAAAATTGGATATGTGTCAACCTGCAAATTAAGCTCCATAAATAACTTCTTAATCCACATTAGCTCACATGTGACTTGAGCCAAAGCTCTATACTCAGCCTCGGTGGAAGATAATGCCACCGTGGGTTGCTTCTTTGAAATCCATGAGATGATCTTGCTACCTAGCATGACTAGGTAACCACTTGTACTTCTTCTATCCTCCTTCAAACCGGCCCAATCGGCATCAGAATAAGCTTTGACCTGCATATCATCATCAAATGAATAGAACAATCCTTCATTTATAGTGGCCTTGAGATATCGTAACATTCTTCTTGCAGCTTGCAAGTGTGTAGTCCTTGGACTATGCATAAATTGTGATAACACTCCAACTCCATATGCTATGTCGGGCCTAGTTATTGTGGCATAATTGAAAGATCCTACAATAGATCGATACAAGGTTACATCCTCTAATGGCTCTCCATCAATGGAGCTTAGCTTTACATTAACTTCCATGGGATTTGAAATAGGCTTGCAATGTAGCATCCCAAACCTCTCAAGTAGGTCTAGAATATACTTCCTTTGTATGAGCATAATACCTTCTTCTTTGTATACAACTTCAATGCCAAGAAAATACCTAAGATCTCCAAGATCAGAGATCCTAAACTCGTTTCCAAGCTTTGCCTTGATCTCCTCAATGCCCTTTGTATCATTACCTGTAATGATAAGATCATCTACATACACGCACATGTAGACTACAAGTTCTCCTCTTTGTTTGATGAAGAGAGATGGATCCGCCTTGCATTGATTGTAACCACATTTGATCAAATAGTCCACCAATCTTTGGTTCCAAGCCCTTGGAGCTTGCTTTAGGCCATAAAGTGCCTTCTTCAACCTACAAACATGATGTGGAAACTCTTTATGAACAAAACCTAGTGGTTGCTCCATGTATACCTCTTCTTCCAAGTCTCCATTGAGAAAGGCATTCTTGATATCCAATTGGAAAAGCTTCCATCCTTTGCTAGCAGCCATTGCAATGAGTGTCCTAATGGTGCTCATCTTTGCCACGGGGCTGAATGTCTCTTCAAAGTCCACTCCATATGTTTGTGCAAAACCCTTGGCCACCAATCTTGCTTTGAACCTAGAAATAGATCCATCTGAATTCCTCTTTACTTTATACACCCACTTATTACCTATTACCTTCATGTTATCCTTCTTGGGCACTAGAGTCCATGTTTGATTCTCCTCAAGTGCGTCGATCTCTTCTTGCATTGCCTCTTTCCATTCGGTGTACCTGCTTGCATCTTCATAGCAATCAGGCTCATGATCTTCTACTACTTTGTTCATATATGCATAATGAGTTGCCATGTATGAATCATAAGTAAACCTTTGAGTTGGATACTTAACTCTAGAAGACTTCCTTTCTTCACCTTTTGGAGGAATAAACCTCCTTTGCCTTGGGAACTTGATCTCTTTCTTTGACATGGCTTCTTTCTCCATCATGTGTCCTTCATCATCTTCAACTTCATTACCTTCTTCATCCAACTCCACCAATGTTGCTTTGCCTTTGTTGATTGATTGTGCTTCATAGCTTGATGAAGATCTCCCCCTCCATGGTGAGTTCATGTTTGAACTATCTTCATTGATGGAACACCTTGGGCCGCTTAGCTCTAGGTCGATTTGTTCTTCATCATGTCCATGCTTTTCTTCTTCATAGTCCTGCATACAATCATACTTCTTATACCAAGGGAGTAGCTCATCAAATGCTACATCCCTTGATATCCTCAAGTCCTTTGTGTTTGGGTTGAAGCACCTGTAACCTTTATGATCATTTGAATATCCTAGAAACACACACTTTCCTGCCTTTGGTTGTAGCTTGTGCCTCAATTCACTTGGCACATGTACATAACAAGTACATCCAAATATCTTCAAGTGGGAAAGATCAGGTTTCTTACCATAATAGGCTTGATATGGTGTCAAGCCATGGATCCCTGAGGTAGGAGCCCTATTCATAAGATACACGGCGGTATTTGCTGCATCACTCCAAAACATGTTAGGTACATTCATCTCATTAAGCATTGCTCTAGCGATCTCGGCAATGTATCTATTTTTTCTCTCTGCTACTCCATTTTGTTGGGGGGTGTACCTGCATGTTACTTGCCTCTTGATGCCTTGATCCATTAAAAAATCAGAAAACTCATTGGAGAAATATTCTCCCCCTCCATCGGACCTTAGCTTCTTGATATATGTACCTGTTTCCTTCTCTACCATTGCCTTGAATGCTTTGAAACATGTAAACACATCTGATTTGTTTTTTATGAAATAAACCCAAACCATCCTTGTGCAATCATCTATAAAAGTGACAAAGTACTTGTTACCTCCAATGGATTGCTCTTTGGTTGGCCCCCACACATCTGTATGTATCAACTCCAATGGATGTTGGCTTATGTAGCCACTCTTCTTGAATGGAAGTCTCGCTTGCTTCCCTAGTTGACAAGATTCACATAAATGCTTCATACCTTGTCCTTGGAAGTTGGGAAGACCTTCAACCAGCCTCTTGAATTGCATTTCCTTCATTCTTTGTATGTTGATGTGACCTATCCTCTTGTGCCACAAGTCCAACTCCGAAATCCTCTTGTTTCCATATGTGAAGTAGACATGTTGAGTGGAATGAGAATTTACCTCCAAAGTGAAGAGTCTCCCTTGCTTCTTTCCTCTTGCTATGACCTTGTAACCTTGCTTAGGGTTCTCCACAAAGCATCCATCTTTGTTGAACCTTACTTGATAGCCTCTTTCAACCATTTGCCCAACGGACACCAAGTTCTTTGTGATAGTAGGTACATGCAAGACATCCTTGAGACATCGTCCTTCCTCCTTGTCATCCAAAGCTACATCCCCAACATGGGAGATCTCATGGGCTGTATCATCACCTGTTTCTACATGTCCTTTACCTTTGGGAACATGTAGATTAGTAAACCAAGAAGCATTGCAACTCATATGGTTGCTACATCCACTATCAATATACCAAGTGTTATCTACTTTGCTTGAATTCCCATTCATGTGCATCATCAAGAGATTGTCATTTTCTGAACTTGTAGAAGCATAATTACCTTGGCCTTTGTATGAAGAACCTTGATTATAGCTCCTTTGGTTTCCTCCTTGGTAGCAATCTCTAGCATAGTGGCCAAACTTGCCACATATGTAACATCCTTCACCATCTTGATTCCTGTTTTGTTGATGTCGTCCTCCTCTTCCTCTTGTTCTTCCTCTCCCTCTTTGTGATGAGGTGCCTTGGTCATGTCCTTGATTGCTTGAGTGGCCTTGCCTTCCTCCAAACCTTCCTTTGCCCCTTCCTTGTCCTCGTCTTCCTTTGCCCCTTTGATTACCTGCATAGAATACTTGTGCATCCTTGCTTTTAGTTGAACTTCCACCTATGTTCATTTCTTCGGTGACCATGAGAGCAACCAATTGCTCAAAATCGGGAAGATTATCCCTTACATAAACTGAAGTGGTAAAGGGTTTCCACTTCTCATCATCTCTCAAACCATTGAGAGTATAAGCCACAAGATCGTCATCGTCTACGTGGCTTCCAATGGATCCCAATGCATCTGATAACTCCTTGACCTTAAGTATGTAGTCATTTATGCTACTCCCTGAGCTCTTCCTAAGGTTGTTGAGCTCATTCTTGAGTTGGATCTTCCTTGCTTTGGTGCTTGTTGAATAAAGCCTTTCAAGTGTCTCCCATACCTTCATGCTTGAATCCAGGTCTTGGATATGGCCGATTATGCTATTGCTAATGTGTTGGGAAAGAATAAAGATAACCCTCTTGTCTCTTTCATTCCATTCCCTAAAGGCCCTTCTTTGGTCATTGGTTGGATTCTCATCCAACCTAGGTCTTGGTTCACTTCCACTAATCAACCCCCAAAGGCCCTTGCCCATAAGATAGTTGGAGACCCTAAATCTCCATGGTTGATAGTTACCTTTGTCTAGCTTCTCAATTTGAGTGTTGAAGTCTCCCATATCTAGTCTTTGATACTTGACCTAGCCCTTGGCTAATGCTCCAATGTGTGTAAAATGAAAATGAGGCTTCTGAGGTTACCTCAATCCAAAGCTTTCCTTAGATGGACACCTTGTGCTCTTTGAAACTTTGAGTAGAATAGCTCCCCCTTGATGTGAGCTACCTCCAAGAAGCTTTTGTTGATGCAAATCTTCAACCACCAACTCCAAGAGGTCTTCTTGCTTGAATGTGATACCTCCAAGATGCCCAAATGCTCTGATACCACTGATGGGGGAAGTATCTCAACCCCTAAGCAACGACGAAGCGTGAATGACCTCCACAGGTATCCTTCTTTGACCTCTGCACACAAACAATGCTCTTACTCAGAGCTTATGCAGAGAACTCCAGTGAGCTTTTGTAGACCTGTAGTAGACACCAAGAGCTTTCCAACAAGACAAATTTTACTTCAAATGGATGCTTACACAAAGAGAAACAATGTCTACAACATGAGCTAGTTGAATGCTCACAACTGCTAGTCAAGCAGAGACCTCACTTCACTCCAGCACACTTTTCTCAGATATTATACAAAGAATGAATCTCAAACTTAAGTCAACTTTAGAGCACTCTAATAGCTACCCAATGACACAAAAATCATAGCAAATGGATACATAGAGAAGGAGAACCAGCCCTTACAACAGAGAGCAAAATATTTCCAACAGAGCCTACACAAAGAGAGAGATATCAATCACACAACTTCACTAAAATGAATGTTGCTCCCAGATTACTCAGAGAATGCTCCAGAGAATTGGTAAGCATAAAATAGACTCTTATAGCTATCCAATGAGACAAGAATTACATCAAATGGATACCATATGAGGGAGAACCAATGCTAACAACTCAGGGGTAGAGAGTTGCAACACTGCCTGCGCACACACATAGATATGCCTACTAAAAGAAAACAAACAAGCAAGCAAGGGGGTTGCTTAAGCAAGGGGCTTGCTTATCACAACTCCAGCACTTAGTGCTCACTTTACATGAGCTAAAACTCCAAGAAGATGGCCCAAAAGAAGTCGGGATACATGCTCCTTTTATAGTGAGAAGTGTGCCCCTAAAATCT
Organism: Ceratopteris richardii; assembly: GCA_020310875.1. Taxonomy (NCBI): domain Eukaryota; kingdom Viridiplantae; phylum Streptophyta; class Polypodiopsida; order Polypodiales; family Pteridaceae; genus Ceratopteris; species Ceratopteris richardii. Next base: position 5,318,115 of record CM035435.1, on the reverse strand, counting down.
AGGAACTACCTTTCCAAATCAGCCTCCTAACTTGGAGGAATTAGTTGAGATGACTTAGGGAGTGGTTGAGTGACTTTTCTTGATGGAATCTCGTGGCTTTTGGATTCCTTTGATTGCTCCACATGTCCATAAAAGATTCCCCACGAATTTGTAGATTGAAGCTTGACTTTTAACACTTCATTCATACAAAATCTTCAGCCTCAATATCAACCTGGAAAAGATAATGTTGTAGCTGATGCCCTTAGTCATTTCCCATCCCCCCAACAACTATTGTTTCAATCAATAATATTTTTGTTGTTCATATTCATTCATTTCATGACATGATTTCTATTTATGCATCTGATTTGTATTTTTCACAAACATGGAATGCGTTCAATAATTCTACAACACTTTTCATAATGGATTCTTTTATTTCAAACATAAGTTATGCATCACATAAGGTTTTAAAGAATTTGTTATGAAAGAGATGCATGAACCACCATATATAGGTGATAGGGGCATACAAGGTACTATTTCTAAATGTAAAGAATTCTTCTTTTGGCCAAATATGAAAAAGGATATTACACAATATATTTCCCATTGCATTGTGTGTCAACGTGTGAAAAGACATCACGGTAAAGCATTTGGATTATTAATGCCACTTCCCATACCTAATGGACCATGGGAACAAATTTCTATGGATTTTATTATTGGTCTTCCCTCAACTTCATCTCATAATGATATGATTTGGACAATTGTTGATAGGTTTAGTAAACAAGCATATTTCATTCCTTGTAAAAAGAATCTTTATGCACCTCAAGCTGCTAAGTTATTTATTAAATGTATTTTTCCATGATTTCCAAAAGTTATTTTATCAGATCAAGATATTCATTTTTGTGATCACTTTTGGGCTGCATTATTTCAAAATTTAGGTCCTAAAATAGACTTTAGTTCAACATTTCATCATGAAAGTAATGTGCAAAGTGAAGCTATGAATAGTACTGTTTTGGATCTATTACGTTGTTATTCTTTGAATAATCCAAGTAATTGGGATAAAAAACTTCATTTACTACAATTTGCATATAATAACACAACACATACCACTATTGGACGTGCACCATATGAAATTGTGTATGGTAAAAAGCTTCCCACTCCCATGTCTATCACTCAAACTGACATACCTATGGCTCATGCTTTTGCACAAGATCATATTTCCATACTTCATGAGGTTCATGAGCACATTAAAGAGAGCTAAGAAAAATACATGTGTAATGTTAATAAGAAACGAGTAGCTAAATAATTTAATGGAAATGATTTTGTATGGTTACAAATAATTAAAAGACGTTTGAAAAGCATCTCATAACATCCTAAGGTCAAACTTGCACCATGTTATTATGGACCTTTCCGTATTATTGAGAAAATTTATGAGAATGCTTTTAGATTAGATATACCTTCTCATTGGAATATACATAATTCTTTTCATATCAGTTTATTGAAATTGTTTAAAGAAACTCTACCACTCAATCCTATTTTAAATGATCCTCCTTTGTTAGAAGAGGATGCTAAAATTTTAATTCTACAGAAAATACTTGATTATGATGTCACTACAACACGCACAGGTAAACAATATCATATATATTGGGTTAAATATAAAAATCATTCACTTGAAGAATCTCAATGGATTCATAAAACATCACTAACTCCACATTATGATCATTTGATTTTTGCTTATCATTCACAATCACATTAAATTCTAGTTTTCTAGTTCCATGCATGTGTTTTTACATGGAACATGCTTATGATTGTTCAATGATGGGACATGTGAGTGGCCATCCATGTCTATTTTATTCTTATCAACTGAGAGCAATTGCTTGTCAATCGGGAGGCATGTTATAATTTATGGAATATTGAAATGTTAAATGGATTTTAATGCCTTGAGGTTTTTAACGTGTTTTGTGTTTTGATTTAGCAAGTGAAGATCCATGAGGGTGTGAATGCTCATGGACTTATTCAAATATTTTTGGAGATATTTGGAAGAATATTTTGAAGATAGTTATTTTTAGAAGATAGTATTTTTAGTTATTTTTGTAAAAATAATAAATCGCTTTAGAAAGCAATTTTTTGTAAAAACAGACAAATATGATTTTGTAAATAAAGCAAAAATATGCTTCTCAAAGTGCCGTCCTCATGTATACTTTATTCAGGATGTAATAAGAAATACCTATACATACACATGCTCTGATAGACTCGTCCATCAGAGTATGTGGGGGGAGATTGTACCCAATCTAGTGTCGTCTCTTGTCGCTTTCTATTCTCTAAGTACTTTTGTGTGTTTTCATTTCTCTACTATCCTCTGCATTTGTGCGTCTGTGGGATCCAAAGGGCAGTAGTATTTCTATGTGATTTAATACATACACATTTATCATATCTCTACTTCACTCCTATGCTATGATAATCTCAGAATAGTGAACTTCTTAGAGCTTGTTTTCAGTGCATAGTTGATCATTTTATGTGATTTAAAGTGCTACAGATTCAAACTGTCTATTTCGTAGCTACAAAATTTCATTAGCATTGCTTTTCTCAATCTTGAGATATCTTCACATTTCTGCTTACTAGTTTGCATACTGTAGCACCTTGAAAATGTCGAGATAGTCCTTCAACTTGCTAAGCATCATTCTCAATGTACAATTGATCTTTTTTATTGAAATAACTCATGATTGGTAGCTATATAAGTTAGTTAGATACTCCCAAAAGGAATTTATCTAATTGCTACCAGGTTGAGAGCATTGTTCATTTTACTAAACATGTGTAGAGACCAAAATAACAAGTCTAAGATCTTGGTTGAACTTTCTACTCATCTATTTTGATCCATTGATTAGAGGATCATGCTCCAAAGCACATAGGTGATTATTTGTGATCATTAGGAAGCTCAACGGGTCTACTACACTCTCCACAACTGGTTCTTGGCAGATGGGAATCAAGAGTTTGCAGCACCACTTCATCTCTGGAATCTATCCACCATCTCCTCCAATAGTGGTATGAGAGCAACAACGAGCAAGATGGGAGATGGATTTTCATCATTCATTGACAAATTGGACAAAAGCAACTATGTAGAATGGTCCCTAAGGATGCAAGCATATATCCAAGGAAGAAGCTTATATGGATACATCTCTGGAGATGAGGAAATGCCAATATTCAAAAGCAAACATCAACCTACAAAAGAAGAGCAAGAAAGGCTAACTACATGGTGTGCAAAGGATGCTCTAGCCAGGTCTTATATACTTAACGCAATATCTGATTTTGTATTACCTCACATTAGGAATTGCAAGACCTCCCAAGAGACTTGGGAGGTACTTTCTTCATACTTCTCATCAAATACAAGGGCTAGGAAGAACCAGCTATGGATGGAATTCACAACCTTGAAGAAGCAACCAAAGCAAAGTGTAGTTGACTAAGTAACCAAGATGAAGGATGTAGCTGACCAACTTGGGAGCATTGGAGAAGAGATAGAAGAGGAGCAAATAGTAAGGCAGATCATAAATGGCATCAAAGCTGATGATAAGTGGGAGTCCTTCACCACAACAATGGACCTATATATGGATATGAAAATACATGACCTCAACAAATTGATGGGGCAACTCTTCACACATGAGAAAAAGTTCAACAAGAATGGAAAAAACTCTAGAGGTAATCAATCTTCTGCCCTTTACACAGATAGAAATAAAAGTAAAGATAAAGGCAAAGGTAAAAAGAATGAAGAAGAGGCTAGTACCTCTCAAGTGAACTTCACATGAAGAGGAAGAGGTACTCGGGGAAAGGGCAGAGGAGGAAAGCAAGGCAAGGGGAGATCATACAACACTTCACCTTGCAATATTTGTGGCCTAACCAATCACATTGCAGATAAGTGCTTCAAGAACACAAGGAATAAAAAAGGAAGAGGCTTCCATAGAGGAAGGTATGGACAATCCAGAGGCAGGTTCAACAATGGAGGAAGCAATTACCATCACAACTACAACCAAGGCTACAACAACAACTATCAGGGAGGCTTTAGAAGTAGAAGAGATTATAACAAATACACAAAAGACCAAGAGGAATCTTTACTGATCATGAACATGACATCCAAGTAAGGTAAAGAGGATGAAAATCTTTTCTATATTGATTCTGGTTGTTCCAATCATGTGGCTAGAAATGTAGCATTGCTATCTCATCTTGAAGAACCTAAAGGGAAGCATGAAGTGCAGATAGGTGATGACACTACAGACTCTGTTAAGAAGATTGGAAATGTCAAGGCTTCTGATGGTAACATGAACCTTTTGAGTAAGGTTCTATATGTGCCAACTATAACAAAAGACCTAATCAGTGGGGCAGATTGTTGAGAAAGGCTTATAGGTTAGATTCACAAGGCTTGGAGCATATGTGGAAGACCCTCAACAAGGCTTCAAGAGGATTGCAAAAGGTGAGAAATCTGGTAGAATCTTTACATTTGAGGTTGAAGATACTAGAAACATTGCACTCTTCAATTACCAAGATCAAACCTTATCTGAAATAGAGATATGACATAAAAGGCTAGGTCATATAGGTGAAAGAACAATAAAACAAATATGTAGGGATCAGAGTGTGCTTGGCCTTCCAAATTTTTCCAAGCAACTCATGATTTACAAATGTGGAGCATGCCAATTTGGAAAATCTCACAGGCAACCATTCAACAGAAAAGGATACATGTATGAAGACTACTTGGAGCTTGTGCACATAGATGTGTGGGGTCCTAGCAGAGAACCATCAATCTCAGGTTTAAGGTACTATGTTTCATTCATAGATGATTACAATAGATGGACAACTCTTTACTTCATGAAGCATAAAGATGAAGTGTTCACTTGTTTTAAGAAATATTTGGCATTGGTTGAGAACCAAACATGTAGAAGCTTGAAGAGAATCAGATCTAATGGAGGTGGTGAGTATTTCTCACATGAGTTTGACTCATTCTTAGAGGACAGAGGTATAAAGAGAGAGTTCACAACAAGATACACTCCTGAACAAAATGGAGTGCTAGAGAGGAGGAATAGAATGATAGTAGATGCTGCAAGATCAATGTTGAATGAAAAGAAACTACCAAATTACCTATGGGTAGAGGATGTTTCCAGAGCCACATACTTGATTAACAGGCTCCCATCCAAATCCTTGGATGGAATGACACCTTATGAGGCATGGAATGATAGGAGACCCTCATTGGACCATTGTAAAATCTTTGGGTGCATTGCTTATGCACATATACCCTCACAGACTAGAGGAAAGCTTGATCCAAAAGCTGAAAAGTGTATACTCATTGGCTATGACCAAAACCAAAAGGGATATGGGTTGTACAATCTCATTAACAAAGGATTTATTATTAGTAGGGATGTGCTGTTTGATAAAAATAGTTCATGGTTTGAAGATGATTGCAAGAAAATTAAGCTACCATGTGACTTGGAAAGTGATTTTCCAACTCTGAATCAAGAAGAACCACAAATATCTAAAGATGTCAACTTAGAAGATGAAGATCATATTGACCTCAAATCTTGGAAGTCAAAGGGCAAGGCAAAGTTCAAACAATTGGAAGCAGTCTAGAGTCATCCAATCAAGCACTCAAAAGATCTCAAAGGGAGAGTAGAAAACCAATAAGGTATGGCTATGACACATCACTAGTCACAAAGCATTCTATATACATGACTAAAGATTCTATGTCAAAAGAGCCTTCTTCATTTGAAAAAGCCAATAAGAAGAAAGAACAGAGAGAAGCCATGTAGGAAGAAACTGAAGCACTTCAGGAGAACAAATCTTGGGATTTGGTTCCAAAGAAACCAAGCATGAAGGTAGGATCCAGGTGGATATATAAAATCAAGAAGAATTTAGATGGTTCTACAAACATGTATAAAGCAGGCTAGTAGCGCTCAAACCCATGGAGTGGATTATGAGAAGATCTTCTCACCTGTGGCTAAGATGCCAACAATCAAGGTTTTAGTAAGTATTGCTGCCTCAAAGAATTGGAACTTGTATGAGTTAGATGTTAAAAATGCATTCTTAAATGGATGGATCTCAGAAGAAGTTTACATGGCTCAACCACCAGGTTATGAAGAAAAGGACAAATCAGAGTATGTATGCAAACTAAGGAAAGCACTCTATGGTTTAAAGCAAGATCCTAGAGCTTGGAACCATAGGCTTGTCATATATTTGGAGGATCAAGGATTTATTGCTAGCAAAGCAAATTCTTCTTTGTTCATAAAGAAGAATAACTCAGAAGTTATTTACTTATTTGTCTATATGGATGCCATTATCATTACAGGGATTGATGCCAATGGCATCACACAAATCAAATCTTAGATGATGGAAGAATTTAAGATCAGTGACCTTGGTTTGTTAACATACTTTCTTGGATTAGAACTTGTATATACAAATTTTGGTTTCTTTATTACTTAGAGGAGGTACATTCATGATATGTTGGTTATATTCAAGATGGAGAATAGTAAAAGTGCAGATACACCCATGGAACTCAATCACAAGCTTAGTTTTCATGAGGGAGAACCACTTGAAGACATTACATGTTATCAAAGGCTTGTAGGGAGTCTCAATTATGCAACCCTAACAAGAGTGGACATATGTTATGGAGTAAGTACATTAAGCCAATTTATGCATACACCAAGAAAGCCTCACTTGGAAGCTGCTAATAGGATCTTAAAATATTTAAAAAGTATAATAAATGAAGGGCTGTTTTATCCATTCACTTTGATTTGGATATCAAGATGTATTCTGATGCAGATTGGGTTGGCTCCAAGGATGATAGGAGGAGCACTTCTGGTTACTTATCTTTTGCAGGATCGAAGCTAATATCATGGTCATCAAAGAAACAACCAACTATTGCATTTTCATCAACAAAAGAAAAATATAGAGGCTTAGCAAATGCAACACAAGAGGCTATGTGACTCAAGCTACTTTACACAGATTTGGGATTGCATTCTTATACTCCAATGATTTTTGGAGATAACACTAGTTCACTTCACTTGGATACTAATCCTGTATATCATGCAAGGACTAAGCATATTGAAGTGCACTATCATTATGTAAGACAGAAGCTACTCAGCAAGGACATCTAGTTGTCCTATGTATCAACCAATTTGCAATGTGCAGATATGCTCACAAAATGTTTGGATGGAACTAAGATGAACAGGTTCAAGATGATGACTGGCTTGTAGGAAATCAAGGAGGAATGAAGACCAAGCATGTTAGGCTTGAGGGGGAGTTGTTGGTGCAGATGAGTCCAAGCCTACATACTTGGACAATTAGCATGTATCTCATATAGTCACATATGACTATTCCCTTGTAAAAGTCAATTAATTTTTATCCTTGCAAAAGTGCATATGATAATTGCACTAACCCCACATAGAGTTAGGAGGATTCAAATCTTGAATTCTTGATGGATAATAGATGATATAATAAAAGCACATGAATGAGGGTGATAGGAGGAACAATTGATTTCTGTTGATGAAGTTATACCAGATAGTTCACTTGTGTAGACTGTTCTGAATGGTCTTCCTGATTTGTATCAGAGATTTGCTTCTATTCTTTGGTTGATGATGAAAGGCAATCCAAATGCCTTGTCATTTGAGGAGTTAGTCTCTGTTCTGTTACAGGAAGATCAATTGAGGCAGAACAAGTCCATTATGCGTGTTGTAGATCAAGCTTTCCTAGCTAGTCAGAAGGGCAAAGAAAAATGGAACTCTTCAACTAGTAAGCAGAAATCCACTAATTCTGCACATTCGAAGAAGGAAGACAAAGATGAGAAGAAATCAAAAAAGCAGAAATTGTTTTGCAAGTACTGTAAAGGAAATGATCATAACATAAAGAACTGTCTTAAACTGGTTGCAAAAGAGGCAAAGAAAAAAGAGGCTGGAATTGTTGTAGAGGCCTCTACTCAAAAAAAAAAGCCTGCTAACCTTGTGCAAGATGAAGAATGGGTGTTTACTACTATTTGCAGTTTTGACCCATCTTCTCATGAGCAGTGCATGTCTTCAGTAGACTGAGATGTTTGGTACTTTGATAGTGGGGCGACCAAATATATTACCTTGCAACGTAGTTTCTTCTCTTCACTTGAGCCTGCCCCTACAGGGAATACTGTCACATGTGCCAACAACTCCTCTTATCCTGTCATGGGAGTTGGTAAGATCATTCTGACTACTACTGATGGTATTTCTTTCACTTTGTCAGATGCCTTTATTTGTGCCAGGGATCAAGAAGAATCTTGTGTACCTAAGTATCGACTTAGGGACTTGAGGAGAAAGAGACTGTACCTCAATCCCCGACAAGTGCATATAGTGGGGATTCACGCGTTAATAATGAATCCAAGAAGTATCATAACCTAGCCGAGTGTATGAGGACATGCATTTAAATGATGGTCAATGCAAATGTGAACTAACAAGGTGCAAACAAGTATAAACTATCACATTCAAGCTTTCATGGTTGGTTATGGTGTTGTGACACTTAGAGCAACAATCAATAGTAAATCAAGCTTTTCTCTCAGCTCTGGACTCAAAATATAGCAAATAGCGGGTTCATTTTGAAGCTCCTGAGAAGCCGCGTCAATCATGGCCTTTTCACTCCATGTTTACACTTCTACTTCAAGCTATGAGTAAAATGCTGAGCTACGAGAATGACCTACCTATGCGTCAACACTTCCTACACTTCTCACACACATTACCAGTAGCAAACAAGCACTACCATGGATAGAGAACACTTCAAAGCACTCTTTTCAAGTCACATACATGCATGCAAGCTCACAAACAAGAAGATACAGCGAGGAGAAGACACAAATTCGAAATTCTGTGCTCTTCATTCTCACAATGGAAAAAAGTCTTTACAAAGAGTCACAAAATGACTTATATACTTGTGCCCTGAAAATGGTCCTTTCACACAAGAGACCGGCACTTTATTGACTAAAAGACTAATTCCCTACTAATTTACAAAGGTAATGATACAAATATCTATGGGTATGCATCTAGAGGACTCCTCTAGTGCATTTACATCGGAAAATATATTACAAAGTGACTATGTTACAAAAATAAAGTGTCCGCATCGAAAAAATTTTGGGACCCTTCTTTTTCTCTGTATGTCTGCTCTTATTTACTCAGCAACACTCTCCCCCTCTTTATCTCTGTCGTCCCTTGAGGCTTTGGTTCTTGTCTGCAGCTTGTTTCTTTCTTTCCACCGCATGCATCACTTGGTCGGCTGTTGGCAGTAGCGAGAGGCACAGACGTCGAGGAAGCATGTAAAGACAGAGCACAATGAAGTAGCAAGGAGCTAGTCGGATTATTTTTCAAAGAATTATGTTTTATAAATCTTTTTCAAAACTCTCAACAATGATTTTCATCACTCATGTGTAACATAGAAAAACCCCTTTTATAGTTATATGCTCCATTTTGTGCAAGCCAAGGAGATACTCCTGGAAAGGTTGTATACTTGGATGAGACTTCAGAACGAGTGTTTGTGGTACCAGACCATGCGAGAAATACCTACACATGGAGAGGTGATTTCGTCTTCCCTCCATCTCAAGCAAATGTAAACACGAGCCATCAAGGTGCTGGAACATCCTCAGCCCATGGTAATCAAAGAGACAAGAACAAAGAGAGACCAGAAGTAAGTTTCACTCATCCCATAGGGAGAGATCGAACGAACACAGACACTGACAGAGTGGAAAGACAAAGGGAACCTAGAATACCAGGTGGTAGAGATGATTTTCCTCTACCAAGACCACGCGAACACCCTAAGGTACTAAGACCCACTCAGTTAGTAAAGTCCATGAAAAACTACTTTGATAGGACAGGAGATCCCTATGACCATGTTGCGGAATTTAAGCAAGTGCTACGAGCAGAACAAGTAGAAGACATGTTCACACAATATAATGCGTTTGGACTAACATTAAAGAATACGGCTTTAACTTGGTTTCAACCATTGCAACAAAGGCAATTTAGAGATATCCATCACTTGTTAGATTCATTCATCACTGAATTCTCTAAAAGTGGAATCAAGCATGACACGTCTTCATTGATTCATAGTTTCAGACAGACCCCTTAGGAAACAGTTAGACTCGTAGGACGTAGGTTTAGACAATATGTGGAAAGATGTCCGATGCAAGAGTTACCCTCACAGGCCAAGCAAGTGTCATTGTTTTTAGATGGCCTCTTGAGCTCTAAACTACACTCCTACGTATACTTGAAGGAACCCAGAATGCTAGAGCAATGTGTAAGAATTTGTATAGACATTGAGGACAACCTTGGAGATGAGTTGGAACTCTCAAAAATCTATAAGGACTCAGATTGTTCATCTCTAGCATCCTCAAAATTGTCTGGCTCGATAGAAGACCTAGCAGAAAAAGTGGCCTAGAAACTAGGAGTTTCTAGTAAACAGATGCCAAGGTTAACAACAAACAAGCGTTGTTACACCTATGGTGGTGATCATATGAAAAATGTGTGTCCCAATGCAACACAACCGCAAACCACCCCTAGTGGCCAATACTGTACAATTGAGAGATGATACACGAATCACACGGCTCAGGACTGCCCTTATGGTGTAGCTCAAGCGTAAGCACCACCTCCTTTACTTGTCAATCTGCGGAGACGTGAGGACCGGTATGAAGACCACGGGCAAGTGAAAGCACAAGTGTGTGAGTGAAAGCACACAAACATGCATACACATACACACACACACGCACAAGGTAAGATCAAAGAGAGGCACAATGGAAAGCTTCGATTGCAAAAGAGTTCTCTTACAAAAGCTCTACTCTCTAACAAGCTAACCCCAAAAATGAGCTCTCTAGCTCTTTTTATAGTTTTTTGACTAGTTTTGGCCCTGTCCAGACCTAGTGTCTGGCCTAGTTAAAAATTAGGTTCGAGGGCTTATTTGAGGGCTCAAATGAAGTCTAAAAATTATGAAAATTGGTAGGATGATACTTATAATACTCCTCAAGCTCGAGGACTCCTCGGCTTGAACAAAATGGAGTTAAAAAAAAAGAAAATGGTATTTACAATGGTTTTTAGTGATGAAAATCACTATTTTTATAGGGATTTCTTCTGAAAATTTGACATACACTTCTTGGAGCTCCCTACTTGCTCCTTCTTATGTGTCCACCTCTTTGATGTGCTCCTGTGATTTGTCCTTGACCTTCAGCTTCAACACTCCCCCCCTCTCGAGTCTGTCGTCCCTGACAGACCCTTGTTGTAATGGTTGTTCCATGTAGTGCTTTGAGAGGTAGTGCTTGTTCGGTAGGAACAAGAGCCGTCTACCTTCCAAATGTGGCCGGGTTGGTTATCCGGTTCTTCATTTGTCACTAAAAGCCTTTGGAAGTTGTTGTCCCTTGGTATGCGCTCCTTCCTTGGATTCCAGCATGATTGTGTCGTTGTGAGTCGCCATTGATGGGCTCTAGATCTTCTTAAGATGATGTTCATAGTAATCACGCCAAGTACTAATAACCCATAATGAATGATGGGTAAGTGTATTCGTGCATGGGTTGAGGAAAATATGTGCCTTGTGCACAACCTTGTAATGTAGCCCTATGCATGCTTACTTGGAAAATGCATTGGAAGAAGTATGGTGCAAAAATTGGGGGTCTTGAGCTAAGTGCTCAAGGGTATGCCGACGAAGAGGTTTCCTAATCTATCATGGTTATGGTGTTGCCAAAGTAAAGATTCTTACCATGGTGAAGGGTCGATCGATGTTTATCTCTTCGTGTTGTACTCCCGACATTTGTGATGGACATTGTTGATGAATATCTGTGTTGAGGATCCACTGATGAAATTCTTTGAGTGCCTGGTCCTGTCTGCTCTCTTCAAAGCAACATTTGCCAAATACTGAGAATTGAATTTCTTTATATTCTGTGACAAAGGACATTGGGTAACTACACCAAGCTTAGTTTCACATCTTCTCTTTAGCTCACCATAAGCAGGAGTCTTCTCATCAGTATACATACAAGGATTTGCAGTGTACCAAAACTACCCTTTGCAGAGATCTCCTTGGATGCTCTCATACATACAGTAGTTAAGCATCGCTCAAGTTGTGGACCTTCAAGCTCTTCCATCCTACCATGGTAAGGGGAAATAGTAGTTGTGGATGCCATGCCATGTTCATGCCAAGTGCTTGACATCTACCAGATAAGGCAGCAATAATATCATCTACTAGTCGAGACACACTTCTATCGAAACTGATAAATGTCCAGTAATCAATGGTTCCACCTTCAACTAAGCATGACTCATTCATGTTCCATGAGCCAAACCTTGGAACAAGCTCTCTCTCTCTTTTCTTCTTCTCTCTCTCTTTTTTTTTGGAACACTATCACAAAATAAGAAGACAAAGGTTAGTATCAATAAAAATATTTGACATATATCAATGTGCTCTTGTGCCTGGGATTCTCAAGTGTGTCTATGTATGGCCGTGTAATGTGGTCCTATATTAATGCATAATTTGGAAATGCATAACCAGAATGGTGCAAAAGACAGGGTTGTGCAAGGAGCACATGGTTGTCGCTCGTCAAGGCTATCAATGTTACTTGTAGATGTTGATGCTAGCTGTGGTGGAGGTATCCATTGGATTTCAAAATGATGTAATCCTCCTTATTGGTGTCCATTTTAGAACAACATTTGGCACTATAGAGATCACTTCAGGCGTCTTCCTCTTTGGATGCTTTCTGAATTGTGGTATCCAGTGTGGGTGGTGCTATGGTTTGGTGGAGGCTACTTGTGCTTTTGGCTTCCAAACCCATACCCTTTTTGCATGTCTCCCTACTATTGTTGAAGAGGTGATTTGATCTTCTTTCGATCTCTGTATGCGGTTCTTACCCTTTTCTCTTTGTGGCTTCTTTGTTGAGACCTTTCGCATGTGGGAGAACATAGGTTGTTGTGAATGTAAGAGCTTCTTAGGTACCCACATCTGTAATCGCCCTTGTTGAGCTGCAGCTAATTTCTTAGGCACCCAAACTTGTCGGATACCTTGTGGTTGAGCTTGTCCGAGCTTCTTCCTTCGTCTTCTAGCCTGGTTGGCTGGCCTGGATGGGATTTGTGGGGGCAAGGCTCGTGGTTGCTCTCCTTTGTGTACCCAGATCTGCTTCATGCTCGGGACTGCTTTCTTGTTGAAGGGTGTCTTTCTATTTGCTATAGCAGTTGTCTTGAATTGTTGTGCTTGCTTCTGAGGTTGAACTACTATGGATGCTTTACTCTTCAAAAAAAAGGGAGGGTTTGCTTGCCTTTGCAACTCTTCTTCCATGATTGAGTCCTTTTGGATCATAGAGCTTTTGAAACATGTAACATCTTCTTCTAGATGATTAGTCTTAGAAGAACTAAGAGAGTGTGTGGTGCCATGATCTGTGAGCATGCAGTTTTCTAATTCTAATGTAATGCATTGTTCATGTACCCAAACTTGAAGAATTTGACTTCTTAGGTTTAAGTTAACTGCATGGTCATAGATCCAATCTTGACCCAAGACAAGTGGTTCTGTAAGGTTCTCATCTTGACACACTAGCACTTTGACTTTCATTGGAACATCTTGAAGGTAGATGGGAAGTTCTACCTCGCCCAAACAAGGGGTTTCCACACCTCCCAATCATATGAGATAAGCTTCTATGGGATTGATGTTCAACTGCAAGTCTTGACAGTAGGATAGTCTAACTGCACTACTTGCTTCACCTGAGTCAATCAATGCTTTCACAGTCCTTGCACCCTTTCCTTGTCCTATCTCTATGGTCACAAAGGGACGTTGGTCAATGACTTGAGATGTAATTATGCCTGATTTTTGGCACATATCCATGTGATATTTTGGGGCTTTTGAGGCGACATCTAGGCCTAATCGCCTTAACTTATTTCGCCTAATACACTCTCTAGCCTCTGCCTGTGCTTCTTCCCTCACCCGTAACTCCTCTTCTTTTCGCTTCTTAGCAGTGTTGAGTCTTGTAAGCATATCCTCTGTAAGAGGTTCTTGGTATAACTTGACTCTACATCCACTAATATAGTTTGGCAAGATATCTCCTTCTAAAGTGGCCAACTGAACTGCACCGCTAGTGGAGATTCTATTAATGATCATGTGTCCCTATCCTCTTTTTTCCAACTTACGGGCATGTTGCTTTAGCGTATAAACAAGCACTAGGTCTCCCTCTTTCAATCCCTTATCCTTGATGTGTGCATCGAAGTATGCATTTTGCCTTTTCTTTGTAGCATAGATACCTGTTGCCGCTCGTAGCCTTGTCTCACCTAAGCATTCTAGGTCAAAGATCCTAGAGGACAATTCATGTCCATTCCACTCATGCTCTTGTGCTACTTTTAAAGCTGGGATTAAGAAATCTAATGGTAGCACAACATTCTGTCCAAAGACCATCAGAAATGGGGTGGCATTGAGTACCGTTTTGTAGGCAGCTCGATAAGCCCAAACAGCATGATGAAGTTGTTTGTCCCAATCAGAGCGTTTATTATTTACGAGTTTTGTCAATACGTTACAGAGGATCTTATTGGTGCTCTCGGCTTGTCCGTTAGCTTGTGGGTGATAAGGGGTAGACTTCTTATGTATCACCAAGAATTCTTAGAGAAGATTTTCAATGACCTCATTCAAGAAGTGTGTGCCTCTATCGCTCACTAACTCTATTGGTAGCCCATATCTCGTGAACACATTCTCGAATAAGAACTTAGCCGTAGTTTGAGCATCATTCTTTGTTGTGGCTTTCACTTCTACCCACTTTGTAAGGTAATCTGTGGCTACAATAATATACTCTGCATGGGAGTTTCTAGCTGGGGGGTTAATATGACCTATGAAGTCTATGCCCCACTTCGAAAATGCATGCCCTCCCATCATTGGCCTCAAAGGCATCTCGTCTTTTCTAACTGGATATTGTGCACGTTGGCATGTGTCACATTTCTTCACATAGGTATGTGCATCCATATGAAGAGTGTGCCACCAAAGTCCTGAGAATAGAATGGTCTTGATTACTCGATTAGGACCAAAGCGTCCACATGCAACACTGTTGTGTGCAGTTTCTAAGATTTTCAAATAGTCTGATTCGTGAATGCACAATCTTAGATAACCATCCTTGCCTCTTCGATATAAGTTGTCTCCAACTAACGCATAGCCCTGAGCCTCTTGATCCATGCTTCGACTTCTTGCTAGACTAGCCTCTTTGGGTAAGGTTCCCGATCTCATAAACTCTACCAATGGAGCACTCCAATCAGGAATTAATGATACTTGATAAAGGGTGGCATGCTCCACTGGTGGTCTCTCTCTGCACATTGGACAATTCTTAATCCACTCATGTATTTCTTTGTCCATGCTAGGCCAATACACTCCTAAACGTTTTAGATTCTACAATGTTCGTTGTTTAGAATAGTGATTTCCTAGCAATCCTTCATGGGCTTGTTGAAACCAGCTAGTATGTTCGTCATCCTCAACACAACGAGCGAGTACACCCTCCGTATCTTGTTTGTACATGCTTCCTGCCAATATGTGATATTTTTGTGATTTTACAATTTCTTCTTGTGAGGTTTTCACATTCTTATTTGCGGGTCCAAAGGTGAGGACTGGTACCAACTTATTTGCCCATTTAGGAACAACTTCCAAATTGAACAGATAAGCATCAAGTAGTTCATCAGACACTCCTTGCGGTGATTCTCCTGAAGTAAGGCGAGAAAGGTGATCTGTGCGGAGGTGGGTTCTACCTTTTCTAACAACAACTTCAAAGTCATATTCCATTAGTAAGAGGAACCATCTTACTAAGCGTCCAGTATTGCAAGGTTTATTGACCAAATATAACAAAGCTTGATGATCAGTGAAAAACTTAAACTTGTTGGCCAATAAATAGTGCCTAAACTTCTTCACGACATATACCATGCCTAAGCCTTCTCGCTCGGTTGTGGTATATTTTCTTTCAGCTAGGTTTAGTTGTCTACGAGCATATGCTATGGGCAAATCTAAATTCCCTTCACCTGTGGGTTGTGCTAGCACACATCTGATGGCATGATTGGAGGCATCCACATGGACATGGAATGGCTTACTCCAATGTGGGGTTGTTAATATTGGTGCTATGCACAAACTCCACTTTAGCTCAGTGAAGGAGTTCTCACATTCATCGTTCCACTCAAAATTTGTCAACAAACCATAAAGAGGTTTAGCTATGATTGCATACATGTGGATAAACCTACGGTAATATCCACAATGGTGCATAAAAGCTTGTACCTTTTTAACATTCCTTGGCCTTGGCAACTCCGCTATGGCTCTTACTTTGTCCTCGTCTGTTGAGATTCGGTTCTTAGAAACAATATGACCTAAGATTTTTCCTTGACGCACCATGAATACACACTTTTCTGGATTCAAACACACTCGATATTCTCTACACTTGTTGAAGATTTGTCTGAGCTCAAGGAGGTGGTATCTTCTTTCTTGGGAATGAGCACATAAATCATCCACATATACTTCTAAGATCTTTCACAAGAACTCTTTGAAGACATGACACATGAGCCTTTGGAATGTTGCAGGTGCATTGGTGAGCCCAAATGGCATCACACAAAATGCAAAAAGATTCCCCACTCTGTGGCAAAAGTTGTTTTGTGTTGATCTTCTGGGGCAATGGCTACTTGATTGTAACCTGAAAATCCATCAAGGAAGCTATAAACTTCCTTGCCTGCAACACGCTCCAATAGGTGTTCCATGATTGGAAGTGGATAACTATCTCTGATCGTAGCGGCATTAACTTTTTTAAGGTTAATACACACTCGCAACTTCCCGTTCTTCTTGGGCACTACTACAATGGGGGACACCCATTTAGTATGCTCAATCTCATAGATGAATCCAGCTTCAATCAGCCTATCAATTTCTTCTTTTATTTTGGCTGCATATGTATCATTATATGTGTAGGGCTTCTGTTTGGTGGGCTTGGCATCAGCAGTCGTGGGGATAGTATGAGAGAAAATTCTTGGATCTACCCCTTTCAAGTCTCTATAGTGCCACACAAACACATCCCTATATTCCCTTAATAGAGCTACGAGCTCCATCTCTTCTCTTGCACTTAGGTCATCTCCTATATATGTGCATCTCTCTTCGTTCTCTTCAATGGTCACTACAATTTTCTTGGTCTTTTCTTTATTATCATATGCTTCTCATGTAATGGCCTCTCTCTTAGGCATTCATACCAGAATTTTTCGGTCGTCCACCATATTTCTTGAAGTTTTCTGGTACTTCGAACAAGGATTCCTCCTCTTCTTGTTTCACTTCTTTTTTTTTCTTTTTCTTTTGACTGCTCTCACTTCCATCCTTTGAATTTACCATTTTAATACTTGTGAGAGGTTCTTTTTCTTTCTGGGTGAACACTCCTATATCTTCTAGATAGTGCTGCTCTGATTTAAAGCAACTATCCATCACAATGGACTCTAGATCATCATCATTCTCTTCTTCTTCTTCTATGACATCACTAGGGTCACATTCTTCTAGCAAGGGCTGACACATGAACACTGAAATATCATAACCCTCCTCATCACAATGTGTCCATTGTTCTTCATTGACAACAATGTCCATGGTGGCTAAGATTTCTGGCCAGCCATGAGGCTCAAATTCCTCATCTAGAAAGATCATCGGTGTGTAGGCTGGGTCTCTAACTGGTCTATCTTCTGGCGAAGTTCCCTCTTCTCTTGCCTTTAAGTGTTTTTCCTCTTCCTCTGCGACCTTGCACATCCACAAATGAGTATCTTCATGCAGCCATGATGGATCAGGTGAACTTTCAGAATGCAAAGAGATGGAATCTTCTTTCGCTTTGTGGATAGGATTCCACTATAGGGGTGCTACATCTCTGAAGATGTTGTAAGACCGCCAGATTGGCATTATGTAAGTTATATTTTTCTATACTGCACGTACCAAAAGGTCGTAGCGAAGTGTTGTACCCTTTTTATCAATTAATGAAAAGGCATTACGGTGGCTCTCCGGTAGCGAGGAGACGGGATCGCCAGACTGTCTGTCTGGGCGATTTGCGACCTGTGGAGACATTGTAGTGCAGATTTCTGTAATTATGAGTATTATCTCTTTACCTTGTTGAATTACATTAACGTCTGATTAACACAGTAATGTTTGTTGGCGATATTAAGTCTGTGCGACGGTAATCATTACTCTCTGCGTTACATACTGTGAAAAGCCTAACTGGAATATGACAGTAATACTGTGTAAAAGAGATTATACTGGATAAAACGTACTGCTTGTTTGATAAGTTAAATGGGAAAATAAGATATAGGGCCTTTGATTTATCAGACCCCTACCATCCCCAAGAACCTGAAAAGAAATTAAAAGTGTCTGTGATGGAAAAAACACACTTTTAACACTGGCGCCGTCTGTGGGAAGATGGCAATGGATTGAGAATAATCAGTATGGTGGAGTAGTATGTAAGGCAAGTGGTGCAGAGGTGATATATGCCGGTTACTCGGTCCGGCGAGTCGTATTCGAAGTATAGGAGAGACCAGCATCCCTGGGCGGTACCAAATCTATTAGGGACACCCCCAGGTGGTAGAAGCGCAGGCCGGTTAAGCCCAGTGGTCGAAGGAGCGGAGCCAGTTAGAAGTGATTCTGGTACCAGTTTGGTGACACATGACGAGATTCCGGTATAATTTCGGTACAATTTGAAGAAGGTACAATAACTTCAGAGTGTACAGGACGTAGTGCTCAGTGGATTCGATACCATCGGCTCAGAATTTGAGCCTTTTCGAGGATAAAGTTATGTTACACAGAGAGACGTTGCCGATGAAAGTATACCCTGTTTTGGTGAAAGTTCGATAAGTTCCGGTGAAAGTTCGGTACCAGTTGCAGGGAATTTACAGTTTTTCGGTGACAACGTGATACTCCCTGGTGACTGTTTATTACGTACACCACTGTTTGGGGTAAGCTTGTCTACGTTTGATACCAAAGCGGAGGATAGGCTATTTGATTTGGAGATCCGTAAAAGACTCAATGCTATTTTTGAGCCGGAAGGTGAGCAGTCTGATCATAGAGATTCCGAAGGATAAGTAACACCTCCTCAAAACTCAGGAAACAACAACGGTACCACTAATAGCACCATGAGTGGTCAACAACAGAAACAACAACAACAACAACAACAGCAACAGCAACAGCCACCTCCACTTCGACCGGTTCCAACAGGGGTGACTTACACAAAGTTCAATGGATTTCCAGGTGACGACCCTGATGCACATGTGCGCACCTTTGAGATAAGCTATGCAGTGCTGAACCATCCACCCAATCCGACGTACAAGGCCATCGTATTTCAGGCAACATTAGTCAATGAAGCAGCGAGGTGGTTAACAGAGTATTATATCAACCATTTCGTTAACTATGATGCAGTAAGGGATGCGTTTTTACAGAGGTTCTGATTGAAGAAGAATCCCGCCGAAATCTTCGATATTTGCAGAATAATCGATAGAAGCCCCACCAGACTGTTCAGGAATATGCAACATTGTTTAGAACTCATTTAAGACAATTGCCTCCGGCACATGCTAATCTACCGGATGATGTTATAACCCAGTGGTTCATTAATGGTCTGACCCCACAGCTAAGACAAATCATGATCATCCGCTGTGTGGGGGCTATGACACTGGATGCTGTTATTGCGATGGCCCTGCAATTAGAGCATAAAGTTGGGGGATTCACCGAAGACTTGGAGTGGCTGAAAGCCAGTAAGAACATTATAGATGATCCGGCTAAATAGATGTATTGCACCAAGTGCAAAAATCCAGGGCACACCACTGCTACATGTGCCCTTAACCAGATGTATTGTGCCATCTGCAACACAACCGAACACTCAATGGAAAATTATGCGTATAATGCTAAAGTGCAGGGACGAGCAGCTGTAAACGCTATTATACAAGAACCAGGTCAGCCAGCCACCCACTACGTGCCACCATAGATGCAACACAATCAGTTGCAAGGATACAAAAATTATCGGGGACAACAGAATATCAATTTCAATGCCAATCGATGGCAGGCAGGTACATTAGCGGAGGGTACTTCTCTGCCACCACCTCGATGTCATTTTTGCGGTGAGATTGGCCACATCCGGAGATTTTGTAAGGATGCAGCAGATTACGGCAAAAGGAAGAAGGAGCATCAAAACCCGATGACCAACATGGTCTATATCTCACCAATGGAATCAGAAGCAGTAGTGGTCCAGACAAGATCGGGTAAGTAGTTGCAACTAGCAGCTGAGGTGTTCGAGCCTGGTATCCGTGAGCAGCAGCAAATGTATACCAAAGCTAGCCAATGGGAAGCTAAAGAGCAAACTGTGTTTCTTGATCCAATTCCGATAACACAGGTTCCGCTGCCAAAGGCGAGAGCGAATGAACAAAATCCTAACCCAGTAACAATAGAATCATCATCAGAAACGGTGAGGAGTACGATTCAAACAGATCAGGTATGGGAGATTCTATCTAAGGCTTCAATAACACTCCCTTTGGGACAATTGCTCGCATTGGTGCCAGGAGTTAGGCAGCAATTTCAACAACAGGTCAGTCCTGGATCTCCCGGTACTCCGGCGACTGCAACAATACAACTAGAAACTGATTCTACGGTGGATCATTCAGTCCCATTAATCACTGTCTGACATAAAAATCAAAAGATTACTCAAGTGCTAATTGATGGCGGTTTAGGTGTGAATATAGCAACTGCAGCTCTCTGTAAGAACTTGGGGTGGACCCAAATCGAGCGCATCCAATTTTTTGTAAGAATGGCACACCAATCTCGAGTCCATCCGGTGGGATTAGTATGGAATATCCCGATTACTCTGCAGGGTACCACGTTCAAAATGACTTTTGTAGTTCTCGGACTACCGGAATCCAGCCTCGACTACAATATGCTTTTCGGTCGATCATGGTTGAAACAAGCCAGAGTTGTACAGGATTGGTCAGCACAAGAATTGACTTTCAAAGATAATCACCGTAAATATGTTGTTAAACTAGATGCCATCCAGCCCTGCGAGCTTCATGCCAGACCATATGTAGCGGAGCCGGTCCACATGTTGGATGGCTTATCTGACGATGAGGAAGAGGCATTTCTGAAGAACAATAAAGATCTGATCTCCTTAGGTACTGTAGATCTTCAATCAGTAGCGGACAAGTGGAGTCCGGCAGCGTGTACGATTGTTCCCATGACCGGAGAGGCGGATGCAGATGATAGTGTTGCTATGGATGGAGCCACCCTACATCAGCTTTTACAGTCAGCTGACGACCTGGTGAAACCTCGACAATTTTATGTCCTGGAAGATCAGTTAGTAACATATAATTTGGGTGATGAGGCTAACCCGCGACCTGTTAAGATTAAGGCAGGATTGTTTGAGGCATTTCAAGAAGATTTGATCCGACTCCAGCGTGAGTTTTCCGATGTTTTTGCTTGGGACTATCGCGATATGAAAGGACTTGATCCACGGATCTATCAACATCGGGTAGTGCTCAAACTAGAGGTGAAGCCAATTAAACAATCCAGTTACTGAATGAACCCCAATTATGCAGCACAGGTCAAAGCAGAACTCGATCGGTTATTGAAGGTGGGATTCATTGTACCAATCGAGCATGCTGAATGGATATCTCCGATCGTGATTGTTCTGAAGAAAAATAAACAGCTGCGTATCTGTGTGGATTATCGGAAACTGAATGCGGCCATGGTACCTGATCCATTTCCTCTCCCCTTTCTTGACACAATGCTAGACAAAGTGGCAAGGCACGAGATGTACTCCTTTCTGGACGGCTACAGTGGTTATAACCAGGTGCGAATGGCAGAACAGGAAATCTCGAAAACAGCTTTCATCACGAATTGGGATGTTTATGCTTGTACGATAATGTGGTTTGGGTTAAGGAATGCTCCGAGCACGTTTCAACGATGTATGCAAGAAATCTTTTCACCCTACCTAACTACTTTTATGCAAGTATATCTGGATGACTTTTCCTTATTTGGGAAAATTGCGGCGCACCTGTATCATTTACGGTGTTGCTTTGAAAAATGTCACGAATACCGATTATGCTTGAATCCAACAAAGTCAGTTTTTGCGGTCTCTTGTGGCAGACTACTCGGACATATTATCTCTGCACAAGGAATACAAGTTGATCCGGATAAAGTTGCAGCCATGTTGCAGGCACCATTCCCCACAACACCAAAAGAAGTTATGCACTTCTTGGGTCAGATCCGGTGGCATGGTAGACATTTACGGTGGCTTATGACTAGTCCTCCACGGCAGTACGAATGGACTCTAGAATGCCAGATTGCATTTGATCGTTTAAAGGGATTATTGACGCAGGCTCCAATTTTGCAACCCCCTGATTGGGAACGTCCGTTCCATGTCTTTGTAGATGCATCAGACATAGCCATTGGAAGCGTTTTAATGCAGCAAACTGACAAGTGGTTTCGGCCTGTCTATTATGCAAGTCGCCGATTAGCTCCTGCTGAAAGAAACTATTCAGTGACCGAAAGAGAATGTCTCGGGTTGGTGTACTCTGTGAAGAAATTTCGGCATTATTTGTTGGGCCGAAAATTCGCCTTCCACGTGGATCATGCCGCACTTGTGTATTTGGTCCGACAGCAACATTTAGGTGGTCGCTTGGCTCGATGGGTTTTATTATTACAGGAATTCGACTATGAAGTTATTCATCGACCCGACACCACACATGCCTTGGCAGATTTTCTATCTCGGTTGGATTCCAGTGGAGCTCCGGTGGGGGTTGATGACACTACACTAGCAATTTACGCTACTGAGCCAGCTCATGCCGAATCTACAGAACCTCTTGTGCCGCATACCTACTATGATACGTTACTAACTTTTCTAACTGACGAGGGTCTTCCTCCTCATACTTCCCCTGCTCTGCGGCGAAAAATTGCAATTTACAGTTGCAGATTCCGGTTGATTGTAGGTCAGCTGTACTACATGGATCATACTGGTGTCTTACTTCGTTGTATCCCACCACATGAAGCAGACTCGATTATGGCTATGGCTCATTCAATACCCTCGGGTGGACATTTTGCAGCCGATCGTACTCACCGTAAAATTCTACAAAGTGGGCTTTGGTGGCCTACCATGTACAAAGACGTGACTTAGTTTGTGCAGCGATGTGACACTTGTCAACAGTCTAGACAACCATTACATCGGCACCTCTTTCCTCTGCAACATGTCTTACCTTTGGAACCCTTTCAGAAATGGGGGCTCGATTTTATTGGACCAATAACACCACCAACCACCCTTATCAACAATCGATATATACTGATTTGTATGGATTATGCCACCAGGTGGGCGGAAGCTTGGGCTTTATGGTCAGCCACATCTGTTTCAGTGGTCAAATGCCTGATGAAGGATGTTTGTGACCGATCAAGGAACACATTTTGCCAACAATTTAATGCGAGCACTAACGCACACTTTTCAAATTCTGCATAAATTTAGTTCACCATACTATCCCCATGCCAATGGATTGGCTGAAAGTACCAATAAGACTCTGTTGACTATGCTTCACAAATTGATTGTGGAATCTCCAGAACGTTGGGACCAGTTACTTCCCGCAGTTTTATGGGCATATCAGACTACATACAAAGTGGCAACCGGAATGACTCCTTTCAAGCTTGCTTATGGGTTGGAAGCAATCGTGCCGATGGAGATTGTAGTGCCAAGCCTACGCGTGGCCCTCACTCAGAAATTGTTGCCCGAAGACTCTTTGCCATTTCGATTGGAAGCACTCAGAGCCTTGGATGAACATCATTGGGAAAGTTTGCTGGTTCTTCAAGAAGTTCAGTTGCGGCAAGCCCGTACCCATGATCGTTTCCTCAAGACACCAGTTTTTATGGTGGGCCAACTTGTGCTATTTTATAATGCTAAAGCAAATTGTTCTGCTGGGAATTTAAATTACGATGGTTCGGTCCTTACCGGATTAGTGAGCAAGGGGGACCAGCTACTTTTCGGTTGACTACCTTGATCGGAGTTCCCCTTCCCAAAGTAATTAATGGTTCAAAGCTACGTCCCTATCACCAACCGCCTGATCACCGCTGACGTGTTCCTCGTTTTTCCGCGTGTCGCTTATTTTCTTTTTATTTCCGTATTTCGGTCGAATATAGACTGTAACTCTCCTCGTTTTGATATCTAAATATGATTAATCGTTGCCCTGTGTTACTGATTCTACTCATGCATGCACGCCGTAATTATGGAGGTTATCATTTCAATACCGCATGATGATTAGGGTTTTGGATCGCCTCACGTTGCCGTGTGTCTACTTAATCTTATTCCTTTCACTGTTAATCGCTATTGTGTTTGTGTGTTTTTGCGTTCTTTGTGGTCTATGTTCTCTGTGTTCTTGTGCTTTTGCGTGCGCATCATGGAAGCACTAGCCAATGTCGCTACATTCCGTGAAGGACTCACTCCTGAAGTGAGTGAGTATCTACGTATCCCTGCCCTTTTGAACTTCGCTGAATTGCCCTGGCATTCAGTGGAGTGTCAACCTTTCTATGCATAGATTATTTCTGCCATTGCCGCCACATCTGCTACAGAGCAATGTTGGTCAATAACCTGTTTACCATCCCGCGTCATCATTACTTTTGCTTTGTTTGCTGAAGTGTTTCGTCTTCCCATGGAAGGATTGGAAAATGGTCCTCTCCTTCCTGTAGCTACCATGACCACGTTATTCCCACGGCACTCATCTAATGAGTACGCCATTCTGTGTCGTCCTGATCCGGAACAGACCGCATTGCAATTTTTAGTTGCTATTTTGAATTTGCAAAAACGTACCTACGGGATTTCACATCCCTTTTATTCGATGATTGACATGGCTTCTCGTGAGTCTCTCAATTTTGCATCTTTATATTTCTGGCACATTCACCGTGAATGTGTTACGGTTATTAAACACGTTAATAAGGGTGATCTTCCACGATCACGTCTTCCCCATATCCTCACTTTTCTTTTTCCAGCCATTCAAGCCGCGCAACCCCCGCCAAAAGCTCCAATCTTGTTCCATGAAGAATCTGCTCAAGTGCTCGAAGACACAGAAGATGATGATGATGAAGGTCTTTTCCAAGTTCTTCACCGGAAACACAATCGTATAAGTCCGTCTGAGAGCCAAGTGCAAGGATCCAATGCCGGACATGAAGAAGAGGTCTTCCACGACACCGCCACTTCTATTCACGTGGAGTCTTCTGGTCCTTCTTCTCCGAATCAGCAGCAGGAACAAAGTGCGTCCACCACCGAATCAGACGAAATTTCTTCTAGGGAGGATTCTCATCAGCAGACTCACGATGAGGTGCAAGCCATTGTTGCTAAGATTGTCAATGAAGTGATTGCTTTGGTTGATGCTATAATTGACAGAACTGAAGCGACAACGCAATAGACCACCGGAATCGTGTTGGCGCCTAATCTTCTTATCCCACTTCCTTCCACCATGAACATTGCTGAGCCAATTGTTCCAGTCCAACCTATTGTTCCCGACGTACCCCCTTCTCCGTCTTCTTCTCCCGCCTATTCTCCACCATCTTCCCCTCATCTGTTCTCTGCTTCTACATCCCAATCCCTTCCTACCCTTCCTGTTCCAACCCCCATGTTTCATGAACTCGAGTCTATGGGTCGCCTGTTGATCCAATTCTTGCAGCAGTTACCAATGCAACTGAAGATGGCCACTGACAATCTCAGACTAGAGTTGCAACACAAGGTTGATGTTCTCGAAGCTGATATTGCCCCACTATAGGAGGAAGCAGATGCTGTTAAAGCAGAAAACCATATTTTGAAGATGCAACTTCAGTAGCTTCAAGCTAGGCTTGCAGAACAAGATACAGTAATTGCTCAGTGCGATGCAACATTGGCTGAATTAAAAGCCAAGGATGTTTTGTTAAATGCTCGTGATGAAGAGATTAATCAGTTAAAACAGCTAGTACAGGATAAAGAAGACGCTAGAGTGGCAATTGGAAATTTGTTGGAAGAAACTCGAATCCAGGTTGATGAAGTCGTGCAGAGAGGACAGGAGATGGATAATTTAGCTAAGCAAACTACTGCAGAACTCCAGACCACCACTGCCGATTTGTTTTAGGCAAATTCTACTCTTAAAGCCAAGACGAGTCTGACCATTCAACTTCAGAAGGAGATATCACGGATTAAGAAGGAAAGAGATGCTTATTACCAGACAATTCAATATCAAGCTCAGGAGCTGGAGCGAAGAGAAAAGCAGTTGGGTTTTCAAGCAGAGCGTCTATCGAGAATCGATAATCAAATTGCTGAAATAAGATTGAGCCGGGATGCAGCCCTTGCCAATGATTTTTATTTGCAAGAGGCATTTTTGCAGACTCAGACTGAAATTTTGATGAGTCAAGTCATTGCAACCAGTTCAGTTCGAATTGATGCACAACTGGTAGAGCCGGAGACACTCAAACTGATGTTGGATTCACTAAAACAGAAGATTTCTAGAGCCTTCAAATTAGCTAGAACCATGTATATCCAAGGCATCGTAGACGAGCCTTGATTTTGTTTGCGTTGCAGGTTCAAGTCCACCGTGCGTGCCAGTGTAAGGCCGCCGGATTGGAATTATGTTATTTATATTTTTCTATACCGCACGTACCAAAAGGTCATAGCGAAGTGTTGTACCTTTTTTATCAATTAATGAAAAGGCATTATGGTGGCTCTCCGGTAGCGAGGAGATGGGATCGCCAGATTGTCTGTCTGGATGATTTTCGACCTGTGGAGACATTGTAGTGCAGATTTCTGTAATTCTGAGTATTATCTCTTTACCTTGTTGAATCACATTAATGTCTGATTAACACAGTAATGTTCGTTGGCGATATTAAGTCTGTGTGACGGTAATCATTACTCTCTACGTTACATACTGTGAAAAGCCTAACTGGAATATGACAGTAATACTGTGTAAAAGAGATTATACTGGATAAAACGTACTGCTTGTTTGATAAGTTAAATGGGAAAATAAGATACAAGCCCTCTGATTTATCAGACCCCTACCATCCCCAAGAACCCAAAAAGAACTTAAAAGTGTCTGTGACGGAAAAAAACGCACTTTTAATAGTGTAATCCTTCAAGTTGACCTTGGTGTGACCCCTAAGTGCTGTAGGTACAAGGAGTTGGTTCCCGAATCCTGTACTATTTGCAATTGTCGTAGGAAGGGTCTTCTTAGGATCATCTCATAGACATTATTTTTCTCAAAGTCATATATAGCAAATGTATGTTCAAACTCTACACCACAGGTGGTTAGAGTTATCCCTTCTAGCAATCCTAGAGGTCTTTCAAAATGACCATCGGCCATTTGAAGCTTCATTCTAGTCGGTCTTAATGTGGGTTTGCCCCATTGCTTCCACAAGGAGGTGGTCGCAATAGCCACACCCTCGCCTGAATATATGATTGCTTTGGTTGTGTAACCTTGGTAGGTGATTGGAAGATAAGTATTGCATTCTTCACCCTCACACATGTCCCCTTTTTTGTCTAGAGGTATCTCTGGTACTTTCTACTTAGAGCCTGATTTTGGCATTTTGGAATCAAGTTATGGGACCTGATCCTTCACATGATTCCATAGCTTGGGTTTTGCTTTTAGCAACTCTTCTACAGTGAGATGACACTGAACTTGGGTGTTCTTCACAACATCAATGTTTCTTGGAACCACTGAGTCTTCATTTCTTACCAATATTGTGGGAGCTCTGATCTGAAGAGATTCAGATTCCCAAGGGCCTGGAAATTGAGGTAGTTCTTCTAAGGTATTAGATTCAAAATCTAATCTTTCATCTTCTTGTTGTTCTGCTTCATCTCCGTAAATAGATGGAATGTCTTGGGGAAATTGATCATGAAGGTCATCAATCTCATGAATAGGAGGGGAATTACCCTTCTCCTTGGCCCATTTCTCCTCTTGTATTTCCCGTAAGAATTCTTGAGAGTGCTCCTGAATTGAAGGAGGTATTCCAGCATCCGTGGAATTAGGAACATAAGCTCCCATTGGTGGTGAGCTTCTTCTCTCAATAACTGGTTGAGCCTGTGGAGGTAAAGAAACTTGTGGTTTGTTTACCAATTGCTCTAATCTTTCTAGTAAGCCCTGGAAATGCAAATCCGGTTTGACAGAGTTTGTCTGATTGAACTTTTGACTAGTCTCAAGTATAGCTTGAGCTTGTTCTACCATTTTCATGCACATTTTCATCCGTTCAATCTCTAAATCTGCTCTAGGGTAACTCTTGTCTAGGTTTGCAGCGGTTGGCCCTTCTTGAAGTCAAGCCTGGTAGGCGTTGAACATCATGTCCAAGCCTTCTGGGGTTGGATCTGCAAGAACAGACCCTGGTTGCGGCCTATTTACAATGGGTGGTGGGGTGGGATGAGATGGAGTGGATGGAGTTTCGGCATGCGAGGGGTTTTGAGATGCAATGTCTTCTATTTTTGTTTTTGCGTCTTTCAAGCTTTCTTCTAATTCCGATAACTTCTTGTTCCACTTGTGATTGGCCTTCTCTCTGGTATCTTTCCATGTTCTTGTTTTCCTCTTACTAGGCTCTCTTGATTCACTCGACTCCGATTGTTCTACTGGTTTATCCTATTTTAATGCTTGTGCCCTAGCGACAGCTTGTATAGGAGCCACATTACTGCTTCTTGAACTTGAACCCGCCACTAAGCCTACCACATTAATGGGTGTAATGTTGGGCGCACTAGAGGGGTATCTTGGACAATCTCTGGGGAGATGGTCTTTGCCACAATCAAGATAAAAAGCTTGTATTGTGATAGCCTGTCCTTGACTCGGAGATGGTGGGTGGGGACAATCACGAAGAAAATGGTCGCCCTGACATCTGAAACATGGTCCTCTAGGGGCTTGTGGTCTTACTTGTCTCAATTGGGGCCTAGGGTTAGCATTTGTGTACATGACATTGGAGTATTGAGGCTCCCAATTTTGTTCCATAGGTGGTGCCTCATATTGATACGGGTAAATCTCACTATGTTCAGGTGACTCTGTGTAATAAGCATGTGGACTACCTTCATGGGAGTAGTCTGAACTATGAGCATGAGAGTCATTCTCTGAGATCAGTGGGGTCATTGACACCAATGCTCTATTAAGGTTTTCTTCTGCCACTGCATACTTAACTGGAATTACATTTGCAGGAGCTGATGGTTGGTTTCCCAAGACTGGTTGTGGCCTATATTGCGCCTGATATTGCTGTTGTGGTCGATAATATGGCTGTTGGTATTGGTTCTGATACCTACCTTGTTGGTAAGGTTGCTGATAAGTTTGTCTAACAGCGTGCCTATTGTAGGGACAATCTTGAGCCGTGTGGTTCGTGTATTTTCTCTCAATAGTGCAATATGGAGCATTCCTTTCTTTAATGTTTTGGTTTTGCATTGGGCATACGTTAGCCATGTGGTCCCCTCCGTAGGTATAGCAACGGTTCAATGAGGTGACTCTTTGTGTTTGTCTATTTTGGACTCCCAGCTTCTTGGCAACTTGCTCAGCTATCTCATCTATTTCTGTGGAGATTTTTGAAGTATGAATAGTAGAACTATCAGAATCCTTATAGAGTTTGGGCAATCCTAACTCCTCACCCAAGTTATCTTCTATGTCAATGCATGTCCGCACACACTCTTCTATGGATCTAGGCTCTTTCAAGTACACATATGATCTTAACTTTGTGCTCAACAAGCCATCTAAGAACAAGGCCACTTGTTTGGCAGGTGTGGGCAACTCTAGAACATGGCATCTTTCTAAGTACTGTCTGAACCTTCTTCCTGCTAGTCGCACTATTTCTTGGGGTGTCTACTTAAAACTGTGGATCAAAGATGATGTGTTATGCCGGATACCACTCTTGGAAAATTCTACAATGAATTCATCTAGCAGCTGACCTATATCGCGATAGTTTCGACTACTCAGTGGCTGAAACCAAGCCAAGGCAGTGCCCTTAAGAGTCAAACCAAATGCCTCGTACTGGGTGAACAAATCCTCAACCTGTTCAGCTCTTAACACTTGTTTGAACTCAGCCACATGATCATAAGGATCTCCTGACCCATCAAAATAATTCTTCATTGCCTTGATCACTTGAGTGGGTCTAAGGGTTCTTGTGTGCTCTCGGGGTCTACGCAATGGAAAATCAGGTTCATCTCTTTGTTGCCTATGTGCTTGATGTCTCTCTCTTTCAGGTCTTTCATTTTCAAATCCTGCTCTATTTCTGCCCATAGTGTGTGCAAAACTTACCTCATGTCTCTCTCTAGTTCTTTCTCTCTGGGCTTCATGAGCTTGGGATGATCCTACTCCTTGGAGGCCATGGGGAACATTGGATCTTGGTGGAGGGAAAATCAATTCACTCTTCCAAGTATATGCATGTCTATCATGTTCTGTTACCAAGAAAATTTTCTCTGATGTGTTATCCAGGTAGACAACTTTGCCTGGTGTCTCTGGATCCTTGAACTCGTAGATGATGACTATGCCCAATTGGCTAGGTTGATATGGCTTGAATCTCCAAAAGGCTTCCTCTGTTTCTCTATTCAAGAATAGTTCCATGCTTTTGTTGTCTTGAGGGATCCAATCTAGAGTGATCACTCTGGTCAAAACTGACTTACCTCTAGGAGTCTGGGGTCCTTGTCCTACATTTCCTTGTTCTAGGTCTCCTATCTCATTCTCAGGAATGACATTTCCAAACTCATCAGTCCTGTCTGGTAGGTTGGTGACCACATACATGGTTCCTTCCTTATCAATGTATGAACCCTCTTCAAACTTGACCACCTGGTGTTCAAGTCCAAAGGGTTGATCTAGATTTTTGAGTTGGATCACTGATCGCCTCAGACCATCCTCATAGATGCGATCACCTAATCAGTTGGTCCGAATATATTCCAATTGTGCCTTATAGGGACCTTCTGGTGTTTGTAGATGGTAGTTCTTGAGACACCTGCAGGTTTCCCCATGCTAAAAGACATTTCTGAGTCACTTGTGTCAGAGTTTAGTACGTAAGGACAACCACTTAGTTGTTGTGCCCAAGACTTAGCTGTATGGTTGACACTGGACTGAGAAGATCTAATGCTTTGTCTTTCCTTGCCTAGGTGTCTACCAGATCTCAGGTTCATAAGCTTTGGCTAAGAGTTTAAAATTTTCCCTTGGTATGGTTCAAAATTCTTTGGAGTCCCCTTGGGTTCCAGGTCCCACCTGAAGGTCAACTTCAAATTATCCTATCTGAAAATCAACGCCGTGTAGGATTCGAAATGAGCTTTCCAGCGAGCTATAGAGCTCAAAAAATGGACTTTGTATGAAAAAGTTATGTCAAATGAGGCTCCTAGGGGTCAAAACAGGCAAACAGGGCCTTATGGAAAAATCATGATTTTGTAAGAGAATCGCGATTTTGTGAAATCAAGAGAATCGCGATGCTGTGAAATCAGAGAATCGCGATGCTGTGAATCTCAAGAGAATCGCGATGCTGTGAGTCTCAAGAGAATCGTGATGCTGTGAATCTCAAGAGAATCGCGATGCTGTAAGTCTCAAGAGAATCGCGATGCTGTGAGTCTCAAGAGAATCGTGATGCTGTGAATCTCAAGAGAATTGCGATGCTATGAATGTCAAGAGAATCGCGATGCTGTGAATCTCAAGAGAATGGCGATGCTGTGAGTCTCAAGAGAATGGCGATGTTGTACCTTGGATGAAAATCGTGTTTTTTTTTTTGAAAATCGCAATTGCCAACAGAGAATCGTGTTTTAGAAAATTGTGTTTTTTGAGAATCGTGTTCTAAAAATTGTGAGTTTGTACCTTGGATGAAAATCGTGGTTTCCGAGAATTGTGTTTTCAGAGAATCGTGTTTTTAGAGAATTGCGATTGCCAATAGAGAATCGTGTTTGATCACAATCGTGTTTTTGGCTGAAAATCGTGATTTATGAGAATCACGATTTTGAGCACATTCAGAGAATCGTGTTTTAGAGAATCGTGTTCTAGAGAATCGCGATTTTGTACCTTGGATGAAAATTGTGTTTTTGAAAATCGCGATTGTGTCTCAGAGAATCGTGGTTTTCAAAAATTTAGAGAATCGCGATTTTGAGCACAACCACAAAATCACGATTTTGAAAATGACCCCAGAATCGTGTTCTTTTCAAAAGGATTTTAGGCGGGAAACAGAGAATCGTGATTTTCAAAAAAATTTGAATTTTTCACAGAAGCACGATTTTCATCACAGGATCGTGTTTTTTGGCGAGAACTTCAAATTTCTGAGCGCCGAGCAATGGCGAGCTCCGTATGTGCACAAAATCATGAAAAAACACAAGCGCTTGCTCTCTCTTGCACTTCTTAACTCCTCGCACAATAATGCATGAAAGATGGTATGAAAATGGTGAAAAATGCACTAAAAAACAAGAAATTTCTATGAAGAAGGAGATGGAAGAAGATGGAGATGGTGATGATGATGAAGATGAAGAAGAAAAAAATGAACAAAAATGACAGTTTTTTTACCTTCCAACGTCGCAAATCTACGATCTTACCATCACAACGCTCGTCCTTGAAGCTCTCTCCCCGACAACGGCGCCAAAATTTGGTGTAGCTCAAGCGTAAGCACCACCTCCTTTACTTGTCAATCTGTGGAGACGTGAGGACCGGTATGAAGACCACAAGTAAGTGAAAGCACAAGTGTGTGAGTGAAAGCACACAAACATGCACACAAATACACACACACGCACACAAGGTAAGATCAAAGAGAGGAAGAATGGAAAGCTTCGATTGCAATAGAGTTCTCTTACAAAAGCTCTATTCTCTAACAAGCTAACCCCAAAAATGAGCTCTCTAGCTCTTTTTATAGTTTTTTGACTAGTTCTGGCCCTGTCCAGACCTAGTGTCTGGCCTAGTTAAAAATTAGGTTCCAGGGCTTATTTGAGGGCTCAAATGAAGTTTAAAAATTATGAAAATTGGTAGGATGATACTTCTAATACTCCTCAAGCTCGAGGACTCCTCGGCTTGAACAAAATGGAGTTAAAAAATAGAAAATGGTATTTACAATGGTTTTTAGTGATGAAAATCACTATTTTTATAGGGATTTCTTCTGAAAAATTGACATACACTTCTTGGAGCTCCCTACTTGCTGCTTCTTCTTGTGTGTCCACCTCTTTGATGTGCTCCTATGCTTTGTCCTTGACCTTCAGCTTCAACACCTTACAACAAACAAGTAGTACGGCAGAAGTACCCGCAAGCATACCCACAACCAGGTAGATATCAAGGTCAATACAATACTCAGCCTCATTACTATAGGCCTCCTCAAAACTATCCTTATCAGGCTCAACAAAGACCTCAACTTGTTTTAGCTTAGCAGCCACCCCCACCAGCCAATGTCATCTCAATCAAATATGCTGCTACAGAAGAGAACCTAAATAGGGCTTTAGTGCCTTCTTTACGCCTGATCACAAAGAGTGACCCTAACTCAAATAGTTTTGAATCTACTCATGTAGGTAGTCCACCCGCATATTACACGGAGTCACCAGAACATGTGGAAACATATCAATATGATAGTCCACCATTGGAACCCAACTGATTTCGCTAACGTGATGTACACCAACCCTCCTTGTCTCAAGTACCCAACACAGATGGTGAAGACAACCATACATAAGTATTCACACGAATTTCTAAGAGAAATCCAAGAAGAAAAATGGAGAAAAGAAGAAGGAACCCATCCTCCTATTCAAGAAATAGATGACTTTCAAGAGCAATTTCCCCAAGACATTCCCTCTATTTATGATGATGTAGAGGAAGGGCAACTGAGTGAAAACACAGGTTTTGAATCTAATTCTTTGCAAGAATTACCTCAGTTCACAGGACCTTGGGAAGCCAAGTCCATTAGCATGAGAGCACCCATGATAATAGTGAGGAATGAAGAATCAGTAATCCCTAGAAACACGGACGTGATCAAGAACACCAAAGTACAATGTCATCTCACTCTAGGGTAATTGTTGAAGGTTAAACCAGAATTGTGGAAACGCGTAGCAAATCAATTCCCTGAGCTTGCTACTACTCCCTCTCGGATAGGATCACACAAGAAGGTACCAGAGATACCAGTAGAAAGAATTGGAGATATACGCGAAGGAGAGTAAGGTAACACTTATCTTCCAATAACCCATCAGGGCTACACCACCAAAGCCATCTTAGATTCAGGAGCTGGAGTAGCCATCGCTACCACTGCTTTATGGAAACATTGGGGTAAGCCAGCACTAAGACCCACCAGGATGAAGCTACAAATGGCTGATGGACATATAGAGAAGCCATTAGGCTTACTAGAAGGCATATCTCTCACCACTTGTGGTGTGGAGTTTGAGCATACCTTTGCCATTTGTGATTTTGCAAAAAATCATGCGTACGAGATGATTTTAGGACGACCATTCATGCATCAGTTGCAAATTGTAAAAGATTGGGGAACTAATTCTTTGTACGTGCAACATTTAGGAGTGACTACCAAAGTCAATCTTAAAGACTATTCCCACCGAGATGTACCCCAAATACAATGGAACACCATCCATAAAACACAAGAAGAAACAGAATCAGTACACTCATTAGAGTCAGATCCCTCATGGTTGCATGAGAATACTCATCTATGGATGTGTAAGGTAGCTAAACGAGAGGAAGAACAATTAGAAGCTAGGACCTTAGGTTCAGAACAACATCTGCGAACCCTTCAGGACCCAGCTTATGCACCTATAATATTTCCAAATGAGGATTTTGAGCCTCATGGTTGGGCAAAAATTTTAGCAACAATGGATGTAGCCATCAATGAAGAACAATGGACACCAGATCTGGAGAATAGAGTCTATTTTCCTACCTTCCATTGTGTCTTGCTTGTCTCTTCATTGTGTGTGTGTATGTGTGTGTGTGTGCATCTCTATGCTTCTCACCTGCACTCTCACTCCATCTCACATTCACGATCTTCATATCACTCCTATCTCTTCCGCAGATTGAAATTAAGGAGTGGAGCTTTTTAACCTGGTTCTCACCATTGTGCTAGAGCAACACCAAATTTGCCTTTTTCACGCTAGCATTACATTTTAAAGCCCCTGTTCTTAAATCTTCTTTCACATCCTCTAGGATTTGATGCATTTTTTTAGCCTGTTCTTTTCTTTTCACCGCTCGCAACCCTTGGAAATAAACTACAATTAATTTGTAGTCTAATTTTCCAATCACCTCTTTGAATCTGGGTCGCTATGTTAAGTCAAGCTTCCACTCACGCAGCCACTAGAAGGTATGAAGGTCTGGATTTTCAGCCTTCAATCTAGACCTCCCGAAGATCAAGAGGTTGAAGCACCTTCTTGGGGCTCTGGATCTGTCGGATATCTTCTTGCACTTATTCATGGATAATTGCTGGCCTTGATTGGTCCTTGCCTGTTGCGTACTTCCCACTATTGTATGCCCCTGCGGGGATTTGTGCAGAGATGGTGTTGTGTGCCCCTGTGGGGCTTCCTCCAGAGATATGTCTTCAGATATATTCTGTTTAGTGAAGCTTCTTTCTTGGTTTTCTTTGTTTTTTCCTTTTTCTTGACTCTCCTTCAACACTATCCCCACCCTGAACTGTGTCGTCCCCAACAGGCTTTGGAATTTGATAGGAGTATGTTATATATACCTTTTGCTCTGTTTCATTAAGCAAATTGGCTTCACATATCATGAGTTGCTTCCATTGTTCTGCTTTTACACTGTCATGTGGCACCTGTCGATGGTCTACAAAGAAGCTTAATTCATATGCCACAAGTCTGGCATTCAGATTAGTTGACATCTTCAAGAAAATTTCTGAGCCAATCTCAAAAAATCTTATAAAAAATGCTTCCTCAAAAGTTTTCATGTATGGACTTGACAAAAACATAAGTCGGGAATAATATGCCATAATTGTAGGGCGACTAGGCATAACCGATAGATAAAAAATGAGGATATCTGTGCCTTGGTTAATGCCGATGAAATTCAAAAATGTATATTCTGCATGCTTAAAAACTTTGAGTACTGTGAGTATCATTCTAAGGATTCTATTGGTCATCTTTATTGTGAGATCATGTATTGTCGCATAATGGTTTTGCCAAAACTCGGTGGATCTCACCATGTATTCTTCAGTTGATAAGTAGTTGTGTGGCAGACTTGGAAGCAAAGGATAATTCAACCATTGCTTATTGAGCTTACCAATGCTTTGTAAATCCAAAAATTCCTATACATCACGTCGATGTGGCATCAGGCAAAAAGAAGGATTCACCTGAAATAAATATGGTGCGGCTTGCCAATGCACTTGTAATGTTGAATTCTTTTCCAGAAAACTTCTTCTCCATAATGGTTGTGCCGCTTCAAATTCTTCTTGAGTGTAAGTGAATGTATTTGTCTTGAAGTTCAGCTGGTCATCTGGATCTTTTTGTGTAATCTGCCTTATATAATGACGTGTCTACTCTTTCAACAGCCCATAAGGTATGTTGAATGGTTTCATGATCTGTTCCATGTCTTTGCCTTTGATTTTTTCTTATTTCATTACTTTGACTACTTCGTTTTCAAAATTTTCCGTCAACTGGGACACCAATAGTGCCCATTCCTTCTGACCTATTTCTATAGTATACGGCATTGGATGATCATCACTAGGTTCCGCCGTCTGGTCTCTTATTGGTGAATGATAGATCGAGGGAGATAGAGGACATACCTCTACCTCGTTAGTAGGATTCCCTTGTTGTGGCTCTACTGGTGTCCCGATTGTTGCCTATTGTTTTATTTGAGCTTCTAATTGTGCAATGAGTTCTTCCTTTTCTTTGATTTCATTGTGGGCCTTTGTTAGTGATTCTTTGGCCATCAAAAGTTCATTTTCGATGATGGCTATCTGGTCCGCATCTTCATTATATACCACAAGAAGTTTGTCTTCAGCTGATTTCCAGCATTGTTTGAGTTCGTTAGTGTCATGCATATACTTCCTTTCCCATTCGTCTCTAATTGTTTGCTCTTGTTTTAGTGGAGCTTCATACTTCACAATTTGGTCTTCCAATGCTTTTGTGTCACTTGCGGTTGTTTCTCGTGCTTCTATAGGTTGGTTGCACAGTATGACATTCATAAGTTCTTTATTTCTATCTCATAAATTTTCTATTTCTTCCATGTATACCTTGATCTGAGTTTCAAGAAACTTACTTCTAGCATTCATTCTTTCCTTCTGTGCTTCACTAGCTTCATATTTTCTTTGTAGCTCTATGAGTTGATCTTGGATCTTTTGGTTCTCCTGTGTTAGCATGGTGCATTGTTCCATGGCTTCTTTAACTTCTGATTCCTTGGCTGAGAGTGTCTGTTGAGCTTGAATTAATTGCACAG
The DNA here is from genome assembly GCA_020310875.1 of Ceratopteris richardii. Taxonomy (NCBI): domain Eukaryota; kingdom Viridiplantae; phylum Streptophyta; class Polypodiopsida; order Polypodiales; family Pteridaceae; genus Ceratopteris; species Ceratopteris richardii. Next base: position 5,280,868 of record CM035435.1, on the reverse strand, counting down.
ACAAGTTTTCACTCATCACCTAGAATTGGCTTCTCTCTCTCATATCCTTGTCATAGTCTGCATCCGTTTCGAGCATTTGTTGTTGCGTATCCATTGCCATTTGTATCATTTGCTTCACTACTGGCTTTAACTGAGCTACATCCATGTTTAACCATGTTTTAGGTATACTAGGTTCTTCACCTGTGGTAACATCTTTTCCTTGTGCCACATGTAGTGTTGTTTGGTGTGGATGTTGAATATGTAGTTGTATCGTTGGCTCAGCCTCTTAAATTACTCCCTTCCCTTGTGGCGTATCATTGGGAATTTCAATCACAATTTTTGCCAGAGTTTGTTGTGATAGATCCTCTTTTTCGAGGTTCCTTTGCAACTCATCCTTGATGGGTGGTACCACATTTATTTTTGGTGTAGATGCTTCTTTTACACTGATCTTTGATTGTGTATTCAATTGGATGATGTACTGATCTTGGATTGTGTATTCAACTAGATGATGTGGCTTTCTTTAGATGGTGCTTCTTGATTTTGTACTTGTGGATTTTGATTATCGGGGGTGGTTTGGATTTGATGAATCTCCGTCCATTCTTCATCATTCATCTCTGTCCTTATATCTGTGTCCAATGTGTCATGTTCATGAATAGATTCCTCATTAGAACTTGAGTCATGAAGCCCCAATTCCTTGTATTGGGCGGCTTGTGATGGGTTATGTTCTTTTTGACCCTTTTTCTACAAAGGTCTAGATTGTTTGTATTGATTTCCTTGAACGGTAAGATTTATTTGACCTCGCATGTAAGTATGTGTTTCTTCTAAAGCCACTGATAGATCCCTTTGTGTTATAGGAGGTTGAGTTAATGAGACCCTTGGTAATAGATGTGTTCGCTTTGATTGTGGGGTTTCCTGTGCTTCTTCTTCTCTAACCCGCTTGGCTCCACACATCATAGTTTTTGAACTTGTTCCCACTTCCTCTCTGTATATGGACGATTTCTTCTTCTTTGGAATTGTTGCAAACTTCACATATCTTGCCATTTCAATAGATGTTGGCATTAATCGTAGGCATTCCTTCATTTCTAGTGCTTCATAGATCAATACAGTCAAGGTAGAGCTTCCATTCAAAAATTTCTTATGGTCCCATTTCTTCTTTGCTTCGAATAAACGTTCCTGTATGTATGGCGTAAAGTAACTTGGTTCCCGATTTTCCTCATAGCATGAGATAGCAATTGAACTACAATCTTTTGAGGTGTTGTATATCTGTTCATGCTTGGGAAACAGAAATGTTGATGCACCACATAGAGTGATTCTTCAATATTCATCCTATTGATTTCCATAAAAGTCTTCTTTTTAGCATCGTGACATTCATGTTTGAGATTTGTCAGTTTGTCTTGATTCCATCCAAAAGCTTTGTTGATGAGCTCATGCGTAAATAGAACATGTTTCCATTCTCCAATTGTATTCATAACTGTAGCTTTTGGTACTGAGGGTATATCCACTGTTGCTTGTGACGTGCTCATTACCTGAGTACATCATTGAAAATCTCGTAAATAAATTGGAAGTCGTAAAAACACGTCAATTCGTGCCCTTGTCCATACTTCCATAATGCTTGGTAATCCGTGTTGTAGAGTTTGAAAATCCTCCGATACCAATGGAAACTGATGGTCTCTGTCCATAATCTTAATTGTGGCCAAAAAGATGAGGTCTACCACTAGTTGGTCTTCGCGGAACCAATGACCTCTTGCCTTCGTAATTGATTCCAAAGGAAGAAACATGACCTCTTCCTCTTGCATAGCTTCTGAATCAAGTGATGCCATCTGCACTTAAAGCACACCACAATCAGTGTAAAAGTGTTTGCATGACTTATTTCCAACTAATCTCTCTCCATGAATCGAACAGTTCTCTGAGTGACTTGTGTTGTCCTTCCCCCGTGGGTGTGAGAAAGGTAGTACCTGGGATTTTTTTTCCATTTATATATTTTTTTCTCTTATTTTTTTATTGAAAGAAAACAAAAATGTTAGTGAGTAGCCGAAGCTTAATTATTTTCCTTAAGGTTACTGTACAAGTGCTCTCCTATTCCCTTGGAGGGAAATGTGCATCACTAATAAGTAGATGAAGAATTATGTGCCGAATGCATGGCCTCGTAATGTGGCCCTATTATGCACGTTTGAGGTGTATGGAACTCAAGATGTGTGCAAGAAGAAGTTGCTAGTGGGTTTGCAGATGACGATTGCGATTTGGGTATCCAACTCAACTTTATTTTGTTGTTCTTGACTGCATCTTTGTTTCCTATTGTGCTTTGTGTAGCTGTCGTTTTGTGATTCTTCTTTGCTAGCCATTCATATCTTTGAGTTGCTTTCGTTGAGTACTTCTATTTCTGCAATTTCGAGTCGTTGCGTCTTTCTTGCTCCTTTGACTTTATTTCAAATGGATCCTTCTTTCATACTAGTGTTTTCATTTTAGTTTTCTTCGTTGGCACAATTGATCTGGGAATCCATATTTGCATTCTAAAGGGTTGAGCAACAATCAGTTTCTTTGGGATCCATAATTGGACAATCTTCTGTAGACCTCCGGATCCATCTTGGCTTGAATTCTTGATCTATTGTTGGTTCCCTTGTAGGTGATGGCTTTGTTTCTGGTGATATGCTGCTACTTGATCTCTCCGAATCCATGTCTGTCAGGTTCATTGAATGGGATATATTCTAATGTGGACAGGTTTGGGTTGATTACTCTGACTAGTAGCTCTTGTGCTCAATTCCTCACTAGTGCTCTCCATGGGAATGATGTTAGTAGAAAGGTCCAATGGATGATGAGTGGGTGTGAGATTAAGAATTGGTGTAAACACAGGTGAAGTGCTTGGAGGTGGGGGTTCCACAGTAGAGGTAGATGTACATGTTGATGTATAAAACACCACAAGAAATGAATTAATGTGACACTAGAACACCTCTATGGTCACCATTAACTCATTGCCACTTCAAACTTTGAGAAATGATAGCTTAAAGTGAGAACTTTGCTTTTACAGAAATTCCTAGTCACCGAAATGACATACCTTCAGTATTTTGCTAATTTCTCCTAGCTCAAGTATTATTTCTTGATGAAACTTTATAGGCTGAAACTAGAAGAGTAGAGCTTTCCAACAAGCTATTATATGCATCAAACGGAGCTCTAGAACTCAAGTTATGGCCCTCACAAGATGACCCTGTATGACTTTCCAAAACTGGAATTTTTACTTCTTTTAGTATTTCTGATGTCCAAAAATAAAAAATTCGATGCCTGGCATCGAATTTCAGTCCAAGTCGATGCCGGGCATCGACTTTGGGCTTTTTTTGGCTATTTTTCTGCACCAGAAACACTCTGTTTTACACACACATGAAGAAGACCACTTGTATGCTAGAAGTCGATGCCAGGCATCGACTTTATGCTCAAACTCGATGCCAGGCATCGAGTTGCTCCACAAACTTCATATTTTTAAAAGATTCAACAACAGTTAACACACAGAGAATGAAAAAATGACTTTTGAGCCAAGATTCGATGCCAGGCATCGAATTGCTCAGAAAACTTGAACTTTTGAATTCATCACACAGTAGGTAATCATGGAGATGATGGAGAGAGGCTCATACACAGAACTTTACTCAGTTCTTCTCATAACTATAAAAAACTCAGAAGTTTTACAGATGCTTTCTCACTCAGAGAAGCCCGACTATTCTCAGTCGTACAAAAATGAGTTCTTCTCACTTTCTCATTGTCTTCCTCCTTCTTCTTCTTCCATCGCGTCAGTTAATACTAACTAACTTATATAGATTTTCTCATTCCCGTGATTTTTAAAAAACTTCTAGAACTAAAGTGAACTAACTTTACAAGTATGATACACTTGTGAATTTGTCCCTTCACATAGGCATGGGGTTTTCTTTCTAAGATTTGACCTTCAAGTATATGTCTAATTAGTGAGTGTTTCTCCAACAGCTCCCCCTCAATCACTAATTGACATTCCCTGTTTCTTCATATCATCTTCTTTTCTTTTACTCCTGCCATGCTTTTAAATCTGCTGGTCTTCACACCATCCAAGCTCTTTGTCATTATGTCTGCTAACTGATCTTTAGTAGAAATGTATTCCACTTCAATCTCCTTCTCCATTACCTTTTCTCTAAGAAAATGATATTGGATCTCTATGTGCTTTGTCCTTGCATGAAATACTGGATTTGCTGCAAGATAAAGTGAACTCATATTATCTCCATGTATTGTAGGTGTACCTTGATCAATGCCTAAGCTCTTGAACATTGTCTGCATCCATATGACTTCCTTAGCTGCTTCCACAAGTCCTTTGTACTCTGCTTCAGTTGATGATAATGCTACTGTATGTTGTTTCTTGGAACACCAACTTACAAGCTTATCACCAATGTATATCATGTAACCATGAGTTGATCTCCTGTCATCTTGATTACCTGCCCAGTCTGAGTCACTGTAGGCTCTCAACTTCAAATCTGATGTAAAAGGATAATATAATCCTTCCTTTATAGTTCCTTTGATATATCTGAGAACTCTTTGACCTGCAATCCAATGTGGGTCCTTTGGACAATGCATGAATTGTGACAAAACTCCCACTGCATAACTAAGATCAGGTCTTGTTAGTGTAGCATAAATCAAACTACCCACAAGAGATTGATACTTCCTCATATCTTTGTAGTCTGCACCATCATATTTACTGAGCTTGTGATTAACTTCAAGTGGAGTTGAAGCTTCTCTGCAATTTTCCATATCAAACTTCTTCAACAAGTTCAGAAGATACCTTTCTTGTGACACATATATGCCATGATCTGTATAAGTAACTTCCATTCCAAGAAAGTATGATAACTTTCCTAGGTCACTGATCTTAAACTCTTTCTCAAGTAATCTCTTTACCTCCTTGATTCCTTCATCTGAAGTACCTGTGGTTATAATGTCATCTACATAAATACAAATGTAGATTGTACCTTCCTCTGTTCTTTTGATAAGTAGACTTGAATCTGCTTTTGAACTTTGATATCCAAGATCATTGAGATACTTCACCAGTCTATAGTTCCAAGCTCTTGGAGCTTGCTTCAATCCATACAATGCTCTTCTCAACCTGCAAACAAAATTTGGATACCTGGAATCTATAAACCCTTGAGGTTGTTCCATGTATACCTCATCTGATATGTATCCATTCAAGAATGCATTTTTTATATCCAATTGACTTAGGGTCCATCCTTTTGAAGCTGCAATAGCAATGATTGTCCTTATAGTTGACATCTTAGCTACAGGACTGAATGTCTCATCATAATCTATGCCATAGGTCTGGGCATAGCCTTTCACCACCAATCTAGCTTTGTATCTGGCTATACTTCCATCTGCAAGCTTCTTCACTTTATAAACCCATTTATTTCCAATTACTTTCTTACCATTTGGTTTAGGAACAAGTTCCCATGTCTTGTTCTCCTCCAATGCATTGAACTCTTCCTTCATTGCTTCTTCCCATTGCTTCTTACCTTTAGCTTCATCATAGTTCTGGGGTTCTTCATCATCTTTGACCATATATGCATAGTTCTTCTGAGTTATGTAAGAAGTATCATAAGAATACCTTTCTGGTTGTCTCCTTGTCCTGCTTGACCTTCTTGGTTCACATTCTTCATAAGTTTCTGGATACACCTCTTCATCAAATATAGGAGCTTCTTCATTCATTCTTGTTAATCCACTTCTGGATGTACTTGCTTGCATATAGTCTTCATCTCTATTCACCTGCACAATTGATTTTCCTTTCTCACATCTTCTTACCTCTTCTTCAAATTCTTCAGCTGTATGACTTTGATCTGCATACCAACTTTTCTGTTCATCAAATGTAACATCTCTAGAAACAATAAATTGTTTGGTTAGAGGATTCCACAATCTGTAACCCATCTGCTTTTCATCATAACCAATGAACACATATTTTTCTGCCTTTGGTTCAAGTTTATGCCTAAGTTGTGATGGCACATAAGCATATGCAATTGATCCAAACACTCTACAATGATCTAGTGTTGGTTTCTTACCCCACCAAGCTTCATATGGAGTCATTCCATTCAGAGCTGCACATGGTAATCTATTCACAAGATATGTAGCTGTATTTACAGTCTCAGCCCAAAGATAATTTGGACAGTTCTTCTCCTTTAGCATAGCTCTAGCAAACTCAACCAAAGTCCTGTTCCTTCTTTCTGCTACACCATTTTGTTGTGGTGTATACCTGCAAGTTATTTCTCTCTTAATACCTGCATTCCAAAGATAATCATTGAACTCTTGGGAGAAGTATCCTCCCCCTCCATCAGACCTCAGTCTCTTAAGCTTTTGACCTGTGACTCTCTCTGCATATGCATGAAAATGCTTGAAAGCTCCAAACACTTCTGATCTTTCCTTCAAAACATATAATGTTATCCATCTTGTAGCATCATCAATGAAAAGAACATAATACCTTGAGCCACTGATAGATCCTTCTTTTGTTGGTCCCCATACATCTGTATGAATGAGCTCAAGTACTCCATCATGTTTGAATCCTTTCTTCTGAAATGGTAACCTGTGTGCTTTACCCATTTGACATGCTTCACATTTATAAACCATATGTTGACTTTGCACATTTGGTAATCCTAGTACAGACTGATTAGCAACCATAGCTTTAATTCCTCTTTCATTAAAGTGACCTAATCTCTTATGCCAGAGATCAAGTTCTGTAATCACTGCTTCACCATGTGTGAGCAAAGCTTGACCAATGTTCCCTTGCACTCTTAAAGTAAAGAGTCTACCTTCTTTCTTACCAGAGACAATCTGATTATATCCATTCTCTGGATCTTCCACAAATACTCCTTCATTTGTAAACCTGACTTGAAAACCTTTTTCAACTATCTGTCCCACACTAATCAAGTTTTTAGGTATTGTAGGAACATACAAAACATTGGTTAGCAAATCTGCTCCACTCTTGCATTTCACTTTTCCAATTGAATGTACACTATGTCTTGTATTATCACCAGTTTGAACTGTGTGACTAGAAATGCCTTTTTCCAATTCTGACATCAATTCTATGTTTCCTGACAAATGATTAGAACATCCAGAGTCAATGTAAAATACCTTTAGATCTTCTTTATCTGATGTGCTGATTGAATTCATCATCAATGATGTATGACTTTCATTCTGTGTGTCATTTGCATAGTTGTAGTAGGTGGTGTTGTAGGATTGATTATGTCCCCAACTTCTTCCTCCACCTCTACCATAGCCTCCTCTTTGACTTTGTCTACCTCTTTGAAAATTACTTTGATATCTTCCACCTCGACCTCTGCTATTGTTGTTTTGATTCTGGTTTGATCCTTGTTGGTTGTGCCAACAGTCATGAGCCAAATGATTACTCAATCCACAGATCCAGCAAGCCTTTTTGTTGTTATTTTGATTACCTCTTCCTCTTCCAAAACCTCTTGCTCTTCCTCTGCCAGTGCCTTTACCTCTTGCATAATAAGCTTGAGAATTAGACTCCTCTTCATCCTTTGCTTTACCTTTATCTCCTTTCTTCTTATTCTTCATGTACATTGCAGAACTTTGACCTTTATCTCCATCTCCCTTCAAGTCTTGCTCATATGTGAGCATCAAACCAAGCAACTGGTTCAAATCTGGAACATAATGATTTAATGAAAGTTCTGTTGATAAGACAAAAGGTTTCCACCTTTCATCCCCTCTCAAGCCTGCAAGTAGTTGAGCAATCAACCTGTGATCTTCAACATCTTCATCTATGGATCCAAGACTATCTGCTAGATCCTTCATCTTAGTGACATAATCACTAATGGTTTGACTTGGCTTCTTCTTGAATGTTGTAAACTCTGACCATAGACTTGCTTTCCGTGCTTTAGTAGTGCTTTGGAAATGATATTCCAATGCATTCCATATATCTTCTAATGATTCCAATCCTCTGATGTGTGGTAGCAAATGATCTGAGATTGTATTGTAGATGTAGGCTTTTGCACTTGCATCCTTCTTCTGCCAATGCTTTAAAGCATCAAGTTCTTCTTTCTTTGGTCGGCTTTCATCTTCAAATACTGGCTTCTCTTCTTCACCTGTAACATATATCATGAGATCCTTACTCATAAGTAAGGCTTCCATTCTCATTACCCATGCGGGGTAATTATCTCTGTCCAGTTTGTCAATGGAGATATGATCTGCCATAGTTATTTCCTTCTGCTGCAACCTGTGAGCTTAAAGGATAAAGGATAATACCTTTTGAAGTTCTTTGTGTATGAGGATACTTTGAAAGTAATCTTTTGATGCCTTGTGTCTTCAAATGCTTCACCTTTCAAACTTTAATGGAAAACTTTACAAAACTTCTCGTACCTTTGTCGTCTTCTGCTCTCGAGAATCTTTCTGCTCTGATACCACTTGTTGATGTATAAAACACCACAAGAAATGAATTAATGTGACACTAGAACACCTCTATGGTCACCATTAACTCATTTCCACTTCAAACTTTGAGAAATGATAGCTTAAAGTGAGAACTTTGCTTTTACAGAAATTCATAGTCACCGAAATGACATACCTTCAGTATTTTGCTAATTTCTCCTAGCTCAAGTATTATTTCTTGATGAAACTTTATAGGCTGAAACTAGAAGAGTAGAGCTTTCCAACAAGCTATCATATGCATCAAACGGAGCTCTAGAACTCAAGTTATGGCCCTCACAAGATGACCATGTATGACTTTCCAAAACTGTAATTTTTACTTCTTTTAGTATTTCTGATGTCCAAAAATAAAAAATTCGATGCCTGGCATCGAATTTCAGTCCAAGTCGATGCCGGGCATCGACTTTGGGCTTTTTTTGGCTATTTTTCTGCACCAGAAACACTCTCTTTTACACACACATGAAGAAGACCACTTGTATGCTAAAAGTCGATGCCAGGCATCGACTTTATGCTCAAACTCGATGCCAGGCATCGAGTTGCTCCACAAACTTCATATTTTTAAAAGATTCAACAACAGTTAACACACAGAGAATGAAAAAATGACTTTTGAGCCAAGATTCGATGCCAGGCATCGAATTGCTCAGAAAACTTGAACTTTTGAATTCATCACACAGTAGGTAATCATGGAGATGATGGAGAGAGGCTCATACACAGAACTTTACTCAGTTCTTCTCATAACTATAAAAAACTCAGAAGTTTTACAGATGCTTTCTCACTCAGAGAAGCCCGACTATTCTCAGTCGTACAAAAATGAGTTCTTCTCACTTTCTCATTGTCTTCCTCCTTCTTCTTCTTCCATCGCGTCAGTTAATACTAACTAACTTATATAGATTTTCTCATTCCCATGATTTTTAAAAAACTTCTAGAACTAAAGTGAACTAACTTTACAAGTATGATACACTTGTGAATTTGTCCCTTCACATAGGCATGGGGTTTTCTTTCTAAGATTTGACCTTCAAGTATATGTCTAATTAGTGAGTGTTTCTCCAACAGTACAATCATTGTCATGCATGATTAATTGATCTCTCAGAGCTAGACAAGTGGCTTTGATAGGTCGTTCTTCTAACAAACTGAATACTTCGCGATGCCCTCTCTTGGCTCATATGTAGCCCAAGGCTAGTTGGATAGTTACCTCATATTCATATATCCAATCTTTCCCTAACACAAGTTCTTCTAATAAATCTTGATCATGGCACACTAATAGTTTTTGTTGCATCGTGTTATTTCCTAGGTGCAATGATAGGTAATCTCGCCTATGCATTTAGTAACCTTACCTCCTATTCCAATCAGGTGTGCTTTGGTTGAATGTAATTGGGCTTTGAGCTGATGAGTGAAAGAGGATCTGATGCAGCTGATAGCTGCTCCTGTGTCAATGAGGGCATCCACCAAGTGGTACTCCTCTGCTCCCACTCCTAGGTTCAAATATGGTTGCCTCACTTAATGTCCTAGGTTTTTTGAGACTCTAAAATTAGCCATTGGGATGGGCTCCTCTCCTAGCCGATATCTTTCATCCCTCTCTCTCATCCATTCCTTCCGTTTCCTTATTCCTTCTAGGGCTTCCTATCATGCTTCCTCGCATATTTTTTTGGCTTCTTCTGGTATATTTCTTGCTGCTAGAAGTCTTGACAACATCTCCTCTGCTAATGGCTCTAAATACTTCTTCACTTGACATCCATTTATATAGTTTGGTAGTACTTCTCCATCTAGGGTTGCTAAATTGATGACTCCACTAGTTGATATGCGATTGATCACCAAGGGGCCATATCGTCTTTTTTGCAGCTTCTTTGCATGTTGCTTTAAAGTATATACCAATACTAAATCTCCTTCCTTCAAATTTTTATCCTTAATATAAGCATCAAAGTATGCCTTTTGTCGCCTTTTTGCAGCATAAATGCCTGCCACCACTTGTAATCTAGTTTCATGTAGCTTCTTGATTTGGTCCAATTGACTAGATAACTCATGTCTAGTCCATTCATAGGTCGATGCTACTCTAAGAATAGGAACTAGGAAATCAATTGGCAAAACTGCATTTTGGCCGTACACTAGATTAAAAGGAGTAGTTCCTATAGCTGTTTTGTATGCTACTCGAAATGCCCATAAAGCGTGATGTAACTCCTTGTCCCAATCAGATCTTTCATTGTTAACAATCTTTGTGAGAATTGTACACAATATCTTGTTTGAACTTTCAGCCTATCCATTGGCTTGTGGGTGATGGGGAGCTGATTTCTTGTGAATCATTAGGAATTCATTCATTAAGGATTCTACACTTCATTGAAAAAGTGTGTGCCTCTATCACTCACAATTTCTATTGGCAATCCAAATCTAGTGAATATGTTCTCAAGGAGAAACGTAGTCATGGTCCTTGCATCACTCTTCTTAGTTGCCTTGGCTTCTACCCATTTGATCAAGTAATCCGTTGCTACAATTATGTATTCTGCATGGGAACCTTTTTCTGGTGGGCTAATAGGTCCTACAAAATCTATTCCCCATTTGGTAAATGCTTTGGCACTTATCATAGGTCTTAATGGCATTTCATCTCTTCTAATAGGATACTTTGTTTGTTGACAAGTATCACATCTTTGGACATATATGGCTGCATCTTGATATAGAGTTTGCCACCACAATCAAGCAAAGAGAATCATTTTGCAGTTTTATCTACAGAAAAGTGTCCTCCTGCAGCTCTTGTATGCGTCATTTCCAAGACTGGAATATAATCGTCTTCATGGATGCACATTTTTAATTGGTTATCCCTTGCTCTCTTGAAAAGGTGTTTAGCTACGAGTACATAGTCTTTGCTTTGTTCTTCAAGGGCACGTTTTCTTTCCAAACTAGCTCCTTCTGGGTACTTTTGTGTTTTCAAGAATTTCACTAGGGGCATACTCCATCTAGGTGCTATTGTAGAGTAACATAGAGTAGAGTTCTATTCAGGTGATCTCTCTTGACAAATGGGGCATGTAGAGGCATAAGTATCCCTCTGCATGGTTGGCCAATATATGCCTAATCTCTTAAGCTCTTGCCAGGTTCCATTAATACTTTGATGGGTTTTCCATTGATTCATGTGTGCTTTTTGAAGCCACATTTCTTGCTCGTCTTCCTCTACACATCTCATAAGTAATCCACTTGACTCTTGGTGGTATAAGCTTCTAGATATGATATGGAGATTTTTAGTTTTCCATAACTCCTGGCTCTTATCTAAATTGATCTTATGTTGAGGTCCATGTGTGAGTATGGGAATCAATTTTTCAGCCCATCGTGGACATACTTCCAGGTTGAAAAGATAAATATCCGGCAAATCATCTAGTAGTCATGATAGGTGATCAACGTGGATGTGTGTGTTTCCTTTTTTGACTACTACTTCAAAATAAAATTCCATTAACAATAGAAACCACCAGTATTACATGGCTTATTGGCTAGATACAATAGAGTATTACATGGCTTATTGACTAGATACAATAGAGCCTGATGATAAATAAAAAATTTGAATTTGTTTGCCAATAAGGAGTGTCTAAATTTCTTCACTACGTATACCATTCCTAAACCTTCTCATTTTTAGTGGTATAATTACACTCGGCTTGGTTTAATTGTCTATAGCATAGGCTATAGGGTGGTCTAACTTTCCAATATCTGCTAGCTATGCTAAGATGCAACCAATGGAAAACTTGGAGGCATCCACATGAATATGAAATGGTTTATTCCAATCTAGTACTTTTAAAATTGGAGCTGAGCTCAAGCGACTCTTTAATTCGTTGAACACTTGTTCACAGTCTTCTGTCCAAGTAAACTGAGTCAGCAATCCATAAAGAGGCCTCACAATTATGGCATACATGTGAATGAATCTATGATAATATCCATAATGTCCCATAAATGCTTGTACTTCTTTAGCGGTCTTTGGTCTTGGAAAATCTAGAATTACTTTGATTTTGTCTTCATCAATGGAAATTCCATTCTTAGAGACAATGTGCCCTAAGATATTTCCTTGTCAAACCATGAAGACACATTTTTCCAGATTAAGGCATACTCTATACTGACGACATTTGGCAACTATTTTTCTTAGTTTTGGGATGTGTTTTGATCTTATAACTGAATAGGTACAGAAATCATCCACGTATACCTCCATAATTTTTCTCAAGAATTCCTTGAACACGTGGCACATCAATCTTTGGAAAGTGGTTGGGGCATTAGTTAGACCAAAAGGCATAACCCTAAATGCATAGACTCCCCATTCGGTTGCAAAGGCTGTCTTATGTTGGTCTTCAGGAGCAATGGCTACCTAATTATATCTTGAGAAGCCGTCAAGAAAGCTATAGACTTCCTTACCTGCAACCCTTTCCAACAGATGATCTGTGATGGGTAATGGGTAACTATCCTGTATGGTGGCCGCGTTTACCTTTTTAAGGTTAATGCCTATCCTTAAATTGCCATTCTTTTTTGGTACTACCACTAAAGGTGACACCCATTCCGTGTGTTCAATTTCATAAATGAAGCCCGCATCCAATAATTTATCTATCTCTTCCTTAATTTTGCTGAATAAACATCATTATAGGTATATGGTCTTTGTTTGGAGGACTTGGCTTTTGTTGTCATAGGGATTCTATGAGCACAAATAGAAGTATCTACACTTTTTAAGTCCTTATAAGTCCATGCAAAGACATCTCGATACTCTCTTATAAGTTGTATTAATTCCTATCCTTCCTCTGGCGAGACATCTTGTCCTATGAAAGTGCATCTCTCTTCTCCTTCTTCAATAGCTACTACAATCTTCTTGGTCTTGTTAAACTTTTTTGTTTAAACTATTATCAAATCTGGGTTCTTGGGATGGTTAGGGGTCTGTAAAAGAGAGGCCCTATTTGTATTTTCCCAAATTCTACAGATTCAAGTTATACTACTGTGCCGACTTAATGCGCTGAATAAAATCATTCTTCAACTACTTATCTGCATGCGCGTTACAACATACTTCAACATGAGACAGTTAACCGCACAATTTCGTCACTCCATCATAATATCGTTTAACTTAATACTTCATCAATTACTGAATTTAATTACAGAGATGTTGGGGCTTCACTCACTAATTAGGCATGGATATATGAAGACATATGATGGAGGAAAGAAGAAGTGAAGAAAAGACCTACAGAAAATCAAGCCTAAGTGAAGGGACAATTTCACTACTGTAAATTAGTGAAAAATTAGAGTCTAGATTTGTATTTGATCTTCAGAACTTACGAGTTCAACTCTAGGAGAATGTAAACCATAGGTATATAAGTTAATTTGATGCAAAAATATGTAGGAGAGAACTCAATTTTGAAATCTGAGTGAGTAGAGAAAAGTCGTGTCTTTTCTGAGAGAGATGGTGAGAGAAAACTTCTGAGTCTGAGAGAGTTTTCCATGGCTGTGAGCAAAATTAGGCCAAGCCATTTCGTACACATCTTCTCTGATAATCAACACATGTTTGTGTAGAAGGATTGAATCTAATTCCTCTTGTACATTGAGTTCTAAGTCATTTCATATGACTGTGTAAGGTAGTTGACAGTTACGACTTTTCTGGCGCACATTTGACTGATCTTCTGAAGGTCAGATCTCGAAGCATAGTGTAAAGTTTTTGGTAAGTGATAGCTCATTTTAAAGCTACTCTCCTCAACTACATTTGGTCAAAAGATCTTTAAGAAACGGGACGCATACTCAGAGAAATCAGCTTAAGAGTGGAGGTATGTCAAATCGATGAAGTCAATTTTCAGTTTTCAGACATAGTGGAAAGGTTGAAGCAAAATCAGAAGATTTTGAAGTTATTATTTGAAAGTTTTGGTCATTATGTGTTTCTTAACATTAGCAAGAACATCTCTTAGCAAGTGATCAAAAGATTTTGGAAAGATTGAGCTAATACAGGTCAGATTGAAGGATTGAAGAAAAGGCGCAGATTTCTGTGAAGTGAAATTTTGATTTTCACTAAATTCAGAGATAGAGACTCACAATGTGAGTATTGCTAAGCTAATGGTGGTTATGGAGGTCTTCTAATACCACATTAGTTTAGTTCTTGTGGTGTTTTACACACCAACAAGTGGTATCAGAGCAGATAAGGTCCTCGAGAGTAAAAGGAGAGCAGATACAAGAAGATTTGAAGAGTTCTTTGTCAAAGAAGAAGGAAGCTGAGGTGTTCAACAACAAAAGTCATCAGAAGATTGTTTTGAAGTTACTTCCAAGGATAAAGGTCTACAAAAGGTATCATTCTTTAACCTTACACTTACAGGTTGAAGCAGAAGCAAGGATACCATGGCAGATCATGTGTCCATTGACAAATTGGACAGAGATAACTATCCTGCTTGGGTAATGAGGATGGAAGCCTTACTTATGAGTAAGGACCTAATGGTATATGTGACAGGTGAAGAGGAGAAGCCTAAATTTGAAGATGAAAGTCATCCAAGAAAGGAAGAGCTAGAAGCTTTGAAGTTATGGAAGAAGAGAGATGCAAGTGCAAGAGCTTATATATATAACACTATTACAGATCATTTGTTGCCACACATCAGAGGTTTAGAAACAGCTGAAGATATTTGGAATGCTTTGGAAGACCACTTCCAAAACACTACTAAAGCTAGGAAAGCTAGCTTATGGTCAGAGTTCACCACATTCAAGAAAAAGCAAAATCAGAGCATTAGTGATTATGTCACTAAGATGAAAGACTTGGCAGATAGCCTTGGGTCCATTGATGAGGATATTGAAGATCATAGGTTGATAGCACAATTACTTGCAGGGTTAAGAGGTGATGAGAGATGGAAGCCCTTTGTACTTTCAACAGAACTCTCATTAAACCATTATGTGCCAGAATTAAATCAATTACTTGGATTGATGCTCACATTTGAGCAAGACTTGAAGTCAGATGGAGACAAAGGTCAAAGTTCTGCAATGTATGTGAAGAACAAAAAGAAAGGAGATAAAGGCAAAGCAAAGGATGAAGAAGAGTCAACAACTCAAGCAAATTATGCAAGAGGAAGAGGTTTCGGCAGAGGTAAAGGTCGAGGAAATGGAAGAGGTAGAGGTAATCAGAACAATAACAAGAAGACATGTTGGATTTGTGGATTGAGCAATCATCTAGCTTATGATTGTTGGCATAATCAACAAGGATCAAACCAAAATCAGAACAACAATGGCAGAGGAAGAGGTGGAAGATTTCAAAATCAATTTCAAAGAGGAAGACAGAATTCAAGAGGAAGTTATGGAAGAGGTGGTGGAAGAAATTGGAATCAGAACCAATCATACAACACCACATATTACAATTATGCAAATGATACACAGAATGACAACCATACAACATTGATGATGAATTCAATTAGTTCATCAGAGAAGGAGGATCTCAAGGTATTTTATATTGACTTTGGTTGTTCAAATCATTTATCAGGTAATATAGAATTGTTGTCAGAATTGGAAGAAGGCAATTCAAGTCATACAGTACAAACAGGTGACAATACAAAACATAATGTGCATTCAATTGGAAAAGTGAAGTGCAGGAGTGGAGCTGATTTATTAACAAATGTTTTGTATGTTCCAACAATACCAAAGAATCTAATTAGTGTTGGACAAATAGTGGAAAAAGGTTTCCAAGTCAGATTTACAAATGAAGGAGTATTTGTTGAAGATCCAGAGGATGCATATAAACCTATTGTTTGTGGTAAGAAGGAAGGTAGACTTTTTACTCTCAAAGTGCAAGGAAATGTTGGTCAAGCCCTAATCACACATGGTGATGAAGTAATTACAGAGTTAGATCTTTGGCATAAGAGATTGGGACACTTCAATGAAAGAGGAATCAAAACTATGGTGGAGAACCAATCTGTATTGGGACTACCAAATGTGAAGAATCAACATATGATATACAAGTGTGAAGCTTGTCAGATGGGAAAAGCTCATAGACTACCATTTCAGAAGAAAGGTTTCAAGCATGATGGGTTGCTTGAACTCATACATACAGATGTATGGGGACCAACAAAAGAAGGTTCAATAAATGGATCTAGGTATTATGTTTTGTTTATTGATGATGCTACAAGGTGGATAATCCTTTATGTTCTAAAGGAAAGATCAGAAGTTTTTGGAGCCTTCAAACATTTTCATGCTTATGCAGAAAGAGTTACAGGTCACAAACTCAAGAGGCTAAGGTCTGATGGAGGGGGAGAATACTTCTCCCAAGAGTTTAATGACTATCTTTGGAATGCAGGTATCAAGAGAGAGATAACTTGCAGGTATACACCTCAACATAATGGGGTGGCAGAAAGGAGAAATAGAACATTGGTTGAATTTGCAAGAGCAATGCTAAAGGAAAAGAATTGCCCTAATTATCTTTGGGCTGAGGCTGTTAATACAACTACATACCTAGTTAATAGGTTACCATGTGGAGCTTTGAATGGTATGACCCCTTATGAAGCTTGGTGGGGTAAGAAACCAACACTTGACCATTGTAAAGTGTTTGGATCAATTGCCTATGCTTATGTGCCATCACAACTCAGACATAAGCTTGAACCAAAGGCAGAAAAATATGTGTTTATTGGGTATGATGAAAAGCAAATGGGGTATAGGTTATGGAGTCCTTTAACTAAACATTTTATTGTTTCCAGAGATGTGACCTTTGATGAACAGAAGAGTTGGTATGCAGATAAAGAATGTGATCTTGAAACATTTGAAGAAGAGATAAGAAGGAGTGCAAGAGGTAAGTCACATATGCAGATAGATGGAGATGAAGAACATATGCAAGCAAGCACATCAAGAGTTGGATCATATAGAAGGAATGAAGATGGACCAATATTTGATGAAGAAGTACATCCAGATATACATGAAGAGTGTGAACCAAGAAGGTCAACCAGAATGAGGAAACAACCTACAAGGTATTCATATGACACTTCTTACTTGACTCAGAAAAATTATGCTTACATGGTTAAGGAAGATGAAGAACCTCAAAGCTATGATGAAGCAAAGGGTAAGAGACAATGGGAAGTAGCAATGAAGGAAGAGTTTGATGCACTTGAAGAGAACAAAACTTGGGAACTTGTCCCAAAGCCTAATGGTAAGAAAGTGATTGGAAATAAATGGGTTTACAAAGTTAAAAAGCATGCAGATGGAACTATAGCCAGATACAAAGCCAGATTGGTGGTTAAAGGCTATGCTCAAACTTTTGGCATAGATTATGATGAGACATTCAGTCCTGTAGCAAAGATGTCAACCATAAGGACAATCATTGCCATTGCAGCATCAAAAGGATGGACATTGAGTCAATTGGACATTAAGAATGCATTTTTGAATGGATATATATCAGATGAGGTTTACATGGAGCAACCTCAAGGGTTTGCAGATCATAAGTTTCCAAATTATGTTTGCAGGTTAAGAAGAGCACTTTATGGTTTGAAGCAAGCTCCAAGAGCTTGGAATTATAGACTTGTAAAGTACCTTAATGATCTTGGATATCAAAGTTCAAAGGCAGATGCAAGCTTACTTATTAAAAGAACAGATGAAGGTATGATCTACATTTGTATCTATGTAGATGATATTATAATTACAGGTACCTCAAATGAAGGAATCAAGGAGGTGAAGAAGCTACTTGAAAGAGAATTCAAGATAAGTGATCTAGGAAAATTGTCATATTTTCTTGGAATGGAAGTCACTTATGCAGAACATGGCATATATGTATCACAGGAAAGATATCTCTTGAATCTTCTAAAGAAGTTTAACATGGAGAATTGCAGAGAGGCATCTACACCACTAGAGGTCAATCATAAACTCAGTAGATATGATGGTGCAGAGTTCAAAGACATGAGGAAGTACCAATCTTTAGTGGGAAGCTTAATTTATGCTACACTAACAAGGCCTGATCTTAGTTATGCAGTTGGTGTTCTTTCTCAATTCATGCATTGTCCAAAGGATCCACATTGGATTGCAGGTCAAAGAGTTCTTAGATATATCAAAGGGACTTTGAAAGAAGGATTGTATTATCCTTTTACATCAGATATAAGGATGAGAGCCTATAGTGATTCAGATTGGGCAGGAAGTCAAGATGACAGAAGGTCTACCCATGGCTACATGATATACATTGGAGATAAGCTTGTGAGTTGGTGTTCAAAGAAACAACACACAGTGGCCTTATCATCAACAGAAGCTGAATACAAAGGACTTGTGGAAGCAGCAAAGGAAGTCATATGGATGCAGACATTATTCAAAAGCTTGGGAATTGATCAAGGTATACCCATAATTCATGGAGATAATATGAGCTCATTATATCTTGCAGCAAATCCTGTATTTCATGCAAGGACAAAGCACATAGAGATACAGTATCATTTTCTCAGAGAAAAGGTAATGGAGAAAGAGATTGAAGTGGTGTACACTTCTACAAAAGATCAGATTGCAGATATTATGAGAAAAAGCTTGGATGGAGTGAAGACAAGTAAGTTCAAGGAGATGGCAGGAATAAAAGAGAAGAAGATTATGTGAAGAAGTCAAATTATGCTAATTAGTGATTGAGGGGGAGCTCTTGGGGCTTCACTCACTAATTAGGCATGGATATATGAAGACATATGATGGAGGAAAGAAGAAGTGAAGAAAAGACCTACAGAAAATCAAGCCTAAGTGAAGGGACAATTTCACTACTGTAAATTAGTGAAAAATTAGAGTCTAGATTTGTATTTGATCTTCAGAACTTACGAGTTCAACTCTAGGAGAATGTAAACCATAGGTATATAAGTTAATTTGATGCAAAAATATGTAGGAGAGAACTCAATTTTGAAATATGAGTGAGTAGAGAAAAGTCGTGTCTTTTCTGAGAGAGATGGTGAGAGAAAACTTCTGAGTCTGAGAGAGTTTTCCATGGCTGTGAGCAAAATTAGGCCAAGCCATTTTGTACACATCTTCTCTGATAATCAACACATGTTTGTGTAGAAGGATTGAATCTAATTCCTCTTGTACATTGAGTTCTAAGTCATTTCATATGACTGTGTAAGGTAGTTGACAGTTACGACTTTTCTGGCGCACATTTGACTGATCTTCTGAAGGTCAGATCTCGAAGCATAGTGTAAAGTTTTTGGTAAGTGATAGCTCATTTTAAAGCTACTCTCCTCAACTACATTTGGTCAAAAGATCTTTAAGAAACGGGACGCATACTCAGAGAAATCAGCTTAAGAGTGGAGGTATGTCAAATCGATGAAGTCAATTTTCAGTTTTCAGACATAGTGGAAAGGTTGAAGCAAAATCAGAAGATTTTGAAGTTATTATTTGAAAGTTTTGGTTATTATGTGTTGCTTAACATTAGCAAGAACATCTCTTAGCAAGTGATCAAAAGATTTTGCAAAGATTGAGCTAATACAGGTCAGATTGAAGGATTGAAGAAAAGGCACAGATTTCTGTGAAGTGAAATTTTGATTTTCACTAAATTCAGAGATAGAGACTCACAATGTGAGTATTGCTAAGCTAATGGTGGTTATGGAGGTCTTCTAATACCACATTAGTTTAGTTCTTGTGGTGTTTTACACACCAACAAGAGAGACAAAGATACAAAATACTCAGAGTGTAAGCAAGATGCTACGCTCCACTCAAGCATTCGCCCAGACCACAGTCTGGCGATGACATAGCCTCTATGCACGTACGCTTCTTTTATTAATAAAAAAGTTACAACTGTTGCGCTATGCCCTTTCGGTATGCGTGCGACTTTTCAAAATTACATTCCGATGGCTCACAGTCTGCTCTTTATTGTCATATGTGTAGCTCAATGATGAGTAGCACCTCCTTTAATGTCAATCCGGGAAGACGTGAGGATGGTATGAAGACCTCGAGCAAGTGGCGGCACAAGTGCGTGAGTGAGAAGCACACAAGCATGCACACACATACACACACACGCGCACACAAGGCAAGACAAAGAGTGAGAATCAATGGAGCTTTTTAGATTACTTTCAAAATGCTCTTACAAGTTCGTTTCAATTACAATCTAACCCCAAAAATGAGCTCTCTAGCTCTTTTTATAGTTTTTGACTAGCTTTTGGCCCTGTCCAGACCTAGTGTCCGGCCTAGTTAAAAATTAGGTTCCAGGGCCAATTTGAGGGCTCAAACGGAGTCTAAAAAATACGAAAATTGATACGTAGGTACTTCTAAGGCTCCTCAAGCTCAAGGACTCCTTGGCTTGCACAAAATGGAGCTACAAAAATATGAAATGGTATTTACAATGATTGTTAGTGATAAGAATCACTGTTAAAAGATGTAGATTGGGAAAAATTGAAGGGCCTATCTGCCAGATTTGCGTCGACTGCTTTGTCTACTTACTCCTTCACCTTGTTCTGACTCTCTCCGTTGGCTTCCTTGTCTCGTCAATCCTTGGGTGCCCTGGCTTCCTTGTCTAGTCAATCCTTGGGTGCCCATACTGCTCTCAACACCCCCCCCTCTCTCGCGTCTGTCGTCCCTGACAGACCCTTGTTGCTGGGGGTGTTGGATGTAATATTCCACAACCTGAGTGGCAAGCTGATGTTCTTGTAAGCGTAGTCCTCTGGCCAAATCTGTCATCATACGATCCCAATCGATTGGTCCTGGAACATCCGGATGTGGCAGACGTAACTGATCTGCATGGATCGCTTGTTCTACTGCGAATAGATGTAGCAAATGTGTGGGTCTGGGAATGAAAATTTCGGAATTGTATTCCCAGAAGCCCGTAGAGAACATTTCCTCAAATGTTTGCTTGAAGCATGCGGGCAAGTACTTGATTCGTGCATGCCAAGCAAAGATAACAGTGACCGAGGGGGTTTGGCTCATGTCGTAGACTAAATCCTTGTTGCCTTGAGCGAATCCAGGAGCGGAGATGTATGGAGCTTGGACATTCCGAAAGGTTTTGAAGACAATGGTCATGAGTTCAAATATCTTCATACACATTTTTGCTGCTATATCAGGTACATTGTTTAGGCGTGCGGACCAGTGCCGAATAGTTGATATCATGTAGGCTACGGTTGGAGGTCCTCGAGGTGGAGCAAAATACGGGTAGTTAACCCAAGCCGAGCACTCTTTATTGTTGCGTACCTTGATTGCAAATGCTTGCCAGGATCTGCGACGTACCACTGGACAATAGCATGGATTATACTTGATATAGAGTGGCATGGTAGCCCAGGTACTCATCATCTCTGGGTAATCGGTGAGTAAACGTGCACGCCAATTAGGTTGGAAAATCGAGCCAGCACGTGCATCGGTCGGTAAATCCCCTATCTCAAATTGAGTAGCGAATGTGGGCTCCTTCCCTGTATGTCTTTTGACTTCTGCATTATAATCATGTAGTAAGACAAAATAAGGCATGTATTGCGATTCTGATGTTGTGATTAACCGTTGATGGGATAATTGTTGAAAGTAGGAAGACCGAAGGACCGTTTCTTCCAGATTCGTGAGAGATTGCATTTGCACGGCCACACGATCATCATGTGTCTTACCCACTTTCTCGACCCTTCTGACCCAATCTGGAACTTGAATTTCTAACGTGTCTTGTCCTTCTTCTGTAGTTCGACCACCAGGCGTCGGCATAGGCTCGTATGGCTCTTCGTAGCTGTCCTCGACAGGGATTTCCACTACTGTTTCAGGTTCTGGTTCTTCAATGGGCGAGGGGGGTCGTTCATATGGTAGGAGGCGTGCTTGTAGTTCTGCCACCTGTTTCCGAAGGGTCTCCATTTCTTCTGTAGATTGTTGCAAGATTACCGGCTCCTGTTGAGCAGGATGTACACTGGCTAACTGTTTCTTTAGATCGGCACATTCAGTCTCTAGTTTTTCATATGACTCCAGGAAATTTGCATGCTCCTCAAGTAGGATGCGGATGTCTTCTGATGGAACTGCTCTATATCGGGTAGGGCTAATGGTCGCTCCTACGGTTCCTTCCATAGCCGCTTCAAAGTTGTCTTGATTTTGTTGTTGAAGTCGTTTGTTCTCCTCTAGTGCTGCGGCCATATGCTTCCTTAATAGCCCAATGTTGCGTCTGAGCGTGGCATTAGATATCATTTGCGCTTGAAGCACTGTTTCTAACTCCTTAACTGCTTGGTCATCTACAGTTGATGCCTTTGATTCCAATTCGGAGTGAGCCTGCTGTAGTGTGGTATGCTCGTCTAGGAGCGTCAGGTAGTCAGCCTCAATAGTGGTGACTCTAGCTTGGAGACGTTGAGATTCTGCCTGGAGGGTAGCATTGCGTTCTTCTAATTGATGGAAGTCTTGTTGTAGCTGATGTGCACACTGAAGTAATGTGTCGAACGTACTATTTACATTATGAGATGCAAGGGAAATAGTTTGAAATGCAGAGGAGGTGGGATTGGGTAGGGGTGTAGTGAATGCTGTGTGTGCCACTGATGTGAGTGGTGAGGTGGGGGGCAAGGGAGGGGAAGGTGGGGAAATCGTGGGGAGAGGTGCTGTGGTTGGTGAAATGTCCATTGGATCAGACAAGGTGGTGTGTGCAGGGGCTACCATATAGGTGGGTATGGTAGGTGAAGTGAGTGTGGTGTCCGTGTAAATTGATGTCGTTGCGAACATCGGAGGAAGGTGGCTTTGAAACATGGGAGCGCGGAAGAACTGCTCCACAAAGGACGGGTATTGTGGTGGTGAGGTCCGGTTGAAAGAGGTGTAGGGGCCAGTTGGGAAGTGAGGGTTATGGAATGGAGGTACTCGTATTGGGGGGTAGGTCGGGAAACACAGGGTTCCTTCCGTGGGTGCTGGGTTTCCAACTACGCTGGTAATTATGGGATGGCCAGTCATGGGTTCAGCGGATAGATGGGACGAAGTGTACAAGGGATTGGTGACGAAGGAGAAGAGGGTGTCTTGTGAGGTGGGTTCTCGAAACGAGAATGATTTGAATGAGGATGGATTATAAGTGGAGGTAGAGGTGATGACTGTCGTTTCTTCCAAGGTGGGAGGTGGTGGCGGGGGCGGAGAAGGTGGTGATGGAGGACGCTGGGGTGAGATGGGTGATGTCTGAACGAAGGTTTCAGCGGAGAGGTCAGTGGTGGTTGTGGGAGTGGCTGTGGTCTCAATAGGTACTTCTGGTTCTGTGACGGGTATCCTGATAGTCTTACCTGCTCGTGGTAACGTGTCCACTCTGCGTTTGTCATACCTTACGGACTGGCGGACTGCGGTGTGGACAGCCTCTGGAACTCCTAAAGAGTCTGACACTAATTTGAGGGTGTCAATGAAATGTTGGTCCACTCCTTCATCTGATAGCATTTCTTGCATCAAAGCTTGGCCTGATACCAGAGAGAGCTGATGCCTTTCTTGTACTGCTTTGATAGTGTCGTATAGCCTTCTTAGTTGAGCTGTATATGCAGGTGCACCTACAAGTTCTGGCACCTCTTGCTGCTCCTCTTGTTGCTCTTGATCATATTCCTCCTCATCATCCTCCTGCTCCTCATCTCCGTCATCTTCTTCCTCCACTTCAACAGGGGTGACGGGGGCTTGGGAGGTTGTGGCCTGCGTTTGTACATTTTCCGCTTGTTGTGCCTCTGCTGTCTCCAGCTCGACATCTTGTAGTAGTTGTTCGAAGTCTTCATTAGTGAGTTCTTCCAAAGCTGCACCACTAGGAAATTCGAGATCCGTTGGGATGGGAGGAAATAGCAAAGTGGAACCATCGGTGCTGCGTCTTGGAAGCCGGAGTGTGAATGGTCGGACTCTTCGGGGTGGCGGGGTGACCTCTGGTGTTAGGGTGGCTCCACGTGGCTGAGCACATGGGACTTGGACCGTGCCTCTCATCTTCTTAGAAGGGGGTCCAGTGGATGTCCTGCCTCGGAACTGCTCTACCCGATTCCACATCAGGGCTCGTTGGATTGGAATGTCATAAGCCAAACACCTATAAATGATTCTTGTCAGAGCACAGCAACCATATAAAACCTGTTTCCGCGGCCAGCGTTTGTGAGCTAAGTGTATCTGATCAATTATCCAGTGGGGTAGGTTGATGGTGAGGCTCTGTGTTTCTGC
The DNA here is from genome assembly GCA_020310875.1 of Ceratopteris richardii. Classification (NCBI taxonomy): domain Eukaryota; kingdom Viridiplantae; phylum Streptophyta; class Polypodiopsida; order Polypodiales; family Pteridaceae; genus Ceratopteris; species Ceratopteris richardii. The sequence goes on along the minus strand of CM035435.1, from coordinate 5,256,469 downwards.
CAGATACAGGCTAAACCAAATCTTCTTGTGCGGCATGGTGAATCTATCCTGCGCCGGGAAAGCAAAGTGTTGCATGCACATGCGAAGGTGTATGGCAATATTAGGCGTCATGGATACCATGTCCTTGAGCTTGGTGAGACTTCGATTCTTCATGTAATCCGGTACTAGGGTTTCCTTTTCTGTAGGAATATGCATGCCGCGCATATCCAGAGCTTCTCTCACCAAATTGTTTGATAGTCTAAACCTCTTGAGCTCATTCCCCTTTGTCAGAGATGGAATCACAAATGAGCTTGCACCTTTTGGGTTCGGATTTGGAGTCAAGGTGTTGATGAGATAATAGCATCGCATGAAGTCAGGTTTTGGGAGTCGGGCACTGAAATAGGCACTCAATCCGGCTTTTTCCCATATCGGACGTAGACTTTCCGCATTTTGTAGCTTCTCAAATTCTCTTGTAAAGAAATGGTATCTGCCTTGCTTTCCATTGTAGTCCAGCTCTGATTCCCAAAGATACGTTCCTTCCCCCAAGGGTCCTGCTACCTCGGTAAACCAATGTGAAGTCTTTCCCACGGGCATGGTGTGGCCACGCGGAGGGTCCGCAATAGGTATGATTTTGACGGCCTGCAACTCTTCTGGTCTTTCAACTGTCTCAGGCAAAACGGGTAAACTGTCCAAGTCCACCACTTGCGGGTTTGTTTCTGTGTGAGAGCTAGTTCCTGCTGCCTCCGCCATGTTGAAAATGTCGTAGCTGATTCTGTGAGAATATATGAATAAACGTTAACATTGCAATGGACACAAAAAATGACATGGTGTCCCTTGTTACAATATTAACTTAAAGTTCTGGAGTGGTTAGGAGTTAATAAGTGCTCGGTGCTGGTGTGTGTAGTTAGGAGTTAGGTAGACCTAAGAACTAAGCGAAATGATGTGATAAGAGTGAAGCGGTTAGTAGGTGGTCATGGATTTACAATAGGGTCAGGGGGTTTGTTACAAATCTTGGGCTGCCAAATGCCGTGGATGGGTTTTACTCGTGGTTCCGTAGAGATTCTCGAGAGCTTGATAGGTGTGTCAGCTTTAACCTGAGGCCTTTTAGGGGCCCATTTACAACTGATTCTGTTCGTGTTCATGTGCCTTGGTGTTGAAAATGAGTGGATGTAGGCTGTGCGAGTGAATGGATCATGCTGTTTATGGTGTGTTCTTGGTGTAGCTATCTGAGCCCGCAAACAAGCCTTAGGCACCCAAATTTGTCTTGATTGTGGGCTAGCCTTCATCGACCTTTTGGGCACCCAAATAGATTTCACTTTAGCAGCAGAATTTCCGAAAGACTTCTTATTAGTGACGTGTTGTTGGTTACTAATAAGAGGCTTTGCCGGTGCGGTTGGCGTGGTTGCAACCGGGTGTTCGCCTTTTCGCACCCACACTTGGTTCACTTGTTGGGACATTCTGCTGCGCAGGTTCTTTTGATGTCCGGCATAGGTAGTACTCTGCTTCTTTTGCCTTTGCTCCACCTTTGGTTGTTGCCTCCTTCTGGCCTTTGGAAAAGAAGGGAGTTCCGTTGCATCCCTGACTCCTTTTTTGCAATTATCATTCCTCTGCAACACAGGGTTTTGAACAAGAACAGCATGGTCATCTTCATGTGTACCCCTGGAGGGACCAGGAGTCTGTGCCTTTCCTAGTTCCTTGAGTGTTCCTTTATCCAACTCTATTGTAATTCGACTATGATTGACCCATACGTGAAGAAGTCCACTTCTTAGGTTTAAGTTGACTGCTTGGTCATAGATCCAGTCTTGACCCAAGACAAGAGGTTCAGTGAGATCCTCATCTTGACACACTAGTGCTTTAACTGTCATTGCCTCATCATGAATGTAGAGGGGAAGTTCCACCTCGCCCATGCAAGGGGTTTCCACGCCTCCCAATCCTATGAGATATGCTTCCACAGGATTGACAGTTAACTGTAACTCTTGACAGTAAGACACTCTAACAGCACTAGTGGCGGCACCTGAGTCAATCAAGGCTTTTACAGTCCTTGCACTCTTTTCTTGTCCTATTTCTAGGGTTACGAAAGGACGTCGATCAGTTATCCTAGGTGAGCTGGTTCCAGCAACTTCACACATTGCCATATGATATCCTTGGTCTGCATAGTCATCTGTCCTAGGCTGCTCTCTACCTTGCCTTCGTAATTTCATCCTTCTGATGCGTTCTAAAGCTTCTGCTTGAGCTTCTTCTCTAATTCGCTTCTCTTCCTCTTTGCGTTTCTTAGCAGTGTTGAGTCGGCTGAGCATTTCCTCCGTGAGGGGTTCCTGATACAACTTGACTCTGCATCCGCTAATATAATTAGGGAGAACATCACCCTCTAACGTGGCTAATTGTACTGCTCCACTCGTGGAGATCCTATTGATGATCATAGGTCCGTAGCCTCTCTTTTCTAGCTTCCTCGCGTGTTGTTTTAGTGTATAGACTAAGACTAGATCTCCTGCTTTCAAACCCTTATCCTTTACGTGGGCATCAAAGTATGCCTTCTGTCTCTTCTTGGCAGCATATATGCCTGCCGCAGCTCTCAGTCTTGTTTCTCCTAATCGTTCAAGGTCAAAAATTCTAGAGGAGAGCTCATGACCTGTCCATTCGTGCTCTTGTGCTACCCTCAATGTAGGGATCAGGAAGTCCAAGGGTAACACAGCGTTTTGGCCAAATACCATCTGAAAGGGGGTGGCTTGGAGTACCGTTTTGTAGGCAACTCGGTATGCCCAAACAGCATGGTGTAGCTGTTTGTCCCAGTCAGAGCGTTTAGTGCTCACTAGTTTTGTCAGTACATTGCATAAAATCTTATTAGTGCTCTCAGCTTGACCATTAGCTTGAGGGTGATAAGGGGCAGACTTCTTGTGTATTACCAAGAATTCTTGGAGTAGATTTTCAATCACTTCATTCAAGAAATGAGTGCCTCTATCACTTACAAGCTCTATAGGTAGCCCGTATCTCGTGAATACATTCTCAAACAAGAATTTGGCAGTTGTTTGAGCATCGTTCTTGGTTGTAGCTTTTACCTCTACCCACTTGGTGAGATAATCTGTTGCCACAATGATGTATTCCGCATGAGAACCCTTAGCTGGGGGATTAATAGGACCTACAAAGTCTATTCCCCATTTAGAGAATGCACGTCCACCCATCATAGGTTTCAGTGGCATCTCATCTTTGCGTATAGGATACTGGGTCCTTTGACAGACATCACACCGTTTCACATAGGTATGTGCATCCATGTGAAGGGTAGGCCACCAAAAGCCCGCAAACAATATTGCCTTGATCACCCGATCTGGTCCAAAGTGTCCTCCTGCCACACCTTGGTGAGCAGTTTCCAAGATCTTAAGATATTCACTCTCATGGACACACAGTCTCAGGTAACCATCCTTACCGCGTTTGTATAGATTATCACCAACAAGTGAATAATCCTGGGCTTCTTGTTCCAAACTCCTTTTTCTAGCTAGAGTCATGTCTGGAGGGAATGTCTTTGTCCTCAAGAATGATACTAGAGGTTCACTCCAATCTGGCGCAATGGATACTTGATAGAGAGTGGCATGTTCCACAGGTGGTTTATTGCAACAGATTGGGCATTCCTTGCACAACTTTTGGACATCCGCTTCCATAGTTGGCCAATGCACTCCGAATCTCTTTAGAGTCTGCAACGTTCGTTGCTTTGAATGGTGTTGCTCTAACGCACCTACATGTGCCAATTGCAACCATTTAGCGTACTCATCCTCTTCTACGCAACAAGCCAGGATCCCTTGATCTGTGTGCTTATACATGCTTCCTGCCATGATGTGGTAGTTTTGGGCTTTTACAACCTCTCTGTTCCTTGTGTTTACCACAGGATGATTAGGCCCGTATGTCAATACTGGTACTATTGGCTTGGCCCACTGCGGCACCACTTCCAAATTAAACAAGTAAGCATCAGGAAGGTCATCTGACACTCCTTGTGGGGCTTCTCCCGATGTGAGCCTAGAGAGATGATCTGCTCTCAAGTGGGTTCTACCTTTTCTTACCACAACCTCAAAGTCATATTCCATTAGCAAGAGAAACCATCTTACTAATCTACCTGTATTGCATGGTTTGTTTACTAAGTACAACAATGCCTGATGGTCCGTAAAAAATTTAAACTTATTTGCAAGCAAATAATGTCTAAACTTTTTAACCGCATATACCATACCTAATCCTTCGCGCTCTGTAGTGGTGTAATTCCGTTCAGCCGCATTTAATTGTCTACTGGCATAGGCAATTGGAAGATCCATGTTACCTTCACCAGTAGGTTGTGCGAGCACACATCCAATGGCATAATTGGATGCATCCACATGAACATGGAATGGCTTATTCCAATCTGGTGTGGTCAAGATTGGTGCTGAACATAATCTACGTTTAAGCTCTTGGAAGGAATTCTCACATTCATCCGTCCACTCAAAGTTTGTCAGAAGTCCGTACATAGGCTTTGCAATGACAGCATACATGTGTATAAATCGTCGATAATAACCGCAATGCCCCATGAAAGCTTGTACTTCCTTGACATTCTTTGGCCTAGGTAGCTCTGCTATGGCTCTCACTTTCTCCTCGTCAGTAGATATGCCATTCTTTGACACTATGTGTCCTAGAATCTTGCCTTGCCTGACCATAAAAACGCACTTCTCTGGGTTCAGGCAGACTTGATATTCTCTACATTTGTCAAAGATCTGTCTGAGTTCCGGGATATGAGTTTGTCTAACATTGGAATGAGCACAAAGATCATCAACATAGACTTCTAAACTCTTCCTCAGGAATTCCTTAAACACATGGCACATCAACCTCTGGAAGGTAGCTGGTGCATTGGTAAGCCCAAATGGCATTACTCTAAAAGCAAAAATGCCCCATTCTGTGGCAAAGGCTGTCTTATGCTGATCCTCTGGAGCTATGGCTACTTGATTGTAGCCCGAAAATCCATCAAGGAAGCTGTACACTTCCTTGCCTGCCACTCTTTCTAAGAGATGCTCTGTGATGGGAAGCGGATAGTTATCTCGAATTGTGGCGGCATTAACCTTTTTCAAGTTAATGCACACACGCAATTTGCCATTCTTCTTGGGCACCACTACGATGGGGGATACCCATTCAGTGTGCTCGATTTCATAGATAAATCCAGCTTCGACCAGTCTATCTATCTCCTCCTTGATCTTAGCAGCGTAATTATCGTTATATGTATAAGGCTTTTGCTTAGAGGGTTTGGCATCTGAGGTCATAGGGATGGTGTGTGAGCATATGTCCGGGTCAACCCCTTTCAAATCCTTGTAACTCCAAGCGAATACATCTCTGTATTCTCTTAGCAAGGCAATCAATTCATGCTCTTCTTCTTCTGTCAGGTCATGGCCTATATACGTGCATCTCTCCTCTCCTTCTTCTATGGCCACTACTATTTTCTTGGTGGTTTCTTTGTTATCATAGGCCTCTCCTGATTGTGCTTCTCGTTTAGGCATTCTTATCATGACTCTCCTGTCATCTATCTCATACTTCTTAAAATTCTCTGGGACCTCAAACAAAGATTCTTCCTCCTCTGGTGAGACTTCTTTCTTCTTTCGTTTCTTTCCTTCTTCCTTCGGGGTCATATGTGTTGCTAATCTTGCATCAGTTGTAGCCTCTCCATGCCTCTGGGGTTGAAATTCTACTTCATGGAAGTATTCTTCATCTGATGCAAATGGTGGGTCCATAATGATTGACTCTAGATCGGAGTCACTTGCCTCCTCAAATGCATCAGGGCTAGGTTCGCATTCTTCTAGAACTGCCTCTCCCATGATTGACTCTATGGAGAAGACTGAAATATCATAGCCATCCTCATCACAGTGAGGTGTCCATTGTTCTTCGTTGATGGCTACGTCCATTGTTGCTAAGATTTCTGCCCAACCATGAGGTTCAAATTCTTCGTCTGGAAAAACTACAGGTGCATAGGCTGGGTCTTGAATGGGTCTATGGGTTTCGTTTGCACCTATTTCTCTGGCCTTTTCTCTCTTCTCTTCCTCCACTGCTACTTTGCACATCCATAAGTGAGTGTCTTCGTGCATCCAGGAGGATCCTGATCCTATGGAATGCACAGATTCTGTATCATCTTTGGCTCTATGGATGGGATTCCATTGGATAGGAGGGACATCTCTATGAGAATAATCCTTGAGATTGACTTTGGTTGTAACACCTAAGTGCTGCAGGTACAAAGAATTGGTTCCCCAATCCTGTACCACTTGCAACTGTCGCATGAATGGTCTTCCCAAAATCATCTCATAGGCATGATTTTTGCTGAAGTCACATATGGCAAAGGTATGTTCAAACTCGACACCACAAGTGGTGAGAGTTATTCCTTCTAGCAATCCTAGGGGTCTCTCTATGTGACCATCGGCCATCTGCAATTTCATCCTCGTTGGCCTGAGTGCCGGCTTGCCCCAACGCTTCCAAAGGGAAGTAGTGGCAATTGCAACTCCTGCACCTGAGTCCAAAATTGCCTTAGTGGTGTAGTCCTGGTAGGTAATGGGAAGATAGGTGTTCCCTTCTTCACCTTCACACATATCTCCTATCTTATCCAAAGGAATTTCTGGCACTGTCCTATGGGATCCTACCCGGGAATGAGGTTTTGCAACTTCAGTTACTCGACTGGCTGCACCTTTCCGCGCGTTTAGTCTATTCTCAGGCAGTTCTTCCAAAGTGCAATCGCGTTGCATCTTGGTGTTCGTTACTGCCTCCGTGTTCCTTGGTATGACTGAGTCGTCATTCCTTACCATGACTGTGGGTGTTCTCATACATGTGGACTTTGCTTCCCATGGGCCTGTGAAGTGGGGTAGCTCTTGTATGGAATTAGACTCAAAGTCCAATCTCTCGTGAGACTGAGTACTCTCATGTTCCCCGTAAATGGATGGGATGTCTTGTGGGAATTGGTCGTGTGCATCGTCCACAAGTTCAAAAGGAGGGGCGACCTCACTTTCGTTATCCCATTTATCTTCTTGAATCTCTCGTAGGAAGTCTGGTGCAAACCGATTCATAGAGGAAGAAGTGTCTGGCTCCGTAGAATTGGGCACATAAGCAACCTGGGAAGGAGGGCTTATTCTATCGTTGGCTCTCTCCTTGTTCCCATGGATGGCTGGAGCACAAGCTTCTTGGGGAGGATTACTTATTCTATTACTTTTCCGAACAGGCTCATACACTCTCTGAGAAGGAATGTAGGTCACCTGTGGAGGTACGTAAGCTTTCGGGGGAGGCTCATGTGACTCTTGGGGGGGGAGATAAACATCTTGAGGAGGCACATGGGCTTCCTGAAGAGGCTGGCTTATCCGTTCTCTTGCCCTCTCCTTTCGTTGAGGGGCAGGTTCCTTCTCTGATTGTGCAATTAACTTCTCTATTCTTTCCAGCAGTCCATCAAAGTGTAACTGCGTCTTAGCTGAACTAGAAATGTTAAATAGGCGACTGGCCTCAAACATGGTCTGAGCCAATTCCACCATTTTGGCACAAATCTTAGTTCGTTCAAGCTCGAGCTCGGCTCTAGGGTAGCACTTTTCATGATCGGTTATGGTTGGCCCTTCTTGGATTCTGGCCTGATATGCTTTAAGCATCATATTAAGGTCCTCGGGAGTGGGGTCAGCTAGGACTGATCCTACTCTAGGGGGTGGTGGGATTTGATGAGGCGGTGGGGAAGGTGGTGGGTCGGATGGAGATGGGAGTGGTGGAGGCGGGGTAATGTGAGAGGGAGTTTGAGCTGTGAGTTCAGTTATCCTCGCTTTGGTTTCTCTTATGCTTTCCTCAAGCTCACTCATCTTTTTGGCCCATTGTCTTTTCATTCTTTCTCGACTATCTTTCCACGCTCTAGTCCTTTTCTTTGTCACGCTCTCGGTTTCACTAGCCTCTGGGCCCTTTTCCTGGCTTGCCTCTCGGTTTTGCTGCAATGCCTGAGCTCTAGTAACCACCTGCACTGGTGCAGTGGAAGTGACACTTCCTGAGGCATCCACAACCAACCCAATCACATTGATAGGAGTGATTTTTGGCATGTTATTGGGGTTCTTTGGGCAATCTCGTAAGAGATGCTCTTTTCCACAATCTTGGCAAAAGCCTTGGATCGTCACGGACTGATTTTGTGTAGGTGCAGGTAAGGGACAATCACGAATGAAGTGATCCCCCTGACATCGGTAGCATGGTCCTCTAGGAAAGGGTGGTCGTACCTGCCTAGGTTGAGGCCTAGGGTTGGGGTTTGCATACATGACGTTCGTGTAATCCGACTCCCAACTAGGTTCGCTTGGTTCTTCACTATAGTAGGACTCACCATGTTCTGGAGACTGCATGTAGTAAGCTTGGGGACTATCGACATGTGTAGAATCAAAGCTATGGTCACTTGGGTCACTTTCCGAGATCAATGGGGTTACTGGTACTATGGCCCTATTCAGGTTTTCTTCTGCAACAGCATACTTCACTGGAATCACATTAGCGGGGTTGGGAGGCTGTTGAGCTAGTACCGGTTGGGGTCTCTGTTGGGCTTGATATTGTGGTTGGTAGGTTTGTTGGGGTCTAGCATATTGTGGTGGTGGATTTTGGTTCTGGTATCGGCCTTGTTGGTAGGGCTGCGGATAGGGTTGCCTAACTGCCTGCTTGTTGTATGGGCAATCTTGTGCGGTGTGGTTTGTGTACTTCCGTTCTATGGTGCAGTACTGGCTACTAGGGTTAACTTGGGGTTGAGCCATAATGGGACACACATTTGCCATGTGGTCGCCACCGCATGTATAGCACCTCTTCACAGGGGCAAACCTTGGGATTTGTTTGCTCGATACACCTAATTTCTGAGCTACCTTTTCGGCAAGTTCCTCAATTGATGTGGACTGCGTGGAAGAGTGACTAGATGCACTTTCTGAATCTTTGTAGATTTTGGAAAGCTCTAGTTCTTCCCCTAGGTTATCTTCAATGTCAATGCACATGCGTACACACTCTTCTATAGTCCTAGGGTCCTTCAGATACACATAGGATCTCAATTTCGTACTCAGCAATCCATCAAGGAATAAGGCTACTTGTTTAGCAGATGTGGGTAGCTCCGAAATAGGGCACCTTTCAAGATATTGTCTAAATCTTCTTCCGGCCAATCTGACAGTCTCTTGGGGGGTCTGTTTGAAGCTGTGAATCAATGAGGAGGTATTGTGTCTTATGCCGCTTTTAGAGAACTCTACGATAAATGCCTCTAGGAGTTGGTCTATGCTCCTGAACTGACGCTCATCTAATGGCTGAAACCATGTAAGTGCCGTGTTCCTAAGGGTTAGACCGAAGGCATTGTACTGCGTGAACAGATCTTCCACTTGTTCAGCTCTCAAGACTTGCTTGAACTCCGCCACATGATCATAGGGATCTCCTGTGCCGTCAAAGTAATTCTTCATGGACTTAACTAGCTGGGTGGGTCTCAAAGTTCTTGCGTGTTCTCTAGGTCTCGGCAGAGGGAATCCATCTACATTTCTTTGGTTCCTGTGGGCTCTATGCATCTCAGGTTCTACCCTATTCGTCTCCGTTCTCGTTCTTTCTCTGCCCACTGGATTGGCAAAACTTACCTCTGGTCTATCTTTACTTCTGTCTCTTTGCATACCCTGAGCCTGGGATGTTCCAGCTCCAGGGTGACCATAGGCTACATTTGATCTTGGTTGGGGGAAAATGAATTCGCCCTTCCAAGTGTAAGCATGCCTATCATTTTCTGTCACCACAAAAATCCTCTCTGACGTGTGGTCTAAGTAGGTCACTCTACCTGGGCTATCTGGATCCTTAAACTCATAGATCATGATTGTTCCTATGTCAGTTGGGTGATCCGGTTTATACCTCCAGAAGGCTTCGTCCGTTTCTCGATTGAGAAGCAAATCTATGCACTTGTTATCTTGGGGGATCCACTCAGGCGTGATAATCCTAGTGAGAACTGATTTACCTCGAGGGGTTCTAGGTTCCGCACCCATGTTCCCTTGCTCCAGGTCACCTAAGTCCGCTTCTGAGATTACATTCCCAAAGTCATCGGTCCTATCAGGGTGACTAGTGACTACATATATAGTTCCTTCTTTGTCCAGGTATGCACCATTTTCAAACTTGACAGCTGGGTGCTCTAATCCAATGGATTGATCGGGGTTTTTAATCTGGACCACAGATCTTCCTAAGCCATCCTCATAGATGCTAGCACCTAATCGGTTGGTCCTAAGGTACTCCAGCTGCGTTTTGTAAGGGCCTTCTACCCTGTATAGGTAAGGCACTCCTGAACTTCCCGTAGGTCTGTCCATGCCTTGGGACATTTCTGACTCACTGGTCTCAGAGCTAGGGTAGTTTGAGCGGTGGTTCAACTGCTGGGCCCAAGACCTTGCAGTGTGATTGACACTAGCCTCTGAAGACCTAAGGCTTTGTCTCTCTCGTGCTAGGTGTCGTCCTGATCTAAGGTTCATATGCCTAACTGATTAGCCCAATTTTTTCAGAGTACAACCTCGTTGCCGATTAATTGGTACCAGTCACTTAATTCTTTTTAGTTATTTTATCACGTTTGAGTTCTTGTCTGATATCACGTCGTCGGAATACTTGAGTGTTCTTCGTAATTTCAGGTTGATCGTTCCACGTTAGGTTCTTTCCCTTTAGGTTATCGACAGTACAGTAACTAAGTTTTTAGCTTGAACTTGAGTTCTTTAGTAGTCTTCAACTTGATAACTGCCTATCGTCGCCCTGACTTACTCCTATCTCTACTTGTTCTTAGCTTGAGCTAGGAAATGACAGAGGGAGTAGAGAATAATCCAACCTTACTTGTTGATCCCTTGCTTTATGGTGCTCAAGAACCCGGTTCTCAAGCTTGCAAAGAAACTTTGCTTTGTACGCTCTCAGCTGCTCTCAATGGACCTATAAAAGACCCACGGTTAGCTCAATGCTTATATTCAAAGGACAAAACCAACCACTTCCTTCATGTAACATAAACACACATGTGCATTCTGACTTTTAGGAAAGTAATTCTAAAGACCCCTGATTTTGGTCCCCCTGGGTATGGTCAACTTCAAAATACCCTATCTAAAAATCAATGCATTATCTTTATAAAAAACAGTCGAGGGCGTGTAGTATATGCTACGAGCTTTCCAACAAGCCCTAGAGCTCAAAAAATGGATCTCGTATGAAAAAGTTGTGACCTTTCAGGGTTCTAGGGTTACGACAGGGTTCAAACAGGATCACTGTGCAACAGGTTTTCCCCAAGTTGTTTTCCTAAGGCTTCCCCATGTGCTCAAGAGTATAATATTTGTGACCAAAATTAGCCCAATTTTTCAATTAACAAACCTTAAAAATTTTGGCTAAAATTGGCTGTCAATCGTGATGGATAGGGCTGTCAATCGCGATGGACACTCAGTCAATCGCGATGGACAGAGAATTCAGTCGGTCGCGATGGACACCCAATTCAGTCAATCGCGATGGACAGGGGGTTGAGTCAATCGCGATGGACAGGCGGTCAATCGCGATGGACAGGGACTTCAGTCAATCGCGATGGACAGGCGGTCAGTCGCGATGGTCAGAGACTCCAGTCAATCGCGATGGACACCCAGTCAATCGCGATGGACAGAGGGTTCAGTCTGTCGCGATGGACAGGCAGTCTGTCGCGATGGACAGGCAGTCTGTCGCGATGGACAGGCAGTCTGTCGCGATGGACAGGCAGTCTGTCGCGATGGACAGGCAGTCTGTCGCGATGGACAGAGCTGTCAATCGCGATGGACTGAAATTTTGCAAGATTTTCAAAAATTTCAGTGGGAATGTGGTGTGCAGGGTCTCTAGTCCACTGTGGTGCACTCAGATTTACCAACAAGTGAAAATTTCTGTCAATCGCGATGGACAGAAGGCGGCGACTGCGAGACAGTTTCGTCGAGTTCCGTACCTGCGCGGAAAGCTGGAGATGGTGATGTGACCTGTACCTGCAAGACAGCTCAAGAAACATGCAAAAACAGCACATGCAATTTCGCTCTCTCGCTCTCTCTCACAAGTGAAATGAGGGAAATGAGGTGGAGATGGGGATATAGTCAAAAAACTGAAATTTTTGCGATGATGGAGATGGACGTGGGAGATGGTGATGATGATGATGGTGATGGAGATGGTGAAGAAAGTAAAAGAAAATCTATGAGAGTGAAGAAAATACCTACAACTCCAACGAGTCAACTCTACGTCTTACCATCACACGCTCGTCCTCAAGGCTCGATCCCCGGCAACGGCGCCAAAATTTGGTGTAGCTCAATGATGAGTAGCACCTCCTTTAATGTCAATCTGGGAAGACGTGAGGATGGTATGAAGACCTCGAGCAAGTGGCGGCACAAGTGCGTGAGTGAGAAGCACACAAGCATGCACACACATACACACACACGCGCACACAAGGCAAGACAAAGAGTGAGAATCAATGGAGCTTTTTAGATTACTTTCAAAATGCTCTTACAAGTTCGTTTCAATTACAATCTAACCCCAAAAATGAGCTCTCTAGCTCTTTTTATAGTTTTTGACTAGCTTTTGGCCCTGTCCAGACCTAGTGTCCGGCCTAGTTAAAAATTAGGTTCCAGGGCCAATTTGAGGGCTCAAACGGAGTCTAAAAAATACGAAAATTGATACGTAGGTACTTCTAAGGCTCCTCAAGCTCAAGGACTCCTTGGCTTGCACAAAATGGAGCTACAAAAATATGAAATGGTATTTACAATGATTGTTAGTGATAAGAATCACTGTTAAAAGATGTAGATTGGGAAAAATTGAAGGGCCTATCTGCCAGATTTGCGTCGACTGCTTTGTCTACTTACTCCTTCACCTTGTTCTGACTCTCTCCGTTGGCTTCCTTGTCTCGTCAATCCTTGGGTGCCCTGGCTTCCTTGTCTAGTCAATCCTTGGGTGCCCATACTGCTCTCAACAATATGCTATCCATGGTTGTGCTTCTCGTTTTTGCATCTGAATAGCAATCTTTCTCTCCTCTACATCATATTTCTTGAAATGCTTAGGTACCTCAAATTGGTCTTGAGGTGTGCTATCTTCTTTCTCTTTTTCTATGTTTGGTTCATCTATTACTGGTTGTAGTGTGTCTTGAGTCACATCTAGACTAGTATCAATCTCTTCCTTCCTTTTCCTTTCTTCCTTAATAGGTTCCAGTTCCATTTCTATGCTCTCGTAATCTTCCCTCCATTCTTTTTCAATTACTTTTCCTTCATCTGCTTCTTGGAGAATGTCCATGTATAGATTTACATCATATCTTCCTCATCTATGCACACATCCATAGTTATTACTTCTTCATTTACGCATACGTCCAGGGTGGCTAAAATCTCCATCCAACCATGGGGTTCCAATTCTTCATCTAAGAATATTTGAGGCAAAGGCCTGTTCAAGAAATTTGGGAATTATTCAAGTCCCATTTATATTACTTACTATGTTAACTTCTTAAATTTGAGGCCAACCCTCATGCCCCATTTATAATACAATTATCCTTAATATTAAATTCTTAATTTAATATACTCTTATCAAGAGATAATAACATGTTGTGATGTTTAAATCAGTCGAAACATAAAACATTATGACACAAAGAACTATCTCAAAATCCTGTGTAATTCCCATTTTTCCTGAATAGGCCTTGGCATGTAGGCAGGATGTTTCACACGTCTAGATGTTCCTTGTCATGGCTGCCATCTTTGTCTCCTTTCTTCTTCCCTTTTAGCTGCCTTACACATCCATAGGTGAGTATCTTCATTCATCCATGGTTGACTAGTAGATCCTACACTATGAATGGATAAATTATCATCTTCCTTGTGTATCGGGTTCCATTGTAGAGGAGGGACATCTTGATAAGTATAAGTATGGATATTTAACCATGCTGCAAGTAGACTACATCTTTTCCCCAGTCTTGCACTACCTTGAGCTGTCTCATGAAAGGCCTTCCAAGTATCATCTCATAATTGCTAGCCTTTTCGAATTGACATATTGCTAAGGTGTGCTCGAATTTGACTCTACAATCCTAATGGTCACTCCGTGTGTCCATTTGCCATTTGATCTTAATTCTGGTAGGTCATAAAGTTGGCTTTCCCCATTTCTCCCATATTTCTTTGGTAGAAATTCCTACTCCAACTCCTGAATCTAATATGGCTTTTGTTGTATATCCCCTATAAGTGTCAGGGAGGCATGTATTTCCTTCATCTCCCTCACTGAAATCTCCAACTTTATCAACTAGGATTCTAACAGTAGCTACTTCCTCTCGCATCTCGCTCTTTTCTGACTTTGTCTCTAATTGGCTGGTGATTTTCTCTCTCAATTGAGGCTTCACTTTCAAGAGTTCTTCTAGAGTCAGAGTACATGGGATTTTTACTTTTTTAAGGTGTTGTAATATGTCAAAGGTTTGGACTGATGGGTTCTGCTCCTTTCTCCTCACTAAGGGAACATGATATAATTCGGAGTTATGTTCATACTCCCCCATATAGTTTGGTAATCCATTCACACTGTCTTCCTCATCTTTGTTGTTGTCAAGTTGAGATGATCTTTCTGGGTTTAATTCAAGGATTGACAATTCAAGCTCGCCTACTGCTTCTAACTCCTCAAAAGGTGGTTCAATTCCTTTTGTTTTCTTCCATCTATCTTCTTGGACTCTTGCCCACAAGTCTATAGGCCATTCTGCATCTACTTCAGGGATTACCGATCCTTGTTCTTTACTTTCAAAGCAATTTTCTTCATAGTTCTTGTTTTTCTTCCCTTCCCTAGGATGACTAGGTGCTACACATTCATGAAATTCTTTTTCGGGAATTCTTGTGCTAGGTAGGTTTTTCTAAGGTTTGCTGAGCCACTTCAATTAACTTCTTACATATCTCCAATCTTTCTTTCTCTAAGTCATCTCTTGGGTATTCTCTGTTGTATTGCTCAATGATTGGGCCAGTCTTTATTCGTGCTTGATATGCTTTAATCCACATGGCTAACTCTTTTGGCATTGGATTGGCTAAAACTGATCCTACCTCTTGCTTTTTTGTTTTTCTGTCTCATTGTTAGGGTTTCCTTTTTGTTCCAGTCTCTTATCTTTTATCTTTTCTCTACGAGTCTTCCATCTTTGGGTTCGTCTAAACTTAGTACTTTTCTCAGACTCTTCAGAATCTTCCACTGCTTGTGGTGTTGTGGGATTCAATTCTTTATTTTGGTGATCAGTTTCTTTGGATTTCTCTGGGGTCTCTCTTGCTTTTGCCGTAGTTATGGATTTCAATGGCACAATATATTCCTTATCACTCCCTAATGACTCTACCACTTCTATAACACTTATTTGTGTAGTGGGATTGATTTTATTGGGATTTTTAGGGCAACCCCTAAAAAGGTGTTCCTTGCCACAATCACTGCAATAACCTTCCCAAACTCTCTAAGGTGGTGGTGGGGGAAATGTACACTCTCTGATAAAGTGATTACCTCCGCATCTATAACATGGTCCTCTAGGGTAGTTGGTCTATTCATTGGTCACGGTGGTACTGGAGCTCTAGGAGCAGTGTACATTAATAACACATAGTCCTGATCATATCCGTCAGAGCTATGATAACCATCCGATCCATATGTATATGATCCATAGTATTGTCCATACTCAATCATAGTATTTTCATAGGTGGAATAACTTACCTGACTAAGGTCATAAGTCTCACTACTAGTCAATGGGGTGGCTGGTACTATTGCTCTTTCAAAATTCTCTTAAATTTGAGCGATTTTCACTAGGACAACATTCTGAGGGTGAGGTGGTTTTTGTCCTAGCACTGGTTGAGGTTGATTGTATCCTTGATACGCATACGACCGTGCTGGAGGTGCTTGCTGCTAGTATGAGGGGTATCTATAGGCTTCTCCTCCTTGATATCTCGGGGGGTATCCATAAGGCCTAAATGGTGGTTGTGTAGGTCTTGGTTGTTGATTGTAAGGACAGTTCTCCGTACTCTGATTTGTATACCTTTGCTTTATGCTATAGTAATGGGTTGGACCCTGGGCAGGTGGTCTGTTATAGGCATAAGGAGGTGGTGGGACTACTGCCCTATTGCACATGTGAGAAGGGTGGTCACCTCCAAAGTGAATGCATCTCCTGAGCATAGGCACTCTCATAGGGTTGTTGGGATAATTTCTCTGTCCTTGAACATTCAGCTTCTTAGCCACTAAATCGGCTATCTCTTCTACACTGTTCCTGGGATTGGAAGTACTGCTAACACTATCCTCACTCTTAACACTTCCTTGAGGTATTTTTAAGTCTTCCGCCAGATTATCCTCTAGATGGATACACTCCTTCATACATTCTTGTAAACTTTGGACTCTCTTCACATATACTAATGATCTCAATGAACCATTCACCAATCCTTCCAAGAATAATGAGACCATTTTATTTTGAGTGGGCCTCTCTTCTGCAGGACATCTATCCACATATTGCTTGAATCGTCTCGCTGCTAACCTCACTGATTCCGTAGGTGACTATTTGAAACTATGGATTAGTGATGAAGAGTTGTTTTTTAATTCCAGTTTTGGTGAATTCCTCAATCAATTCTTGAAATACTTGTTCCATGTTTTGAAAATTATTAGGATCTAAGGGTTGGAACCATGCTAAGGTCGTGTCTATAAGAGTTAGGCCAAATGATTCATATTGGATCAAGAAGTCTTCCACTTGTTTAGCTCTCACCACTTGCTTGAATTCAACAGTGTGATTATATGGCTCACCAGAACCATCATAGTGGCTTCTCATGCATTTGGCAACTTGAATTGGTCTTAGTCTTCTTTCAGGTTCAGGCGGTCTCGGCATTATAGGGAAAATTGGTCGTCCTTTTTGGTATTTCTGGATCTCTTCCTACTGGTGGTCTCTCAGGAACAGGAATCCTATTTCTTGGTTCTGCATTTGCAGGGGACCAATAGTTGGGATTATCACCAGGTGTAGCAAACTGGACTTGGGGTCTAACTGGAATGCTCTGTCATTGTGTCTGCCTTGAATGCTGATAAGACAAATGTTTGTGAGTTCCTTGGGGTTTTGTGAAGTAGTGGCTTGATCCCTAGGTGGGAATACAAAAATGTTCTGATATTTTGGCCTAGCTCTCTCCAATTCAGTCATGGGCCAATATCTTCTCTAATTCTTGTCCAAATACGTAACATGAGAGGGGTTTTCGGGATCTTGTAACTCGTAGATGGTGGATGGGTTGGTCACTTCTTCCCATAATGAAGAGTTGGTTTTAAGTAAATGATCCATTCCGTTTACCATGTAGACATCCATTAAGGAGTCGTCTTGGGGAATTAGGTCTCCTCTCCAAACCCTAATTACAATGGACTTCCCTCTAGGGGTTGACACCTGTTCTTCTTGTCCCTCTTCATTAAGTTTTTGGGCATTACCTTCTTCCCTTTGATCGTTGATGCTTTCTGGATGCTCCATGACTGCATACATAATCCCTCTTTTATCCATATAGAATCCTCCCACGTACTTGACTACTGGTCTAGGCACTATGTGAGCATCTCTGGCTTTCTTTAGCCTAGCCATTGATCTATTCAATCCATCTATGTAGATGCATGTTGATTGGTTTTCACATATTCTAAGGAGGTTCTCTACTCTCCCTCAATGATAGACATTAGGCTTGCTATTGGTACAGAGATGTGCATGTCCTCTGAGGCCATAATGGTTTCTTCTTCAGACTCACGCGAGATTTCAGAATAATGGGAATGAATACTAGGCTCGACTACACTTCCTACAGATGATACCACACTCCTTCGTCTTCCTAGGACTCTTCCCGATCTCAAGTTCATTCACTTATAACTCTTTTTGAGTCTGGACAGACCCTGGATCCAAGTACTCTCCCCAAAATCTGTAGTTCTGTATGTATTTTTTTCTTAATTTGGAGTCTCCTAGATGAGATATCACATAAATTCACTAGCACGACACACGACACTTGATAGGTTGAGCTAAGATGCAACCAATGGCAAACTTGGAAGCATCTACGTGGATATGAAATGGTTTGTTCCAGTTAGGTACTCGAAGGATTGGTGCTGAACTCAATCGACTCTTTAATTCGTTAAAAGCTTTTTCACATTCTTTAGTCTAGTTAAACTGTGTCAATAATGCATAAAGAGGTCTAGCAATTATGGCATACATATGTATAAATCTTCGGTAGTATCCGCAATGTCCCATAAATGCTTGTACTTCTTTAGCAGTCTTTGGTCTCGGTAAATCCAGAATTACTTTGATTTTGTCTTCATCAGTTGAAATTCCATTTTTAGAGACAATATGTCCCAATATCTTTCCTTGTCGAACCATGAAGACACATTTTTCTGGATTGAGGCATACTCGATATTGTCGACATTTAGCAAAGATCTTTCCTAGTTCATGGATATGCTCTGATCGTATAGCTGAATAAGTACATAGATCGTCCACGTATACCTCCAAACAATTTCTCAGGAACTCTTTGAATACATGGCACATCAATCTTTTGGAAAGTGGCTGGGGCATTGGTTAGGCCGAAAGGCATAACCCTAAAGGCGTATACTCCCCATTCAGTTGCAAAGGCTGTTTTATGCTGGTCCTCAGGAGCAATGGCTACCTGATTATAGCCTGAAAAGCCGTCCAAAAAACTATAAACTTCCTTCCCTGCCACTCTTTCCAAAAGATGATCCGTAATGGGCAATGGGTAACTCTCTCTTATGGTAGCCGCATTTACTTTTTTCAGATTTATGCATACTCTTAACTTATCATTCTTTTTCGGTACAACCACCAAAGGTGATACCCATTCCGTGTGTTCGATCTCATATATGAATCCAGCATCTAACAACTTATCTATCTCTTCCTTTATCTTTGCTGAGTACACATCATTGTATGTGTACGGTCTTTGTTTAGAAGGGTTGGCTTCGGATGTCATAGGGATTCTATGAGCACATATAGATGGATCTACTCCTTTCAAGTCCTTATAGGTCCAGGCAAAGACATCACGGTATTCCCTTATGAGGCGTATTAACTCTTGTTCTTCCTCCATTGAGACATCCTGTCCTATGAAAGTACATCGCTCTTCTCCTTCCTCTAAGGTTACTACTATCTTCTTGGTCTGTTCTTTATTGTCATATGCTATTCCTGGCTGTGCTTCTCGTCTTGGCATTTGAATAGCAATTCCTCTCTCTTCTACTTCATATTTTTTGAAGTGTGCGGGTACTTCAAATTGGTATTGAGGCTTGTTTTCTTCATCAATTTTTGCTTTTTCCAATCCAAGCTCCTCTTCCTGTGTTGGTTC
Source organism: Ceratopteris richardii (assembly GCA_020310875.1). Classification (NCBI taxonomy): domain Eukaryota; kingdom Viridiplantae; phylum Streptophyta; class Polypodiopsida; order Polypodiales; family Pteridaceae; genus Ceratopteris; species Ceratopteris richardii. The sequence continues at coordinate 5,237,243 of CM035435.1, read as the reverse complement.
TTGATTTATTTCATTAGCTATGACACTTATTTCTTGAGTTTCATTTTCTATGCCTGAATCCACATGGCCAATTCTTCGGGCATGGGATCTGCTAAGACTGATCCTACCTCTTCTTTTTTACACTTTCCATTTTTATTTTCTTCTTCAAATTTCTGTTCCTCTTTTAGATTTTGTTCGCTCTTCTCATTTTTCTTCTTCTGTAGTAACTTCTTTTCCTTTATCCTATCTCTACGGTTCTTCCATCTTTGTGTCCTTTTGCTTACAACACTTTTCTCAGGCTCTTCCGAGTCTTCAACTCTCTGAGGTGTGGGTGTGTTCACCTCTCTGTAGCTTTGATTATTTTCCTCAGTTTTGTCTGGGGTCTCTCTAGCTTTGGCTCTAGTTATAGCTTTCAATGGTACCGTGTACTCCTTATCACTTCCTGATGATTCTACCACTTCTATCACGTTAATCTGTACATTAGAGTTAACTTTGTTGGGGTTCTTGGGGCAATCTCTGAAAAGATGTTCTTTACCACAATCACTACAGTATCCTTCCCAGACTCGATGTGGTGGTGGTGGATTTGTCAGTGTACACTCTGATATAATGATCACCTCCGCATCTATAACATGGTCCTCTAGGTACAGGCGGTTTGTTCATAGGTCCGGGGGGGGGTATGGATGCCCTCGGGGCTGTGTACATCAATGACACATAATCCTACTCATATCCGTAGGAACTATCTGGCACTTCCATGCCATAGGTATATGGTTCGTACATTTGTCCATATTCTATCATAGAGCTCTCATAACTGGGATAGTTTCCTTGACTATGGTCATAAGATGAGTTATATGGTTCGTTGCTAGGCAATGGTGTGGCTGGGACTATCGCTCTCTCTAGGTTTTCTTCAAGTTGCACTATTTTCACGGGGACAACATTCTGAGGATGGGGTGGCTGTTGTCCTAACACCGGTTGTGGTTGATTATAACCTTGGTAAGCATATGGCCGTGGTACAGGTGCCTGCTGCTGATATGTGGGATACCTAAAGGCTTCACCTCCTTGTTCTCTCTGAGGGTATCCATAAGGTCTCATAACAGGTTGTGTTGGTCTTGATTGCCTGTTGTATGGACAATTTTCTGCACTGTGATTTGTGTATTTTTGTTCTATGCTGCAATATTGTAGAGGGCCTGGAACGGGTGGTCTATTGTAAGCATAAGCAAGTGGTGGGACTACTCCCCTAGTCCACAAATGAGATGGATGATCACCTCCACAATGCATACATCTTCTAAGCATGGGCACTCTCATTGGGTTGTTGGGGTAGTTCCTCTGTCCTTGGACATTCAGCTTCTTTGCTACTAGGTCGGCTATTTCCTCAACATTGTTCTTAGGGTTCGATGTGCTACTTGCTGAATCTTCACTCTTCATACTACCTTGAGGTATCTTCAGATCCTCTGCTAGATTGTCATCTAGGTCAATACATTCTTTCATGCATTCTTGCAAGGTTTGAACTCTCTTCACATACACCAGAGATCTTAATGATCCATTCAACAATCCTTCCAAAAATAATGACACCATTTTGTTTTGGGTGGGTCTCTCTTCCACTGGACATCTATCCACATACTACTTGAATCTTCTTGCTGCCAATCTCACTGATTCCGTAGGAGCTTGCTTAAAGCTATGGATTAATGATGACGAATTATTTTTAATTCCAGACTTAGTGAATTCTTCAATCATTTCTTGATAGACTTGTTCCATGTTCTGAAAATCATTTGGATCTAATGGCTGGAACCAAGCTAAAGCTGTGTCCGTCAAGGTTAGAAAAAAAGATTCATATTGGATTAAAAAATCTTCTACTTGTTCGGCTCTGATTACTTGCTTGAATTCAGCTATATGATTGTAAGGTTCACTAGAGCCATCATAGTGATTTCTCATGCACTTGGCCACTTGAATAGGCCTTAATCTTCTTCCTCCTTCAGGCGGTCTAGCCACAAGGAAAACTGGTCTTCCAATGGGTATACCAGGTCCTCTTGCTACAGGTGGTCTCACTGGAGCAGGAATTCCATTCCATGGGTCAACAGGTGGTCGAGGCCGATAGTTAGGGTTATTTGCAGGCATAGCAAACTGCACATGTGGTCTAACCGGGATTTGAGTTTGTTGTGTTTGTCCTGATTGTTGAAATGAATTATTCTGAGAGCTTCCATGTGGGTTTTGTGAAGTAGTGGCTTGATCCCTCGGAGGAAACACTGGAATGTTCTGATATTTCAACCCGGCTCTCTCTGAATCTGTTATAGGCCAATACCTTCTCTGGTTTTTGTCCAAATATGTGATAATCGTGGGAAAATCAGGATCTTGCAACTCATAGATAGTAACTGGATTAGGGGCTACTTCCCATATTGAAGAGTGGGCTCTAAGGAGATGCTCCATTCCATTAATCAAATACACATCCATTAAGGAGTCATCCTGGGGAATCAGGTCTCCTCTCCAACCCCTAACAACAGTAGATCTCCCTCTAGGTGTGGTCACTTGCTCTTCATTTCCTTCTTCATTAGGGTTATGAGCATTGTTTTCTTCCCCAAGTTCATTAATGTTTTCCGGATGTTCTGTAACCACATACTGGATGTCCCTTTTATCCATATAAAATCCTCTTGAATATTTAACTGCTGGCCTAGGCACTATGTAAGCATCTGAAGCTTTCTTCAGTCTGGCCACTGATCGGTTTAGTCCATCTAGGTATATGGAGATCTCATGTTGATTGGTGGTCACATATTCTAAAGATGTCCGATATTCTCCCTCAATAATTGACATCATGCCAATCATTGGTACAGTGTTTTGCATATCCTCTGAAGCCATAGGAATTTCTTCTTCTGACTCACTAGAGGTCTCAGAATAATGTGAGCGGCTACTTGGTTCAGCTACACTTCCTACAGAAGAGATCACACTCCTTCGGCTTCCTAGGGTTCTTCCAGATCTCAGGTTCATCCACTTAAAAGCTCTGGTCAGCCCTTGCTAACCTCTTGCTTCTAGAACTCTTCACTATGGGTCAGAATTCTAGAAGAATTTGGTTGGAAAAGGACTGAATATGAAATCTCAAGTCACAATACTTGACTCAAAATTTCACGATACTTGACCTTTGAACCAGACGATACACGATTTCTGCCCAAAAACGATACACGATACCTCTATAAAACGATACTCGATACTCGGAGAAAGACGATACTCGATACTTGGATGAACACGATACCTGAGATAGCACGATACACGATACTTGTTGAAGTATCGCGATCGGTAGGTATACGATACACGATATTTGGTTACAGACGATACTCGATACTTGGATGAACACGATACTTGATTCACACGATACACGATACCTATGAAGTATCGCGATCGGACAACGACGATACTCGATACTTCAATGAACACGATACACGATACTTGGGTAAACGCGATACACGATACTTGGTGAAGTATCACGATCGGTAGTTATACGATACACGATACTTGGTTACACACGATACTCGATACACGATACTTGAGAGGTATCACGATCAAAAGCAATATGATACACGATACTTAGTGAAGTATCGCAATCGGACAACCACGATACACGATATTTGGGAAGTATCGCGATACTCAACCATAGGAGATCACGATACTTGTCAGGTATCGCGATACTCAACCGCGGGAGAACACGATACTTGACCCTTTTTCAAATTTTTGCTGGTGTTTTTTGGATTTTGAATGGAGACAAATGTTTTCTAGGTTCATCTACCCTCTTCTCACTCTCTGTAATACCCAAAACACACCTTCTACCCCCTGTAATACCCTCACGATACCTGTCGCACATCGTTTTTTTGCTGAAATGCTTAACTTTTGTGACAAGGATAAGAGAATGATATGTATGCTTACCTTGGTACTCTCTCTCAACTCTTCCAGCAATTCTAATTAGCTCTGCGCAGCTCAAACAGCCTCGGGATTCACTCACGATACTCAACAACACCTCTCAAGATACTTGTTTAAAAGACAAGTGACTTACAAAATGACACTTTTTGGCTTTTATACTTTTGAATTTTCCTACTCACTAAAAAAATCAACCGGACAAAGACTGAAAGCCACTCTAACTACTTGACCTACTCCCTCACTCCTACTACTCTACTCACTCCACTCACTTTCCTAGACTAATAACTCACTACACACACTCCAAGAGTGAGAAGTAGTAAGTGCGACTGAAAGTGACTTACCAAAGAAGAGAAAATCACTACTCCTCCTCTCATTCAATGTAACAAGCTACTTACCATCACACGAATGCCTCGGTTTGATTCGACACTCCCCGGCAACGGCGCCAAAAAACATGTGTACCTAAGAACCAACTTAGGGACTTGTGGAGAAAGAGACTATACCTCAATCCCCCTCAAGTGCATATAGTGGGGATTCATGCTTTAATTATCAATCCGATGAGTATCAAAACCTAGCCGAGTGTATGAAGACATGCATTCAAATGACGATCAATGCAAATGAGTTACTCAAAGAGTGCAAACAAGGCAAAGACTAATCCAAACAAGCTTCAACTATCAGTCATGGTGTCACGATACTTGGAACAACAGCCAACAGTAAATTGAGCTTTTCTCTCAGCTCCGAACTCCAAACATAGCGAATAGCATATGCATTTCGAAGCTCTCAAGAAGACGCATTCAATGGCGGTATTTTCACTTAATTCGAACACTCTTACTTCAAGTTATGAGCAAAATAATGAGTCGTGGGAATAAACTTCCTACACTTCAGCACTTCCTACACTTCACACACACCTTAACAACAATAAACAAACACTTTCATGGATAGACAACACTTCCCTACACTCTTTCCAAGCAATACACAAGCATACAAGCTCACAACGAAGAAGATACAGAGAGGAGAAGACACAAATTCGAATTTCTGTGCTCTTGATTCTCACAATGGCCAAAAGTCTTTACAAAGAGTCACAAATTGACTTATATACTTGTGCCCTAAAGATGGTCCTTTCACACAAGAGACCGGCACTTTATTCACTAAAAGGCTAATTTCCTACTAATTTACATGGGTAAGTTTCTAATCTTCTGTGGGGATGCATCTAGAGGACTCCTCTAGTGCATCTACATCGGAAAATATATTACAAGAATGGTTATAATACAAAAATTGGGTGTCCAAATCGGAAAAATTTTGGGGCCCGTCTTTTTCTCTGCCTTGTGCTCTCTTTGCTCTGCAACACTTGCTTAGCAACTTTTCTCTCACATAATGATAATGAACTTCTATGTGTTTTGTCCTGGCATGATAGATAGGATTAGCTGCAAGGTGAAGGGAACTTGTATTATCTCCAAAGATAATTGGAGGCCTTGTATATAATCCCAATTCTGTATACAAAAGCTTAATCCAAATTGCTTCTTGAGTGGCATTAGCTAGCCCTCTATACTACGCTTTTGTAGAAGACAATGCAACAGTTGGTTGCTTCTTTGCAGACCATGAAATTGGTTTGTCACCTGCAAAAGAAATATATCCAGAAGTGCTTCTCCTATCATCCTTGCATCCTGCCCAATTTGCATCTGAATAGACTTTTATGTCAATATCTGAAGTGAAAGGAAAATACAAACCATGGTTCTGTGTACCCTTGAGATACTTCAAGATTCTCTTGGCAGCCTCTAAGTGAGGTATCCTTGGCTTGTGCATAAATTGACTTAGCACACTAACTCCATATGCAATATCAATTCTTGTAAGAGTAGCATAGTTCAAGCTACCCACCATACTCTGATAACCTGTAATGTCCTTGACTTCATCACCTTCATGGGCACTTAGCTTTAGGTTCACCTCCATTGGAGTGCTTGCTACTTTAGCATCCTGCAAGTGAAACTTCTTCAACATATCTTGTACATACTTTTTCTGAGTAATGTATATCCCTGAATTAGTGTAAACTAATTCAAGCCCTAGAAAATACTTCAATAAGCCAAGATCATTGATCTTGAACTCCTTCATCATCTGGTTTTTGATATATCTAATTCCACTGACATCATTACCTGTAATGATGATGTCATCAACATAAACACAGAGATATATTACCTCTGAATTACTTCTCTTAATGAATAGGGAAGTATCTACCTTGCTCATAACAAATCCTTGGTCTTGGAGGTATGTAGTTAGCCTGTAATTCCATGCCCTAGGTGCCTACTTCAATCCATATAAAGCCTTCTTTAATTTGCAAACATAAGTTACCTTCTTAGGGTCTTCATAGCCAGGAGGTTGTGACATATAAACTTCTTCTGAAATCCATCCATTCAAGAAAGCATTCTTGGCATCCAATTGGTACATGTTCCAATTCTTTGATGCAGCCACAGTTACCAACACTCTGATTGTTGGCATCTTGGCCATAGGAGAAAATGTCTCTTCATAGTCAATGCCTTGGGTTTTTGCAAAACCCTTGGCTACCAATCTGGCTTTGTACCTATTAATTGTTCCATCAGAATTTCTTTTCAACTTATAGATCCATCTGGATCCTATTACCTTCATAGAATCCTTCTTGGGTACTAACTCCCATGTGTCACTCTCCTTGAGTGCTTCAATCTCCTCATCCATAGCTTTTTTCCATTCTGATTTGGTTATTGCTTCTTCATATGAACATGGTTCTTCATTTGACAAATCTTTGGCAAGATAAACTGAATGTTTAGTAACAAGAGATGTATCATACCCATATCTGATAGGTTTCTTGCTTTCTCTTTGAGATCTTCTGATTGATTGAGTTGATGATTCCGGTATGTCTTCAAGCTTCTTCATCTTCATTTTGCCCTTGGACTTCCATGCTTTGAATTCTTCAAGGTTGATAGTGTCTTCATCATCTGAACTTGAGTCTTCATTCTGAGTAGGTTCCTCCTTTGTAAGTTTTGGAAATTCCTCTTCCAAATCATAGGGTAGTTTGACCTTCCTACATTCATTCTCATACCAAGAATCATTTTCATCAAAGATCACATCTCTACTTACCATAAATCCCTTGTTGGTAGGATTATAAAACCTGTAACCTTTTTTATTTAAATCATACCCAATGAAAATGCATTTTTCAGCCTTTGGGTCTAGCTTACCTCTTATCTGAGAAGGAATGTGCACATATGATACACATCCAAATATTTTGCAGTGATCCAATGATGGTCTCTTACCATGCCATGCTTCATAGGGTGTCATACCATCAAGTGACTTAGATGGTAACCTGTTTATGAGGTAAGTGGCAGTAGAAACACTCTCTACCCATAGATAGTTAGGTAATTTCTTCTCATTAAGCATAGATCTAGCTATCTCAACAATTAACCAATTTCTTCTCTCAGCTACCCCATTCTGTTCAGGAGAATACCTTGTGGTTATCTCTCTTTTGATGCCTCTGTCCTGCAAGAAGTCTTCAAATTCATTGGAGAAGTACTCACCTCCTCCATCTGACCTTAGCCTCTTCAAATTCCTTCCTATCTGGTTTTCAACTAATGCAAGATATTTCTTAAAACAATTAAATACCTCATCCTTGTGCTTCATGAAGTATAATACAGTCCATCTGCTATAATCATCAATGAAAGACACATAGTACCTTGAACCTGAGACTGAGGGGTCTTTGCTAGGTCCCCATACATCTGTGTGTACCAGCTCTAGGTAGTCTTCATGTATATATCCTTTCCTTGAGAAGGGTAACCTGTGAGACTTACCAAATTGACAAGCACCACACTTGTAAATCATATGTTGCTTGGATACATTAGGTATCCCAAGCACACATTGGTCCCTGCACATTTGTTTCAAGGTTCTTTCTCCTATGTGCCCTAACCTTTTGTGCCAAATCTCAAGCTCTGAAAGTGTTTGATCTTTATAACTGTATAGTGCAATATTCTTTGTGTCTTCTAGCTCAAAAGTAAAAAGTCTACCTGATTTTTCTCCTTTAGCTATCCTTTTGAATCCATGTCTTGAGTCCTCCACAAATGCTCCATATTGATTGAATCTGACCTGCAAACCTTTCTCTACAATCTGACCAACACTCATTAAGTTCTTTGTAATTGTTGGTACATAAAGTACCCTGCTCAATAAATTCTGATTACCATCACAAGTCTTCACATTTCCAACTTTAACCACAGAATGCTTTGTATCATCACCTGTTTGGACTTGGTGTTTACCTTTTGGTTCCTCAAGATCAGAGAGTAGTGCCACATTACCAGCCACATGATTTGAACACCCTGAATCAATGTAAAATAAGTGATCATCATCTGTACCTGTCTTTGAAGTCATGTTCATGATCAGAAGAGAGTCATCCTGCTCTTCTGTGTAGTTGTTGTAGTCCCTTCTAGTTTTGAATCCTCCTTGGTAGTTGCCATTGTAATTGTTGTTGTAGTTGTTGTTGTAATTGTTGTTGTGGCCTTGGTGATTGTTGAACCTTCCTCTTGACTGTGAGTATCCACCTCTTTGGTAGCCTCTTCCTCTCTGATTTTTATAATTCCTGAAACACTCATCTGTGGTATGATTTGATAAACCACAAATGTTACATGGTGATGAATTATAGGGTCTCCCCCTACCTTGCTTACCTCCTCTGCCCCTTCCTCTTGAAGATCTACCTCTCCCTGCATAGTTGGCTTGGGAGGTAGAGACTTCATCTTCCACCTTCTTACTCTTGCCTTTATCCTTAGATTTCTTATCAGTGTATAGGGCAGAAGAGTTGTTAACTTTGGATGTATCTCCACTCTTGGTGAGCTTTGCTTCATGTGTAAATAGTTGACCCATGAGAGTTGTAAGATCTGGAGTGTGCATGTCCATGTAGAGATCCATTGTAGTGGTGAAGCTTTCCCACTTGTCATCAGCCTTGATTCCATTGATTACCTGCCTCAAAATTTGTTCTTCTTCAATCTCTTCTCCTATGCTTGCTAACTGATCTGCAACATCTTTGATCTTGGTCACAAATTCTGAAACAGCTTGCTTAGGTTGCTTCCTTAGTGTTGTGAATTCAATCCACAACTGATTTTTCCTAGCCCTTGTATTGGAGGAAAATCAGATATAGAGTTGAGTAAATAAGACCTTGCCAATGCATCCTTTGCACACCATGTGTTGAGCTTTTCTTGTTCTTCCTTGGTTGGCAATCCTCTTGCTTTGAATGAGGGAAATTCCTCATCTCTTGAGATGTATCCATAGAGACTCCTTCCTTGTAGGTAGGTCTTCATTCTTAGAGACCAAGCTTGATAGTTGTTCTTGTCCAATTTATCAATAAATGAAGGAAAACCATCTCCCATTTTACCTTATTTGCTCTGATACCACTGTTGGGAAAGATGGATGGATGATCCAAAAGACTGAGTAGATACTGCTAAACCTGCTTTGTACCAGCCCTCTTTGGCTTCAGACTTGATTAGTAGACATCCATAGCATTCCAATGACACCAAGAAATGGCCTATGTCCTTTGGAATGATATGTGCAATGATTGAATCAAAACAGATAACTTTGGAAATCACAAACTCAAGAAAACCTTCTATTTATGTCTTGACACCTGCCGAATGTTTTGCTCAGTGTGACCAGCACAGTAGCAATTGATAAAATTCCTTCTAGGGGTACTTAATTAGCTTAGTAAGCTACCATTTGCAAGTATAATTATGTAAAAAGATAAACTATGCTAAGAGAAATCAATTTAGCAAGATTAGCTATACCCCCGACTTTTTAAGACTGTAGCAGAAATAGACCAGTAAGCACCTCGATAGAGATTTCTCTGAATTGGCTGAATAGACTGTCGTCACATTTTGACAGCATATAGTAGGCTTCAAGCTGAATCCATCAAGCTTTGAATCACTGAATTTGGTGGAGTATTGACCGAGATATGCCCTTGACAAGTTGAGAGACTTTTGAGTAGACTAGCAGAGAACACAGAGATGAATGATGTAAATGTATCTATAAATTAACCCTTGTGTACAATCCCATTGGCATGAATAACATTGCCTAATGGTGTAGAGAGGTGTAGGCTATGGTATAGTCCTCACACACACACACACACTCAATTATAGTAGAATGAAGCTCGAGAGTGAAGTGATCTACCCGCGACTTTTTCATATCCATTTTTATAGGAAATGACTAAAAATTTGAATTTAAATTCAAACTTTTGGCTCCCTATGATCAAACTCCTAAATGCTTGGAGATATTCTCTCAATCAAGTGAGTTACTTTTTCCACGAATCACTTAGGTAGGTGATTACAAAAGATTCTAAGTCAATTTGACTTTTACAATGAGATAAAGTGGTAATTAACCACTAGCATATGTTCCTATGATTCTTCATGTATGTAGAGTCTTCATGATATCTTCCAAGCCAAATGTGTAGGCTTGTGAATTATACCAACAGGGACATCAAGAAATCGATCCCCAGAGTTCAGGCAATATGAGTAGTTCACAGCAACAACAACAGCAACCACAACAACAACAACAACAGCAACAACAACAACAACAACAACAACAACAACAACAACAACAACAACAACAACAACAACAACAACAACAACAAATTATTCCATCGCGTCTGGTGCCAGCGGCATCACATACACAAAATTTGGAGGTTTTTTGGGAGATGATCCCGATGCGCATGTGCAGACATTTGAAATTAATTATGCAGTTTTGAATTATCCAGTAGATCTTGCTTATAAAGCCATCGTGTTCTAGTCAACTTTGGTTAATGAAGCTGCCCACTGGTTAACAAAGTACGACTTAAATCATTTCTGACAGTATGATGATGTGAAGGATGTATTCCTGCAACGATTCTGGTTAAAGAAAAACCCAGTAGAAATTTTTGATTATCTACAGAATAACATGCAGAAGCCACACCAGAACGTACAGGATTATGCCACTCTATTTCGGACTCATTTATGGTAGATACCACCAGCACATGCCAATCTACCAGACGACATCATTACTCAGTGGTTTATAAACAGATTAAATCCCCAATTGAAACAGATCATGATCATACGATGTGTGGGAGGAATGACCTTGGATGTCGTAATCCCTATGGCTTTACAGTTAGAAAATAAAGTGGGTGGATTCACTGAAGATCTAGAGTGGTTGGAGGCATCCAAGCACTCAAATCAAGATCCTCTGAAGCAAATTTACTATACTAAATGTAAAAACACAGGACACAGCAGCTCAGCATGCCCTTTGAATTAGATGTATTGCACCATTTGCCACACCGTGGACCACGCTACGGAGACCTATCCTTATAATGCAAAGGTACAGAGTAGAGCGGTTGTCAATGCTATCATTAAGGAACAAGGGCAACCGGCCAGTCATTACGTACCACCACAAATGAGGAATACTCCTTACCAAGGATACAAGAATTATAGAGGAGCAAGGGCAACTAACTTTGGACAAACTCGGTGGAATGCGGCCCATCAGGTGAAGGTGCATCTCCTCCACCACCTAAATGTCATTTTTGTGGTGAAATAGGGCATATACGTAGGTACTATAAAGATGCAGCTGAATACGATAAAAAGAAAAAGGAACGACAACACCCGATGGCGAACATGGTGTACATTTTAGTAGTCGACACTCAAACAGTAGTAGTGCAAACACGCTCGGGAAAGCAATTACAGCCAGCAGCGGAGATTTTTGAACCTGGAATTCGTGAACAGTAGAAGGTGTTTACTAAATCAAGTAAGTGGGCAACCCAGGAACAAACTATTTTTCCTGACCTAGTTCCAATGATGCAACAAAGTATACCGCAAGCAGTACTAGAAGGAAGGAAGCTGACCACCGCTATACCGGAACCCCCACCGGACTCCGTATCGCAAAACGGTAAAATTTGATCCGGTGTGGGATGTTTTATCTAGGGCGTCCATTACACTTCCATTGGGACAATTATTGGCTTTGGTTCCTGGCATGCACCAACAGGTCCAGCAGTAGGTCAGTCCAACACCTTCATGTGCCCCTTCGACAACAACAATCGAGCCCGAATTTGACCCGACGGTGGATCATACGGTGCCCTTGATTACGGTTTGGTATAAGAATCATAAAATCACTCAAGTATTAATTGATGGAGGTTCCGGTGTAAACATTGCAACATTCGCACTTTGTCAAAGGATGGGATGGACACAAATCGAACCTGTCCAATTTTTTGTCCAAATGGCTGATCAATCCCGAGTTCATCTGGTAGGATTGGTGCGAGATGTTCCTATTACTCTTCAAGGAGCTGTCTTTAAAATGACCTTTGTTGTTCTGGAATTACCTGAATCTAGCCTTGACTATAACCTGCTCTTTGGACGACCATGGTTAAAGCAAGCTAAGGTAGTTCAGGACTGCTCAGCACATGAATTGATGTTTAAGAATAACCACCGTAAATATGTGGTTCCATTGGACGACATGAAGCCTTGTGACTTGCATGCACGACCATATGTAGCCGAAGCGGTACATATGGTGGATGGTCTTTCAGATGATGAAGAGGAAGCTTTGCTTAAAGCCAACAAGGATCTGATGGCAGTCAGAACTATGGACTTACAAACTGTTGCAGATAACTGGAGTTTGGTGACCTATACAATCGTAGCACTGATCGGAGCACCTGAACAAAGTGTAACACAGACCATGGATGATACAATGCTTCAACAATTGCTCCAACCAGCGGATGACTTTGCCATGCTCCGACGGTTCTACGTACCGGAAGACCAATTGGTTACCTGCAACTTAGGTGATGAAACTAATCCACGGCCAGTGAAGATTAAGGCGGGACTATTAGAGACCTTTCAAGATAACTTACTACAGTTATTGCGTGAACTCTATGATGTGTTTGCATGGGATTACCCGGATATGAAATTGTTAGACCTGCGTATCTATCAACATAGGGTTATGCTGAAACCAGATGCTCGACCTATTAAACAATCCAGCTATAGGATGAATCCTCACTATGTAGCCCACGTTAAAGCAGAATTGGATCGATTGCTGAAGGTTGGGTTTATTGTCCCTATCGAGCACGCGGAGTGGATTTCCCCCATTGTCATAGTCCCTAAGAAGAATAAGCAATTACGGATATGCGTGGACTATCAGAAATTAAATGCAGCAACAGTATCTGATCCATTCCCTCTGCCGTTTTTGGGTACAATGTTAAATGATGCAGCAGGTCACGAGATGTACTCCTTCTTGGATGGATATAGTGGTTATAACCAAGTACGAATGGTGGAGCAGCACATTCCAAAGAAAGCATTTATAACCATTTGGGGCATTTATGCATGTACTATGATGTGGTTTGGTTTGTGAAATGCTCCAAGTACGTTTCAGCACTGTATGCAGGAATTTTTCTCTCCTTATCTAACCACGTTCATGAGAGTTTACTTGGATGATTTCTCCATATCCGGTGATACTTCAGCGCATTTGCACCATTTACGATGCTGTTTTCTAAAATGTCGAGAATACCGTTTGTGCTTAAACCCAAATAAATCTGTCTTCTTTGTATCTTGTGGCAAGTTGCTAGGGCACATTATCTCCAAACAGGGGATTCAAGTCGACCCAGTTAAGGTGAAGGCCGTACTGGAGGCACCTGCCGCCAAGACACCCAAGAAGTGATGAATGCTTCTTGGGACAAATCCGGTGGCATGGACAACATTTACGGTGGCTTGCTTGTTTGGCCACGCCACTTAATCAACTGATAGTTAGTACTCCTCATCAGTTTGAATGGACTGAGGCATGTCAACTCTCTTTCGATCGGTTGAAGTCATTGTTAATGCAAGCTCCTATTATACAAGTGCCAAATTGGGAACTACCATTTCATGTCTTTGTGGATGCATCCGACATTGGAATTGGCAGCGTGCTGATGCAGCAAGCAAAAAAATGGTTCCGTCTAGTGTATTGTGCGAGTCGCAGATTAGCTCCGATGGAGCGCAATTATTCAGTCACTAAATGTGAATGTCTCGGATTAGTATATTCGATGAAGAAATTCTGGCATTATTTACTAGGATGCCGCTTCACCTTCCATGTCGATCATGCGGCTTTGGTGTACCTTGTTCGCCAACAGCATTTGGGAGGAAGGCTAGCAAGATGGGTCTTGTTGCTCTAAGAGTTTGATTATTGAGTAGTACATCGACCAGGGTCCGCACACGCACTTGTTGATTTTCTATCTCGGTTGGATTCCGGTAAACTTTCAGAAGGAGTTGATGATACCACACCTGCTATCTATGCAACTGAGACTATACAGGATGATCAACAAGAATTACTAGTAAAATCCTCCTATTATGACACTTTAATGCTTTTCTTGACTAGTGCATGTCCTCTCGGCACGACCTCTCCTGCTGCTCGCCGAAAATTGGCCATGTATAGTCGACGATTTCGGCAAATTGTAGGGCATTTATGTTACATGGATCACTCGGGAGTGCTGCTCAGATGTGTTCCACCACACGAAATTGCTTCAGTAATCACAATGGCTCATTCTGCCCCTGCTGGAGGTCATTTTGCGGTGGACCTGACCCACCGGAAGATTGTGCAGAGTGGCTTGTAGTGGCCTACTATGTACTGAGATGTGACCAAGTATGTGCGAGAGTGCTATGTGTGTCAGCGATCAGGTCAACCTTTACAGAGACATTACTTTCCGCTCCAACCCGTTTTGCCTCTCGAACCTTTTTTGAAATGGGGCTTGGATTTTATCGGACCAATCACACCTCCTGCAACACTTACCAGTAACAGATATATTCTTACCTACATGGATTATGCGACTAGGTGGGCCGAAGCTTGGGCTTTATGGTCAGCCACAGCTGCTGCGGTCGCTAAATGCTTGATGAAAGATATTTTTCCACGCTATGGTTTACCTTTGGAGATTGTGACTGATCAAGGTACACACTTTGCAAACACATTAATGCAAGTGCTTACTCATACCTTCTAGAGTGTGCATAAGTTCAGTTCTCCCTACTATCCACAAGCGAATGGACTCGCTGAGAGCACCAACAAATCTCTATTGAACATCTTAAAGAAATGGGTATTAGATTGCCCGGAGAGATGGGACCAATTCCTACCTGTCGTATTATGGGCTTACCGTACAACATATAAAGTGGCAACCGGAACAACTCCCTTCAAGTTGGCTTACGGTTTGGAGACGATTTCTCCTATGGAACTGGTGGTTCCTAGTCTACGAGTGGCATTAGAGCAGAAATTACTATCGGAATAATCTTTCCGTTTCCGATTGGAGGCTTTACGGTCTCTGGATGAACAACGCCTTGAGAGTTTTCTGGTGTTGTAGGAAGTTCAGCTCAGACAAGCACGAACTCATGATCATTTCCTTCAAACCCCCGCGTTTACCATCAACCAAATAGTGCTCTTTTATAATACTAAATCTATTTGATCCGCCGAAAAGTTTAAATTGCGTTGGTTTCGTCCATACCGCATTGCCAAACAAGTGGGACCAACAACTTTTCGATTATCCACCTTAACTAGTACCCTTCTTCCTAAAGAGATCATTTGATGGATCGAAGCTTCATTACTATTATCCACCGCCTTCATCCTCATGATGCGTGATCAGTATTTTTACTCCTTTTTTCTCAATTGTTCTACCTCGACGTTCCTGTCCTCTTTACATAATTCCGGTTGGATGATTGACCATAATCCTTCATTTTTCTTACCTAACCATGATTAGTAGCCGCCTTCTGTGTCTTCGATTCTGTTAATGCATGCATGTCGACATTATAACTGTATATTTCCAACACTGCGTGATGATTAGGTTTCTTTTCGTATCATTCTTTAGTGTTTCTACTTAATCCTATTTTTTACGCTGTTATTCGCTATTGCGTCCTTGTCTACTTGCAACCCTTGTATTGCTTGTGTTCTTGTGTGTTCTGAGTGCACCATGGAAGCTCTAGTGAATATCGTTAGCTTCCGTGTTGGTCTCACCCTGGACGTGCACGAGTACCTACGTGCTCGAGGTCTTCTGGCCTTCGCTGAATTGCCTTGGCATTCAGTGGAGTGTCATTCCTTCTGTGCGTAGATAATCTCTGCCATAGCCGCCATGCCTCCTACAGAACCTTGTTGGCCACTGGCACGTTTGAACCCCCGCATTGTTGTGACACTCAGTACAGTCGCTCAGAGATTCCATCTCCCTTAGGAGGGGTTGGTCGATGGCCCTCTCCTTCCTATGGCGACAATGAAGGAACTCTTCCCCCGGCACTCGTCTAACGACTTTGCCATTTTATGTCGTCCAGAACTAGAGCGTACCATCCTTCAATTCCTAGTAGCTGCCTTAAATCTCCAAAAATGCACTTATGGTATCTCATGTCCTTTCTACTCGATGATTGACACTGCATCACGAGAGGCACTCAACTTTACTTCATTCTTTTTCCGGTGCATTCATTGCCAAGCCGTTACTAAACAATTAGCCAAGAATGAGATCCCTCGAACTCGATTGCCGCACCTTCTCACCTTTCTCCTTCCAGTGATTCAAGCAGAGCAACCACCCCCAGTGAACACTCTGCTCTTACATGAGGAGTCTACACAGATGCTAGAGGATGATGATGATGATGATGATGATGAAGATCTTCTCCATTTCTTCCGGCGCAAACGCACTCGCATCAGCCCATCCCAAAGTCAAGCGCAGGAATCCACAATTGTAAAAGAGGTTGAAGTTTTTCATGATGCAGCAATGTCCTTAGAGGTAGTATCTGCATCCTCTTCTCCTAGTAAGCAGCAGGATCCAGACGTTATTATGGAAGATGTAGCTGAAATTTCACAGCGGAATGAAACAAAACAACTGGATGCTGAGGCTGTGAAGGAGACAGTGGAAGATACCACTGTCATTTCTTTTCATCCATCACCCTCAAAATTAGTAGATGATCAAGCAGACATGGCAAAGCAATAGCACGATGCAGCAGAGGCAGTCCGTGAAGTTGCCACTGTTTCATCTTTGCTTCAAAACGCAACAGGCATTGTCCTAGTGCAGACACCCCTTCTTACTCTTCCCCCTCCAATTACACTTCTTGCCGCTGCTGCTGCTTCTCCTTCTTTGCCTCCCACTGCAATCCATGAGGCCGTGTCCAAATTTCTATCTTCACCCAACTAATTTGCACCCTCATCTCCACACCTTCTTTCTTCCCAACCATCGCAGCCTACTTCTTCTATTCCCACCCCTATTATGTTCACCGAATCGGTGTCCATGGGCCAATTCTTAATTTAATTATCCTAACAATTACCTCTTCAATTGAAGAAAACAACACAGACTATTCATGAGGAGCTACAAACTAAAGTAGGCATCCTGGAAGCAGACATAGCGCCTCTTCAAGAAGAACTCCGTGAGGCGAAAAACATATATTCACTCACTGCAAACACAAATTCAGAGACCGTGAGGCGAAACACAAATTCACTCACTGCAAAGATTAATGGGTTAAAGCAAGAAGTTGCAGATAAATAGGATGCAATGACTGCATTACGCAATGAGCTCCATGATACGCAAGATAAGCTCAGTATATTAGAAGAAGCTTCACAAACGCTCGCTGCCAATGTCATTAAAGCTGAAGCCGAATTACATAAAGTTACTGAGCAGCTGTTCCAAAAAGATCAAGAACTTTCTATAGAAATTTCCAAGACTCCAGTTAAAGAAGGAAATCTCAACTGTTCAAAAAGAGAGAGAAGATTTTTACACACAATGCAGTTTGAGTCTTAGGAACTCGAATGCAGGGAAAAGCAATTAGGCATTCAAGCTGACAGATTATCCAGAATCGATGCTGACATTGTGAAAATGAAGTTGCGCAAAGATGTCGCTCTTGCAAATGACTTTTATTTACAGGAAGCATTTTTGCAGACTCAGGCTGAATCTTTAATAAGTCAGGTGATAGCTGCCAGTTCAGTCAGGACTGATGCACAGCTTATTGAACCCGAAATCTTGAAGGATATGTTAGATTCTTTAAAACAGAAGATCGCCCGAACCTTTAAGTTATCCCGCTCCATGTACATCTAGGGCATTATAGATGAATCTTAACCTTTGTATTTTTCCTTTTTGGGTTTGAGTCCACCGTGTGTGCGAGGTTGAGCCGCCGGAATGTAATTCTGAAAAGTCGCACGCATACCGAAAGGGCGTAGTGCAATAGTTGTAACTTTTTGATTAATAAAAGAAGTGTACATGCACAGAGGGTATGTCGTCGCCGGACTGTGGCCTGGGCAAATGCCTGAGTGGAGCGTAGCATCTTGCTTACACTCTGAGTATTCTGTATCTCTGTCTCTCTGTAATTAAGTTCAGTAATGTATTAAGGATTCATGAAGTATTAAGTTAAGCAATATTATTATGGAGTGACAAAATTGTACAGTTAACTATCACATGTTGAAGTATGTTGTAATGCGCATGTAGATAAGTAGTTGAAGAATAATTTTATTTAATGCGATTCTGGTTTACCCAGACCTGAAGAAGTCCACTTCTTAGGTTTAGGTTGACTGCATGATCATAGATCCAGTCTTGACCCAAGACAAGAGGCTCAGTGAGGTCCTCATCTTCACACACTAGCACCTTAACTATCATGAGAGCATCTTGAATGTAGAGGGGAAGTTCCACCTCACCCATGCAAGGGTTTCCACACCTCCCAATCCTATGAGGTATGCTTCTATACGATTGAAAATAAGTTCAATTCTTGACAATAAGAAAGTTTAACAGCAGTAGTGGCTACACTTGAGTTAATCAAGGCCCGTACAGTCCTTGCACTATTTCGTTGCCCTATCTCTAAGGTTACAAAAGGACTTCGGTCACTTATTTTATGGGAACTTACACCTGAGACTTTGCACATAGCCATATGGTATCCTAGAGATACATAGGCATTTGTCCTACGCTGATCTCTACCCTGTCTTCTCAATTTCATTCTTCAGATGCGTTCCAATGCTTCTGCCTGTGCTTCCTCTCGGATTGGTTTTTCTTCTTCGTTACATTTCTTGGCAGTGTTGAGTTGATTGAGCATTTCCTCAGTGAGGGGTTCTTGATATAGTTTGACTCTACATCCGCTAATGTAACTAAGGAGAACATCACCTTCTAGTGTAGCTAATTGAACTGATCCACTAGTTGAGATCCTATTTATTATCATAGGTCCATAGCCTCTCTTCTCTAATTTCCATGCATGTTGCCTCAAAGTGTAGACTAAAACTAGGTCTCCTACTTTCAAGCCCTTATCCTTCACATGTGCATCAAAATATGCTTTTTGTCTCTTCTTGGCTGCATAAATTCCTGCTATCACTCTCAGTCGTGTTTCACCTAATCGTTCGAGATCGAAGATTCTAGAGGGGAACTCATGGCCTCTCGAGTCATGCTCTTGTGCTACTTTCAATGTAGGTATCAGAAAGTCCAATGGTAGCACTGCATTTTGGCCAAACACCATCTAAAAGGGTGTGGCTTGGAGTACCATTTTATAGGCAACTCTATATGCCCAAACAGCGTGGTGTAGCTGTTTGTCCCACTCAGAGCATTTATTATTAACCAATTTTGTCAATACATTGCATAGAATTTTATTAGTGCTTTCGGATTGCCCATTAGCTTGCGGATGATAGGAGGTAGACTTCTTGTGTATAACCAAGAACTCTTGGAGAAGATTTTCAATAACTTCATTCAAGAAGTGCATGCATCTATCACTTACTAGCTCTATAGGTAGCCCATATCTAGTGAAAACATTCTCAAATAAGAACTTAGCTGTCGTTTGAGCATCGTTCTTCGTTGTGGCTTTTACCTCTACCCATTTAGTTAGATAATCAGTTTGCCTTGATCACCCGATCTGAACCAAAGTTTCCTCCTGCTACAGCTTGGTGAGCAGTTTCCAAGATCTTAAGTTATTCACTCTCATGGACACATAATCTGAGGTAACCATCTTTACCATGCTTGTATAAGTTATCTCCAATGAGTGGGTAGTATAGGGCTTCTTGTTCTAAACTTCTTTGCTTAGCCACAATCATCTCTTGAGGAAATGTTTTCGTCCTCAGAAAGGCTACTAATGGTTCACTCCAATCTGGTATTAGAGACACTTGGTACAGAGTAGCATGCTCCACAGATGGTCTAATACGACAGACTGGGCATTCCTTGCACAACTTATGGACATTTGCTTCCATAGTCAGCCAATGCACTCCGAGTCTCCTTAGTGTCTGTAGGGTTCTTTGCCTTGAGTAGTGTTGCTCTAATGCACCTACATGTGCTAATTGCAACCATTTAGCGTACTCATCCTCCTCCACACAACAAGCTAATATCCCTTGATATGTATGCTTTTACATGCTCCCTGCCATGATATGGTACCTTTGGGCTTTTATTACCTCCCTATCTTGAGTGTTTAGTACTGGGTGGTTAGGCCCGTATGTCAATTTGGCACTAATGTCTTAGCCCACTGAGGTACAACTTCCAAATTAAACAAGTAAGCATCAGGAACGTCATCTGATACTCCTTGTGGGGCCTCTCTAGATGTGAGCCTCGAGAGATGACCTGCTCTCAAGTGAGTTTTACCTTTCCTCACCACTACCTCAAAGTCGTATTCCATTAGTAAGACGAACCATCTTGCTAATCTTCCTGTATTGCATGGCTTGTTCACTAAATACAACAGTGCTTGATGGTTTGTAAAAAATTTAAACTTATTTGCAAGCAAATAGTGTTTAAATGTTTTAATCGCATATACCATGCCTAATCCTTCTCGTTCGGTGGTGGTTATAGTTTTGTTCAGCTGCATTCAATTATCTACTGGCATAGGCAATTGGAAGATCCATATTACCTTCACTCATAGGTTGTGCTAGCACACATCCAATAGCATAGGTGGATGCATCCACATGCACATAGAATGGCTTGTTCCAATCAGGGGTATTCAAGATTGGTGCCAAACACAATCTTCTTTTGAGATCGTTGAAGGAGTTTTCACATTCATCCGTCCACTCAAAGTTAGTCAAAAGGGAGTACAGGGGCTTTGGAATGATTGCATACATGTGAATGAATCGGCGATAATAGCCACAATGCCCCATGAAAGCCTGTACCTCCTTGACATTCCTTGGTTTAGGTAGCTCTACAATAGCTCTCACTTTCTCCTCATCCGTGGATATGCCATTCTTTGACACTATGTGTCCTAGAATCTTGCCTTGCGTGACCATGAAAACACACTTTTCTAGGTTTAGGCAGACTTGATATTCTCTACATTTGTCAAAAATTTTCCTGAGTTCAGGTATATGTGTCTCTCTGATGTTGGAATGAGGACAGAGATCATCAACATAGACTTCTAAATTCTTCCTCAGGAATTCTTTAAATACATGATACATCAGTCTATGAAAGGTGGCAAGCACATTGGTAAGCCCAAATGGCATTACTCGAAAAGCAAATACGCCCCACTTTGTGGAAAAAGCCATCTTATGCTCATCTTCTAGAGCAACGACTACTTGATTGTAGCCAGAGAATCCATCAAGGAAGCTGTACACTTCCTTGCCCGCTACCCTTTCTAATAGATGCTCAGTGATATGAAGTGGATAGTTATCTCGAATAGTGGCTGCATTAACCTTCTTCAAGTTAATGCACACACGTAGCTTTCTATTCTTCTTGGGCACCACTACGATGGGGGATAGCCACTTAGTGTGCTCAATTTCATAGATGAATCCAACTTCAACCAAGCAATCTATCTCTTCTCTGATCTTGGCAACACAATTATCATTATATGTGTATGGCTTTTGCTTAGAGGGTTTGACATCTGAGCTCATGGGAATCGTGTGTGAGCATATGTTAGGATCTAAACCTTTCAACTCCTTGTAGCTCCAAGTGAATACATCTCTCTACTCTCTTAGCAGCGCTATCAACTCTTGCTCTTCTTCTTCCGTCAGGTCATGTCCTATGTAGGTGCATCTTTCTTCTCCTTCATCTAAGGCAACCATAATTTTCTTGGTATTTTCTTTATTTTCATAAGCCTCTCCTACTTATGCATCACGTTTAGGCGTTCTTATCATGACTCTCGTATCGTTTATTTCATACTTCTTAAAGTTTTCAGGGACCTCAAACAAAGATTCTTATTCATCCGGTGTGACTTCTCTCTTCTTCCTCTTCTTGACTTCATTCTTAGTGGTCACTTATGTGGTTAACCTTACATGATTTGTATGCTCTTCATGTCTTTGAGGGTGAACTTCTACTTCATAGACGTATTCTTCATCTGATGCAAAAGGTGGGTCCATAATGATTGACTCTAGATCGGAGTCACTTGCATCCTCAAATGCATCAGTGCTAGGTTCACATTCTTCAATAACCGGATCACCCATGATTGGCTATATTGTGAAGATTGAAATGTCATAGCCATCCTCATCATAGTGGGGTTTCCATTGTTCTTCATTGATGGCCACATCCATTGTTGCTAAAATCTCTGCCCAACCATGAGGTTCAAACTCTTCGTCAGGAAATACTACATGTACATAGGCTGGGTCTTGAGTTGATCTATGAGTTTCCTTTGCACCTATCTCTCTGGCTTCTTCTCTCTTCTCTTCTTCTATTGCTACTTTACACATCCACAAGTGGGTGTCTTCATGCATCCATGAGGATCCTGATCCTATGGAATGCACTGACTCAGTATCATCTTTGGCTCTATGGATGGGATTCCATTGGATAGGGGGTACATCTCTATGAGAGTAATCCTTGAGATTAACTTTGGTTGTGACACCTAAATGTTGCAAGTACAAGGAATTGGTTTCCCAATCCTGTACCACTTGCAACTGCCACATAAATGGTCTTCCCTGGTTCATCTCATAGGCATGATTAGAGTGATTCCTTCTAGCAGTCCTAAGGGTCTTTCTATGTGACCATCGATCATCTGCAATTTCATTCTCGTTGGCCTGAGTGCTGGCTTGCCCCAACACTTCCATAAGGAAGTGGTAGCAATTGCAGCTTCTACACCTGAGTCCAAAATTGCCTTGGTTGTGTACCCCTGATGGGTAATTGGAAGATAGGTGTTTCCTTCTTCTCCTTCGTTCATGTCTCCTATCTTGTCCAAATGTATTTATGGCACTGTTCTATGCGAGCCTACTTGGGAACGAGGTTTAGTTATTTCAAGCACTTGGTTGGCTACATGCTTCCATAGTTCTGGCCTCACTTTGAGTAGCTCTTCTAAAGTGAGGTTGCACTACACTTTAGTGTTTTTCACTACCTTTGTGTTCCTAGGTATGATGGAGTCTTCGTTTCTTACCATGACTGTGGGTGTTCTTATGCAAGTAGACTTTGCTTCCCTGAAATGGGGTAGTTCCTGTAAGGAATTAGACTCGAAGTCTAATCTCTCATGAGATTGGGTACTCTCCTGCTCCTCATAAATGGAACGAATGTCTTGTGGGAATTGAACATGCGCGTCATCCACAAGTTCAATGGGAGGAGGAACTTCACTCTCCTTAGCCCATTTCTCTTCTTGAATCTCTCGTAGGAATTCTGGTGAATATCGATTCATAGAAGAAGGTGTGTCTGGTTCTGTGGAGTTAGGCACATAAGCTTCATGGGCAGGAAGGCTTATCCTTTCACTTTCCTTGTCCCTATTTTGAGAGGCGGGTTGCTTTTCTGATTGTGCAATTAGCCTCTCTAATCTTTCCAGCAGTCCATCAAAGTGCAACTGTGTCTTTGCTGAACTAGAGAAGTTAAAGAGGCGACTAGCTTCAAACATGGTTTGAGCCAATTCCACCATCTTAGCACAAATTTTAGTTCGTTCAAGCTCTAGTTCAGCTCTAGGGTAACACTTTTCATGATCCGATACATTTGGCCCTTCTTGGATTCTAGCCTGATATGCCTTAAGCATCATGTTTAGGTCCTCGGGAGTGGGATCGCTAAGACTGATCCTACTCTAGGGGGTGGTGGGACTGTGTGAGGTGGATTGGAAGGTGGTGGTTTGGAGGGATATGGGAATGGTGGTGGTGGAGTAGTGTGAGAGGGAGTTTGAGATGTGAGTTCAATTATCTTGGCTTTTGTTTCTCTTAGACTTTCCGCAAGTTCACTCATCTTCTTTGGCCATTGCCTTTTCATTCTTTTGTGGCTATCCCTCCAAGCTCTTGTCCTCTTCTTAATCATGCTCTCAGTCTCACTAACCTCAGGATTCTTGTCCTCTCCTAAACCTTGTTTTTGTTGCAAAGCTTGAGCTCTAGTGACCACTTGCACAGGGGTAGTGGAAGTTACACTTCTTGTAGAGTCTACTACTAACCCAATAACGTTGATAGGAGTGATTTTTGACGTATTTTTAGGGTTCTTAGGACAATCTCGCAAGAGATGCTCTTTCCCACAATCGAGACAAAAACCCTGAATTGTTACTGACTGGGTTTATGTAGGTGCAGGCATAGGGCAATCATGGATGAGGTGATCTCCGTGACATCGATAGCATGGTCCTCTCGGAAATGGGGGTCTTACTTGCCTAGGTTGAGGTCTAGAGTTGGGGTTTGCATACATGACATTTGCATACTCTGGCTCCCAACTCGGTTCACTCGGTTCTTCATAATAGTATGACTTATTATGCTCAGGTGACTGCATATAGTAAGCTTGTGGGCTAAGAATGTGAGTAGAGTCAAAACTATGATCACTAGGGCCACTTTCTGAAAGCAATGGTGTTACTGGCACTATGTCTCTATTCAAATTCTCTTCTGCAGCTGCATACTTTATCAAAATCACATTGGTTGGGGTTGGAGGCTGTTGAGCTAACACAGGCTGAGGCCTTTGCTAGGTTTGGTAGGGTTGCTGATAGGGTTGTTGTAGTCTGTCATATTGTTGCGGTGAGTACTCGTTTTGGTATCTTCCTTGTTGTGGATATGGCTGAGGATAAGTTTGCCTAACCGCTTGCTTATTGTATGGGCAATCTTGTGCAGTGTGATTGGTGTATCTCCATTCTATGGTGCAGTATTGGCTACTAGGATTCACTTGGGGTTGAACCATAATGGGACATACATTCACCATATGGTCACCTCCACAGGTATAGAATCTTTTCACTAGGTCAAACCTTGGTATTTGTTTGCTTGATACTCCTAAATTCTGAGCTACTTTCTTAGCGAGTTCCTCAATAGATGTGGATTGCATGGAAGTGAGGCTAGTAGAACTATCTGAATCTTTGTATATTTTTGAAACCTCTAATTCCTCCCCTAGGTTGTCCTTGTTGGGAGTGATGGTTGGATGCACTCAAGAGATTGAGTTGAAGCTGCTAGACCTGCTTTGCTTCAGCCCTCCTTTGCTTCAGATATGCTTAGTAGACTCCTTGAGCTCCCAAATGATACCAAAATATGCTATATATACTGTTGGCAGTAGCCTTGGTACATCAGGAACTACAAGACGTGAAAGTCAAAGAAGGGAGTCAGAGCGAAGGGACAGCACAAGCGAGCGAAGGGACAGCACAAGCAAACAGGGCAGTCAAAGAAGATCTGGCAAGTAGGCCAATAATTTTTCAAGACATTAACGCAAATCAGAGAGATGGACATGCAGGGAAGAAGAGCAAGTAGGGAGCTTGAAGATATGTATGGCAGATCACATGAAGAAATCCCTACAATAACAGTGATTTTTATCACTAAAATTCATTGTAAATCTCATTTCACATTTTTGTGGCTCCATTTTGTGCAAGCCAAGGAGTCCTTGAGCTTGAGGAGCCTTAGAAGTAGTTGCGTACCAATTTTCATAATTTTTAGATCTCGTTTGAGCCCCCAAATAAGCCCTGGAACCTAATTTTTAACTAGGCCGGACACTAGGTCTGGACAGGGCCAAAAGCTAGTCAAAAACTATAAAAGGAGCTAGAGAGCTCATTTTTGAGGCTAGATTGTAATTGGAACGAACTTGTAAGAGCTTGTGAAAGTAATCTAAAGAACTCCATTGATTCTCTCTCTTTGTCTTGCTGTGTGTGCGCGTGTGTGTGTATGTGTGTGCATGCTTGTGTGCTTCTCACTCACGCACTTGTGCCGCCACTTGCTCGAGGTCTTCATACCATCCTCACGTCTTCCCGGATTGACATTAAAGGAGGTGCTACCCATCACTGAGCTACACCAAATTTTGGCGCCGTTGCCGGGGATCGAGCTTTGAGGACGAGCGTGTGATGGTAAGACGTAGAGTTGACGCGTTGGTGTTGTAGGTATTTTCTTCACTCTCATAGATTTTCTTTTACTTTCTTCACCATCTCCATCACCATCATCATCATCACCATCTCCCACGTCCACCTCCATCATCGCGAAAATTTCAGTTTTTTGACTATATCCCGATCTCCACCTCATTTCCCTCATTTCACTTGTGAGAGAGAGCGAGAGAGCGAATTTGCATGTGCTGTTTTTTGCATGTTTTGTGAGCTTTCTGCAGGTACAGGCCGCATCATCATCCCCAGCACCCTGCGCAGGTACGGAAATCTGAGTAACTGTCTGTGTGTCGCCGAGCTCTGTCAATCGCGACCGACTGAAAACTTGCTCTAATTGCTAAACAAAGTGCATATCCATGACCTACAGGCCTAGAGCTTCCCAAAAATGTGTTTAGTTTTTTGAAATTCCACAGATTTCTGTCAATCGCGATCGCTCTGTCAATCGCGATCGACAAACCACGACGGACAGATCTGTCAATCGCGACCGACACGT
Organism: Ceratopteris richardii; assembly: GCA_020310875.1. Taxonomy (NCBI): domain Eukaryota; kingdom Viridiplantae; phylum Streptophyta; class Polypodiopsida; order Polypodiales; family Pteridaceae; genus Ceratopteris; species Ceratopteris richardii. The sequence goes on along the minus strand of CM035435.1, from coordinate 5,210,762 downwards.
CAATCGCGACCGACAGCCCACGACGGCTCTGTCAATCGCGACCGACAGAGTCAACGACCGATTGACCACGACCGACTGACCATACGCGTGACACGTGTCAATCGCGATCGAGTCATCAATCGCGATCGACTCATCAATCGCGACCGACACGGTCAACGACGGTTTGACCACGACGGACAGACCACGACGGCTCTGTCAATCGCGACCGACACGGTCAACGACTGTTTGACCACGATCGACAGACCCTCGCGACCGACCTGTCAATCGCGATCGACTCATCAATCGCGACCGACAGAGTCAACGACGCTTTGACCACGACTGATTGACTTTTCGTAACCCCTGTCAATCGCGACTGACCAGTCAATCGCGACTGACAGCCACGACGGACCTGTCAATCGCGATCGACACGTCGATCGCGACTGACCTGTCAATCGCGACCGACAGACCTTGCGAACGCGTTAGAAGGGCAAATTAGGTCAAATTTTCAGGGCAAAGTGATTGGTCTAAATTGTGATTAAGTGTGGGACAAACTCTAAGGGTAGTATTGCATTGTTAGGCCGTGCCACAAGCTATGCGAGTATTCCTGTTCGACTGTTAGCTTGTAATGAACCCTGATTTAACTCCCTAAACCCTGAACAGTCCTAACTTTTTCATACGAAATCCAATTTTTGAGCTCTTGGGCTTGTTGGAAAGCTCGTAGCATATACTACACGCCCTCAACTGTTTTTTATAAAGATAATGCATTGATTTTCAGAGAGGGTAAATTGAAGGTGAACATACCCAGGGGGATCAAAGCCAGGGGTCTTTAGAATTATTTTCCTAAAAGTCACAATGCAAATGTGTGTTTGTGTCACATGAATGAAAGTGGTTGGTTCTGTCCTTTGAATATAAGCATTGAGCTAACCATGGGTCTTTTATAGGTCCATTGAGAGCAACTGAGAGCGTACAAAGCAAGGTTTTCTTGCAAGCTTGAGAACCGGGTTCTTGAGCACCATAAAGCAAGGGATCAACAAGTAAGGTTGGACACTTTTATCTCCCTCTGTCAATTCATAGCTTAGGCTAAGAACGAGTAGAGATAGGAGTAAGCCAGGGCGACGATAGGCAGTTATCAAGTTGAAGACTACCTAAAAACTCAAGTTCAAGTTAAAAACATAATCTTTGTACTGTCGATAACCTAAAGAAAAAAAAACCTAACGTGGAACGATCAACCTGGAAGTACGAAGAACATTCAAGTGTTCCTGACGACGTGATATCAGACAAGGCCATAAACACAATAATTAACTAAAAAGAATCAAGCGACTGGTACCAATTGATTGGCAACGAGGTTGTACTCGGGAAAAAGTGGGATAATCGGTTAAGCATATGAACCTTCGATCAGGACGACACCTAGCCAGGGAGAGACAAAGCCTTAGGTCTTCAGAGGCTAGTGTCAATCATACTGCAAGGTCTTGGGCCCAGCAGTTGAGCCACCACTCATACTACCCTAGCTCTGAGACCAGTGAGTCAGAAATGTCTCAAGGCATGGACAGACCTACGGGAAGTTCAGGAGTGCCTTATTTGTACAGGGTAGAAGGCCCTTACAAAACACAGCTGGAATACCTTAGGACCAACCGACTAGGTGCGAGCATCTATGAGGATGGCCTAGGAAGATCTGTGGTCCAGATTAAAAACCCTGACCAATCCATAGGACTAGAACACCCAGCTGTCAAGTTTGAAAATGGCGCATACCTGGACAAGGAAGGAACTATATATGTTGTCACTAGTCACCCTGATAGGACAGATGACTTCGGGAATGTAATCTCAGAAGCAGACTTAGGTGACCTGGAACAAGGGAACATGGGTGCGGAACCTAGAACCCCTCGAGGAAAATCAGTTCTCACTAGGATTATCACGCCTGAATGGGTCCCCCAAGACAACAAGAGCATAGAGTTGCTCCTCAATCGAGAAACTGATGAAGCCTTTTGGAGGTATAAGTCCAATCAGCCAACAGACATAGGAAATATCATGATCTATGAGTTTAAGGATCCGGATAGCCCAGGCAGAGTGACCTACTTAGATCATGCTTCAGAACGGATCTTCGTGGTGACAGAAAATGATAGGCATGCCTACACTTGGAAGGGTGAGTTTATTTTCCCCCAACCAAGATCAAATGTATCCTATGGTCACCCTGGGGCGGGAACTTCCCAAGCTCATGGTACGCAAAGAGACAGAAGTAGGGATAGACCAGAAGTAAGTTTCGCCAACCCCGTAGGCAGAGAAAGAACGAGAACGGAGACGAATAGGGTAGAACCTCCTGAGATACATAGAGTCCACAGGAACCAAAGAAATGCAGATGGATTCCCTCTGCCGAGGCCTAGAGAGCACGCCAGAACTTTGAGACCCACCCAGCTAGTTAAGTCCATGAAGAATTACTTTGACGGCACAGGAGATCCCTATGATCATGTGGCAGAGTTCAAGCAAGTCTTGAGAGCTGAACAAGTGGAAGATCTGTTCACGCAGTACAATGCCTTCGGTCTAACCCTTAGGAACACGGCACTTACATGGTTCCAGCCATTAGATGAGCGTCAGTTCAGGAGCATAGACCAACTCCTAGAGGCTTTCATTGTAGAGTTTTCTAAGAGTGGCATACGACACAATACTTCCTCATTAATCCACAGCTTCAAGCAAACCCCTCAAGAGACTGTGAGACTTGCAGGAAGAAGATTTAGGCAATACCTTGAAAGATGTCCTATTTCGGAGCTACCCACATCTGCTAAACAAGTAGCTTTATTCCTTGATGGATTGTTGAGTACGAAATTGAGATCCTATGTGTATCTGAAGGACCCTAGGACTATAGAAGAGTGTGTACGCATGTGCATTGACATTGAAGATAACCTAGGGGAAGAACTAGAGCTTTCCAAAATCTACAAAGATTCAGATAGTGCTTCTAGTCACTCTTCCACGCAGTCCACATCAATTGAGGAACTTGCCGAAAAGGTAGCTCAGAAATTAGGTGTATCGAGTAAACAAATCCCAAGGTTTGCCCCTGTGAAGAGGTGCTATACATGCGGTGGAGACCACATGGCAAATGTGTGTCCCATTATGGCTCAACCCCAAGTTAACCCTAGTAGCCAGTACTGCACCATAGAACGGAAGTACACAAACCACACCGCACAAGATTGCCCATACAACAAACAGGCAGTTAGGCAACCATACCCTCAGCCCTACCAACAAGGCAGATACCAGAACCAGTACCCTCCACCACCACAATATGCTAGACCCCAACAAACCTACCAACCACAATATCAGGCCCAACAGAGACCCCAACCGGTACTAGCTCAACAGCCCCCAAATCCTGCTAACGTGATTCCAGTAAAGTATGCTGTTGCAGAAGAAAACCTGAATAGGGCCATAGTACCTGTAACCCCATTGATCTCGGAAAATGACCCAAGTGACCATAGCTTTGATTCTACACATGTCGATAGTCCCCAGGCTTACTACATGCAGTCTCCAGAACATGGTGAGTCTTACTATAGTGAGGAACCAAGTGAACCTAGTTGGGAGTCAGATTACACGAACGTCATGTATGCAAACCCCAACCCCAGGCCTCAACCTAGGCAAGTAAGACCTCCATTCCCAAGAGGACCGTGCTACAGGTGCCAGGGAGATCATCTCATTCGTGATTGTCCCTTGCCCCCACCTACACAACCCCAGTCAGTGATTATCCAAGGCTTTTGCCAAGATTGTGGAAAAGAGCATCTTTTACGAGATTGCCCTAAGAACCCCAATAATATGCCAAAAATCACTCCTATCAATGTGATTGGGTTGGTTGTAGATTCTTCGGGAAGCGTCACTTCCACTGCACCAGTGCAGGTAGTCACCAGAGCTCAGGCTTTGCAGCAAAACCAAGAGACAAACCAGGGTAAGAACTCAGAGGCTAGTGAAACCGAGAGCATAACAAAGAAAAGGACTAGAGCATGGAAAGATAGTCGAGAAAGAATGAAACGACAATGGGCCAAAAAGATGAGTGAGCTTGAGGAAAGCATAAGAGAAACCAAAGCGAGGATAACTGAACTCACAGCTCAAACTCCCTCTCACATCACCCCGCCTCCACCACTCCCATCTCCATCCGACTCACCACCTTCCCCATCGCCTCATCAAATCCCACCACCCCCTAGAGTCGGATCAGTGTTAGCTGATCCCACCCCTGAAGACTTAGACATGATGCTTAAAGCATATCAGGCCAGAATCCAAGAAGGGCCAAACGTCACGGATCATGCCAAGTGCTATCCTAGAGCTGACCTAGAAATAGAAAGAACCAAACTATGCGCGAAAATGGTCGCATTGGCTCAGACTATGTTTGAAGCCAGTCGCCTTTTCAATTACTCGGGCTCAGCCAAGACGCAATTACACTTGGATGGATTCCTAGAAAAGTTAGAGAGGATAATTGCCAGATCTGACAAGGAAGAAAAAAATCAGGAGAGAGAAAAAGCAAGCAAAAACCTGAGCTATTCCCCATCGGAAGTTTATGCAGCCAATTCCACTCAACCGGACAACTTCCCCTCCTTCGAAAGAATAGAGAGGCCAATAGCACAGCCAGAAAAGGAACCTATCCCTCAAAGAAAGGAAAGGGCAAGAGAACGGGTGAGCCAGCCTCTTCAGGAAGCCCATGTGCCTCCTCAAGGAGCCCATCTTCCTCCCCAAAGGTCACAGGAGTCTCCCTTGAAAGCTTATGAACCCCCACAGGTAACCCACATTCCTTCCCAGAGAGCGTATGAGCCTGTGAGGAAAAGTAATAGCATAAGTAATCCTCCCCAAGAAGCTTGTGCTCCAGCTATCTATGAGAACGAGGAAAGAGCCAACGATAGAATAAGCCCTCCTTCCCAGGTAGCATATGTACCCAATTCTACGGAGCCAGACACTTCTTCTTCTATGAATCGGTTTGCACCAGACTTCCTACGAGAGATTCAAGAAGATAAATGGGATAACGAAAGTGAGGTCGCCCCTCCTTTTGAACTTGTGGACGATGCACACGACCAATTCCCACAAGACATCCCATCCATTTACGGGGAACATGAGAGTACTCAGTCTCACGAGAGATTGGACTTTGAGTCTAATTCCATACAAGAGCTACCCCACTTCACAGGCCCATGGGAAGCAAAGTCCACATGTATGAGGACACCCACAGTCATGGTAAGGAATGACAACTCAGTCATACCAAGGAACACGGAGGCAGTAACGAACACCAAGATGCAACGCGATTGCACTTTGGAAGGACTGCCTGAGAATAGACTAAACGCGCGGAAATATGCAGCCAGTCGAGTAACTGAAGTTGCAAAACCTCATTCCCGGGTAGGATCCCATAGGACAGTGCCAGAAATTCCCTTGGATAAGATAGGAGATATGTGCGAAGGTGAAGAAGGGAACACCTATCTTCCCATTACCTACCAGGACTACACCACAAAGGCAATTTTGGACTCAGGTGCAGGAGTTGCAATTGCCACCACCTCCTTATGGAAGCGTTGGGGCAAGCCAGCACTCAGGCCGACGAGAATGAAATTGCAGATGGCCGATGGCCACATAGAGAGACCCCTAGGATTGCTAGAAGGAATAACTCTCACCACTTGTGGTGTCGAGTTTGAACATAGTTTTGCTATCTGTGACTTCAATAAAAATCATGCCTATGAGATGATTTTGGGAAGGCCATTTATGCGACAATTGCAAGTGGTACAGGATTGGGGAACCAACTCCTTGTACTTGCAACACTTGGGTGTTACGACCAAAGTCAATCTCAAAGATTATTCTCACAGAGATGTCCCTCCTATCCAATGGAATCCCATCCATAGAGCCAAAGATGACACAGAATCTGTGCATTCCATAGGGTCTGGATCCTCATGGATGCATGAAGACACCCACTTATGGATGTGCAAGGTAGCAGTAGAAGAAGAGAAAAGAGAGAAAGCCAGAGAGGTAGGTGCGAAAGAAACCCATAGATCAATCCAAGACCCAGCCTATGCACCTGTAGTTTTTCCAGACGAAGAATTTGAACCTCACGGTTGGGCAGAAATCTTAGCAACAATGGACGTAGCCATCAACGAAGAACAATGGACACCTCACTGTGATGAGGATGGTTATGATATTTCAGTCTTCTCCATAGAGCCAATCATGGGAGAGGCAGTTCTAGAAGAATGCGAACCTAGCCCTGATGCATTTGAGGATGCAAGTGACTCCGATCTAGAGTCAATCATTATGGACCCACCATTTGCATCAGATGAAGAATACTTCCATGAGGTAGAATTTCAAACCCAGAGGCATGGAGAAATGACAAATGACGTAAGATTAGCAACACATGTGACCCCTAAGGAAGAAGGAAAGAAACGAAAGAAGAGAGAAGCCTTACCAGAAGAGGAAGAATCTTTGTTTGAGGTCCCAGAAAATTTTAAGAAGTATGAGATAGATGACAGGAGAGTCATGATAAGAATGCCTAAACGAGAGGCACAATCGGGAGAGGCCTATGATAACAAAGAAACCACCAAGAAAATAGTAGTGGCCCTAGAAGAAGGAGAGGAGAGATGCACGTATATAGGCCATGACCTGACAGAAGAAGAAGAGCACGAATTGATTGCCTTGCTAAGAGAATACAGAGATGTATTCGCTTGGAGTTACAAGGATTTGAAGGGTGTTGACCCGGACATATGCTCGCACACCATCCCCATGACCTCAGATGCCAAACCCTCTAAGCAAAAGCCATATACATATAACGATAACTATGCTGCTAAGATTAAGGAAGAGATAGATAGGCTGGTTGAAGCTGGATTTATCTATGAAATTGAGCACACTGAATGGGTATCCCCCATCGTAGTGGTGCCCAAAAAGAATGGCAGGCTGCGTGTGTGCATTAACTTGAAAAAGGTTAATGCCGCCACAATTCGAGATAACTATCCGCTTCCCATAACAGAGCATCTCTTAGAAAGAGTGGCAGGCAAGGAAGTGTACAGCTTCCTTGATGGATTTTCGGGCTACAATCAAGTAGCCATAGCTCCAGAGGATCAGCACAAGACAGCCTTTGCCACAGAATGGGGCATTTTTGCTTTTAGAGTAATGCCATTTGGGCTTACCAATGCACCAGCTACATTCCAGAGGCTGATGTGCCATGTGTTTAAGGAGTTCCTGAGGAAGAGTTTAGAAGTCTATGTTGATGACCTTTGTGCTCATTCCAATGTTAGACAAACTCATATTCCTGAACTCAGACAAATCTTTGACAAATGTAGAGAGTACCAAGTCTGCCTGAACCCAGAAAAGTGCGTTTTTATGGTTAGGCAAGGTAAGATTCTAGGACACATAGTGTCAAAGAATGGCATATCTACTGACGAGGAGAAAGTGAGAGCCATAGCAGAGTTACCTAGGCCAAAGAATGTCAAGGAAGTACAAGCTTTCATGGGGCATTGTGGCTATTATCGACGATTTATACACATGTATGCCGTCATTGCAAAGCCCATGTACGGACTTCTGACAAACTTTGAGTGGACGGATGAATGTGAGAATTCCTTCCAAGAACTTAAACGAAGATTATGTTCAGCACCAATCTTGACCACACCAGATTGGAATAAGCCATTCCATGTTCATGTGGATGCATCCAATTACGCTATTGGATGTGTACTTGCACAACCTACTGGTGAAGGCAATATGGATCTTCCAATTGCCTACGCCAGCAGACAATTGAATGCGGCTGAACGAAATTACACCACAACAGAGCGCGAAGGATTAGGCATGGTTTATGCAGTCAAAAAATTTAGACACTATTTGCTTGCAAATAAGTTTAAATTTTTTACGGACCATCAGGCATTGTTGTACTTAGTAAACAAGCCATGCAATACAGGAAGATTAGTGAGATGGTTTCTCTTGCTAATGGAATACGACTTCGAGGTCGTGGTAAGAAAAGGAAGGACTCATTTGAGAGCAGATCATCTCTCTAGGCTCACATCGGGAGAAGCCCCACAAGGAGTGCCAGATGACCTCCCTGATGCTTACTTGTTTAATCTGGAAGTTGTACCGCAGTGGGCCAAGCCAATCGTACCAGTATTGACCTACGGGCCTAACCATCCAGTGGTAAACACACGGAATAGAGAGGTTGTAAAAGCCCAAAAGTATCACATCATGGCCGGAAGCATGTACAAGCACACAGATCAAGGGATCTTGGCTTGTTGCGTAGAAGAAGATGAGTACGCTAAATGGTTACAATTAGCACATGTAGGTGCGTTAGAGCAACACCATTCGAAGCAACGAACTTTACAGACTCTAAAGAGATTCGGAGTGCACTGGCCAACTATGGAAGCGGATGTCCAAAAGTTGTGCAAGGAATGCCCAATCTGCTGCACTAAACCACCAGTGGAACATGCCACTCTCTATCAAATATCCATTGTGCCAGATTGGAGTGAACCTCTAGTATCATTCTTGCGGACAAACACATTCCCCCCAGACATGACTCTAGCTAGGAAAAGGAGTTTAGAACAAGAAGCCCTGGATTATTCACTCATAGGTGATAATCTATATAAGCGCGGTAAAGATGGTTACCTGAGACTGTGTGTCCATGAAAGTGAGTATCTTAAGATCTTAGAAACTGCTCACCAAGGTGTAGCAGGAGGACACTTTGGACCAGATCGGGTAATCAAGGCAATACTATTTGCGGGCTTTTGGTGGCCTACACTTCACATGGATGCACATACCTATGTGAAACGGTGTGATATCTGTCAAAGGACTCAGTATCCTATACGCAAAGATGAGATGCCACTGAAACCTATGATGGGTGGACGTGCATTCTCTAAGTGGGGAATAGACTTTGTAGGTCCTATTAACCCCCCAGCTAAGGGTTCTCATGCGGAATACATCATCGTGGCAACAGATTATCTCACCAAGTGGGTAGAGGTAAAAGCTACAACCAAGAACGATGCTCAAACAACGGCCAAATTCTTGTTCGAGAATGTATTCACGAGATATGGACTACCCATAGAGCTTGTAAGTGATAGAGGCACTCATTTCTTGAATGAAGTGATTGAAAATCTACTCCGAGAATTCTTGGTAATACACAAGAAGTCTGCCCCTTATCACCCTCAAGCTAATGGTCAAGCTGAGAGTACTAATAAGATTTTATGCAATGTACTGACAAAACTAGTGAACACTAAACGCTCTGATTGGGACAAACAGCTACACCATGCTGTTTGGGCATACCGAGTTGCCTACAAAACGGTACTCCAAGCCACCCCCTTTCAGATGGTATTTGGCCAAAACGCTGTGTTACCCTTGGACTTCCTGATCCCTACATTGAGAGTAGCACAAGAGCACGAATGGACAGGTCATGAGCTCTCCTCTAGGATCTTTGACCTTGAACGATTAGGGGAAACGAGACTGAGAGCCGCTGCAGGGATATACGCAGCCAAGAAGAGACAGAAGGCATACTTTGATGCCCACGTGAAGGATAAAGGCTTGAAAGCAGGAGATCTAGTTTTAGTCTACACACTAAAACAACACGCGAGGAAGCTAGAAAAGAGAGGCTACGGACCTATGATCATCAATAGGATCTCCACGAGCGGAGTAGTACAATTGGCCACATTAGAGGGTGATGTTCTCCCAAATTATATTAGCGGTTGCAGAGTCAAGTTGTATCAGGAACCCCTCACGGAGGAAATGCTCAGTCGACTCAACACTGCTAAGAAACGCAAAGAGGAAGAAAAGCGAGTTCGAGAAGAGGCTCAAGCTGAAGCTTTAGAACGCATCAGAAGGATGAGATTACGAAGGCAAGGTAGAGATCAGCCTGGAGCGAATGACTATGCAGACCAAGGATTTCCCATGGCCATGTGTGAAGTCGCAGGAACAAGCTCGCATAGGATAGTCGATAGACGTCCTTTCGTAACCCTAGATATAGGACAAGGAAAAAGTGCAAGGACTGTAAGAGCCTTGATTGACTCAGGTGCAGCCACTAGTGCTGTTAGAATGTCTTACTGTCAAGAGTTACAGTTAACCGTCCAACCTATGGAAGCATACCTCATAGGATTGGGAGGCGTGGAGACCCCTTGCATGGGCGAGGTGGAACTTCCCCTCTACATTCACGATGAAGCAATGACAGTTAAAGTACTAGTGTGTCAGGATGAGGATCTCACTGAGCCTCTTGTCCTGGGTCAAGATTGGATTTATGACCAAGCAGTCAATCTAAACCTAAGAAGTGGACTTCTCCAGGTTTGGGTCAATCATAGTCGAGTTACGGTAGAATTAGACAATCAAGCACTCAAGGAACTAGGAAAGGCACAGACTCCTGGTCCTTCCAGGGGTACACATGAAGATGACCATGCTGTTCTTGTCCAAAACTATGTGTTGCAGAGGAATGATATTCGCAAAAAAGGAGTCAGGGATGCAAAGGAACTCCCTTCTTTTCCAAAGGCTAGAAAGAGGCAGCAACCCAAGGTGGATCAGAGGCAGAAGAAGCAGGGTACTACCTATGTCAGCGATCAAAAGTACCTGCGCAGCAGAACAGCCCAGCAAATAGATCAGGTATGGGGGCGGAAAGGCGAACGACCAGTTGCACCACCGTCAACTACAGGGGCAAAGCCTCTTATTAGTGACCAACAACGCAACGCTAATAAGAGGTTTTTCAGAAAATCTTCTGCTAAAGTAAAATCTATTTGGGTGCCCAAGAAGTCGATGAAGGCAAGCCCACAATCAAGACAAATTTGGGTGCCTAAGGCTTGCTTGATGGCACAAATAGCTACGCTGAGGCCACAACTTAAACAGCATAACGCAGCGACGCATACTGCCAGATTTCACTCGTTCTCGACACTCATGTACACACCAAAACCCAAGAGCGTACATGTAATCAATTGTAAATGGGTCCCAAAAAGGCCTCATCTGCAAACCACAACATCGAGAAGGCTCTGTAGAGACTCTCCGAAACCGAAGGCAAAGCCCATTCACTGCATTTGGCAGCCTAGGGCCTGTAATAAACCCCCCGACCCCAATTTGTAAATTCATAACCCACTTACTAACTGCAATAGTTTCCTAGGACAACACAATCACTAACTACACACACTGCCTTCATGCACTTACTAACCACTAACTCACCATCCATCTCATGTTAATGTTGTAACGGGGACAACAACAGATTTATTTTGTCCAGTCCGATGTTAACACTTGGTTCTATATTCTCACAGAACCACTCAGCAAACAGGCCATGGCAGAAGTAGGTACCAGCTCTCAAGCCGGATCTGGTCCCCAGATAGTGGACATAGAAACACTTCTCCTTGAGCCACGCCTCACTGCAAGACCGCAAGAGCTTCGAGATGTGCATGTGTTCCCCATCCAGGATCCTCCTCAAGGACACACTTCTCAAGTAGGCAAGCATGCGCATTGGTTCAGTGATGTTGCTGGACCACTGGGCGATGGAACCTACTTCTGGGAAGCAGAATTGGAGTTCAATGGCAAATGGGGTCGATACCACTTTTTCACACGCGAATTTGAAAGCTACCAAAATGCTGAAGTCATGAGATCAGTTTGGGTCAAAGCAGGTGTGGAAAGTTATTTCAGGACTCACTTACCAAAGCCGGATTTTTTACGATGCTCTTATCTGATCAGTACCATCACGCCAAGCAGAGCCAAGGGCGGCGACAGCACCTTTGTGTTGCCATCACTGCTGCCGGGTAATGAGCTCAAAAGATTCAAGTTGAGCCTCAATCTGGTAAGAGAAGCGTTGGGTATGTACGGCATGCACATCCCAACAGAAAAGGAAACCATGGTCCCAGGTCGAATGAAGCACAAGGATCTGAATAAGTTGAAGGATATGGTAGCCATGACACCTACCATTGCGCTTCACCTGCGCACCATCATGCAACACTTCGCGTTTCCCGCCCAAGAACGATTCACAATGCCCCCGAAAAAAATATGGTTCAGTTTATATCTAGCAGAAACCGAAAGCCTGCCCATCAATGTGCCACACTGGATCATAGACCAGATCCACCTAGCGCATCAAAGGTGGAACAAAAAACAGAAGAATGTGCTCCACGGGTGTTGCGCTTTGACCAGAATAATCTATAGATGCTTGGCTTATGACGTGCCTGTTCAGCGGGCACTCGTATGGTCCCGAGTCCAAGAATTCCAAAGAAGACTATCAACAGCAGGCCCCCCATCCAAGAAGATGAGGGGGGGAGTCCAACTTCCCTGTGCTCAACCAAGAGGAGCTACCGCTACACCAGAAATCACTCCTCCCCAGACACGACGAGTTAAGCCATTCACAATCCGGTTACCAAGACCAAGCACGGAGGGGCCTAATCTGGTGTTTCCACCCATTCCATCCGATTTGGAATTTCCGCAGGGATTTACTCTTGAGGACCTCACAGATGAAGAAATTGCCAGATTAATCTATGACTCTAACATCGAAGCGGAAGCAGCGCGAGCTCAGGAACCACGACCCAAAACAACACCGGCCCCCACCCAACCACAAACTGTAGAAGTCGATGCCGAGGAACAAGAGGCAGGAGGAGATGAAGAAGAGGCCGACGAAGAACAACACCAAGAATATGACGAACTCTCCGAGTTAGCAAGTGCCCCAGCATATTCGGCACAAGTCAAGAGACTATATCGAACCATGCGACTGGTTCAGGAACAGCATAAGATGTCTCTAGAACAGGGCAAAAGACTCATGAACGACTTGCTAGCGGAGGAAGGTGTGGACGAGTTGTTCATTGAGTCCATGAACCTTCATGCCGACGCTGTAGGACTGGACGAGGCCATCCATGAGGCTATGGCCTACATCCACAGGTTTGAAAAAAGAGTTCCCGTTCGTCCCAGGAGGTCCGGGAAGCAAATTCACATTAATACATCAGCACCAGGCGAGTCAGCGCAAGCAGAAGAATATCACGAAGCACCGTTGTCACCACCATCCCCACCTCACACTACACAATCCACTCCACCACAGGGCACTAGCACTACCACATCCACTACCACTACCGTTGTCATGGGCATCCCACTCTCCCCGGGAATCCAAGTCGGGGGAGTCACCATGCCGACCTTCACCACCCTGTTCACCGATGTCACATCCACTCCACCCACGATTCCCATCTACACCGTCACCCAAACAGTTGACACGATGGAAACATCACCAGCCACAGCACCGCTCCCTCCCCCCATGCCACCATCACCCATACCTCCTCCACCCACATCTCCACTTACATCCACAGCATTCACCTCTCCCATTCCCGCCCCCATTCCCCCTGCATCTTCACCTTTCCCAGCATTATTTAATGTAAATAACATATTTTTTGCATTAAACCAATGTGTATATCAGCTCCAACATGAGAACAAAGCTCTGGACAACCGGTATCAGCAACTGAAACGCACCACCAGAACTTACAAACACAATTTCACATTCTACACACAGAAAATGCAGAACTGAATCAACGCTACGCGGCGCTTGAGCAGGCTCACCAAACCTTATCGGCAGCACCCCAACCATCGACAGAATCAGGTGCCAAACAACTAGAGGCTTTGCTCGAGGTATACCAAGCCGATAATCTCAAAGTTCGGCGTAACCTGGCACTTCTCAGAAAACACATGGCGGCCGCCCTTGAGGAAAACAAGAGACTGCAGCAGCAGAATGAAGCAAATCTAGAAGCTGCAATGGAAGGCTCTCCACACGAAATTGATCCAGAGCAATTTAAAGCTGTGCCCTCAGAGACAATGAAGACCATCTTGGACGGCTATGCCGATCTATTAGAAGCTCATGATGACTTGGAAAGGGAACGTGATGCGCTGCGCAATCAACTCCAAGAGCAACAGACAGTACCCAAAGTCACAGAAACGACCACGACTTCAGAAGAAGTCATGGCATTGAAAGAGCAGGTGGCCGAATTACAGGCAAGATTACTCACACATGAAAGGCAACCCTCTCCAGTGGTCGAACCTGAACCCGAGGATTTGGTACCCATCGAGGTAGATGAGACGTATGAGGAACCCTACGTTCCTATGCCAATGCCAGGTGGTGAGCAAACCGCAGAAGGAATGGATACGTTAGAAATCGAAGTACCTGAGTGGCTCCAAACACTAGAGAAAACGGCATCAACTCATGAAGATCGAGTGGCAGTTCAGATACAATCTATGGCAAAGATAGAGGACACTATTATTAAATCAGAATACTTCCGCAGCATGTCCCACCATAGATGGATCGGAACCAATGATGATCAATACGTGCCCTATTGTATACTCTTGGCGGACTACAATGCAGAAATCCAACATAAATGTGGCAAACCTCCAACGTTTGCTACACAATTTGGGCCAGATGACATCCCAGAGAGCGCTAAAAAAGGATCCATTCATCAACCCACTTGGAGGATCCGACTCCTCGAAACCTATCCGGAGATGGTTCGCACCTGGACGAATATGCCTCTTTTTATTAAATATAACCCTTGTTATGTTCCTGTACTCCGCAGACGCACATGGCCAGAGTTTACCATTGCAGTCAAGAATATCAAGGGATGCGCCAAATGGTTAAACTACGTCTATCTAGCACCCCCTCAAGGGCCTCCCACCGTCAATTACATGATCTCCACTATACGGCACTGGAGCCTCCGATTAAAGAATACCCCTGATGTAATGGCCCAGATGTGCATGAAAATTTTTGAGTTAATGCTTATTACATTCAGGACATTCAAGAATATCAAGGACCCACACTTCTCAGGCGTCGGATTCCTTACAGGAAACCAAGATTTAGTGTATGACATGAGCACCACTCCTTCCATAGAGGTGATATACGCTTGGCACGCCAGAATAAAATACCTCCCGGCCTGCTTTAAACAAACATTCGAAGAGATGTTCATAACAGGGTTCTGGGAATACCACTCAGAAATATTTGTACCCAGACCCTCACATCTCCTCCATTTATTTGCTGTGGAGCGAACCATTCACTCAGAGCAGTTACGGGTGCCACATCCAGAGGTCCCAGGGCCAGTCAATTGGGATGCATTGCTGACAGATCTAGCAAGGGGACTCAGGTTAGAAGAACACCACCTCGCCGCCGATGTTGTACAATACTACGTACAAAAAGCAGCTAGACAAGGGTCTGTCAGGGGCGACAGACGCGAGAGTGGGGGGGGTGTTGGCAGTAGCCTTGGTACATCAGGAACTACAAGACGTGAAAGTCAAAGAAGGGAGTCAGAGCGAAGGGACAGCACAAGCGAGCGAAGGGACAGCACAAGCAAACAGGGCAGTCAAAGAAGATCTGGCAAGTAGGCCAATAATTTTTCAAGACATTAACGCAAATCAGAGAGATGGACATGCAGGGAAGAAGAGCAAGTAGGGAGCTTGAAGATATGTATGGCAGATCACATGAAGAAATCCCTACAATAACAGTGATTTTTATCACTAAAATTCATTGTAAATCTCATTTCACATTTTTGTGGCTCCATTTTGTGCAAGCCAAGG
Source organism: Ceratopteris richardii (assembly GCA_020310875.1). NCBI lineage: Eukaryota > Viridiplantae > Streptophyta > Polypodiopsida > Polypodiales > Pteridaceae > Ceratopteris > Ceratopteris richardii. The sequence continues at coordinate 5,195,321 of CM035435.1, read as the reverse complement.
AGTCCTTGAGCTTGAGGAGCCTTAGAAGTAGTTGCGTACCAATTTTCATAATTTTTAGATCTCGTTTGAGCCCCCAAATAAGCCCTGGAACCTAATTTTTAACTAGGCCGGACACTAGGTCTGGACAGGGCCAAAAGCTAGTCAAAAACTATAAAAGGAGCTAGAGAGCTCATTTTTGAGGCTAGATTGTAATTGGAACGAACTTGTAAGAGCTTGTGAAAGTAATCTAAAGAACTCCATTGATTCTCTCTCTTTGTCTTGCTGTGTGTGCGCGTGTGTGTGTATGTGTGTGCATGCTTGTGTGCTTCTCACTCACGCACTTGTGCCGCCACTTGCTCGAGGTCTTCATACCATCCTCACGTCTTCCCGGATTGACATTAAAGGAGGTGCTACCCATCACTGAGCTACATATACTTTGGAGAAGGTTTGAGTAATGATTAGATCAAAACAGGTAAGTTTGCACTTCACTAGACTTGAAAACTTTCTATTTTGATCTTGATTCCTGCTCAGACTTTCACTCAGTGTGACCAGCACACTAACAATTGATCTAATTCCTTCTGGACATATTAAATTAGCTTAATAAGCTACCATTTTCAAGTGGAATGAGATAAAATGATGGACTATACTCAGAGAAAGATGTTTAGCAAAAAATAGTGTACCCCGACTTTTTAGGAATTCTGCAGACACAGACCAGTGTGCACTTCGATCGAGATTTCTCCGAGATGGCTGATCCTTTGACCTTGCGATTTTGTAGGCATGTAGTATGCTTAGAGCTGGTTCCAATGTGCTTTAAATCACTTGATTTGGTTTAGTAGATCCTGAGATATGCCCTGTTGAAATTGACAGACTTGGAGTAGATGACTTAGAGAAAACCAGAGATAGTGAATGTAAATCTTTCTATTAGTTCACATGCATGTACAATCTCATTGGCTTGATAGATGTAGCCTAATGAGTTGGAGATGTGTAGGCTATGGTGTAGCACTCACACACTCTATGATCAAGAGTATTAGCCTCGGGAAAAATGAAGGACACACGCGACTTTTTTCAATGTAACTTTCATAGGAGTTGGATGGTGATTTGAATTTGAATTCAAATCTATCTCCTAGAATCTTTCACCTAAAAAGTTGTTGAGATATTCCCTCAATCTTTCAACAACTTTTTTCACGACTCTAATCAAGTAGGTATGATTACATGAGATGCCAAGTCATTCTAGACTTTTACAAAAGAGTAAAATGGTAAGAAACTTTAAGCATAAGTTCCTATGGGTCTTTCCTTATGTAGAGTCTTCAAATCAAATGTCCTAGCCAAGTGTGAAGGCTTGTAATGCACCAACAGCTCCCCCTCAAGCCAAACACTTTGGCTTAAGTCTTCATCTTCTTCATCTTTAGTCTTCAATCACATCTTGCAATCCAATCATGGATTTAAATCTGCATAACTTGTTTCCGTCCAATGCTTTAGTGAGTAAATCTGCACATTGCATATTAGTAGACACATATGTCAATTGAATGTCTTTACTAAGTAGCTTCTCTCTCACATAGTGGTAATGAACCTCTATGTGTTTGGTTCTGGCATGATATATTGGATTAGCTGCAAGGTGAAGGGAGCTAGTGTTATCTCCAAATATGATTGGTGGTCCAGTGTATAGACCTAACTCTGTATACAAGAGCTTCAACCAGATAGCTTCTTGGGTGGCATTGGCAAGCCCTCTATACTCTGCTTCAGTGGATGACAATGCAACTGTAGGTTGTTTCTTGGCTGACCAAGAAATAGGCTTATCTCCTGCAAAACAAATGTATCCTGATGTGCTCCTCCTGTCATCCTTGCAACCTGCCCAATCTGCATCTGAGTATACTTTAATGTCAATATCTGATGTATAAGGAAAGTACAAACCATGGTTCTGAGTTCCCTTCAAATACTTCAAGATTTTATTTGCTGCCTCTAGGTGAGGTACCCTTGGCTTGTGCATGAATTGACTAAGCACACTAACTCCATATGCTATGTCAATTCTGGTCAAGGTAGCATAGTTCAAACTACCTACCATACTTTGATATCCTGTGATGTCTTGGACTTCTTCCCCTTCATGAGCACTTAGCTTTAGGTTGACCTCCATTGGAGTAGTAGATACTTTAGCATCCTGCAAGCCAAACTTCTTGACCATATCCTGTACATACTTCTTTTGAGTGATATATATACCTGAGTTGGTGTAGACTAACTCAAGACCTAAGAAGTACTTCAACAATCCAAGATCATTAATCTTGAATTCTTTCATCATCTGACCTTTGATGTGTCTAATCCCATTGACATCATTGCCTGTAATGATGATGTCATCAACATAAACACACAAGTAGATTACCTCTGTACTACTTCTCTTTATGAATAGAGAAGTATCAGCTTTGCTCATCACAAATCCTTGATCTAGGAGGTAGGTTGTCAACCTGTAATTCCATGCTCTAGGTGCCTGCTTCAAACCATATAGAGCCTTCTTCAATTTACAAACATAGTTTACCTTCTTGGGATCTTCATAGCCAGGTGGTTGTGACATGTAGACTTCTTCAGATATCCATCCATTCAAGAAAGCATTCTTGACATCTAATTGGTACATGTTCCAATTCTTGGATGCAGCTACACTCACCAATATTCTGATAGTTGGCATCTTAGCCACAGGAGAAAATGTCTCCTCATAATCAATGCCTTGGGTTTGTGCAAAACCCTTGGCTACCAACCTAGCTTTGTACCTGTTTATTGTTCCATCTGAATTCCTCTTTAGCTTGTAGATCCATCTGGATCCTATCACCTTCATAGAGTCTTTCTTGGGTACCAAGTCCCAAGTATCACTCTCCTTGAGAGCTTCCATTTCTTCATCCATAGCTCCTTTCCACTCTGGTTTGGTGATTGCTTCTTCATAAGTACCTGGTTCTTCATTCAACAAGTCCTTTGCAAGATATACAGAATGTTTAGTTACAAGTGATGTGTCATACCCAAATCTGATAGGCTTCTTCTTTTCTCTCTGAGATCTCCTCATTGCTTGAGTTGAGGATTCTGGTGTATCCTCTAGCTTCTTCATCTTCATCTTTCCTTTGGACTTCCATGCCTTGAATTCCTCAAGGTTAATTGTATCATCATCATTTGAGCTTGATTCATCTTTCTGAATTGGTTCCTCCTTGGTAAGCTTTGGGAAATCTTCTTCCATGTCATAGGGTAGACTAACCTTCCTGCATTCATTCTCATACCATGAGTCATTCTCATCAAAGATGACATCTCTGCTTACCTTGAAGCCTTTGTTTGTTGGGTTGTAGAATCTGTATCCCTTTTGGTTCAAATCATAACCAATGAAGATACATTTTTCAGCTTTAGGGTCTAGCGTTCCCCTTACCTGTGAGGGAATATGCACATAGGCTACACAACCAAAAATTTTGCAATGATCCAGAGAAGGTCTCTTACCATGCCAAGCTTCATATGGTGTCATGCCATCAAGGGATTTGGATGGCAATCTGTTGATGAGATAGGTGGCAATGGATACACTTTCTGCCCAAAGATAATTTGGCAACTTCTTCTCATTAAGCATAGACCTAGCTGTTTCTACTATGAGTCTATTTCTTCTTTCAGCTACCCCATTTTGTTCAGGTGAGTACCTTGTAGTAATCTCCCTTTTGATGCCTCTTTCCTGCAAGAAATCTTCAAACTCATTGGAGAAGTATTCTCCTCCACCATCTGACCTTAGCCTCTTCAAGCTTCTTCCTGTTTGGTTTTCAACAAGTGCAAGATACCTCTTGAAACAATTAAACACTTCATCTTTATGCTTCATAAAGTATAAGATGGTCCATCTGCTATAATCATCAATGAAGGACACATAATACCTTGAACCTGAAATGGAAGGGTCCTTGCTAGGTCCCCAAACATCTGTGTGCACCAAGTCTAGGTAGTCTTTATGCATGAAACCTTTTCTTGAATAGGGCAACCTGTGAGACTTACCAAACTGACATGCTCCACACTTGTAAATCATGTGTTGCTTGGATACATTAGGTATCCCAAGCACACATTGATCCCTGCACATTTGCTTTAGGGTTCTTTCACCTATGTGACCTAACCTCTTGTGCCATATTTCTAACTCTGAAAGTGTTTGATCCTTGTAATTATACAAAGCAATGTTCTTGGTATCTTCTAGCTCAAAAGTAAATAATCTACCTGATTTCTCCCCCTTGGCTATCCTTCTGAATCCATGTCTTGGGTCCTCCACATATGCTCCATGTTGTGTGAATCTGACCTGCAAACCTTTCTCCACAATCTGACCAACACTCATTAGATTCTTGGTGATGGTTGGTACATAGAGTACCCTGCTCAATAGGTTCTGGTTTCCATCACATGTCTTCACATTTCCAATCTTAACAACATAATGTTTAGTGTCATCACCTGTTTGTACCTGATGTTTGCCCTTGGGTTCTTCCAAATCAGAAAGTAGTGCCACATTGCCAGCTACATGGTTAGAACATCCTGAGTCAATATAAAATAAATGATCATCATTTGTACCTGCCTTGGAGGTCATATTCATGATCAATAGGGAGTCATCTTGCTCCTCTGTGTAATTGTTGTAGTCCCTTCTGTTTCTAAATCCACCTTGGTAGTTACCATTGTGGTTGTTGTTGTAATTGTTGTTGTATTGATTGTTGTATCCATTGTAGCCTTGGTGTTGGTTGAACCTGCCTCTACTTTGAGAGTATCCACCTCTTGAGTAGCCTCTTCCTCTCTGATTCTTGTAGTTCTTGTAGCATTCATCTGTGGTATGATTGGACAGTCCACAAATGTTGCATGGTGATGAGTTGTAGGGTCTCCCCCTACCTGACTTACCTCCTCTGCCTCTTCCTCTAGATGATCTACCTCTCCCTGCATAATTAGCTTGAGAGGTAGAGCCTTATTCATCCTGTTTCTTCCCTTTACCTTTATACTTAACTTTCTTATCAGTATAGAGAGCAGAGGGGTTGTTACCTTTTGATTGATCTCCTGCCTTTGTAAACTTTGCTTCATGTGTGAATAGTTGGCCCATGAGTGTTGTGAGATCTGGGGTATGCATGTCCATGTAGAGGTCCATTGCAGTGGTGAAACTTTCCCACTTATCATCTGCCTTGAGTCCATTTGTTACTTGCCTGACTATTTGCTCTTCTTCTATCTCCTCTCCAATGCTTGCTAATTGGTCTGCCACATCTTTAATCTTTGTCACATACTCTGAGACTGATTGCTTGGGCTGCTTCCTAAGGGTTGTGAATTCAATCCACAGTTGATTCTTCCTAGCCCTTGTGTTGGAAGAAAAGTAGTTTGACAAGGTTTCCCAAGTCTCTTGGGAAGTCTTACAATTCCTTACATGAGGTAAAAGAAAGTCAGATATAGAGTTAAGAAGGTAAGACCTTGCCAAAGCATCTTTTGCACACCATTGGTTGAGTCTTTCATGTTCATCCTTTGTGGGTAGTCCTCTAGTTTTGAATGAGGGCAATTCCTCATCTCCTAATATGTATCCAAATAAGCTCCTTCCTTGTAGATAGGTCTTCATCCTCAGAGACCAAGCTTGGTAATTGTTCCTGTCCAATTTGTCAATGAATGAAGGAAATCCATCTCCCATGTTTACCTTATTTGCTCTGATACCACTGTTGGGAGTGATGGTTGGATGCACTCAAGAGATTGAGTTGAAGCTGCTAGACCTGCTTTGCTTCAGCCCTCCTTTGCTTCAGATATGCTTAGTAGACTCCTTGAGCTCCCAAATGATACCAAAATATGCTATATATACTTTGGAGAAGGTTTGAGTAATGATTAGATCAAAACAGGTAAGTTTGCACTTCACTAGACTTGAAAACTTTCTATTTTGATCTTGATTCCTGCTCAGACTTTCACTCAGTGTGACCAGCACACTAACAATTGATCTAATTCCTTCTAGACATATTAAATTAGCTTAATAAGCTACCATTTTCAAGTGGAATGAGATAAAATGATGGACTATACTCAGAGAAAGATGTTTAGCAAAAAATAGTGTACCCCCGACTTTTTAGGAATTCTGCAGACACAGACCAGTGTGCACTTCGATCAAGATTTCTCCGAGATGCATGATCCTTTGACCTTGAGATTTTGTGGGCATGTAGCATGCTTAGAGCTGGTTCCAATGTGCTTTAAATCACTTGATTTGGTTCAGTAGATCCTGAGATATGCCCTGTTGAAGTTGACAGACTTGGAGTAGATGACTTAGAGAAAACCAGAGATAGTGAATGTAAATCTTTCTATTAGTTCACATGAATGTACAATCTCATTGGCTTGATAGATGTAGCCTAATGAGTTGGAGATGTGTAGGCTATGGTGTAGCACTCACACACTCTATGATCAAGAGTATTAGCCTCGGGAAAAATGAAGGACACATGCGACTTTTTCCAATGTAACTTTTATAGGAGTTGGATGGTGATTTGAATTTGAATTCAAATCTATCTCCTAGAATCTTTCACCTAAAAAGTTGTTGAGATATTCCCTCAATCTTTCAACAACTTTTTTCACGACTCTAATCAAGTAGGTATGATTACATGAGATGCCAAGTCATTCTAGACTTTTACAAAAGAGTAAAATGGTAAGAAACTTTAAGCATAAGTTCCTATGGGTCTTTCCTTATGTAGAGTCTTCAAATCAAATGTCCTAGCCAAGTGTGAAGGCTTGTAATGCACCAACAGCTCCCCCTCAAGCCAAACACTTTGGCTTAAGTCTTCATCTTCTTCATCTTTAGTCTTCAATCACATCCTGCAATCCAATCATGGATTTAAATCTGCATAACTTGTTTCCATCCAATGCTTTAGTGAGTAAATCTGCACATTGCATATTAGTAGACACATATGTCAATTGAATGTCTTTACTAAGTAGCTTCTCTCTCACATAGTGGTAATGAACCTCTATGTGTTTGGTTCTGGCATGATATATTGGATTAGCTGCAAGGTGAAGGGAGCTAGTGTTATCTCCAAATATGATTGGTGGTCCAGTGTATAGACCTAACTCTGTATACAAGAGCTTCAACCAGATAGCTTCTTTGGTGGCAATTGCAAGCCCTCTATACTCTGCTTCAGTGGATGACAATGCCACTGTAGGTTGTTTCTTGGTTGACCAAGAAATAGGCTTATCTCCTGCAAAACAAATGTATCCTGATGTGCTCCTCCTGTCATCCTTGCAACCTGCCCAATCTGCATCTGAGTATACTTTAATGTCAATATCTGATGTATAAGGAAAGTACAAACCATGGTTCTGAGTTCCCTTCAAATACTTCAAGATTTTATTTGCTGCCTCTAGGTGAGGTACCCTTGGTTTGTGCATGAATTGACTAAGCACACTAACTCCATATGCTATGTCAATTCTGGTCAAGGTAGCATAGTTCAAACTACCTACCATACTTTGATATCCTGTGATGTCTTGGACTTCTTCCCCTTCATGAGCACTTAGCTTTAGGTTGACCTCCATTGGAGTAGTAGATACTTTAGCATCCTGCAAGCCAAACTTCTTGACCATATCCTGTACATACTTCTTTTGAGTGATATATATACCTGAGTTGGTGTAGACTAACTCAAGACCTAAGAAGTACTTCAACAATCCAAGATCATTAATCTTGAATTCTTTCATCATCTGACCTTTGATGTGTCTAATCCCATTGACATCATTGCCTGTAATGATGATGTCATCAACATAAACACACAAGTAGATTACCTCTGTACTACTTCTCTTTATGAATAGAGAAGTATCAGCTTTGCTCATCACAAATCCTTGATCTAGGAGGTAGGTTTTCAACCTGTAATTCCATGCTCTAGGTGCCTGCTTCAAACCATATAGAGCCTTCTTCAATTTACAAACATAGTTTACCTTCTTGGGATCTTCATAGCCAGGTGGTTGTGACATGTAGACTTCTTCAGATATCCATCCATTCAAGAAAGCATTCTTGACATCTAATTGGTACATGTTCCAATTCTTGGATGCAGCTACACTCACCAATATTCTGATAGTTGGCATCTTAGCCACAGGAGAAAATGTCTCCTCATAATCAATACCTTGGGTTTGTGCAAAACCCTTGGCTACCAACCTAGCTTTGTACCTTTTTATTGTTCCATCTGAATTCCTCTTTAGCTTGTAGATCCATCTGGATCCTATCACCTACATAGAGTCTTTCTTGGGTACCAAGTCCCAAGTATCACTCTCCTTGAGAGCTTCCATTTCTTCATCCATAGCTCCTTTCCACTCTGGTTTGGTGATTGCTTCTTCATAAGTACCTGGTTCTTCATTCAACAAGTCCTTTGCAAGATATACAGAATGTTTAGTTACAAGTGATGTGTCATACCCAAATCTGATAGGCTTCTTCTTTTCTCTCTGAGATCTCCTCATTGCTTGAGTTGAGGATTCTGGTGTATCCTCTAGCTTCTTCATCTTCATCTTTCCTTTGGACTTCCATGCCTTGAATTCCTCAAGGTTAATTGTATCATCATCATCTGAGCTTGATTCATCTTTCTGAATTGGTTCCTCCTTGGTAAGCTTTGGGAAATCTTCTTCCATGTCATAGGGTAGACTAACCTTCCTGCATTCATTCTCATACCATGAGTCATTCTCATCAAAGATGACATCTCTGCTTACCTTGAAGCCTTTGTTTGTTGGGTTGTAGAATCTGTATCCCTTTTGGTTCAAATCATAACCAATGAAGATACATTTTTCAGCTTTAGGGTCTAGCTTTCCCCTTACCTGTGAGGGAATATGCACATAGGCTACACAACCAAAAATTTTGCAATGATCCAGAGAAGGTCTCTTACCATGCCAAGCTTCATATGGTGTCATGCCATCAAGGGATTTGGATGGCAATCTGTTGATGAGATAGGTGGCAGTGGATACACTTTCTGCCCAAAGATAATTTGGCAACTTCTTCTCATTAAGCATAGACCTAGCTGTTTCTACTATGAGTCTATTTCTTCTTTCAGCTACCCCATTTTGTTCAGGTGAGTACCTTGTAGTAATCTCCCTTTTGATGCCTCTTTCCTGCAAGAAATCTTCAAACTCATTGGAGAAGTATTCTCCTCCACCATCTGACCTTAGCCTCTTCAAGCTTCTTCCTGTTTGGTTTTCAACAAGTGCAAGATACCTCTTGAAACAATTAAACACTTCATCTTTATGCTTCATAAAGTATAAGATGGTCCATCTGCTATAATCATCAATGAAGGACACATAATACCTTGAACCTGAAATGGAAGGGTCCTTGCTAGGTCCCCAAACATCTGTGTGCACCAAGTCTAGGTAGTCTTTATGCATGAAACCTTTTCTTGAATAGGGCAACCTGTGAGACTGTAGCTCAAGCGTAAGCACCACCTCCTTTACTTGTCAATCCGCAGAGACGTGAGGACCGGTATGAAGACCACGAGCAAGTGAAGGCACAAGTGCGTGAGTGAAAGCACACAAACATGCACACACATACACACACACGCGCACAAAGTAAGATCAAAGAGAGGAACAATGGAAAGCTTAGATTGCAAAAGAGTTCTCTTACAAAAGTTCTATTCTCTAACAAGCTAACCTCAAAAATGAGCTCTCTAGCTCTTTTTATAGTTTTTTGACTAGTTTTGGCCCTGTCCAGACCTAGTGTCCGGCCTAGTTAAAAATTAGGTTCCAGGGCTTATTTGAGGCTCAAACGAAGTCTAAAAATTATGAAAATTGGTACGATGGTACTTCTAATACTCTTCAAGCTCGAGGACTCCTCGGCTTGAACAAAATGGAGTTACTAAAAATAGATAATGGTATTTACAATGGTTTCTAGTGATGAAAATCACTATTTTTGTAGGGGATTCTTCTTAAAATTTGACATACACTTCTTGGAGCTCCCTACTTGCTCCCTTTCCTCGTGTGTCCACCTTTTGATGTGCTTCCATGCTTTGTCCTTGACTTTGAGCTTCAACACTCCCCCCCCTCTCGAGTCTGTCGTCCCTGACAGACCCTTGTTGGAAGGGCTGTTCTGTGTAGTGCTTTGAGAGGTGGTGTCCATCCGTTGTATGAGCTAGTTCCTTGGATTCCAGCAAGAATGTGTCGTTGTGAGCTTTCAAAACTGCAAGTTGCTCAGAAGAGGTTGTCAAGAGTGATTTGGAGCAACTACTGGCTTCAATTTGCTTCCGAGATATGGATGTTGTTCCCATGATGTCTGCTAGCTCTTTTAAAGATGATGTTGAGAGCATTCATGCCAACTACTCATAACCCATAATGAATGATGGGTAAGTGTGTTCGTGCCTGGGTTGAAAAAAGTATGTGCCTTGTGCACGGCCTTGTAATGTAGCCCTACGCATGCTTACTTGGAAAATGCATTGGAAGAAGTATGGTGCAAAAATTGCGGGTCTTGAGCTAAGTGCTCAAGGGTATGCTGACGAAGAGGTTTCCTAAACTATCATGGTTATGGTGTTTCCAGAGTAAAGATACTTACCATGGCGAAGGTTGATGGATGTTTGCCTCTTCGTGTTGTACACTCGGCCTTTGGGATGGAACCTTGTTGATGAATGTCCATGTTGATTGTCCACTGATGAGATCTTTTGAGTGGTGGATCCCCTCTCCTCTTTTCAAAGCAACATTTGTCACTAACAATGTGCATTTCTGAGCTTGGGCTCATGCACGTTCACTTCCCTATATTGACACTCAGAGGAATATTGGACACGTGCCGGTTTCTAAGAGATTACCATGCTGATTGACATAGACCATTCACCAGTGCTACTGTTCCATACTGGTTCAAGAAATACTGAGAATTGAATTGCTTTATATTCCTTGGCAAGCAACATCGGGTAACTACACCAAGCTGAGTTTCACATATTCTCTTTAGCTCACCATATGCAGGAGTCTTCTCCTCCAGAACTACCTTTTGTAGATATCTCCTTGGATGCTCTGGTACATGAGGTAGTTAAGCATCACTCAAGTTGCGGACCTTCAAGCTCTTCATTCCTACCATGGTAAGAGAAAATCATAGTTGTAGATGCCATGTTCATGCCAAATGCTTGTCCTCTACCAGATAAGGCAGCAATAATCTCACTGCTGGCCGAGACACACTGCGATCCAAATTGATAAATGCCTAGTAATCAACAGTTCCACCTTCAACTAAGCATGACTCATTCATGTTTCATAAGCCAAACCTGGGAACAAGCTCTCTCCCACTTTTTTTTTTTTTTTTTTTTTTGAGAAAAAGGATATCACAAAACAAGAACACAAAAGTTAGTATCAATAGAAATGTTCGACATATGTCACTGTGCTCTTGTGCATGGGATTCTCAAGTGTGTCTATGCACGGCTGTGTAATGTGGCCCTACATTAATGCATACTTTGGAAATGCATGACCTAAATGGTGCAAAAGACAGGGTTGTGCAAGGAGCACATGGTTGTTGCTCGTTCGAGGCTTTCGATGTTATTTGTGGAGGTTGATGCCGACCTTGGTGGAGGTATCCATTGAGTCTCGAACTGATGTAATCCTCCTTATTGGAGTCCATTTTAGAACATCATTTGGCACTGTAGAGGTCACTTCAGGCGTCTTTCTCTTTGGATGCTTTCTGAACTGTGGTATCCAGTGTGGTTGATGCTTTGGTTCGGTGGAGGCTACTTGCACTTTTGGCTTCCAAACCCATATCCTTTTTGCATGTCTTCCTACTAATGTTGAAGAGCTGATTTGATCTTCCTTTGGTCTCTGTACGTGGTTCTTACCCTTTTCTCTTTTTGGCTTCTTTGTTGAAACCTTTTGCATGTGGGAGAACAAAGGTTGTTGTGGGTGTAGGATCTTCTTAGGTACCCACATCTGTAATTGCCCTTGTTGAGCTGCAGCTAACTTCTTAGGCACCCAAACTTGTTGGATATCTTGTGATGGAGCTTGTCTGAGCTGCTTCCTTCGTCTTCTGGCCTGGTTAGTGTGCATGGATGGGATTTGTGGGGGTAAGGCTGGCGGTTGCTCTCCTTTGCGTACCCAGATCTGCTTCATGCCCGGAACCGCTTTTTTATCGAATGGTGTCTTTCTATTTGATGTAGCAGTTGTCGTGAACGGTTGTGTTTGCTTGTGTGGTGGGCTCACTATTGTGGCTACTTGAGTCTTTGGAGAAGAAGAAAGATCCACCCGCCTTCGAACCTGGTCTTCCACGATTGACTCCTTCTGCATCATAGAGCTTTTGACACATACAACATCTTCTTTCATATGATTAGTCTTGGAAGAACTAAGAGAGCGTGTGGTGCCATGATCTAGGAGCATGCAGTTCTCTAATTCTAATGTAATGCATTGTTCATGTACCCAAACTTGAAGAATTTGACTTCTTAGGTTTAAGTTAACTGCATGGTCATAGATCCAATCTTGACCCAAGACAAGTGGTTCTGTAAGGTTCTCATCTTGACATACTAGCGCTTTGACTTTCATTGGAGCATCTTGAAGGTAGATGGGAAGTTCCACCTCGCCCAAACAAGGGGTTTCCACACCTCCCAATCCTATGAGATAAGCTTCTATGGGATTGATGTTCAACCCCAAGTCTTGGCAGTAGGAAAGTCTAACTGCACTACTTGCTGCACCTGAGTCAATCAATGCTTTCACCGTCCTTGCACCCTTCCCTTGTCCTATCTCTATGGTCACAAAGGGTCTTCGGTCAATGACCTGAGAAGTCGCAATGCCTGACTTTTGACACATATCCATGTGATATTTTGGGGCTTTTGAGTTGACATCTAGGCCTAATCGCCTTAACTTATTTCGCCTAATACGCTCTCTGGCCTCTAGCTGTGCTTCTTCTCTCACTCTTAACTCTTCTTCTTTTCGCTTCTTAGCAGTGTTGAGTCTCATTAGCATATCCTCAGTAAGAGGTTCTTGATATAGCTTGACTCTGCAGCCACTAATATAGTTTGGCAAGATATCTCCTTCTAGAGTGGCCAACTGAACTGCACCACTAGTGGAAATTCTATTAATGATCATGGGTCCATATCCTCTTTTTTCCAACTTACGGGCATGTTGTTTTAGTGTGTATACCAACACTAGATCTCCCTCTTTCAATCCCTTATCCTTGATGTGTGCATCAAAGTATGCCTTTTGCCTCTTCTTTGCAGCGTAGATGCCTGCTGCCGCTCGTAGCCTCGTTTCACCCAAGCGTTCGAGATCAAAGATCCTAGAGGACAATTCATGCCCATTCCACTCATACTCTTGTGCAACTTTTAAGGCAGGGATTAAGAAATCTAATGGTAGCACAGCGTTCTGTCCGAAGACCATCTGAAATGGGGTGGCGTTGAGTACCATTTTGTAGGCAACTCGATAAGCCCAAACAGCATGATGAAGTTGTTTGTCCCAATCAGAGCGTTTATTATTCACCAGTTTTGTCAATACGTTACAGAGGATCTTATTGGTACTCTCGGCTTGTCCGTTGGCTTGTGGATGATAGGGGGCGGATTTCTTATGTATCACCAAGAATTCTTGGAGAAGATTTTCAATGACTTCATTCAAGAAGTGTGTGCCTCTATCGCTCACCAACTCTATTGGTAGTCCATATCTCGTGAACACATTCTCGAATAAGAACTTAGCCGTAGTCTGAGCATCATTCTTTGTTGTGGCTTTGACTTCTACCCACTTTGTAAGGTAATCTGTGGCTACAATGATGTACTCTGCATGTGAGTTTCTAGCTGGGGGGTTAATAGGACCTATGAAGTCTATGCCCCACTTCGAAAATGCACGTCCTCCCATCATTGGCCTCAAGGGCATCTCGTCTTTTCTCACTGGATATTGTGCACGTTGGCATGTGTCACATTTCTTCACATAGGTATGTGCATCCATATGAAGAGTGGGCCACCAAAGTCCTGAGAATAGAATGGTCTTGATCACTCGGTCAGGACCAAAATGTCCACCTGCAACACCGCTGTGTGCAGTTTCTAAGACTTTCAAATAATCTGATTTGTGAACGCACAGTCTTAAGTAACCATCTTTGCCTCTTTGGTATAGGTTGTCTCCTACTAGGGCACAGCCTTGAGCCTCTTGCTCCATGCTTCTTCTTCTTGCTAGACTAGCCTCTTTGGGTAATTTTCCCGATCTCATAAACTCTACCAATGGAGCACTCCAATCTGGAATTAATGACACTTGATAAAGGGTCGCATGCTCCACTGGGGGTCTCTCTCTGCACCTTGGACAATTCTTAATCCACTCATGTATTTCTTTGTCCATGCTAGGCCAATACACTCCTAAACGCTTTAGATTCTGCAATGTTCGTTGTTTAGAATAGTGATTTCCTAGCAATCCTTCATGAGCTTGCTGCAACCAACTATTATGTTCATCATCCTCGACACAACAAGCTAATACGCCCTCCATATCTTGTTTGTACATGCTTCCTGCTAATATGTGATATTTTTGTGATTTTACAATTTCTTCTTGTGATGTTTTCACATTCTTATTTGCAGGGCCAAAGGTTAGGACTGGTACCAACTTATTTGCCCATTTAGGAACAACTTCTAAATTGAACAGATAAGCATCTGGTAATTCGTCAGACACTCCTTGCGGTGACTCTCCTGAAGTGATGCGAGAAAGGTGATCTGCCCGAAGGTGGGTTCTACCTTTCCTGACAACAACTTCAAAGTCATATTCCATTAGTAAGAGGAACCATCTTACTAAGCGTCCAGTATTGCAAGGTTTATTGACCAAATATAACAAAGCTTGATGATTAGTGAAAAACTTGAACTTGTTGGCCAATAAATAGTGTCTAAACTTCTTCACAGCATATACCATGCCTAAGCCCTCTCGCTCAGTTGTGGTATAGTTCCGTTCAGCTGCAGTGAGCTGTCTACTAGCATATGCTATGGGCAAATCTAAGTTTCCTTCACTTGTGGGTTGTGCTAGCACACATCCTATGGCATGATTGGATGCATCCACATGGACATGGAATGGTTTATTCCAATCAGGAGTGGTGAGTATTGGTGCCGTGCACAAACGTTTCTTCAGTTCGTTGAAAGAATTCTCGCATTCGTCGTTCCACTCAAAATTAGACAACAAGGCATAAAGGGGTCTAGCTATGATCGCGTACATGTGGATAAACCTACGGTAGTATCCACAATGGCCCATAAAGGCTTGTACCTCTTTAATATTCCTTGGCCTTGGTAGCTCCGCTATGGCTCGTACCTTATCTTCATCTGTTGAGATTCCATTCTTAGAAACAATATGACCTAAGATTTTACCTTGACGCACCATAAACACACACTTTTCTGGGTTTAGACACACTCGATATTCTCTACACTTGTTGAAGATTTGTCTGAGCTCAGGGATGTGAACCCTTCTTTCTTGGGAATGAGCACATAAATCATCCACATACACTTCTAAGCTCTTTCGCAAGAACTCTTTGAAGACATGACACATGAGCCTTTGGAATGTTGCAGGTGCATTGGTGAGCCCAAATGGCATCACCCGAAATGCAAAGATTCCCCACTCTGTAGCAAAAGCTGTTTTGTGTTGATCTTCTGGGGCAATGGCTACTTGATTGTAACCTGAAAATCCATCAAGGAAGCTATAAACTTCCTTGCCTGCAACACGCTCCAATAGGTGTTCTGTGATTGGAAGTGGATAACTATCTCTAATCGTAGCGGCATTAACTTTTTTAAGGTTAATACACACTCGCAACTTCCCGTTCTTCTTGGGTACCACAACAATGGGGGACA
Organism: Ceratopteris richardii; assembly: GCA_020310875.1. Taxonomy (NCBI): domain Eukaryota; kingdom Viridiplantae; phylum Streptophyta; class Polypodiopsida; order Polypodiales; family Pteridaceae; genus Ceratopteris; species Ceratopteris richardii. The sequence continues at coordinate 5,179,656 of CM035435.1, read as the reverse complement.
CCCATTCGGTATGCTCAATCTCATAGATGAATCCAGCCTCAATCAACCTATCAATTTCTTCTTTGATTTTGGCTGCATAGGTATCATTATATGTGTAGGGCTTCTGTTTGGTGGGCTTAGCATCAGCAGTCATGGGGATAGTATGAGAGCAAATTCTTGGATCTACCCCTTTCAAGTCTCTATAGTGCCATGCAAACACATCCCTATATTCCCTTAATAGAGCTATGAGCTCCATTTCTTCTCTTGCACTTAGGTCATCTCCTATATATGTGCATCTCTCTTCGTTCTCTTCAATGGTCACTACAATCTTCTTGGTCTTTTCTTTATTATCATATGATTCTCCTATGATGGCCTCTCTCTTAGGCATTCGTACCAAAATTTTGCGGTCGTCAACTTCATATTTCTTGAAGTTTTCTGGTACTTCAAACAATGATTCCTCCTTTTCTTGTTTCACTGCTTTTCTTTTCTTTTTCTTTTGACTACTCTCACTTCCATCCTTTGAGTTTACTGTTTTAATACTTGTGAGAGGTTCTTCTTCTTTCTGGGTGAACACTCCTATATCTTCTAGATAGTGCTGCTCTGAGTTAAAGCAACTATCCATCACAATAGACTCCAGATCATCGTCATTCTCTTCTTCTTCTATGACATCACTAGGGTCACATTCTTCTAGCAAGGGTTGACACATGAACACTGAGATATCATAACCCTCCTCATCACAATGAGGTGTCCACTGTTCCTCATTGACAGCAATGTCCATGGTGGCTAAGATTTCTGGCCAGCCATGAGGCTCAAACTCCTCATCTGGAAAGATCATCGGTGTGTAGGCTGGGTCTCTAACTGGTCTATCTCCTAGTGAAGTTCCTTCTTCCCTTGCCTTTAAACGTTTTTCCTCTTCCTTTGCGACTTTGCACATCCACAAATGAGTATCTTCATGCAGCCATGATGGATCAGGTGAACTTTCAGAATGCACAGAGATGGAATCTTCTTTCACTTTGTGGATAGAATTCCACTGTAGGGGTGGTACATCTCTGAAGGTGTAATCCTTCAAATTGACCTTGGTGGTAACCCCTAAGTGCTGTAAGTACAAGGAGTTAGTTCCCCAATCCTGTACTATTTGCAATTGTCGTAGGAAGGGTCTTCCTAGGATCATCTCATAGACATTATTTTTCTCAAAGTCACATATAGCAAATGTGTGCTCAAACTCTACACCACAAGTGGTTAGAGTGATCCCTTCTAGCAATCCTAGAGGTCTTTCAAAATGACCATCAGCCATTTGAAGCTTCATTCTAGTTGGTCTTAATGTGGGCTTGCCCCATTGCTTCCACAAGGAGGTGGTCGCAATAGCAACACCAGCACCTGAATCTATGATTGCTTTGGTTGTGTAACCTTGGTAGGTGATTGGAAGATAAGTATTACCTTCTTCACCCTCACACATGTCCCCTATTTTGTCTAGAGGTATCTCTGGTACCCTTTGCTTAGAGCCTGCTTTTGGCATATTGGACTCAAGTTCTGGGACCTGATCCTTCACATGATTCCATAACTCAGGTTTTGCTTTGAGCAACTCTTCTACAGTGAGATGACACTGAACCTTAGTGTTCTTCACGACATCCGTGTTCCTTGGAACCACTGAGTCTTCATTTCTTACTAGTATTGTGGGAGCTCTAATCTGGAGTGATTCAGATTCCCATGGGCCTGGAAATTGAGGCAGTTCTTCTAAGGTATTAGATTCAAAATCTAATCTTTCGTCTTCTTGTTCTGCTTCATCTTCGTAAATAGATGGAATGTCTTGGGGAAATTGATCATGAAGATCATCAATCTCAGGAATAGGAGGGGAATTACCCTTCTCCTTGGCCCATTTCTCCTCTTGTATTTCCCGTAAGAACTCTTGAGAGTACTGTTGAATAGAAGGAGGTATTCCAGCATCCGTGGAATTAGGAACATAAGCTCCCCTTGGTGGTGAGCTTCCTCTTTCAATAACTGGTTGAGCCTGTGGAGGTAAAGAAACTTGTGGTTTGTTTACCAACTGCTCTAATCGTTCTAGTAAGCCCTGGAAATGCAAATCCGATTTGATAGAGTTTGTCTGATTGAACTTTTGACTAGTCTCAAGTATGGCTTGAGCTTGTTCTACCATTTTCATGCACATTTTCATCCGTTCAATCTCTAAATCTGCTCTAGGGTAACTCTTGTCTAGGTTTGCCGCTGTAGGCCCTTCTTGAAGTCGAGCCTGGTAGGCCTTGAACATCATGTCCAAGCCTTCTGGGGTTGGATCTGCAAGAACAGACCTTGGTTGCGGTCTATTTACACTGGGTGGTGGGGTGGGATGAGGTGGAGTGGATGGAGTTTCGGCATGCGAGGGGCTTTGAGATGCAATGTCTTCTATTTTTGTTTTCGCTTCTTTTAAGCTTTCTTCTAGTTCCGATAACTTTTTATTCCACTTGCGATTGGCCTTCTCTCTGGTATCCTTCCATGTTCTTGTTTTCCTCTTACTAGGCTCTCCCGATTCACTCGACTCTGATTGTTCTACTGGTTTATCCTGTTTTAAGGCTTGTGCTCTAGTGACAGCTTGTATAGGAGCCACATTGCTACTACTTGAACTTGGATCTGCCACTAAGCCTACCACATTAATGGGTGTAATCTTGGGTGCACTAGAGGGGTTTCTTGGACAATCTCTGGGGAGATGGTCTTTGCCACAATCAGGACAAAAAGCCTGTATTGTGATAGCCTGTCCTTGACTCGGAGATGGTGGGTGGGGACAGTCACGAATGAAATGGTCACCATGACATCTGAAACAAGATCCTCTAGGGGCTTGTGGTCTCATTTGTCTCAACTGGGGCCTAGGGTTAGGATTTGTGTACATGACATTGGAGTATTCTGGCTCCCAATTTTGCTCCATAGGCGGTGCCTCATATTGATACGAGTAAATCTCACTATGTTCAGGTGACTCTGTGTAATAAGCATGTGGACTACCTTCATGGGAGTAGTCTGAACTATGAGCATGAGAGTCATTATCTGGTATCAATGGGGTTAGTGACACCAAAGCTCTATTTGGATTTTCCTCTCCCACAGCATACTTGACTGGAATCACGTTGGCTGGAGCTGGTGGTTGGTTTCCCAAGACAGGTTGTGGCCTATATGGTACCTGATATTGCTGTTGTGGTCTATAATATGGCTGTTGGTATTGGTTCTGATACCTACCTTGTGGATAAGGTTGCTGATAATTCTGTCTAACAGCCTGCCTATTGTAGGGACATTCTTGAGCCGTATGGTTTGTGTACTTCCTTTCAATAGTACAATAGGGAGCATTCCTTTCTCTAATATTTTGGTTTTGCGTTGGGCATACGTTAGCCATGTGGTCACCTCCGCAAGTATAGCACCGATTCAATGGAGTGACTCTCTGTGTTTGTTTATTTTGGACTCCCAGCTTCTTGGCAACTTGCTCAGCTATCTCTTCTATTTCTGTGGAGATCTTTGAAGTATGACTAGTAGAACTATCCGAATCTTTGTAGAGTTTGGACAATCCTAACTCCTCACCCAAGTTATCTTCTATGTCTATGCACGTCCGCACACACTCTTCTATGGATCTAGGATCTTTCAAGTACACATATGATCTTAACTTGGTGCTCAGTAAGCCATCTAAGAACAAAGCCACTTGTTTGGCCGGAGTGGGTAACTCTAGAGCAGGGCATCTTTCTAGATACTGTCTGAATCTTCTACCTGCTAGTCGCACTGTTTCTTGGGGAGTCTGCTTGAAGCTGTGGATCAAGGATGATGTGTTATGCCTGATACCACTCTTGGAAAATTCTACAATGAATTCGTCTAGCAGTTGACCTATATCGTGATAGCTGCTTCTACTCAATGGTTGAAACCAAGCTAAGGCAGTGCCCTTAAGGGTCAAACCAAATGCCTCGTACTGGGTGAACCAGTCCTCAATTTGTTCGGCTCTCAGCACTTGTTTGTACTCGGCCACATGATCATAAGGATCCCCTGTCCCATCGAAATAGTTCTTCATTGCCTTGATCACTTGAATGGGTCTAAGGGTTCTTGGGTACTCTCGGGGTCTAGGCAATGGAAAATCCTATTCATCTCTTTGTTGCCTATGTGCTTGATGTCTCTCTCTTTCAGGTCTTTCATTTTCAAATCCTGCTCTATTCCTGCCCACGGTGTGTGCAAAACTTACCTCAGGTCTCTCTCTAGTTCTTCCTCTCTGGGCTTCATGAGCGTGGGATGATCCTACTCCTTGGAGGCCATGGGAAACATTGGATCTTGGTGGAGGGAAAATCAATTCATTCTTCCAAGTATATGCATGTCTATCATGTTCTGTTACTAAGAAAATTTTCTCTGATGTGTTATCCAGGTAGACAACCTTTCCTCGTATCTCTGGATCCTTGAACTCGTAGATGATGACTATGCCCAATTGGCTAGGTTGTTCTGGCTTGAATCTCCAAAAGGCTTCCTCTGTTTCTCTATTCAAAAATAGTTCTATGCTTTTGTTGTCTTGAGGGATCCAGTCTGGAGTGATCACTCGGGTCAAAACTGACTTGCCTCTAGGAGTCTGGGGTCCTTGTCCTATATTTCCTTGTTCTAGGTCTCCTATCTCATTCTCATGAATGATATTTCCAAACTCATCGGTCCTATCTGGTTGGTTGGTAACCACATACATGGTTCCTTCCTTATCAATGTATGAACCCTCTTCGAACTTGACCACCGGGTGTTCAAGTCCAAAGGATTGATCTGGATTTTTGAGTTGGACCACTGATCACCTCAGACCATCCTCATAGATGCGAGCATCTAATTGGTTGGTCCGAATATATTCCAACTGTGTCTTATAGGGACCTTCCGGTGTTTGTAGATGGGCAGTCCCTGAGCCACCTGCAGGTTTTCCCATGCTAAAAGACATTTCTGAATCACTTGTGTCTGAACTTAGTAAAAGATCACCACTTAGTTGTTGTGTCCAAGACTTGGATGTATGGTTGACACTAGCCTCAGAAGATCTAATGCTTTGTTTATCCTTGCCTAAGTGTCTACCAGATCTCAGGTTCATAAGCTTTAGTCAAGAGTCCAAATTTTCCCTTTGGTATGGTTCAAAATTCTTTAGAGCCCCCTTGGTTCCCTAGTCCCACCTGAGGGTCAACTTCAAATTATCCTATCTCAAAATCAACGTGTTATTCTTGAAAAAAACAGTTGAGGTCGTGTAGGATTTGAAACGAGCTTTCCAACAAGCTATAGAGCTCAAAAAATGGACTTTGGATGAAAAAGTTATGCCAATTCAGGCTCCTGGGGGTCAAAACAGGCAAACAGGGCCTTTGGAGAAAATCGCGATTTTGTGAACTTTCAGAGAATCGCGATTTTGTGAACTCAGAAAATCGCGATGTTGAGCACAAAATCGTGTTTTTGAAAATCGCGATTTTGAGCAGAAAATCGTGATTTGAAAATCGCGATGTTGATCACAAAATCGTGTTTTTGAAAATCGCGATTTTGAGCAGAAAATCGTGATTTGAAAATCGCGATGTTGATCACAAAATCGTGTTTCTGAAAATCGCGATTTTGATCACAAAATCGTGATTCTGAAAATCGCGATGTTGATCACAAAATCGTGTTTTAGAGAATCGCGATTTTGACTCAGAGAATCGTGATTCACAAATGTTGGTGCATATCAATCACCAATTGAAGATTTGGAGTGAAGAAAATGGATACATTCACAAGAGTGAAGGACATGTACACATATGTACATTAGTTATAACATAGGTTACATATACTTATGTTTTGATGAGAGTTTGTACATAGATGTCTATAAATACTTTTGGAAAATGTCGGGCAAAAGTGAGAGCAGAAGAGAGAAGACAAAGTGAGACCATGTATGAGCATAGGTATAGAGAAATTAGTGATTGTAAATGTCAATAGACAGTTGAGGAAGAAGTTGAAGTCTCTCTCACTTTTCAGTTGTAGTCTTCTCCTGAAATGAAGGAAATGTTGCGCCCGATGTTTCTGCGTCTACTCCGTCTGTGGTAGATCATTTGTGAAATCCTTTTGAGGATATCTAAGTTGTTAGTTAATGAGTCTGTGGTTTGAATTTTAGAGTCTAATTGTAAACAGGTGAAGAGAATTGCTGATAGGAACATTCACATGTATTGAGTGTTCACAGCTCTCTGAAACAGGCGCACATTTCGAGTCTAAAGAATTGAGTAGTGCTCAGTGCACAGTGTAAAGTTTTACACATATGATAGCTCAAAATCTAAGTTGAGAGATAAGCTATCTTCAGTCAAAAGGATTTAGCAAAACGGGTTCGACATTGTGAGAACCAAAGTTAAGAAGTTAGGGGTGTAGAATCGACTGTTCTGAGTAACAGTTTCTGACATAGGTAACTTGTGAAATGGATTTCTCAAGTTATACTATAGCTTTTGAAGTAATTTAACTTGGAGGTGATGCGCAATCCCTAGGAGATGATTCGTACAAAGTTTCGTCAAAAACTTTACATGTTTGATAAGTCAATGTGAAGAAATTCTGCAGCAGACTTTTCTGTGTTCCACCTTCTTCACAGATTTTCTCAAGTTTGATAATTTGGAGATTGGACCTCTAATTTAGTGAAGGTTTTGACTTACTCTTGATATAGAGGTGTTCTAAATTCAAGAGTAGGTTGTTCTTTTGGAGATTAACACTCTCCATCAGTGGTATCAGAGCAGGAGACATCAAATCAAGGAAAGGAAGGTCCCGACTGCTGCAGATTCAAGAAGTTCAACATTTGAAGAGCTAAGAAGTGAAAGCTTGGAGTCAAAAGGCTGAGGAGAAGTCTACTCGACATCAAGAAAGGCAAAAGGAGTCTAACTTGAAGTAAAGGTACATACATTGCTTGTAAAGCTTGAAGTTTTCAATATACAGGTGGATACAAGATGGGAGATGCTCTACAGATAGAGAAATTGGATAGGGAAAACTATCCTGCATGGTCAATGAGGATGGAGGCTCATCTTATGAGCAAAGATTTAATTGGTTATATCACAGGAGAAGAAGAGAAGCCAGAGTTCAGAGATCCTAGTGTTCCAACTAGGGAAGAATTAGCAGATCTTAAAAATTGGATGAAGAAAGATGCTCAAGCTAGGAGCATTATCTATATGGGAGTCAATGATTACTTGTTACCTCATATTAGAGGTCTTGAAAGTGCAACTGACATATGGAATGCTTTGGAGGAGCATTTTCAGAACACTACAAAGTCAAGGAAGGCATCCTTATGGGCAGAGTTTACTACCTTCAAGAAGAAGGCTTCTCAGTCCATCTCAGATTATGTGACAAGGATGAAAGATATTGCAGATGCTTTAGGAGCTGTTGATGAAGACATTGAGGAAGATAAATTGGTAAGGCAAATCCTTACAGGGTTGAGAGGTGATGACAAATGGAAGCCATTTATTTTGTCTACAGAACTATCACTTGACCATTTCACTCCTGATTTAAATCAATTGTTAGGTCATATGCTAACATTTGAGCAGGATGTTAAAGGAGATGGTGACAAGAGTACAGGACATGCAATGTACTCAAAGGATAAGAAGAAGAATAGCAAAGGAAAACAACAAGCAGGTGAAGATGAAGGAACAACTACTCAAGCCAACTTCCTAAGAGGAAGAGGAGGTGGCAAAGGTAGAGGAAGAGGCAGGAATAACAAAGATGGAGGCAAAGCTTGCTGGATTTGTGGTAAGACAAATCATTTAGCTAATGATTGTTGGCATAATAATCAGAATAATGGTGGATATAATCAGAACTATAATTCAAGAGGAAGAGGTGGCAGAAATCAAAGAGGTAATTACAGAGGTAGAGGTGGAAGAAATTACTTTGGAAGAAATGCAGGTAGAGGATTCCAAAGTCAACAATACAACAACACCTACTACAATTATGCTTCAGATCAAAAGGAAGACTCAACATTGATAATGAATGCAACTTGTGAAAGGCAGAGTGAAGATCAAAGAGTCTTTTACATTGACTCAGGGTGTAGCAATCACCTGAGTGGTAACATATCTTTGATGACTGATTTGGAAAGTAAAGTTTTTAATCATGTTGTCCAAACAGGTGACAACACAAAGCACAATGTGAAGTCAATAGGATCAGTGAAGGCCAAGGATGGAAGCACCTTATTGAGTAAGGTCTTGTATGTTCCTACAATCCCTAAGAATTTGATAAGTGTAGGTCAAATTGTTGAAAAGGGATATGAAGTAAGGTTTACTAATGATGGAGTATATGTGGAAGACCCTAGCCAAGGGTATAAACAGATTGTTTCAGGAAAAAAAGAAGGAAGACTATTTACATTGAAGATTCAGGGTAACATTGGTCATGCAATGTTCACATATGGAGGACATAAGATCTCTGAGTTAGATCTTTGGCACAAGAGGCTTGGACATTTCAATGAAAGAGGTATTAAAGATATGGTTAACAATGGTTCAGTGCTTGGATTGCCTAATGTTGCAGGTCAACATATGACATACAAATGTGAGGCATGTCAATTAGGTAAGGCTCATAAACATTCCTATTCCAAGCATGGTTTTATGCACTCAGAGAAGCTTGAGTTGGTACACACAGATGTGTGGGGACCATCAAAAGATTTCAGTATAAATGGATCAAGGTATTATGTGATTTATGTTGATGATGCTACTAGGTGGATCACTATCTATGTGATCAAAGATAAGTCAGAAGTGTTTAATACATTTAAACACTATCATGCATATGCAGAAAGAATTACAGGTCATAAGTTGAAGAGACTAAGGTCAGATGGAGGGGGAGAGTATTTCTCAAATGAGTTCAGTGATTACTTATGGAATGCAGGTATAAAAAGGGAAATTACTTGCAGGTACTCTCCTCAACAAAATGGTGTTGCAGAAAGGAGAAATAGAACTCTTGTTGAGTTTGCAAGATCCATGATGAAGGAGAAAAATTGCCCTAATTATTTGTGGGCTGAGGCTGTAAATACAGCCACTTATTTGGTCAATAGGTTACCATGTAAAGCCTTGCAGGGTATGACACCATATGAGGCTTGGTGGGGTAAGAGACCTACCTTAGATCATTGCAGAGTATTTGGATGTGTGGCATATGCATATGTGCCATCACAATTAAGACACAAATTGGAACCCAAAGCTGAAAAGTATGTTTTCATTGGCTATGATGATAAGCAGATGGGCTATAGATTGTGGAGTCCATCAACAAAGCAATTTATGGTTTCTAAGGATGTTACATTTGATGAACAAAGCACTTGGTATGCAGGTACAATCAACATCAATACAGGTGATGAAGAAGAGGTGAGTCAAAGAAAAGGTAAATCAAAAGTTCAAATATTTGATGAGCAAGAGAATAATGAAGTGCAGGTTGAAGTGGAAGAGACACCAAGATTTGATCCTGAATGTGAAGAGCCAGAAACCTCAAGGAGTGGAGAACTCAGAAGGTCAACAAGAAATAGGTGGCAACCTACAAGGTATAGTTATGATACTTCATTTCTAGCCACAAAAGATTATGCTTATATGGTGAATACAGATGAAGACCCTTCTACATATGAAGAGGCAAAAGGTAAGGAAAAATGGGAGAGTGCTATGCAGGAAGAATATGATGCACTATTGGAGAATCAAACTTGGGATTTGGTTCCTAAACCAAATAGTCAGAAGATTATTGGATGCAAGTGGGTCTACAAGACCAAGAGATTTGCAGATGGAAGTGTGTCTAGGTACAAAGCTAGACTTGTGGTCAAAGGCTTTGCTCAGACATATGGTATTGATTATGATGAGACCTATAGTCCTGTGGCAAAGATGACAACCATAAGGACACTTATTGCTATTGCTGCATGTAAAGGTTGGAAGTTATGTCAACTTGATGTGAAGAATGCTTTTTTGAATGGTTATATTTCAGATGATGTATTCATGGAGCAACCTCAAGGGTTCAGAGATAAAAGGTATCCAGATCATGTGTGCAAGCTCAAGAGAGCTTTGTATGGCTTGAAGCAGGCCCCAAGGGCATGGAACTATAGACTTGTGAAGTTCCTTAAAGAACTTGGTTTTCAGGTGTCTAAAGCAGATAGTAGCTTGCTTGTCAAAGCAAGTGAAAATGGTTTCATATACATGTGCATATATGTTGATGATATAATTCTTACAGGTACAGATGAAGAAGGAATACAAAGGCTCAAGAGGCAAATGGAAAAGGAGTTCAAGATAAGTGACTTGGGAGACTTGTCATACTTCTTGGGCATGGAGATAACATATACTCAACATGGAGTATTTGTGACCCAAGAAAGGTATTTGAAGAACTTGTTAATCAAGTTTAAAATGGATGATTGCAGGGTAGCACCTACACCAATGGAGGTGAATCACAAATTGAGTAAGTATGGAGGTGAAGAATTCAAAGACAGGAGACAATATCAGAGTTTGGTTGGTAGCCTTATCTATGCTACTCTAACTAGACCTGATTTATCATATGCAGTAGGGGTTTTGTCTCAATTTATGCATTGCCCAAGGAAAGAACATTGGATTGCAGGACAAAGAGTGTTGAGGTACATTAAGGGTACACTCAATGAAGGTTTGTATTATGGGTTTACCTCAGATACAAATATCAAAATTTATAGTGATGCAGATTGGGCAGGTAATCCAGATGATAGAAGATCTACATTTGGATACATGTGTTATGTGGGAGATAAACTTATCTCATGGTGTTCCAAGAAGCAACATACAGTTGCTTTATCTTCTACAGAAGCAGAGTATAAAGGCATGGTTGAAGCTGCAAAGGAAGTAATTTGGGTCAAGACATTGATGAAGAGTTTTGACATTGTGCATGGGATACCAATTATATATGGAGATAACATGAGTTCATTGTATTTAGCTGCTAATCCTGTTTTTCATGCCAGGACCAAACACATTGAGATTCAGTATCATTTTCTAAGAGAGAAAGTGATGGATAAGGAGATTGAAGTCATACATACTTCAACAAAGGATCAGATAGCTGATATGCTTACAAAGAGCTTGGATGGACCAAAGCTACAGAAGTTTAAGGACATGGCAGGTATAAAGAAGAAAGGAGAAACCTCAATTGATGATTGAGGGGGAGCTGTTGGTGCATATCAATCACCAATTGAAGATTTGGAGTGAAGAAAATGGATACATTCACAAGAGTGAAGGACATGTACACATATGTACATTAGTTATAACATAGGTTACATATACTTATGTTTTGATGAGAGTTTGTACATAGATGTCTATAAATACTTTTGGAAAATGTCGGGCAAAAGTGAGAGCAGAAGAGAGAAGACAAAGTGAGACCATGTATGAGCATAGGTATAGAGAAATTAGTGATTGTAAATGTCAATAGACAGTTGAGGAAGAAGTTGAAGTCTCTCTCACTTTTCAGTTGTAGTCTTCTCTTGAAATGAAGGAAATGTTGCGCCCGATGTTTCTGCGTCTACTCCGTCTGTGGTAGATCATTTGTGAAATCCTTTTGAGGATATCTAAGTTGTTAGTTAATGAGTCTGTGGTTTGAATTTTAGAGTCTAATTGTAAACAGGTGAAGAGAATTGCTGATAGGAACATTCACATGTATTGAGTGTTCACAGCTCTCTGAAACAGGCGCACATTTCGAGTCTAAAGAATTGAGTAGTGCTCAGTGCACAGTGTAAAGTTTTACACATATGATAGCTCAAAATCTAAGTTGAGAGATAAGCTATCTTCAGTCAAAAGGATTTAGCAAAACGGGTTCGACATTGTGAGAACCAAAGTTAAGAAGTTAGGGGTGTAGAATCGACTGTTCTGAGTAACAGTTTCTGACATAGGTAACTTGTGAAATGGATTTCTCAAGTTATACTATAGCTTTTGAAGTAATTTAACTTGGAGGTGATGCGCAATCCCTAGGAGATGATTCGTACAAAGTTTCGTCAAAAACTTTACATGTTTGATAAGTCAATGTGAAGAAATTCTGCAGCAGACTTTTCTGTGTTCCACCTTCTTCACAGATTTTCTCAAGTTTGATAATTTGGAGATTGGACCTCTAATTTAGTGAAGGTTTTGACTTACTCTTGATATAGAGGTGTTCTAAATTCAAGAGTAGGTTGTTCTTTTGGAGATTAACACTCTCCATCAACAAAATCGTGTTTTTGACTGAAAATCGTGTTTTCTCAGAATCGTATTTTTCACATGAAAATCGCGATGTTGAGCACAAAATCGTGTTTTTGAAAATCGCAATTTTGAGCAAAAATTCGTGTTTTCACAGAATCGCCTTTTTCACAAAATCGTGTTTTTGGCATGAAAATCGCGATTTTGTCATAGAGAATCGTGTTTTTCTCAAAATCGTATTTTTCGCTGAAAATTGTGATTTGTGAGAATCGCGATTTTGAGCAGAAAGTCGTGTTTTTCACAAAATCGTGTTTTTGCTGAAAATCGTGATTGGTGAGAATCGCGATTTTGAGCAGAGAATCGTGTTTTTTGAAAATCGTGATTTTGAGCAGAGAATCGTGTTTTTTTTGAGAAAAAACACAGAATCGCGATTCTTTTCAACCAACTTTTAAGCGGGAAAACTGAAAATCGTGATTTTTCAAAAAATTTTGAATTTTCACAGAATCGCGATTTTCATCACAGAATCGCGTTTTTTGGCGGGAAATTCAAATTTCTGAGCGTCGGCTATGGCGAGCTCCGTATGAGCAGAAAATCATGAAAAAAACACAGCGCTTGCTCTCCCTTGCTTCTCCTAACTCCTTCCCACACAATAATGCATGAAAAATGGTATGAAGATGGTGAAAATGCACTAAAAAACAAGAATTTTCTATGAAGAAGAAGATGGAAGAAGGTGGAGATGATGATGATGATGAAGATGAAGAGGAAAAAACAGAAAATGAACTGAAATGACAGTTTTTTTACCTTCCAACGTCGCAAATCTACGATCTTACCATCACAACGCTCGTCCTCGAAGCTCTCTCCCCGGCAACGGCGCCAAAATTTGGTGTAGCTCAAGCGTAAGCACCACCTCCTTTACTTGTCAATCCGCGGAGACGTGAGGACCGGTATGAAGACCACGAGCAAGTGAAGGCACAAGTGCGTGAGTGAAAGCACACAAACATGCACACACATACACACACACGCGCACAAAGTAAGATCAAAGAGAGGAACAATGGAAAGCTTAGATTGCAAAAGAGTTCTCTTACAAAAGTTCTATTCTCTAACAAGCTAACCTCAAAAATGAGCTCTCTAGCTCTTTTTATAGTTTTTTGACTAGTTTTGGCCCTGTCCAGACCTAGTGTCCGGCCTAGTTAAAAATTAGGTTCCAGGGCTTATTTGAGGGCTCAAACGAAGTCTAAAAATTATGAAAATTGGTACGATGGTACTTCTAATACTCCTCAAGCTCGAGGACTCCTCGGCTTGAACAAAATGGAGTTACTAAAAATAGATAATGGTATTTACAATGGTTTCTAGTGATGAAAATCACTATTTTTGTAGGGGATTCTTCTGAAAATTTGACATACACTTCTTGGAGCTCCCTACTTGCTCCCTTTCCTCGTGTGTCCACCTTTTGATGTGCTTCCATGCTTTGTCCTTGACTTTGAGCTTCAACAGAGACTTACCAAACTGACATGCTCCACACTTGTAAATCATGTGTTGCTTGGATACATTAGGTATCCCAAGCACACATTGATCCCTGCACATTTGCTTTAGGGTTCTTTCACCTATGTGACCTAACCTCTTGTGCCATATTTCTAACTCTGAAAGTGTTTGATCCTTGTAATTATACAAAGCAATGTTCTTGGTATCTTCTAGCTCAAGAGTAAATAATCTACCTGATTTCTCCCCCTTGGCTATCCTTCTGAATCCATGTCTTGGGTCCTCCACATATGCTCCATGTTGTGTGAATCTGACCTGCAAACCTTTCTCCACAATCTGACCAACACTCATTAGATTCTTGGTGATGGTTGGTACATAGAGTACCCTGCTCAATAGGTTCTGGTTTCCATCACATGTCTTCACATTTCCAATCTTAACAACAGAATGTTTAGTGTCATCACCTGTTTGTACCTGATGTTTGCCCTTGGGTTCTTCCAAATCAGAAAGTAGTGCCACATTGCCAGCTACATGGTTAGAACATCCTGAGTCAATATAAAATAAATGATCATCATTTGTACCTGCCTTGGAGGTCATATTCATGATCAATAGGGAGTCATCTTGCTCCTCTGTGTAATTGTTGTAGTCCCTTCTGTTTCTAAATCCACCTTGGTAGTTACCATTGTGGTTGTTATTGTAATTGTTGTTGTATTGATTGTTGTATCCATTGTAGCCTTGGTGTTGGTTGAACCTGCCTCTACTTTGAGAGTATCCACCTCTTGAGTAGCCTCTTCCTCTCTGATTCTTGTAGTTCTTGTAGCATTCATCTGTGGTATGATTGGACAGTCCACAAATGTTGCATGGTGATGAGTTGTAGGGTCTCCCCCTACCTGACTTACCTCCTCTGCCTCTTCCTCTAGATGATCTACCTCTCCCTGCATAATTAGCTTGAGAGGTAGAGCCTTCTTCATCCTGTTTCTTCCCTTTACCTTTATCCTTAACTTTCTTATCAGTATAGAGAGCAGAGGGGTTGTTACCTTTTGATTGATCTCCTGCCTTTGTAAACTTTGCTTCATGTGTGAATAGTTGGCCCATGAGTGTTGTGAGATCTGGGGTATGCATGTCCATGTAGAGGTCCATTGTGTTGGTGCATTTTGCCCAAGCCTACATGCTTGATATGCTTGATATTATCCTCATTTGTAAGTCACATGAGTAGTCATGTGAACACCTCTTGTAAAAGAGTACATTTTATCTCTTGTAAATGGAAAAAGAAAAAAGTAAAAGGATGGCTTACCTCATCCATGATGTAAAAGCAAATTCGTGGCTCCAACTACCAAAATCACGAATTTTTGAGCTGAGGGAATCTCTCCTAACTTTGGGGATCACTTTTAGGTGGAGCCATTCGAATTCGAATTCAAAACTCCCTCCAAGAATTGCTATAAAAGGAGCAAGAAGGAAGAGGCGATTAGCAAGCCTTGTACGTGACCACTTCATGTCATTTTGTAGAGATTGAAGAGCTTACTCCATAGCTCTATCATTCTACTCCCATTGTGCAAAGATTCATTGCCAATGTGGTTGTAATCATATGTGAATCTATACATTTATTATCATCTACCTCTCTGTTTTGTTCTCTGCTATACTCACTCAGAGCAGTAACTTCAGAAGGTCATAGCTCGAGTTTTACTGAATCTTTTTCAGTGTTTTAAAGTGCGTTGGATAGCTCTCACTGTCTAGTTTTTACTTATACATTTTCAAGGTCATTGGATTTATACTTTTGGAGATATCTGCATTTTACTGCTTACTGGTCTATCTCTGCAGAGCCCCGAGAATTGTGGGAATGTTCCAGAACTTGATGAAACTTGTTCTCAGTGCTCAGTCCATCATTTGAAGTGTTTTAACTTGGAATAGGAAGCTTGCTAAGTCTATTTGCTATGCCCAAAAGGAATTTTTCTAATTCCTTCCAGGTTGAGAGCACTGTTCATTTTTTCCAGCAGGTGTATGTCCAAAAATAGCAAGTTTTGGGAGCTAGTCATTTCGCAACTAGCCTGTCTTGACTTAAACTTTTGGGATACATGTTCCAAAGTACTTGGCTGATATTTTGGTGGATTTAGGAAGCTCAAAGGGTCTACTAATCAACTCTGAAGTCTCAGTTGGCTGGTGTGAAGCTGGTTGTAGCGGCACCTACTCATCTTTGGATTGCATCCACCATCTCTCTTCACACATTGCAGTGGTGAAACTTTCCCACTTATCATCTGCCTTGAGTCCATTTGTTACTTGCCTGACTATTTTCTCTTCTTCTATCTCCTCTCCAATGCTTGCTAATTGGTCTGCCACATCTTTAATCTTTGTCACATACTCTGAGACTGATTGCTTGGGCTGCTTCCTAAGGGTTGTGAATTCAATCCACAGTTGATTCTTCCTAGCCCTTGTGTTGGAAGAAAAGTAGTTTGACAAGGTTTCCCAAGTCTCTTGGGAAGTCTTACAATTCCTTACATGAGGTAAAAGAAAGTAAGATATAGAGTTAAGAAGGTAAGACCTTGCCAAAGCATCTTTTGCACACCATTGGTTGAGTCTTTCATGTTCATCCTTTGTGGGTAGTCCTCTAGTTTTGAATGAGGGCAATTCCTCATCTCCTGATATGTATCCAAATAAGCTCCTTCCTTGTAGATAGGTCTTCATCCTCACAGACCAAGCTTGGTAATTGTTCCTGTCCAATTTGTCAATGAATGAAGGAAATCCATCTCCCATGTTTACCTTATTTGCTCTGATACCACTGTTGGGAGTGATGGTTGGATGCACTCAAGAGATTGAGTTGAAGCTGCTAGACCTGCTTTGCTTCAGCCCTCCTTTGCTTCAGATATGCTTAGTAGACTCCTTGAGCTCCCAAATGATACCAAAATATGCTATATATACTTTGGAGAAGGTTTGAGTAATGATTAGATCAAAACAGGTAAGTTTGCACTTCACTAGACTTGAAAACTTTCTATTTTGATCTTGATTCCTGCTCAGACTTTCACTCAGTGTGACCAGCACACTAACAATTGATCTAATTCCTTCTGGACATATTAAATTAGCTTAATAAGCTACCATTTTCAAGTGGAATGAGATAAAATGATGGACTATACTCAGAGAAAGATGTTTAGCAAAAAATAGTGTACCCCCGACTTTTTAGGAATTCTGCAGACACAGACGAGTGTGCACTTCGATCGAGCTTTCTCCGAGATGGCTGATGCTTTGACCTTGAGATTTTGTGGGCATGTAGTATGCTTAGAGCTGGTTCCAATGTGCTTTAAATCACTTGATTTGGTTCAGTAGAGCCTGAGATATGCCTTGTTGAAGTTGACAAACTTGGAGTAGATGACTTAGAGAAAACCAGAGATAGTGAATGTAAATCTTTCTATTAGTTCACATGAATGTACAATCTCATTGGCTTGATAGATGTAGCCTAATGAGTTGGAGATGTGTAGGCTATGGTGTAGCACTCACACACTCTATGATCAAGAGTATTAGCCTCGGGAAAAATGAAGGACACACGCGACTTTTTCCAATGTAACTTTTATAGGAGTTGGATGGTGATTTGAATTTGAATTCAAATCTATCTCCTAGAATCTTTCACCTAAAAAGTTGTTGAGATATTCCCTCAATCTTTCAACAACTTTTTTCACGACTCTAATCAAGTAGGTATGATTACATGAGATGCCAAGTCATTCTAGACTTTTACAAAAGAGTAAAACGGTAAGAAACTTTAAGCATAAGTTCCTATGGGTCTTTCCTTATGTAGAGTCTTCAAATCAAATGTCCTAGCCAAGTGTGAAGGCTTGTAATGCACCAACAGCTCCCCCTCAAGCCAAACACTTTGGCTTAAGTCTTCATCTTCTTCATCTTTAGTCTTCAATCACATCATGCAATCCAATCATGGATTTAAATCTGCATAACTTGTTTCCATCCAATGCTTTAGTGAGTAAATCTGCACATTGCATATTAGTAGACACATATGTCAATTGAATGTCTTTACTAAGTAGCTTCTCTCTCACATAGTGGTAATGAACCTCTATGTGTTTGGTTCTGGCATGATATATTGGATTAGCTGCAAGGTGAAGGGAGCTAGTGTTATCTCCAAATATGATTGGTGGTCTAGTGTATAGACCTAACTCTGTATACAAGAGCTTCAACCAGATAGCTTCTTGGGTGGCATTGGCAAGCCCTCTATACTCTACTTCAATGGATGACAATGCCACTGTAGGTTGTTTCTTGGCTGACCAAGAAATAGGCTTATCTCCTGCAAAACAAATGTATCCTGATGTGCTCCTCCTGTCATCCTTGCAACCTGCCCAATCTGCATCTGAGTATACTTTAATGTCAATATCTGATGTATAAGGAAAGTACAAACCATGGTTCTGAGTTCCCTTCAAATACTTCAAGATTTTATTTGCTGCCTCTAGGTGAGGTACCCTTGGTTTGTGCATGAATTGACTAAGCACACTAACTCCATATGCTATGTCAATTCTGGTCAAGGTAGCATAGTTCAAACTACCTACCATACTTTGATATCCTGTGATGTCTTGGACTTCTTCCCCTTCATGAGCACTTAGCTTTAGGTTGACCTCCATTGGAGTAGTAGATACTTTAGCATCGTGCAAGCCAAACTTCTTGACCATATCCTGTACATACTTCTTTTGAGTGATATATATACCTGAGTTGGTGTAGACTAACTCAAGACCTAAGAAGTACTTCAACAATCCAAGATCATTAATCTTGAATTCTTTCATCATCTGACCTTTGATGTGTCTAATCCCATTGACATCATTGCCTGTAATGATGATGTCATCAACATAAACACACAAGTAGATTACCTCTGTACTACTTCTCTTTATGAATAGAGAAGTATCAACTTTGCTCATCACAAATCCTTGATCTAGGAGGTAGGTTGTCAACCTGTAATTCCATGCTCTAGGTGCCTACTTCAAACCATATAGAGCCTTCTTCAATTTACAAACATAGTTTACCTTCTTGGGATCTTCATAGCCAGGTGTTTGTGACATGTAGACTTCTTCAGATATCCATCCATTCAAGAAAGCATTCTTGACATCTAATTGGTACATGTTCCAATTCTTGGATGCAGCTACACTCACCAATATTCTGATAGTTGGCATCTTAGCCACAGGAGAAAATGTCTCCTCATAATCAATGCCTTGGGTTTGTGCAAAACCCTTGGCTACCAACCTAGCTTTGTACCTGTTTATTGTTCCATCTGAACTCCTCTTTAGCTTGTAGATCCATCTGGATCCTATCACCTTCATAGAGTCTTTCTTGGGTACCAAGTCCCAAGTATCACTCTCCTTGAGAGCTTCCATTTCTTCATCCATAGCTCCTTTCCACTCTGGTTTGGTGATTGCTTCTTCATAAGTACCTGGTTCTTCATTCAACAAGTCCTTTGCAAGATATACAAAATGTTTAGTTACAAGTGATGTGTCATACCCAAATCTGATAGGCTTCTTCTTTTCTCTCTGAGATCTCCTCATTGCTTGAGTTGAGGATTCTGGTGTATCCTCTAGCTTCTTCATCTTCATCTTTCCTTTGGACTTCCATGCCTTGAATTCCTCAAGGTTAATTGTATCATCATCATCTGAGCTTGATTCATCTTTCTGAATTGGTTCCTCCTTGGTAAGCTTTGGGAAATATTCTTCCATGTCATAGGGTAGACTAACCTTCCTGCATTCATTCTCATACCATGAGTCATTCTCATCAAAGATGACATCTCTGCTTACCTTGAAGCCTTTGTTTGTTGGGTTGTAGAATCTGTATCCCTTTTGGTTCAAATCATAACCAATGAAGATACATTTTTCAGCTTTAGGGTCTAGCTTTCCCCTTACCTGTGAGGGAATATGCACATAGGCTACACAACCAAAAATTTTGCAATGATCCAGAGAAGGTCTCTTACCATGCCAAGCTTCATATGGTGTCATGCCATCAAGGGATTTGGATGGCAATCTGTTGATGAGATAGGTGGCAGTGGATACACTTTCTGCCCAAAGATAATTTGGCAACTTCTTCTCATTAAGCATAGACCTAGTTGTTTCTACTATGAGTCTATTTCTTCTTTCAGCTACCCCATTTTGTTCAGGTGAGTACCTTGTAGTAATCTCCCTTTTGATGCCTCTTTCCTGCAAGAAATCTTCAAACTCATTGGAGAAGTATTCTCCTCCACCATCTGACCTTAGCCTCTTCAAGCTTCTTCCTGTTTGGTTTTCAACAAGTGCAAGATACCTCTTGAAACAATTAAACACTTCATCTTTATGCTTCATAAAGTATAAGATGGTCCATCTGCTATAATCATCAATGAAGGACACATAATACCTTGAACCTGAAATGGAAGGGTCCTTGCTAGGTCCCCAAACATCTGTGTGCACCAAGTCTAGGTAGTCTTTATGCATGAAACCTTTTCTTGAATAGGGCAACCTGTGAGACTTACCAAACTGACATGCTCCACACTTGTAAATCATGTGTTGCTTGGATACATTAGGTATCCCAAGCACACATTGATCCCTGCACATTTGCTTTAGGGTTCTTTCACCTATGTGACCTAACCTCTTGTGCCATATTTCTAACTCTGAAAGTGTTTGATCCTTGTAATTATACAAAGCAATGTTCTTGGTATCTTCTAGCTCAAAAGTAAATAATCTACCTGATTTCTCCCCCTTGGCTATCCTTCTGAATCCATGTCTTGGGTCCTCCACATATGCTCCATGTTGTGTGAATCTGACCTGCAAACCTTTCTCCACAATCTGACCAACACTCATTAGATTCTTGGTGATGGTTGGTACATAGAGTACCCTCCTCAATAGGTTCTGGTTTCCATCACATGTCTTCACATTTCCAATCTTAACAACAGAATGTTTAGTGTCATCACCTGTTTGTACTTGATGTTTGCCCTTGGGTTCTTCCAAATCAGAAAGTAGTGCCACATTGCCAGCTACATGGTTAGAACATCCTGAGTCAATATAAAATAAATGATCATCATTTGTACCTGCCTTGGAGGTCATATTCATGATCAATAGGGAGTCATCTTGCTCCTCTGTGTAATTGTTGTAGTCCCTTCTGTTTCTAAATCCACCTTGGTAGTTACCATTGTGGTTGTTGTTGTAATTGTTGTTGTATTGATTGTTGTATCCATTGTAGCCTTGGTGTTGGTTGAACCTGCCTCTACTTTGAGAGTATCCACCTCTTGAGTAGCCTCTTCCTCTCTGATTCTTGTAATTCTTGTAGCATTCATCTGTGGTATGATTGGACAGTCCACAAATGTTGCATGGTGATGAGTTGTAGGGTCTCCCCCTACCTGACTTACCTCCTCTGCCTCTTCCTCTAGATGATCTACCTCTCCCTGCATAATTAGCTTGAGAGGTAGAGCCTTCTTCATCCTGTTTCTTCCCTTTACCTTTATCCTTAACTTTCTTATCAGTATAGAGAGCAGAGGGGTTGTTACCTTTTGATTGATCTCCTGCCTTTGTAAACTTTGCTTCATGTGTGAATAGTTGGCCCATGAGTGTTGTGAGATCTGGGGTATGCATGTCCATGTAGAGGTCCATTGCAGTGGTGAAACTTTCCCACTTATCATCTGCCTTGAGTCCATTTGTTACTTGCCTGACTATTTGCTCTTCTTCTATCTCCTCTCCAATGCTTGCTAATTGGTCTGCCACATCTTTAATCTTTGTCACATACTCTGAGACTGATTGCTTGGGCTGCTTCCTAAGGGTTGTGAATTCAATCCACAGTTGATTCTTCCTAGCCCTTGTGTTGGAAGAAAAGTAGTTTGACAAGGTTTCCCAAGTCTCTTGGGAAGTCTTACAATTCCTTACATGAGGTAAAAGAAAGTAAGATATAGAGTTAAGAAGGTAAGACCTTGCCAAAGCATCTTTTGCACACCATTGGTTGAGTCTTTCATGTTCATCCTTTGTGGGTAGTCCTCTAGTTTTGAATGAGGGCAATTCCTCATCTCCTGATATGTATCCAAATAAGCTCCTTCCTTGTAGATAGGTCTTCATCCTCAGAGACCAAGCTTGGTAATTGTTCCTGTCCAATTTGTCAATGAATGAAGGAAATCCATCTCCCATGTTTACCTTATTTGCTCTGATACCACTGTTGGGAGTGATGGTTGGATGCACTCAAGAGATTGAGTTGAAGCTGCTAGACCTGCTTTGCTTCAGCCCTCCTTTGCTTCAGATATGCTTAGTAGACTCCTTGAGCTCCCAAATGATACCAAAATATGCTATATATACTTTGGAGAAGGTTTGAGTAATGATTAGGTCAAAACAGGTAAGTTTGCACTTCACTAGACTTGAAAACTTTCTATTTTGATCTTGATTCCTGCTCAGACTTTCACTCAATGTGACCAGCACACTAACAATTGATCTAATTCCTTCTCAACATATTAAATTAGCTTAATAAGCTACCATTTGCAAGTGGAATGAGATAAAATGATGGACTATACTCAGAGGAAGATGTTTAGCAAAAAATAGTGTACCCCCGACTTTTTAGGAATTCTGCAGACACAGACCAGTGTGCACTTCGATCAAGATTTCTCCGAGATGGCTGATCCTTTGACCTTGAGATTTTGTAGGCGTGTAGTATGCTTAGAGCTGGTTCCAATGTGCTTTGAATCACTTGATTTGGTTCAGTAGATCCTGAGATATGCCCTGCTGAAGTTGACAGACCTGGAGTAGATGACTTAGAGAAAACCAGAGATAGTGAATGTAAATCTTTCTATTAGTTCACATGAATGTACAATCTCATTGGCTTGATAGATGTAGCCTAATGAGTTGGAGATGTGTAGGCTATGGTGTAGCACTCACACACTCTATGATCAAGAGTATTAGCCTCGGGAAAAATGAAGGACACACACGACTTTTTCCAATGTAACTTTTATAGGAGTTGGATGGTGATTTGAATTTGAATTCAAATCTATCTCCTAGAATCTTTCACCTAAAAAGTTGTTGAGATATTGCCTCAATCTTTCAACAACTTTTTTCACGACTCTAATCAAGTAGGTATGATTACATGAGATGCCAAGTCATTCTAGAATTTTACAAAAGAGTAAAATGGTAAGAAACTTTAAGCATAAGTTCCTATGGGTCTTTCCTTATGTAGAGTCTTCAAATCAAATGTCCTAGCCAAGTGTGAAGGCTTGTAATGCACCAACAGTCCTCAATGTGGATGCACATGCGTACACACTCTTCTATGGTCCTAGCCTTCCTTCAAGTACACATATGATCTCAATTTGGTACTTAGCAGTCCATCCAAGAATAAAGCCACTTCTTTAGCTGGTGTGGGTAACCCATGAACAGGACATCTCTCGAGGTCTTGCCTAAACCTTCTTCCTGCAAGTCTAACAGTCTCTTGAGGTGTCTTCTTGAAGCTATGAATTAGTGAGGAGGTATTATGCCATATACCACTCTTGGAGAATTCGGTAATAAAAGCCTCTAGAAGTTGGTCTATGTTCCTGAACTGTCTCTCATTTAGTAGTGAAACCAAGTAAGGGTGCACATGAAGTTACATGGAAGACACATGTATGGTTAGTAGCTACCTAGCAGGCAGTCCCCTGGAGAGTGCTACATATAGATGCATTTGGTTGGGAGGAGAGTGATCTCTCTAGCACGTGGTGGTCATAATTTCTAGTCTCTTACATATACCTCTATGTATATGCTGATGATTGTTGGTGCAAGGCAATCAACAATTGAAGTTTTAATGAAGAATTGAAGTCAAGGACTAAAGAAAAGATAGAGTTATGAAGCATGAAGGAAGTGCATATTCAGAAGATGAAGATGTGTACACATATTACATTAATTTAGAGTTAGCTCACTTATACTTTTGATTAGTTATGAGCTTGTAAATATTTGACTATATATACAAGGAAAATGTCAGGGCCAATAGGAGAGTGTGTAAGAACAAGATTTGATGAGAATTAGATGTCATTAGACACTTTAGAAGTGAGTAGGATCTCTCTCATCACTCAGATGTAAAACTTTTTCAGAAATGAAGAAATGTTGCGCCCGATCTTTCTGAGTATTCTCCTTCTGTGTTGAATCTTTTGTGAAATGCTTTTGTACAATTTTAAATCTATAGTTGATTGACCTCTGTACAAATTTTCAGCTTCTAATTGGGATCAGGCTAAGAGAATTGAGTTTGGAACATTTACATGTGTAAATGAAAAGAAGAGAAGTTGCAGGAGGCACAAAATTTGATGCTAATGTTTTGGTCAGTTCTCCTTCCACAGTGTAAAGTTTTGAGCAAGCAAGCACTCATTTTTTAAGTTGGTAAGCTACCGATGGCTAAAAGCATTTGCATAAATGGGTTCTAGATTGAGAGAACCAAGTGTTAGAAGTTACAGGTGTCTGAATCAACTTCTCAGAAGAACAATTTTAGAGATAGGTGACTTGATGAGATAATTTCTCAAGATTTACTGAGTCTTTTGAAATGATTTAACTTGCAAAAGGTGCGGAAACTATAGGCAACACCTTGTACAAAGTTTTATAAAAAACTTTACACAATTGATAAGTCAATGAGTGAGTTATGTGCAGTAGACTTTTTGTGTAGTCATCTTCTTCACAGTTTGTTCAAGAATTTGTAAATTAAGTATTGATCCTCCAAATTTGTGAAGGTTTTAAGTTACTCTTGATATAGAGGTGCTCTAATTTCAAGATTAGCTTGTTCTTTTGGAGATTAACACTCTCCATCAGCGGTATCAGAGTAGGAAGCATCAAAATTGAAGAAAGGAGGACCCCGATTGCTGCAGTTGTAAAGAATTCAACACCTGAAGGTTCAAAAGGTGAAAGCTTGAGAGAAAAGCTTAAGAAGGAGACCAGAAGTTATCAAGAAGATCAAAAGGAACTTCATTCGAAGTAAAGCTACATCTATTACTCATAAAGTTTGAAGAATTCAATACACAGGTGAAGAAAGGATGGGAGATTCTCTTCAAATAGAGGAGTTGGATAGAGAGAACTATCCAGAATGGTCAATGAGTATGGAAGCTCATCTTATGAGAAAAGACTTGATAGGATATATTACAGGTGAAGAAGAAAAGCCTCAGCTCAAAGATCCTAGTGGTCCAACTAGGGAGGAATTATCAGATTTGAAGATTTGGATGAAGAGAGATGCTCAAGCTAGGAGCATTATCTATATGGCAGTTAATGACTACTTGCTACCTCACATTAGAGGACTTAAAAAGGCAAGTGATATATGGAATGCTTTGGAGGAGCATTTCCAAAACACCACAAAGTCAAGGAAGGCATCCTTGTGGGCAAAATTTACCACATTCAAGAAGAAGGCCTCTCAATCCATCTCAGATTATGTGACAAGGATGAAGGACATTGCAGATGCATTAGGAGCAGTTGATGAAGACATTGAGGAGGATAAATTGGTAAGGAAAATCCTTAGGCAACAAGCAAATGAAGATGAAGGTACAACTAGCCAAGCTAACTTCCTAAGAGGAAGAGGAGGTGGCAAAGGTAGAGGAAGAGGTAGGAGTAATAAAGATGGAGTCAAAGCTTGCTGGATTTGTGGTAAGACAAATCACTTAGCTAATGATTGTTGGCATAATACTCAGAGTAATGGTGGATATAATCAGATTTTTAATTCAAGAGGAAGAGGTGGCGGAAATCAAAGAGGTAATTTCAGAGGTAGAGGTTACTTTGGAAGAAATGAAGGTAGAGGATTCTAAAGTCAACAATACAACAATACCTACTACAGTTATGCTTCAGATCAGAAGGAGGATTCAACATTGATAATGAATGCAACTTGTGAAAGGCAAAGTGAAGATCAAAGAGTTTTCTACATTGACTCAGGGTGTAGCAATCACCTAAGTGGCAATATAGCTTTGATAACTGATTTGGTTAGTAAGGTTACTAATCATGTAGTTCAAACAGGTGACAATACAAAACATAATGTGAAGTCAATTGGATCAGTGAAGGCCAAGGATGGAAGTACTCTCTTGAGTAAGGTTTTGTATGTTCCTACAATTCCTAAGAATTTGATAAGTGTAGGACACATTGTTGAAAAAGGTTATGAAGTTAGGTTCACTAATGAAGGAGTGTTTGTGGAAGACCCTAGTAATGGGTATAAACAAATTGTTTCAGGGAAGAAAGAAGGAAGATTGTTCACATTGAAGATTCAAGGTAATGTTGGTCATGCTTTGTTCACCTATGGAGGACATAAGATCTCTGAGTTAGATCTTTGGCACAAAAGGCTTGGACATTTCAATGAAAGAGGTATTAAAGATATGGTTAATAATGGTTCAGTGCTTGGATTGCCTAATGTTGCAGGTCAACATATGACATACATATGTGAGGCATGTCAATTAGGTAAGGCTCATAAGCAATCTTATTCCAAGCATGGTTTTATATATTCAGAGAACCTTGAGTTGGTAAACACAGATGTGTGGGGACCATCAAAGGATTTCAGCATCAATGGTTCAAGGTATTATGTTATTTATGTTGATGATGCTACCAGATGGATCACTATCTATGTGATCAAAGATAAGTCAGAGGTATTCAATACTATCAAACATTATCATGTGTATGCAGAGAGAATTACAGGTCATAAGTTGAAGAGACTAAGATCAGATGGAGGGGGAGAGTATTTCTCTAATGAGTTCAGTGATTACTTGTGGAATGCAGGTATAAAGAGAGAGGTTACTTGCAAGTACTCTCCTCAACAAAATGGTGTAGCAGAAAGGAGAAATAGAACTCTTGTTGAGTTTGCAAGATCCATGATGAAGGAGAAAAATTGCCCAAATTATTTGTGGGCTGAGGCTGTACATACAGCTAGATATTTAGTCAATAGATTACCATGTAAAGCTTTTCAGGGTATGACACCATATGAGGCATGGTGGGGTAAGAGACCTACTCTAGATCATTGCAAAGTATTTGGTTGTTTGGCATATGCATATGTGCCATCTCAATTAAGGCACAAATTGGAACCTAAAGCTAAAAAGTATGTGTTCATTGAATATGATGATAAGCAGATGGGATATAGGTTGTGGAGTCCATCCACAAAACAATTCCTTGTATCAAAGGATGTTACATTTGATGAGCAAGGTACTTGGTATGTAGGTACAATCAATATTTATGCAGGTGATGAAGAAGTTTTGAATCAAAAGAAAGGTAAATCAAAGGTTCATATATTTGATGAAGAGGAGAACAACAAAGTACAGGTTGAAGTTGAAGAAGTGCCAAGGTTTCATCCAGAATGTGATGAACCAGAAACCTCAAGAAGTGGAGAACTCAGAAGGTCAACAAGACATAAATGGCAACCTACAAGGTATAGCTATGACACTTCTTTTTTGGCTACCAAAGATTATGTTTATATGATAAAGGCAGATGTAGACCCTTCTACATATGAGGAGGCAAAAGGCAAGGAAAATTGGGAGAAGGCCATGCAGGAAGAGTATGATGCATTGATGGAGAATTAGACATGGGATTTGGTTCCTAAACCAAATAGTCAGAAGATCATTGGATGCAAATGGGTCTACAAGACAAAGAGGTATGCAGATGGAAGTGTGTCTAGGTATAAAGCTAGACTTGTTGTGAAAGGTTTTGCTCAGACTTATGGTATAGATTATGATGAGACCTATAGTCCTCTGGCAAAGATGACAACCATCATGACACTCATAGCTATTGCTGCATGTAAAGGTTGGAAGTTATGTCAACTAGATGTGAAGAATGCTTATCTAAATGGCTATATTTCAGATGATGTTTTCATGGAGCAACCACAAGGATTCAAAGATGAAAGGTACCCACATCATGTATGTAAGCTCAAGAGAGCTTTGTATGGTTTGATGCAAGCCCCAAGGGCATGGAATTATAGACTTGTGAAGTTCTTGAAAGAACTTGGTTTCCAAGTATCTAAAGCAGATAGTGGCTTGCTTATCAAAGCAAGTGATGATGGGTTCATTTAGATGTGCATATATGTTGATGATATAATTCTTACAGGTGCAAATGAGAAGGCCATTCAAAGTCTAAAGAAGCAAATGGAGAAAGAGTTTAAGATTAGTGACTTGGGAGACTTGTCATATTTCTTGGGCATGGAGATCTCATACACTCAACATGGAGTGTATGTAACTCAAGAAAGGTATGTGAGAAACTTGTTGATCAAGTTTAAAATGGATGATTGTAGGGTAGCACCTACTCTAATGGAGGTGAATCACAAATTAAGCAGATATGGAGGAGAACAATTCAAGGACATGAAGCTATATCAAAGTTTGGTTGGTAGTTTGATCTATGCTACTTTAACTAGGCCTGACTTGTCATATGCAATTGGAGTATTATCTCAATTCATGCATTGTCCTAGGAAAGAACATTGGATTGCAGGACAAAGAGTGTTGAGGTACATTAAGGGTACACTCAAAGAAGGTTTGTATTATGGTTTTACATCAGATACAAACATCAAGATCTATAGTGATACAGATTGGGCAGGTAATCCTGATGATAGGAGATCAACATATGGATACTTGTGTTATGTGGGAGATAAGTTAATTTCTTGGTGTTCAAAGAAGCAACACACAGTTGCTTTGTCATCTATAGAAGCAGAATACAAAGGTATGGTGGAAGCTGCAAAGGAAGTGATATGGCTAAAGACTCTCATGAAGAGTTTTGACATCATTCAGAGTACACCCACTATTCATGCAGATAACATGAGTTCATTGTATTTAGCTGCTAACCCTGTTTTTCATGCCAGGACTAAACATATTGAGATTTAGTATCATTTCCTAAGAGAGAAGGTGATGGATAAAGAAATTGAAGTTATACATACTTCAACAAAAGATCAGATAGCTGATATGCTAACCAAGAGCTTGGATGGACCAAAGCTATAGAGATTCAAAGACATGGCAGGTATAAAGAAGTTAAAGAAAACCTCAATTGATGATTGAGGGGGAGTTGTTGGTGCAAGGCAATCAACAATTGAATTTTTAATGAAGAATTGAAGTCAAGGACTGAATAAAAGATCAAGTTATGAAGCATGAAGGAAGTGCATATTCAGAAGATGAAGATGTGTACACATATGTACATTAATTTAGAGTTTGCTCACTTATACTTTTGATTAGTTATGAGCTTGTAAATATTTGACTATATATACAAGCGAAAATGTCGGGGCCAATAGGAGAGAATGTGTAAGAACAAGATTTTAGGAGAATTAGATGTCATTAGACACTTTAGAAGTGAGTAGGATCTCTCTCATCACTCAGATGTAAAACTTTTTCAGAAATGAAGAAATGCTGCGCCCGATCTTTCTGAGTATTCTCCTTCTGTGTTGAATCTTTTGTGAAATGCTTTTGTACAAGTCTAAATCTATAGTTGATTGACCTCTGTACAAACTTTCAGCTTCTAATTGTGATCAGGCTGAGAGAATTGAGTGTAGGAACATTTACATGTGTAAATGGAAAGAAGAGAAGTTACAGGAGGCACAAAATTTGATGCTAATGTTTTGGTCAGTTCTCCTTCCACAGTGTAAATTTTTGAGCAAGCAAGCAGTCATTCTTTAAGTTGGAGGGCAAGCTACCTATGGCTAAAAGCATTTGCATAAACGGGTTCTAGATTGAGAGAACCAAGTGTTAGAAGTTACAGGTGTCTAAATCAACTTCTCAGAAGAACAGTTTTGGACATAGGTGACTTGATGAGATCATTTCTCAAGATCGACTGAGTCTTTTGAAATGATTTAACTTGCAGCAGGTGTGCAAACTATAGGAAACACCATGTATAGAGTTTTATAAAAAACGTTACACAATTGATAAGTCAATGAGTGAGTTATGTGCAGCAGACTTTCTGTGTAGTCATCTTCTTCACAGTTTGTTCAAGAATTTGGAAATTAAGTATTGATCCTCCAAATTAGTGAAGGTTTTAAGTTACTCTTGATATAGAGGTGCTCTAATTTCAAGAGTAGCTTGTTCTTTTGGAGATTAACACTCTCCATCAATGATATAATAATCATAGGTAATGATGCAAAAGACATAAGGAGGATCAAGCTTTAAATGAAAGAAGAATTCAAAATCAGTGACCTATGGCAACTCACGTACTTCCTAGGGTTGGAAGTAGTGCAAAAAAAAGGGTATGCATATCACTCGATGAAATATATCAAAGATGTGCTTGCTTAGTTCAAGATGGAGAACTCAAAGGTTGCATGTACACCCATGGAGATGAATCAAAAGCTAAGTGCTCACAAAGGTGAGCAAGTTGAAGGCATAACTAGTTATCAATGTTTAGTAGGTAGTTTTGAACTATGCCACATTAACAAGATTTGAGATTCGCTATAGTGTAAGCATCCTAACTCAATTTATGCACAACCCTAGAAAACCTCACATGGCCATAGCTAAGAGGATACTTAAATACTTAAAGGAAACCATCAATGAAGGTTTGTATTACCCACAAACATTTGATATAGATATCAAAATCTTCTCTAATGTAGATTGGGTAGATTCTAAAGATCACATGAGAAGTACATTAGGATATCTCACCTTTGTACCTACAAAACTTATCTCATAGTATTCAAAGAATCAACTTATTGTTGCATTCTCATCAACTGAAGCTGAATACAAGGGACTATCCAATGCAACTCAGGAACAATGTGGATCAAGACCTTGTATTCTGATTTAGGTATCAAGTCCTCTACTCCTCACATTTTTGGGGACAACATAAGTTCATTGCATCTTGCACCTAACCCAAGCTACGATGCCAAGATGAAGCACATAGAATTGCACTATCACTATGTTAGAGAAAAGATCACAAGTAACAAAATTGATTTTTCATATGTATCTACTCACCAACAATGTGCATACATAATGACCAAGGCATTGGATGGAGTTAAGTTGAACAAGTTCAAAGCTATGATTGTATTACAAGAAGTGTTGAAGAATCAAGCATCTTAGTCTTGAGGGGGAGCTGTTGGTGCAAGGAGCAAGCGTGAAAGCTTGTTCAAATGATCATAGGAAATCTCTCTTATTGTTTGGCATGAATAGATGGTTTGAAGACTTCAAAGTTTAAAGCTTTGAGTTTATCTTAGTCAATGGTAAAAGAAGCAGGTGGAGAGAATCTTGTGATTGAAGGGATCCAAAAGCCATGAGTTTGCTTTTGAATTTTAATTCAAATTGTTCTTGGATATTAGGACTATCTTTTAGGTAGAAGATCTAACCACCATCAAAATCAAAAGGTATATATATAAACACCACATTTTTATTCGTGGGGTAGTAGAGAAATATACAATGATTGTAGGTAATCTTTTGAGTATACATTGTACTATCTCAAAGTGAGAGAAGTCCTCCACAACTCCTTTGTATCATATGTGCAATATCAGTACACATTATGATTCATTTCTATTGACTTGTCATCCTTTGTCTACTATTATAGTACCTTGTGCAACTCTATCATCTTCTCATATTCATTTCTCAGTGTGTGTTGGAGTGAAAGCACATGAACACAAGGAAGAAAAAGAATCTTGGACCACAACACACAAAGCTGAAGGTATTACCAAGAGAATGTACAGAGATAAGTGACCCTTTAGGGTTATAGGCATATATACAAGCTAGGGGAAAAAGAACCTCCTAAAGAGGGAAAAAAATGCCCCTAAAAGTCCTAGTATTTCACACACATCACTACTAAAATATATAAACAAATCCCCGTGGGAGTGATGTGATGAACAAGGAGTTGGCTCTCATGTATAAGGAAGTGCCAAGCTATGTGGAATCAATCCACAAAAGGAAGTAAGCCTAAAGCTTTGTGAAAAGCTTCAAACTTCTCCCTAGGCAGAGCCTTTGTGAAAAGGTTTGCAATGTTCTCCCGTGTGGGAGCATATGCGAAACTGATTTGTCTAGTAGAGAACCTCTTCTTGACATAATGATAGTGCACCTCAATGTGCTTAGTGCGAGCATGGAACATAGGGTTCCTTGCAATTGACAATGTGCTCTAATTGTCAGTGAAGATGGTGGTGCTAGAAAATTGACCAACACCCAAATCAACCATAAAGCATCTGAGCCACACACACTCAAAAATCACTGTGAAAGTTGCCCTATACTCAGCCTCATAACTAGAAGTGGACACAATAGGCTGCTTCTTGCTCAACCAAGATATGCATGAGGTACCAAGCATGAAGCGAAAACCATTGGTGGACACACGAGTGTCATAGCAACTAGCCCAGTCAAAGTCTAAAAAAATCATGTAAATCTGGTGATAGTGATCCCCGTTTGGGACAAAACAACCCAAGTAGCTAGGTACCACTCAAGTAGCAAAAGATGCACTTAACTGGCTACCAATGCTT
This sequence comes from Ceratopteris richardii, assembly GCA_020310875.1. Classification (NCBI taxonomy): domain Eukaryota; kingdom Viridiplantae; phylum Streptophyta; class Polypodiopsida; order Polypodiales; family Pteridaceae; genus Ceratopteris; species Ceratopteris richardii. Next base: position 5,147,824 of record CM035435.1, on the reverse strand, counting down.
GACACTTGGGAAATGCATAAACTTGCTCATCTGTGAGACAACAAACTAAATATCAAGCTCACTTATGCATAAGTAAATCAAGCATCCAATAGCCTATTCATTGAGAACAACATCGAATGCATCTCCAACATCATGAAGACTCAACCGTAAACTTGTTTCTATAGGAGTGGCAATAGGCTTGTAGTCTTCAAGGACAAAATGCCACAATAATGTGTTAATATATTTTTTTTGATACAAAGTTATTTTGCCATCAACTTGCATACATTCAATGCATACATAATGATGCAAATGCCCCAAATTTGACATTTCAAATGAGACACGAAAATCAGCCTCAAAATCAGCAATATGCTTCTCATTAGGACCAATGAGCAGCATGTCATCAACATAGACAACAATGAACAAAAGCACATCATTTGCGGGCTTAACATATAAGGTGCTCTCAATTGTGTTGGTGCATTTTTATCCAAGCCTAGTGCTTAATCACTCATCATCTATTATGTGTACTCTCAATGAGAGAATCCATAAAAAATAACTCTTGTAAAGGTCATTACTTGAAAAGTTATCACATCAAAAGGTAAAATCCTTGAGAATCTCGTGGCCTAGCTTGGCACAAATCACGAGGTTAGTTAGGAGAAATTGATCAACCAAATATTTCCGTAACTTGTGGAATATTTTAGTTGGAATCCCTCCAAGCCTTGACACCAAAGTCCTGAGAATAGAATGTTCTTGATTACTCGGTCCGGCCCAAAATGTCCACCTGCAACACCACTGTGTGTAGTTTCTAAGACTTTCAAATAGTCTGATTCATGAACGCACAATCATAGGTAACCATCTTTGCCTCTTCGGTATAGGTTGTCTCCGACTAAGGCATAGTCCTGAGCCTCTTGCTCCATGCTTCTTCTTCTTGCTAGACTAGCCTCTTTGGGTAATGTCCCTGATCTCATGAATTCTACCAATAGAGCACTCCAATCTGGAATTAATGACACATGATAAAGGGTAGCATGCTCCATTGGGGGTTTCTCCTTGCACAATGGACATTTCTTAATCCACTCGTGTATTTTGTTATCCATGCTAGGCCAATACACTCCTAAACGTTTCAGATTCTATAATGTTTGTTGTTTAGAATAGTGATTTCCTAGCAATCCTTCATGGGCTTGTTGCAACCAAATGCTATGTTCATCGTCCTCGACACAACAAGCTAGTACACCTTCTGTATCTTGTTTGTACATGTCTCCTACCAATATTTTATAGTTTTGTGATTTTACAATGTCTTCTTTATTTGTTCTCACATCCTTATGCATGGGTCTGAAGGTTAGGACAGGTACCAACTTATTTTCCCATTTAGGAACAACTTCTAAATTGAACCGATAAGCGTCAGGTAGTTCATTAGACACTCTTGTGGGTTGCACCAGCACACATCCTATGGCATGATTTGGCTTATTCCAATCAGGAGTGGTCAATATTGGTGCACAATCGTCTCTTCAGTTTGTTGAAGGAATTTTCGCATTCAACATTTCACTCAAAGTTTGTTAGCAAGGCATAAAGAGGTTTAGCTATGATTGCATACATGTGAATAAACTTGCGGTAATATCCACAATGGCCCATAAAGGCTTCTACCTCTTTAATGTTCCTTGGCCTGGGTAGCTCCGATATGGCTCTTACTTTGTCCTGGTCTATTGATATTCCATTCTTAGAAACAATGTGACCTAAGATTTTACCTTGTCGTACCATGAACACACACTTCTTTGGGTTCAAACACACTCAATATTCTCTACACTTGTTAAAGATATGTCTGAGCTTAGGGATGTGGTATCTTCTTTCTTGGGAATGAGCATGTTGGTGCAGGACAATCACCAATTGATGTTTTGACATGGAAATGAAGTCAAGGATTTGAGAAGAGAACAAGTTGTGAAGCATGAAGGAAGGACACATTCAGAATTTGGAAGATGTGTACACATATGTACATTATTTCAGAGATAGTTCACTTATACCTTTGAGTAGTCATAAGCTTGTAAATTTTTGTCTATATATACTTTGGAAAATGTCAGGGCAAGTATGAGAGAGCATGAGAATAGAGTAATCAGAAGTTGTATGTGTCATTAGACATCTTAGAAGTGAGTCAAGACTCTCTCATCACTCAGTTGTAATTTTTCTCAGAAATGAAGAAAATGTTGCGCCCGTTATTTCTGAGTTTTCTCCTTCTGTGTTAGATCTTTTGTGAAATGATTTTGTATAAGTCTAAGTCTATAGGTAATCGACTTCTGTACAAATTTTCAGCTTTCAATTGTGAACAGGCTGAGAGAATTGAGTTTAGGAACATTTGCATATGTGAATGAGAAGAAGTGAAGTTACAAGGGGTGCAAAATTTGATACTAATGTTTTGATCAATTCTCCTTCCACAGTGTAAAGTTTTGAGTAAGCAAGCACTCAATCTTTGAGTTGGAAGGTAAGCTACTTGTGGCTAAAAGCATTTGTAGAAACGGGTTCTATATTGAGAGAACCAAAGGTTTAAAGTCATAGGTGTCTAAATCGACTTTTCAGAAGAACAGTTTTAGACATAGGTGACTTGTTGAAGTTGTTTCTCAAGATTTACTGAATCTTTTGGAGTAATTCAACTTGGAGAAGGTGCGCAATCTATAGGCGACACCTCGTACAAAGTTTTATAAAAAACTTTACGCATTTGATAAGGCAATGAGTGAATTATGTGCAGCAGACTTTCTGTGTATTCTCCTTCTTCACAGTTTGTTCAAGAATTTGACAATTGAGTATTGATCTTCTAAAATTGGTGAAGGTTTGAGTTATTCTTGTTATAGAGGTGCTCTAAATACAAGAGTAACTTGTTCTTTTGGAGATTAACACTCTCCATCAGTGGTATCAGAGCAGGAAGCATCAAAATTGAAGGAAGGAAGACCTCGACTGCTGCAGGTGCAAAGAATTCAACATCTGAAGATTCAAAAGGTGAAAGCTTGAGGATAAAGCTTGAGAAGAAGGTCATACGACACCAAGGAAGACAAAAGGAGTATTATTCGAAGTAAAGGTACATCTATTACTCATAAAGATTGAAGAAATCAATATACAGGTGAAGAAAGGATGGGAGATTCTCTTCAGATAGAGAAATTGGATAGAGAGAACTATCTAGCATGGTCAATGAGGATGGAAGCTCATCTAATGAGCAAAGACTTGATAGGTTATATTACAGGTGATGAAGAAAAGCCTCAATTTAGAGATCCTAGTGTTCCAACTAGGGAGGAATTATCAGATTTGAAGAATTGGATGAAGAGAGATGCTCAAGCTAGGAGCATTATCTATATGCCAGTCAGTGATTACTTGCTACCTCATATTAGAGGCCTTGAAAGTGCAAGTGATATATGGAATGCTTTGGAGGAGCATTTTCAAAATACTACAAAGTCTAGGAAGGCATCCTTGTGGGCAGAATTTACCACATTCAAGAAGAAGGCCTCTCAATCCATCTCAGATTATGTAACCAGAATGAAGGACATTGCAGATGCATTAGGAGCTGTTGATGAAGACATTGAGGAGGATAAATTGGTAAGGAAAATCCTCACAGGTTTGAGAGGTGATGACAAATGGAAGCCATTCATTCTATCTACTGAATTATCACTTGATCATTTTACTCGTGACTTAAATCAGTTGCTAGGACATATGTTAACCTTTGAGCAGGATGTCAAAGGTGAAGGTGACAAGAGTACAGGTCATGCAATGTACTCAAAGGATAAGAAGAAAAATAGCAAAGGGAAGCAACAAGCAAATGAAGATGAAGGCACAACTAGTCAAGCCAACTTCCTAAGAGGAAGAGGAGGTGGCAAAGGTAGAGGAAGAGGCAGGAATAATAAAGATGGAGTCAAAGCTTGCTAGATTTGTGGTAAGACAAATCACTTAGCTAATGATTGTTGGCATAATAATCAGAGTAATGGAGGATATAATCAGAATTTTAATTCAAGAGGAAGAGGTGGCAGAAATCAAAGAGGTAACTTCAGAGGAAGAGGTAGTAGGGTTACTTTGGAAGAAATGCAGGTAGAGGATTCCAAAGTCAACAATACAATAATACCTACTACAATTATGCTTCAGATCAGAAGGAGGATTCAACATTGATAATGAATGCAACTTGTGAAAGGCAAACTGAAGACTAAAGAATCTTCTACATTGACTCAGGGTGTAGCAATCACCTGAGTGGTAACATAGCATTGATGACTGATTTGGAAAATAAGGTATCTAATCATGTTGTTCAAACATGTGACAATACAAAGCACAATGTGAAGTCAATTGGATCAGTGAAGGCCAAGGATGGAAGTACTCTCTTGAGTAAGGTCTTGTATGTTGAAGAAACACTCACGAATTTGACATATAGATAGTCATAAAGGAAAGAGAAGCAGAATTAAAGAAGCATGTACAGAATCAGAAAACCAAATCAAGAATTGTAAATATGAGAATAGGACGTGTAACAGAGTAATATCCAGGGGAGTGCACATAACGCGCATAACGAAGGATCATGGAGCATACCAAAAGTGAAAGAGGCGCGGAAGAACATGGAAGAATGAAGACTATATATATATCAATCAAGAATCGAGCAAGAGAGAGATGAAATATAGCAGATGCGCAGAGACGCAGAGATACAGATATATAGATAGAGAGAGAGAAATAGAAGACGCCACAGATCGCATATGTAGTATAGAAAACGCCATAGATCGTGTATGTAAAGATGAATAACAGAAATCAGGTATTCATCTGAGAGAGATGGTAATAAGAAACCACTCAGTGTAGGAGAGTTTCTGTAGCTTGAGCAAGAAGAGGCCAAGCTCACTTGTACACATCTTCTCTAATAGAAAACACATGTTCATGTGGATGTTTGTGTGTACTGTTTGTATGCGAACGATAGAGTATGTTTATGTTATGGTTAACGTTAGTTAATGTTTAACAATTAACGTTTTCTCAGTAAACGCATTTTCGGTCAATTGCAGTTCTTACTGTAAACGAGTAATTTCCGGTAGAAGAACGAAGTAGATCTCGCAGAGTAATGCAAAGTTTTGTGTGAGAGATAGCTCATTCTGTAGCTAGACATCTCTACTTTTAGTTGATCAAGCTTTCCGGTGGAAAAGATATCTACACATAGTACAAAGTCTGACCGGAAAGAGGTTGTCTGAACTAGTGGAGTTTTTCCTTAAACTTCAGAAAGAGTTTAGTAAGTTAAGAAAGCTTTTGCGTTACTTCCTTACTTCATGTATGTTCACTTGAAGTAATTATAAACAGAATTGAAGTTCATTCCGGTACAATTCCGGTACGATTACGGGTGTCAGTCCAATGATAGTCCGGTGAAGTTTCGGTGAAAATTTTCAGTGAATTTAGAGCGCATTCTTATATGTTGAGCGCTAGACTTTGCTAAGCTATTGATTGATTACAGAGGTGTTCTGAATCACTCTAGCTTAGCTCTTCTTGGGCGTGGCGGTTTCCGTAGGCTTAAAGGTTCAGCCTTCGTCGCGTCGTCAAGAAGTGGTATCAGAGAAAAGGAAGTATACCACACATCCGCAACAGTGGTATCAGAGCTAGGCATATCTAATCAGAGCCTAGAGTATTCACCATTACTGGAAACAAGAGCCGGTTAACCACAACAAGTGGAACCAGAAGGAGAAAGATTCTGAAGAGCAGAAAGATTCTCAAAAACTCACCGGAAGTAACAGAAACAAGAAGATCATGGCAGACTACGTTACTATTGATAAGTTGGACAGAGATAATTATCCCGCATGGGTAATGCGCATGGAAGCCTTACTTATGAGTAAGGACTTAATGATGTACGTGACTGGAGAAGAAAAGAAGCTGACTTTCGAAGATGATAGTCAACCGAAAAAAGAAGAATTAGAAGCCTTGAAGCTGTGGCAAAAGAAAGATGCAACGGCAAGAGCCTACATCTATAATACCGTAACAGATCATCTACTACCGCATATTAGAGGTCTGGAGAAAGCAGAGGACATATGGAGTGCATTGGAAGATCATTTCCAAAATACTACGAAAGCCAGGAAGGCTAGTTTATGGTCGGAATTTACGACATTCAAAAAGAAGTCGAGTCAAAGCATAAATGACTACGTCACTAAAATGAAGGATCTAGCAGATAGTCTTGGATCCATAAATGAAGAAGTCGAAGATCATAGATTGATAGTGCAAGTGCTCACAGGTTTGAGAGGAGATGAAAGGTGGAAACCTTTCGTACTATCAACTGAACTTTCCTTAAATCATTTTGTGCCAGATTTAAATCAGTTGCTTGGTTTGATGCTCACATATGAGCAAGACCTGAAAGGAGATGCAGATAAAGGACAAAGCTCTGCAATGTACATGAAGAACAAAAAGAAAGACAAAGGTAAGTCAAAGGACGAAGAAGAGTCGAGCTCTCAGGCCTATTACGCAAGAGGTAAAGGCACTGGCAGAGGAAGAGCAAGAGGTTTTGGAAGAGGAAGAAGTAGCTAGAATACCAACAAGAAGGCTTGTTGGATCTGTGGACTCAGTAATCATTTGGCTCATGATTGCTGGCACAATCAACAAGGATCAAATCAAAATCAAAACAGTAATAGCAGAGGCAGAAGCGGAAGATATCAAAGAGGAAGACAAAATCAAACAGAAGGCTATGGTAGAGGTGGAGTGAGAAGTTGGGGACAGAATCAATCCTACAACACCACCTACAACAACTACGCAAACGACACGTAGAATGAAAGTCATACATCGTTGATGATGAACTCTATCAGCACATCAAAAAATGAAGACCTGAAGGTATTCTACATTGATTCTGGATGCTCTAATCATTTGTCAGGAAATATAGAACTAATGTCAGAACTAGAAAAAGGTAGTTCTAGTCACACTGTTCAAACAGGTGACAATACGAGACATAGCGTACACTCAATTGGAAAAGTGAAATGCAAGAGTGGAGCAGATTTGCTAACCAATGTTTTGTATGTTCCAACAATATCGAAAAATTTGATTAGCGTGGGACAGATAGTTGAGAAAGGTTTTCAGGTCAGATTTACAAATAAAGGCGTATTTGTAGAAGATCCCGAGAACGGATACAATCAGATCGTCTCTCGTAAGAAAGAAGGCAGACTCTTTACTTTAAGAGTACAAGGGAACATTGGCCAAGCATTGCTCACATATGGAGAAAAGGTAATTACAGAACTTGATCTCTGGCATAAGAGATTGGGTCATTTCAATGAAAAAGGAATTAAAGCTATGATAACGAAACAGTCAGTATTGGGATTACCAAATATACAGAATCAACATATGATTCACAAGTGTGAAGCATGTCAGTTGGGAAAAGCCCACAGGTTACCTTTCCAGAAGAAAGGATTCAAACATGATGAAGTACTCGAGCTTATTCATACAGATGTGTGGGGGCCAACGAAAGAAGGATCAATCAGCAGATCAAGGTACTATGTTTTATTCATTGATGATGCAACAAGGTGGATAACTCTTTATGTTTTGAAAGAGAAATCAGAAGTATTTGGAGCTTTCAGGCATTTTCATGCATATGCTGAAAGACTTGCCGGACGAAAACTTAAAAGACTGAGGTCTGATGGAGGGGGAGAATACTTCTCCCGAGAATTCAATGACTATCTTTGGAATGCAGGTATTAAGAGAGAAATAACGTGTAGATATACACCACAACACAATGGAGTAGCAGAAAGAAGGAACCGAGTTCTAGTTGAATTTGCACGAGCCATGCTAAACGAAAAGGATTGTCCAAATTATCTTTGGGCTGAAGCTGTAAACACAGATACATATTTGGTAAATAGATTACCATGTACAGCATTGGAAGGAATGACCCCTTATGAAGCGTGGTGGGGAAAGAAGCCAACACTTGATCACTGCAAAGTGTTTGGATCAGTAGCGTATGCTTATGTACCGTCTCAACTCAGACATAAGCTTGAACCAAAAGCAGAGAAATATGTGTTCATTGGATATGATGAAAAGCAGATGGGTTATAGGTTATGGAATCCTCTAACCAAACAATTTACTGTGTCCAGAGATGTTACATTTGATGAACAAAAAGGCTGGTATGCAGATCAAAGTCATACGACTGAAAAATTCGAAGAAGAAATAAAAAGAAGAGAGAAAGGGAAATCAATTGTTCAGGTAAACAGAGATGAAAATCATATGCAGGCAAGTACATCTAGGAACGGATCAGGTATGAGAAATGAAGATGATTCGATATTTGATGAAGAAGTGCATTCAGATACATATGAAGAGTTTGAACCAAGAAGGTCAAACAGGAATAGAAGACAACCAGAAAGGTACTCGTATGATACTTCATACATAACTCAAAAAGACTATGCATATATGGTCAAAGATGATGAAGAACCACAGAGCTATGATGAAGCAAAAGGCAAGAAGCAATGGGAAGAAGCAATGAAAGAAGAAATCAGCGCACTGCAGGAGAACAAGACATGGGAACTTGTTCCGAAACCAAATGGTAAGAAAGTAATCGGAAATAAATGGGTTTTCAAAATAAAGAAATTTGCAGATGGAAGGATAGCCAGACACAAAGCAAGGTTGGTGGTCAAAGGCTATGCCCAAAAGCATGGCATAGATTATGATGAGACGTTGTCATCGATTTCATGGAAAGGAAGGAGAAATTGAATGAGTATGGTTACCCATGTGTATCACTCCTTTTTAGCATATAGATATATCAAAGTGTTGAACAGAATAACCATTTTCTACATACCCAAGAATAAGGTAAGTCCAAGCACAGGTATTTGGTTGCATCAATTTGTTAAAGACATTCTGAGCACCTGATAAGCTGCCACATTCTACCAATGCTGGAATTAGGTGATTACCAATGTCTATGTCAGTATCTAAATCAGCATTACGAATTTGCTCATATATAAGCTTCGTGTATGGCAGATTCCTTTCCTTCTTGCAATTCCGCAAAAAAAAAAAATGGATATGAAATCCCCTTTGCAGAGTGGTTTCAACATCCACTTTATAGCATAGGTTACTATCACATACAGTCAACATCCTTACATATCTTAATACCTCTTAAGCGTTTAAAAGCAGAAAACCCTCACATACCACAAAAATGCCACTCTACTTCATGTAAGAACACAGTGACTTTGTATACATACACCAGATCTTTCACGATGAATGCATATAAGGCTCAAAACTAGTAGCATATAAGGCATATTAAGGTTTATTATTCTCCCAGACTTCTAAACATGCAGGAAAATGTTCACCGTTCCGATTGTTTTGCAATGATTCGGTCTTTCAAAAGATCTCATCAAGCAAAGATATTTGCATACTTAACGCACCAAAAAGACCAGAGAGATACATCATACTTTCCAGGAAAAAAAATGACATGAACAAATTCTTTTGATAGATTTCCACCTACAAAGAAACCTGAGAGCAGTATGTCAGTTGACATATTCCTGCACACAGCACAAAAGAAAAACGACAAAAAAAGTAAGATTTCGATAGCTACATCGCATATCACCTTAAAATTGCCAGTATGTGGACCCACAGATGCATTTCCAATCACTTTTGACAGGAAGTGTCATAAGCATCTATCCATGTAAACAATAATTACTGTATAATAACTTGGATCCATGAGAAACCCCAAAGAACCTATCAGTCTATGTAAATTTCTGTTCTGTCTCACTTTAGCTTTGATGTCTTTGAATGACATCCCATTAGTTTCGAGCAAATCTTTGTACTTAATTCTTCATGAAGTTTGTTCATATCAAATTCAGAAAAGTGCTACGCTCACATGTATATCGTCTAAGAAATCCTTTATTTATGCATACTTACTGGGCCGGCTAGCCTCCTTGCACTATCTCCGAGAAAAGAAGCTCCAGTATATGTCTCCCGGGAATACCCCCAAAGAAACAATGAAAACTGCATGTAAATCAGAATCAGTGGAGAGCCTCCGACTTTTTGCATGACCATTTTGATTCGAATTGCTTTACGCTAATGAACACTTGCTCATAATTGTATGATATAGTCCATAAAACATCATCCTGTACTGACCAAGGCTGTTTGAAAGTCCCATTCTCTGAGTTTCCTGGTCCATCCTTCAAGTGCGCTCCCTTGGGCACCACCGTCGCTTTTGCGCTCTTCCCAAACAGGATTTGATGTTTTTTTACTCCTTTGATTTATAAGGCCAACACATCAATTAAAGCACGCACTCTGCAGATTCATATCATCCGAACAAGTCACCTGCATATTTCTTTAGCTATGCGCATAACAATAACTTCCATATAGTTGCAGGTCGATTCTTCATCCCTACATTCTCCAAAGCGTCCCAGGAAATCAGAAGTGGACAATCAGCCCTCGTGGACTAGAAAAAAATCATATGTCTCCCTGTTTCCTATATGCGCAGCCTCTTTTTTTGCATGCACCAAAAGACATGCACAACTGCCCGTTTTTCTAAATAAAAACCTCAAAGAAATAAGATTGAAACTCTGGAGTCAATTGGTTTCTGCCCTCTGCAATTGACAGCTTGTCTGTACCCTCTACGATTTATACTCTGTACAACCTGAATCTGAAGATGGCCAGTAACACAGCGGCAGTAGAGCTCCTAAGTATGATGTCCCGACGGGTACTAGCACCAGAAGAATTTTCATTTCTTTCATTCTGCTGCTGCTGCTGCGCAGACACGATCAGAGGTCGCTTTTCTCCTGAACCCGCCGCCCATAGTGTTGGCTTGCCTTAATGGAAGAACCAGGCATCTCCACGTCCAGACAGACTAAGCAAAATTTGCATGCGTTACCTTTTTCTCCGAGTCCCCTTCCAGAATGGAAAAAATCTTCTCGTTGTCATTCCTTGCCTTTTGCATATACCTGCCAAGAAGGAAGAAGATCCTCCGCATGCACACGTCCTCTTGTTGGCACAATAGGAAAGTGCACCTAAAATCCCTTTCGACTTTGGTTTTCCCAGAAATAACATCGCGAAGCATCCCGAATGGTGCGGTTCAGCCTCTTCAAAACATCTTATGCCGAAAGCAATGGCTTCAAATCGTGACCACAACGTTTATGTTGGGGATGTAAGGGTCATGTGACCTTACCCCCATATTCATATATATACATCATATATAGAGCATTGCCTCAAGAGAGATCATTATGTGGGTTTCGAGGCTCCCACGCATATCCGCACGTCTTTCCTCTCTTCTCTCTCCCTCCATCTCCTCCTTCCTCCTCTTGTTCTGCACACCAAAGCCCTTCATTGGTATCAGAGCATGTTGAAGGCTAGTGTGCAAGAAGCTTCAATAGAAGCTTAGGTCAGAAGGGGTAGAAGTGCAGGTTGGCATCTCTTGATAACTATTCAGTATTTCGGTCATAACTCAAGGTACGAAGCTCAGATTGATGTGTTTTAAATTTCTCTGCGTAGCTAACACAGAGGGCTACAAATTCGTAGTAGAGCACAGAACCTGATTCGGACTTCTGAAGTGCCAAAAATTCAAAAAACGCAGAGAATTGTAGAAGGCGAATCTACATTGAGTAGGACAGCAGGTTGGTTTTTTTGTCATAACTTGAATTCCACAACTCGGAATGCGATGATTCAACTTGTTGCTCGTAGCTTGGAATAATAGCTACAACTTTGCAGAAGAACTCAGATTCAGTTTCCCAGTGCAAGGTCACCGAAATTGCAGAATACAGAGCAGTACTGTTGCAAGTGAAAGTGAAATTGACAGCAGGTGCTTGTTTTGAGTATATCTTGAGCTACGCACCTCCGATTGAGGTGTTCTTTATCTCGTTACGTAGCTAAGAATAAGATCTTGAAGTTTGCTGAAGAGGCAAAGTTCAGATTCAGAGGTTATCACCTCTGAAACAGTAAAACACAGAGCAGCACATTTTTTGTCATAAGAACCCTTACTGCTCTTGGAGGTTGAATTTGCTTTGGAACTTCTTCGAGAGAGAATTTTTGGTGTGCAAGCTCTTATTTTCAGAGCTTCAAGACATTGTACATGTATGATCATTGTGTTAGCTCCTCCATATGAGAGTAGAGCATGATCTTGTTACATGTTTGGCATGTAAGATGACATTGTGGTATACTCTTTTTGAGGTTTATGTCATCATGAGTTCGATCATGGATGTATAGTGGCATTGTGGTCTATATCTTGCTTATACCACTTGGTTATGGATTTACTTGCCAGTTGCACATACTTTTGTGAGAGTTGATTTTGGATCTTGTTTGGTACTTGTATCTTTGTTTTCTTTGCAAGTATAGGATCCAAATTGGAGCCTCAGTTACACATTCGTTTGTCACTATTATTAGCATTTGGTCATTGATTGATATGTATTTGCCAATGTGATTCTTGGCTTATGTGGATGGTGATTCCCACATGGTTATTTTGTTTCTAGAGTCCATTTTATAGAGGAGATGCTGTTGAAATTTTGACAGCTTTTATGCTAGAAAGGAGCTCTAGTGGATCTTGAAGCTTGTGTGATAGCTTTGGATCATTGATTATCTCCATTCAGTTGGACTTGGTCACACATTGTTCGTGACAGGTTGGACCATCTAGCAGGATTTATTCTTGAGTGGGAGTTGTATTGCCATTGTATTGGCATGTATTGCCATTAGTTTTTTGGCACATGTAGTTGCCATTATCTTTTTTATTAGATCAGTGACAGGTGGTGACAGATTACTCATTGTTCTTTTGCTATTGGTTATCTTGTTTGATTGCTCAGTTTACAGGGGATACTCTGTCAAAATTTTCCCAGGATTCTTTCACATCTACTTGGTCACTTTGGAGACTTGGTGAGCAGGCTTATGCTCATGGTTTTATGTGTATGTTAGATGCATGGTTATGTGACAGGTGGTTCACATGGTTTTCTTCTCCAGTGAGACATATGTGATATGAGTTATGCATATGGATATACAGTTGTGATCCTATTCAGGATAGAGTCTTATTTCTAGTCTCTTGTTACAGTTTTGGTCTCTTAGATTGCCAGCATGGTGTCTTCTCGGTTTGATGGCACTGACTTTCCGAGATGGAAAGCTCAGATGTGGCATACATTGGTTCGTGCAAGGTTACACATGTATGTGCATAGAGATGCACAGAGGCCTCGTGACATGCCCGACCACATATGGATGGATATGGATGCATTGGCGAGCTCCACTATCCGATTACAGCTTATGGATTCTATATATGAGTCTGTTATGTATGAGGAGACGAGTAGTGCATTATGGCAGAGACTACATGATATGTATACGAGTCCATTGACTCATGTGAGATGTAGATCACATCGACGACTTCGATGTTGGCATTGTGGTCATGAGGGCCATATTCGAGGACGTTGCTTCAGGCGGATGCGACGACGACGTCACAGATATTCACGTGATGCAGATCAGGTAGTGGTTTCAGGAGAGTCTATGGAAGTTGATTATGCTAGTGATGGTGATATCACTTTCTCCTATGGTTCATCTCAGGATTCCTCTTGTTCATTGGATAGCACGCATATGGCTTGGTTGCTTGATGCATTAGCTACTTTTCATGTTACTCCACATCGTGAGTGGTTTTGTCGATTCTCACGTGAGAGTCGTGGATGTGTGCAGTTGCCTGACAGTACGACATATGACATTGAGGGTGCAGGAGATATATGCCTTATGCTACCTAGTGGAGCATCACTTATGCTCAGACATGTACGCTATGTGCCTTCATTCCCTATGAGCTTGATTTCAGTTAGCCAGTTACAGGAGAGCAGATGTTATGCATTCCTTAGTGAGCATCATTTTCAGTTGCGGTTGGGACAGCTTATGCTTGTCAGAGGTGCCAGGGTTGGGCACAAGTATCCATTGCAGGTACTTCATGTGAGAGACAGTCTCGTCTTAGTGGGAGTTCAGCCTTATGTGTGATGTGAGACTCCTCATGTCTCATTCTGTCTACCTATAGATAGGTCTATGGACATTCTTGATGCACATGTATGGCATGATTCTGATGTTCAGATGGATGCACATGTAGAGCATGTTTTGGTGCTCATGATGCTTCTATGGAGCATGGTTTTGTTGATCATGTGGATGCTCATTTGGGGCATATTTTGGATGATCAGTTGGGAGCTTTAGAGCATGATGTGGATGCTCATGTAGAGCATTGTGATGATACTCAGTTAGAGTGTGATCATCAGTTTGACCTTGGTGTTGATGTTGTGCAGTTAGCTCATGTAGAGCATGATCATACACTTGGTGTGGTAGAGCAGGATTGCTCTCATGGTACACAGTGTATGGTAGAGCATAGTAGCTCTCAGGATGCACAGCTAGATACATCTTTGGTTGAGAGGATGACTGATTTAGATGTTGATGAGTCACCGATCATGCAGTCATTCTTGGATTCGCTCATGCCAGATGTTGACATAGATATGTCAGGACATGTTGGTCTTGACGATGGTGCTTTGGATGCCTCGGATACAGGCATGGCTGACATACTTAGGTTAGCCAGGATAGCACACGTTTCGTCAGCATTCTGGAGTCTGATGTACGAGTTGTTATGCTCGAGACTAGACATTGCAGTTGCTATTGGAGCATTTGCACTTGGAGTTGTCAGTCGTTTGATGATTGACACAGGCATAGAGCGAGTGGGAGCTTTGCAAGAACTTCATCAGTTCTTGCATCAGTCAGATGTGAGCTCGACTCTTATCGATATGAGTCTAGAGCAGTTTGAGGTGCATGGATACACCTTGTTTGAGGCGGTTGGTGTAGGCTGATCTGGTATGGGTTGAGATCCGGACTCTTCCTGTACATTATTGTATAGTCCTACATCATTCTTTGTATATTTTTCCACTTATGGTCACATTGACCCTTAAGTGGGAAATTGTTGGGGATGTAAGGGTCATGTGACCTTACCCCCATATTCATATATATACATCATATATAGAGCATTGCCTCAAGAGAGATCATTATGTGGGTTTCGAGGCTCCCACGCATATCCGCACGTCTTTCCTCTCTTCTGTCTCCCTCCATCTCCTCCTTCCTCCTCTTGTTCTGCACACCAAAGCCCTTCAGTTTAGTCCGGTGGCAAGGATGTCAACCATAAGAACAGTAATTGATGTAGCTGCATCAAAAGGATGGAAGCTAAGTCAGCTAGATATAAAGAACACATTTATGAATGGATACATTTCTGATGAAGTGTACATGGAACAACCTGAAGGGTTCGAAAGTTCCAGAAACCAAAACTTTGTTTGCAGGTTAAGAAAAGCACTTTATGGACTGAAGCAAGCTCCAAGAGCTTGGAATTACAAACTCGTGAAATATCTAAACGAACTTGGATACCAAAGTTCAAAGGCAGACGCAAGTCTACTCATAAAAAGAACAGAAGAAGGAATGATCTACATTTGTATTTATGTAGACGACTTAATAATCACAGGAACATCAGATGAAGGGATTACAGAAGTAAAGAAACTACTCGAAAGAGAGTTCAAGATCAGTGACCTAGGAAAGTTGTCATACTTTCTAGGAATGGAAATCACATACACAGTTCATGGTGTATATGTGTCACAAGAAAGGTATCTCCTAAAATTACTGAAGAAGTTTAATATGGAGAATTGCAGAGAGGCTTCAACAGTGCTTGAAGTAAACCATAAACTCAGCAAATACAATGGAGCAGAGTTTAAAGATATGAAGAAATATCAGTCATTAGTAGGAAGTTTAATTTATGCTACGCTAACAAGACCGGATCTTAGTTATGCAGTGGGAGTTCTCTCACAGTTTATGCATTGTGCGACAGATCAACATTGGGTTGCAGGACAGAGAGTTCTTAGATATATTAAAAGAACTATAAAAGAAGGATTATATTATCCTTTTATGTCGGATATAAAGCTCAGAGCATACAGTGACTCAGACTGGGCTGAAAATCAAGATGACAGAAGGTCAACACACGGGTATATGATATACCTAGGAGATAAGCTGGTAAGCTGGTGTTCAAAGAAGCAACACACAGTAGCATTATCGTCAACAGAAGCCGAATACAAAGGACTGGTAGAAGCAGCTAAAGAAATAATATGGATGCAGACCTTGTTCAAAAGCATGGGTATTGATCAAGGTACACCTATTATACATGGAGATAATATGAGTTCGTTATATCTTGCAGCAAACCCAGTATTTCATGCAAGAACAAAGCACATAGAGATTCAGTATCATTTCCTGAGAGAAAAGATAATGGAGAAGGAGTTAGAAATCGTATACACTCCGACAAAGGATTAGATTGCAGATATGTTGACAAAAAGTTTGGATGGAACGAAGACAAGCAGATTCAAAGAAATGGCAGGTATAAAAGAAAGAAAGATATATGAAAGACCAAAAGAAGTCAAATTAGTGATTGAGGGGGAGCTGTTGAAGAAACACTCACGAATTTGACATATAGATAGTCATAAAGGAAAGAGAAGCAGAATTAAAGAAGCACGTACAGAATCAGAAAACCAAATCAAGAATTGTAAATATGAGAATAGGACGTGTAACAGAGTAATATACAAGGGAGTGCGCATAACGCGCATAACGAAGGATCATGGAGCATACCGAAAGTGAAAGAGGTGCGGAAGAACATGGAAGAATGAAGACTATATATATCAATCAAGAATCGAGCAAGAGAGAGATGAAATATAGCAGATGCGCAGAGACGCAGAGATACAGATATACAGATAGAGAGAGAGAAATAGAAGACGCCAGAGATCGCGTATGTAGTATAGAAGACGCCATAGATCACGTATGTAAAGATGAATAATAGAAACCTGAAACGTCAGGTATTCATCTGAGAGAGATGGTAATAAGAAACCACTCAGTGTAGGGGAGTTTCTGTAGCTTGAGCAAGAAGAGGCCAAGCTCACGTGTACACATCTTCTCTAATAGAAAACACATGTTCATGTGGATGTTTGTGTGTACTGTTTGTATGCGAAAGATAGAGTATGTTTATGTTATGGTTAACGTTAGTTAATGTTTAACAGTTAACGTTTTCTCAGTAAACGCATTTTTGGTCAATTGCAGTTCTTACTGTAAACGAGTAATTTCCGGTAGAAGAACGAAGTAGATCTCGCAGAGTAGTGCAAAGTTTTGTGTGAGAGATAGCTCATTCTGTAGCTAGACATCTCTACTTTTAGTTGATCAAGCTTTCCGGTGGAAAAGATATCTACACATAGTACAAAGTCTGACCGGAAAGAGGTTGTCTGAACTAGTGGAGTTTTTCCTTAAACTTCAGAAAGAGTTTAGTAAGTTAAGAAAGCTTTTGCGTCACTTCCTTACTTCATGTATGTTCACTTGAAGTAATTATAAACAGAATTGAAGTTCATTCCGGTACAATTCCGATACGATTACGGTGCCAGTCTAGTGACAATCCGATGAAGTTTCGGTGAAATTTTTCAGTGAATTTAGAGTGCAGTCTTATATGTTGAGCGCTAGACTTTGCTAAGCTATTGATTGATTACAGAGGTGTTCTGAATCACTCTAGCTTAGCTCTTCTTGGGCGTGGCGGTTTCCGCAGGCTTAAAGGTTCAGCCTTAGTCGCGTCGTCAAGAAGTGGTATCAGAGAAAAGGAAGTATACCACACATCCGCAACATTGTATGTTCCTACAATTCCTAAGAATTCGATAAGTGTAGGACAAGTTGTTGAAAAAGGTTATGAAGTTAGATTCACTAATGAAGGAGTGTTTGTGGAAGACCCTAGCAATGGGTATAAACAAATTGTTTCAGGGAAGAAAAAAGGAAGGTTGTTCACATTGAAGATTCAAGGTAATGTTGGTCATGCCTTGTTCACTTATGGAGGACATAAGATCTCTGAGTTAGATCTTTGGAACAAGAGGCTTGGACACTTCAATGAAAGAGGTATCAAAGATATGATTAACAATGGTTCAGTGCTTGGATTGCGTAATGTTGTAGGTCAACATATGACATACATATGTGAGGCATGTCAACTAGGTAAGGCTCATAAGCAATCTTATTCCAAGCATGGTTTTATGTATTCAGAGAGGCTTGAGTTGGTACACACAGATGTGTGGGGACCATCAAAGGATTTCAGTATCAATGGTTCAAGGTACTATGTGATTTATGTTGATGATGCTACCAGATGGATCACTATCTATGTGATCAAAGATAAGTCAAAAGTATTCAATACATTCAAACATTATCATGTGTATGCAGAAAGAATTATAGGTCATAAATTGAAGAGACTAAGGTCAGATGGAGGGGGAGAGTATTTTTCTAATGAGTTCAGTGATTACTTGTGGGATGCAAGGTATAAAAAGGGAAATCACTTGTAGGTACTCTCCTCAACAAAATGGTGTAGCAGAGAGAAGAAATAGAACTCTTGTTGAGTTTGCAAGGCCAATGATGAAGGAGGAAAATTGCCCAAATTATTTGTGGGCTGAGGCTGTAAATACAGCTACTTATTTGGTCAATAGGCTACCATGTAAAGCTTTGCAGGGTATGACACCATATGAGGCATGGTGGGGTAAGAGACCTACCTTGGATCATTGCAAAGTATTTGGATGTTTGGCATATGCATATGTGCCATCACAATTAAGACACAAGTTAGAACCTAAAGCTGAAAAGTATGTATTCATTGGTTTATGATGATAAGCAGATGGGATATAGGTTGTGGATTCCATCCACAAAACAATTTCTTGTATCAAAAGATGTTACATTTGATGAGCAAGGTACTTGGTATGCAGGTACAATCAATATTAATACAGGTGATGAAGAAGTTGTGAGTCAAAAGAAAGGTAAATCAAAGGTTTAGATATTTGATGAAGAGAAGAATAATGAAGTGCAGGTTGAAGTTGAAGAAATGCCAAGATTTGATCCTGAGTGTGAAGAACCAGAAACCTCAAGGAGTGGAGAACTCAGAAGGTCATCAAGACACAAGTGGCAACCTACAAGATATAGCTATGACACTTCTTTTTTGGCTAAGATTATGCTTACATGATAAAGGCAGATGAAGATCCTTCCACATATGAAGAGGCAAAAGGTAAGGAAAATTGGGAGAAAGCTATGGAGGAAGAATATGATGTATTAATGGAGAATCAGACATGGGATTTGGTTCCTAAACCAAATAGTCAGAAGATCATTGGATGCAAATGGGTCTACAAGACTAAGAGGTTTGCTGATGGAAGTGTGTCTAGGTATAAAGCTAGACTTGTTGTGAAAGGGTTTGCTCAAACATATGGTATTGATTATGATGAGACCTATAGTCTTGTGGCAAAGATGACAACCATCAGGACACTCATAGCCATTGCTGCATGTAAAGGTTGGAAATTATGTCAATTAGATGTGAAGAATGCTTTTTTAAGTGGTTACATTTCAGATGATGTTTTCATGGAGCAACCTCAAGGATTCAGAGATGGAAGGTATCCAGATCATGTAGATAAGCTCAAGAGAGCTTTGTATGGTTTGAAGCAAGCCCCAAGGGCATGGAATTATAGACTTGTGAAGTTCTTGAAAGAACTTGGATTTCAAGTATCTAAGGCAGATAGTAGCTTGCTTGTTAAAGCAAGTGATGATGGGTTCATTTACATGTGCATATATGTTGATGATATAATTCTTACAGGTACAGATGAGAAAGGCATTCAAAGCCTAAAGAAGCAAATGGAGAAAGAGTTCAAAATCAGTGACTTGGGAGACTTGTCATATTTCTTGGGCATGGAGATTTCATACACTCAACATGGAGTGTATGTGACTCAAGAAAGGTATTTGAGAAACTTGTTAATCAAGTTTAAAATGAATGATTGCAGGGTAGCACCTACTCCAATGGAGGTAAATCACAAATTGAGCAGATGTGGTGGAGAAGAATTCAAGGATATGAAGCTATATCAGAGTTTGGTTGGTAGTCTTATCTATGCTACATTAACTAGGCCTGATTTATCATATGCAGTTGGAGTTTTGTCTCAATTCATGCATTGTCCTAGGAAAGAACATTGGATTGCAGGTCAAAGAGTGTTGAGGTACATTAAGGGTAAACTCAAAGAGGGTTTGTATTATGGTTTTACATCAGATACAAACATCAAAATATATAGTGATGCAGATTGGGCAGGTAATCCTGATGATAGAAGATCAACATATGGATACTTGTGTTATGTGGGAGATAAGTTAATTTCTTGGTGTTCAAAGAAGCAACACACAGTTGCTTTATCATCTACATAAGCTGAGTACAAAGGTATGGTTGAAGCTGCAAAGGAAGTGATATGGCTTAAGACTCTCATGAAGAGTTTTGACACCATACAGAGTACACCTATCATTTATGGAGATAACATGAGTTCATTGTATTTAGCTGCTAATCCTGTGTTTCATGCAAGGACTAAACACATTGAGATTCAGTATCACTTTCTGAGAGAGAAGGTGATGGATAAAGAGATTGAAGTCATACATACTTCAACAAAAGATCAGATAGCTGATATGCTTACCAAAAGCTTGGATGGACCAAAGCTACAGAAATTCAAAGACATGGCAGGCATAAAGAAGATAGAGAAAACCTTAATTGATGATTGAGGGGGAGCTGTTGGTGTAGGACAATCACCAATTGATGTTTTGACATGGAAATGAAGTCAAGGATTTGAGAAGAGAACAAGTTGTGAAGCATGAAGGAAGAACACATTTAGAATTTGGAAGATGTGTACACATATGTACATTATTTCAGAGATAGTTCACTTATATCTTTGAGTAGTCATAAGCTTGTAAATTTTTGTCTATATATACTTTGGAAAATGTCGGGGCAAGTATGAGAGAGCATGAGAATAGAGTAATCAGAAGTTGTATGTGTCATTAGACATCTTAGAAGTGAGTCAAGACTCTCTCATCACTCAGTTGTAATTTTTCTCAAAAATGAAGAAAATGTTGCACCCGATATTTTTGAGTTTTCTCCTTCTATGTTAGATCTTTTGTGAAATGCTTTTGTATAAGTCTAAGTCTATAGGTAATCGACTTTTGTACAAATTTTCAGCTTTCAGTTGTGAACAGGCTGAGAGAATTGAGTGTAGGAACATTTGCATATGTGAATGAGAAGAAGTGAAGTTAGAGGAGGTGCAAAATTCGATACTAATGTTTTGATCAATTCTCCTTCCACAGTGTAAAGTTTTGAGTAAGCAAGCACTCAATCTTTAAGTTGGAAGGTAAGCTACTTGTGGCTAAAAGCATTTGTAGAAACGGGTTCTATATTGAGAGAACCAAAGGCTTAAAGTCATAGGTGTCTAAATCGACTTCTCAGAAGAACAATTTTAGACATAGGTGAATTGTTGAAGTTATTTCTCAAGATTTACTGAATCTTTTGGAGTAATTCAACTTGGAGAAGGTGCGCAATCTATAGGCAACACCTCGTACAAAGTTTTATAAAAAACTTTACACATTTCATAAGGCAATGAGTGAATTATGTGCAGTAGACTTTCTGTGTATTCTCCTTCTTCATAGTTTGTTCAAGAATTTGACAATTGAGTATTGATCTTCTAAAATTGGTGAAGGTTTGAGTTATTCTTGTTATAGAGGTGCTCTACATACAAGAGTAACTTGTTCTTTTGGAGATTAACACTCTCCATCAGAGCACATAAATCATCCACATATACTTCTAAGCTCTTTCGCAAGAACTCTTTGAAGACATGATACATGAGCCTTTGCAATGTTGCAGGTGCATTGGTGAGCCCAAATGGCATCACACGAAATGCAAAAATTCCCCACTCTGTGGCAAAAGCTATCTTGTGTTGATCTTCTCGGGCAATGGCTACTTGGTTGTAACTTGAAGATCCATCAAGAAAGCTATAAACTTCCTTACCTGCAACACACTCCAATAAATGTTCAGTGATTGGAAGTGGATAGCTATCTCTTATTGTCGCAACATTAATTTTTTAAGGTTAATACACACTCGCAAATTTCCATTCTTCTTGGGCACCACTACAATGGGGGACACCCACTCAATATGCTCAATCTCATAGATAATTCGAGCTTCAATCAACCTATCAATTTCCTCTTTTATTTTAGTTGTATAAGTGTCATTATATGTGTAGGGCTTCTATTTGGTAGGCTTGGCATCAGCAGTCACGGGGATTGTATGAGAGCATACCCTCGAATCTACTCCCTTTAAGTCTCTATAGTGCCAAGCAAACACATCCCTATATTCCCTTAATAGAGCTACAAGCTCTACTTCTTCTTCTACAGTTAGGTCTTCTCCTATGTATGTACATCGCTCTTTGTTCCCTTCAATAGTTACAACAATTTTCTTGGTCTTTTCTTTGTTGTCATACGCTTCCCCTGTGATGGCCTCTCTCTTCGGAATACGTACCAAAATTTTTCAGTCTTCAACTTCATATTTCTTGAAATTTTCTAGTACTTCGAACAATGAATCCTGCTCTTCTTGTTTCACTCCTTTTCTTTTCTTTTTCTTTTGACTACCCTCACTTCCTTCCTTGGAGTTTAGAGTTTTTATTGTTGGTGTAATTCACAAGGATACACATTTTTCTTGATGAATACATTGAAGTCCACACACATGTGGAGAAGCATAGGAACTATTGCTAGTGGTTAATTACTACTTCACCTCTTTGTAAAAGTCAAATTGACTTGGAATCTTTGTAAACACCTACCAAAAGGGATTCGTGGAAAACTGGTTAGCTTTGATTGATGGAATATCTCCTAGGATATAGGAGCTTGATCATAGGGAGCCAAAAGTTTGAATTTGAATTCAAATTTTTACCAGAAAAGTGATCATGAAAAAAGTCATGGTTAGAACTCATCACTTCCGAGCTTCTCATTACTGTTTCTGAGTGTGTGTGAGGCCTACACTCTAGCCCACACCTATCTACACCATTAGGCAATGATATTCATGCCAGTGGTATTGTATATAAATGTTCATTAATACATACATTCACATTGTTCATTTCTGAGTTCTCTGTCATACTACTTGAAAGTCTGTCAACTTGTGGAGTGCATATCTCAGCCATTTCTCCACCAAATCCAAGTATCTAAAGCCTGTTGAACCAGCTCAACGTTTTCTACATGCTATCAAAATTTGAAGAGATTATATTCAGCCATTTCATAGAAACGCTCGTCGAGGTGATCACTGGTCAAAGTCTGCAACAGTCCTAAAAAATCGGGGGTAAAGGTTTACTTGCTAAATTGCTTTTTCTTAGCATAGTTACTCTTTTTACATCATTCCACTTGGAATAGTTAGCTTACAAAGCTAAGTAAATACCCCTAAAAGGAATTTTTCCAATTCCTACTGTGGTGGTCATACTGAGCAAAAGATCCAGCAGGTGTCAAGACATAAATAGAAGGTTTTCTTGAGATCTTGAGGTTCAAAGTTATCTGTTTTGATTCAACCTTTGCACATATCATTTCCAAAGTACATAGGCCATTTTATGGTATCATTGGAGAGCTAAGGAGGTCCACTTATCAAGTCTGAAGCATCAGAGGGCTGGTACAAAGCAACTTTTGGCACTACCTACTCAATCTCTTGGAGTGTCCATCCATCTTTCCCAACAGTGGTATCAGAGCAAACTAAGGTAAAATGGGAGATGGTTTTCCTTCATTTATTGATAAAGTGGATAGGAACAACTATCAGGCATGGTCTCTAAGGATGAAGACCTACCTACAAGGAAGGAGCCTCTATGGATATATCTCAGGAGATGAGGAATTGCCCTCATACAAAACAAGAGGATTGCCAACAAAGGAAGAACATGAAAAGCTCAACACATGGTGTGCTAAGGATGCATTAGCAAGGTCTTATTTACTCAACTCCATCTCTGATTTTCTTTTGCCACATATTAGGAACTGTAAGACATCCCAAGAAACTTGGGAAACCTTTTCATCTTATTTCTCTTCCAACACAAGGGCTAGAAAAAATCAGTTGTGGATTGAATTCACCACATTAAGGAAGCAACCTAAGCAAGCTATTTCAGAGTTTGTGACCAAGATTAAGGATGTAGTAGATCAATTAGCAAGCATAGGAGAAGAGATTGAAGAAGAGCAGATTGTAAGGCAAGTGATCAATGGGATAAAAGCTGATGACAAATGGGAAAGCTTCACCACTGCCATGGATCTTTACATGGACATGCAAATTCTAGATCTTACAACTCTCATGGGACAATTGTTCACTCATGAAGAAAAGCTCAACAAGAATGGAGACACATCCAAAGGTAATAACTCCTCTGCCCTATACACTGATAAGAAGTCTAAAGATAAAGGCAAGAACAAGAAGGTGGAAGATGAAGGCATTACCTCCCAAGCCAACTATGCAGGGAGAGGTAGATCATCAAGAGGAAGGGGCAGAGGAGATAAGCAAGGTAGGGGGAGATCCTATAACTCCTCTCCATGCAACATTTGTGGTTTATCAAATCATACTACAGATGAGTGTTTTAGGAACTACAAGAATCAGAGAGGAAGAGGATATCAAAGAGGTGGATACTCACAGTCAAGGGGTAGATTCAACCATCAAGGCTACAACAACAACTACAACAACAATTACAATGGCAACCACCAAGGAGGATTCAAGAAAGGACTACAACAACTATACAGAAGAGCAGGATGATTCTCTCTTGATCATGAACATGACCTCAAAATCAGGTACAAATGATGACCACCTTTTCTACATTGACTCAGGATGCTCAATCATGTGGCTGGCAATGTAGCACTACTCTCTGATATTGAGGAACCAAAAGGTAAGCATCAAGTCCAAACAGGTGATGACACCAAGCACTCAGTAGTTAAAGTTGGAAATGTTAAGACTTGTGATGGAAATCAGAACTTGTTGAGTAGGGTACTCTATGTACCAACCATTACCAAAAATTTGATGAGTGTTGGACATATTGTGGAGAAAGGTTTGCAGGTTAGATTCAACCAATTTGGAGCATTTGTGGAGGATCCAAGGCATGGGTTCAAGAGGATTGCTAAAGGAGAAAAATCAGGTAGACTTTTCAATTTTGAGCTAGAAGACACAAAGAATATTGCACTATACAGTTATGAAGATCAAACACTTTGAGAGCTTGAGATTTAGCACAAAAGATTAGGGCATGTAGGAGAAAGAACCTTGAAGCAGATATGCAGGGATCAATGTGTAATTGGAATACCCAATGTTTCCAAACAACACATGATATATAAATGTAGTGCTTGTCAATTTGGGAAGTCTCACAGGTTACCCTTCTCAAGGAAAGGTTACATGCATGAAGACTACCTAGAACTTGTCCATACAGATGTACAGGGACCAAGCAAAGACCCCTCAATCTCAGGATCAAGGTACTATGTATCCTTTATTGATGATTATAGCAGATGGACTGTATTGTACTTCATGAAGCACAAGGATGAGGTGTTTAATTGCTTTAAAAAATATCTTGCACTTGTTGAGAATCAGACAGGGAAGAAGTTGAAGAGGCTAAGGTCAGATGGAGGAGGTGAGTACTTCTCCAATGAGTTTGAAAACTTCTTGCAAAACAGAGGTATTAAAAGAGAAATTACCACAAGGTATACTCCTGAACAGAATGGGGTAGCTGAGAAAAGAAATAGGCTGATTGTTGAGACAGCTAGGTCTATGTTGAATGAAAAAAAAGTTACCTAACTATCTATGGGCAGAGAGTGTTTCTACTGCTACTTATCTCATAAACAGGTTACCATCTAAGTCACTTGATGGGATGACACCCTATGAAGCATATCATGGTAAGAGACCCTCACTAGAGCATTGCAGGATATTTGGATGTGTAGCATATGTACACATTGCTTCTCAGATAAGAGGTAAGCTAGACCCTAAGGTTGAGAAGTGCATCTTTATTGGATATGATTTGAATAAAAAAGGATATAGGTTTTACAACCCTTCAAATAAGGGATTCATGGTTAGTAGAGATGTTGTCTTTGATGAAAATGATTCTTGGTATGAGAATGAATGCAGGAAGGTTAAACTACCCTATGATTTGGAAGAAGAGTTTCCAAGTCTTGCCAAGGAGGAACCTACTCAGAATGAAGACTCAAATTCAGATGATGAAGACATTATCAACATTGAAGAGTTCAAGGCATGGAAGTCCAACGACAAAATGAAGATGAAGAAACTTGAAGACATACCTGAATCTTCAACTCAATCAATCACAAGATCACAAAGAGAGAGCAAAAAACCTATTAGATATGGGTATGATACATCCTTTGTTACTAAACACTCTGTTTATCTTGCCAAAGATTTGTCAATTGAAGAACCACGATCATATGAAGAAGCCATAACCAAGACAGAATGGAAAGAAGCTATGGATGAGGAGATTGAAGCACTCAAGGAAAGTGACATATGGGAGCTAGTACCAAAGAAGGAGTCCATGAAGGTAATAGGATCCAGATGGATCTATAAACTTAAAAGAAATTCTGATGGGTCAATTAACAGGTACAAAGCCAGATTGGTAGCCAAAGGGTTTGCACAAACCAAAGGCATTGACTATGAAGGGACATTCTCATCTATGGCCAATATGCCAACTATCGGAGTGTTGGTAAGTGTAGCTGCATCAAAAAATTGGAATATGTACCAATTAGATGTCAGGAATGCTTTCTTGAATGGATGGATTTCAGAGGAAGTATATATGTCACAACCTCTTGGATATGAGGACCCAAACAAGGTATCACATGTGTGCAAATTGAATAAATCTTTATATGGATTGAAGCAGGCACCTGGGGCATGGAATCACAGATTAACCACTTATCTTCAAGACCAAGGGTTTGTCATAAGCAAGGCAGATACTTCTCTATTCATCAAGAGAAGTAATTCAGAGGTAATATACCTATGTGTTTATGTTGATGATATCATACTTACAGGTAATGATGTGAATGGAATCAGACAAATCAAGAGCCAGATGATGAAGGAGTTCAAGATCAATGATCTTGGTCTATTGAAGTATTTTCTTGGGCTTGAGTTAGTTTATACTAACTTTGGAATATACATTACTAAAAAAAAATACATAGAGGATATGTTGAAGAAATTTCATTTGCAGGATGCCAAAGTTGCAAGTACTCCAATGGAGGTAAACCTCAAACTAAGTGCACATGAAGGTGATGAAATTAATGACATTACAGGTTATCAAAGTATGGTGGGTAGCTTGAATTATGCTACCTTAACAACGATAGACATTGCATATGGAGTTAGTGTGCTAAGTCAGTTTATGCACAAGCCAAGGGTACCTCACCTAGAAGCTTCCAAAAGAATTCTAAAGTACCTCAAGGGTACACAACATCATGGTTTGTATTTCCCTTACACTTCAGACATTGATATCAAGATCTATTAAGATGCAGATTGGGCAGGATGCAAGGATGATAGGAGGAGCACCTCTGGATACATTTCATTTGCAGGTGACAAGCCAATATCATGGTCTTCAAAGAAGCAACCTACTGTTGCTTTATCCTCTACAGAGGTAGAGTATAGAGGACTGGCTAATGCCACCCAAGAAGCCATATGGATCAAGCTATTGTATACAGAATTAGGTTTATATACTAGGTCACCAATAATCTTTGGAGATAATACAAGCTCACTTCACCTTGTAGCTAATCCTATCTATCATGCTAGGACCAAACATATAGAAGTCCATTATCATTATGTGAGAGAAAAATTATTGAGCAAAGACATTCAGCTAACCTATGTATCAATCAACATGCAATGTGCAAATTTGTTGACTAAAGCTTTGGATGGAACCAAACTTTGCAGGTTCAAAACAATGATTAGATTGCAGGATATACATGAAGATTGAAGATGAAGACCAAGCCAAAATGTTTGGATTGAGGGGGAGTTGTTGGTGTAATTCACAAGCCTACGCATTTGGCTTGATGAACACATTGAAGTCCACACACATATGGAGAAGCATAGGAACTATTGCTAGTGGTTAATTACTACTTCACCTCTTTGTAAAAGTCAAATTGACTTGGAATCTTTGTAAACACCTACCGAAAGGGATTCATGGAAAAATGGTTAGCTTTGATTGATGGAATATCTCCTAGGATATAGGAGCTTGATCATAGGGAGCCAAAAGTTTGAATTTGAATTCAAATTTCTACTTAGTCACTATAAAAGTGATCATGAAAAAGTCGCGGTTAGAACTGTTAAAAGGGACTTTCGTTCAGTCACCTTTTAATCTCTTTTCGGGTTCTTGGGGATGGTAGGGGTCTAACAATGCAGAGGCCCTTTATCTATTTTCCCAATTAACTAATTACCCAAACAGTAATTATACGCCCAGGCATTAACTTTTGTTGCACAGTTATAATCCTCCATTTACGGTATCCTCACACAGTAGATATCGTGTAGTTGTTCAATCACATAATCGAACAGACTTATTAATGTTACGACAGTATTACTGTGTAATAGTAACTTACGGCAATTCAATAAGAACAGACTTAACAGTACTTTAGATATCTGCAAACTCGGCACTACGACGTCTCTGCAAGGTCACAAGTCGCCCAGATAGACAGTCTGGAGATCTCGTCTCCTCTACCGCCGGAGAACACCGTAATGTCTCTTCATTAATGAGTAAAAGGGTTACATCACTTTGCTACACCCTTTCGGTGTGTGCGGTATATGAAAATATAAAATTACATTGTGCTAATCCGGCGGCCTAACACTGGCACGCACGGTGGACTCGAACCCGCAAAGAAACTAAACTTAAGGATCATTTACAATGCCTTGTATATACATAGTTCAGGATAATTTAAGGTTCTAGTGATTTTCTGTTTTAATGAATCCAGCATCAGCTTTAATGTTTCCGGCTCCACCAACTCAGCGTCAGTGCGTACTGAACTCGCCGCAATAACCTGACTTATCAAAGCATCGGTCTGCGACTGCAAAAAGGCTTCGTGCAAATAAAAATCATTGGTAAGGGCGGCATCGTGGCTCAATCTCATATCAGCAATTTGACCATCAATTCTTGATAATCTCTCTGCTTGAAAGCCTAGCTGCTTTTCTCTACATTCCAGCTCTTGAGCTCGATATTGAATGGTTTGATAATAAGCATCTCTTTCTTTCATAATTCCTGCTAATTCCTTCTTAAGTTGAATTGTCAGACTCGTATGTGCTTTTAGTGCAGAATTCGCCTGAAAAAGATCGCCAGATGCGGCCTGTAATTCTACAGTAGTCTACTTAGCCAAAGTAGCCATTTCTTGTCCTCTCTGCATGACCTCATCAAGCTCGGCGTGAGTTTCTTCTAAAAGATTGCCAAGAGCAATCCGAGCATCTTCCTTATCCTGTACCAACTGATTTAATTGCTTGATTTCTTCATCACGAGCAGTTAAAAGAACATCCTTAGCTTTTAGCTCAGCCAATGCTGCATCTCTTTGAGCAATTAGATTATCCTGCTCTACAATCCGAGCTTGAAGTTGCTGAAGTTGAACCTGCAAAGCATGGTTCTCTGCCTTAACTGCATTTGCTTCTTCCTGTAATGGGGCAATATCGGCCTCTAAAACATAAACTTTGTGTTGTAATTCGTTTCGAATATTATCGGTTGCCAACTTCAATTGCATTGGTAACTACTAAGAAAACTGAATCAAGAGTCGACCCATAGATTCGAGTTCATGAAACATCGTGGTTGGAGAAGGAAGAGCAGGAAGGGATTGGGATGTAGAAGCGGAGAACAGATGAGGGGAAAGTGGTGGAGAGTATTTGGGAGAAGAGGATGGAGAACTGGGTGCATCGGGAACAACAGGCTCGATGAGGCCAATGGGCTCAACAGGGTGTATTGGTGGAGGAATGGGTATAAGATTAGTCTACTTAGTCGCCTCAGCTTTGTCGATTACAGCTTCAATCATGGCTATCACGTCGTTAAGAATTTCAGCAGCAATATCCTTCATAGAGTCTTGATTCTATTGATGAGAATCCACCCGAGAAAAAACTTCGTCGGAGTCTTCCAGGTTGGCACCTTGTTCCTGCTGCTTAATTGGAGAAGACGGACCAGAAAACTCAATCGTGAATAGAAGTAGCAGTATCATGGAAAACTTCGTCTTCATGACCAGCAGTTGATCCTTGCACCTGACTCTCAGAGGGACTTATGCGTCTGCGTTTCCGGTGAAGAAGTTGAAATATATCGGCATCATCATCTTCCTCATCCTCGAGCATATGAGTAGATTCTTCATGCAACAAGAAGGGAGCGTTTGGGGAGGGTTGCGCGGCTTGGATTGCTGGAAAGAGAAACGTGAGGATATGGGGTAGACGAGAGTGTGGAAGGTCACCCTTATTGACTTGTTTGATAACCGCAACACATTCACGGTGAATGCGTCGGAAGTAGAAGGACGTGAAATTGACAGTTTCATGGGACGCAATGTCTATCATTGAATAGAAGGGACGAGAGATACCATAAGTGCATTTTTGTAAATTCAAAATAGCGACTAAAAATTGTAGAGTTGTACGCTCTGGTTCAGGTCAACACAGAATGGCGTACTCATTAGATGAGTGCCGGGGAAACAACTCTTTCATGGTGGCTACAGGAAGAAGTGGACCATTCTCCAATCCTTCCATAGGGAGGCGGAAAGCTTCAGCAAACGAAGCTAAAGTAATAACAACGCGGGATGGTAAACAGACTATGGGCCAACACTACTCTGTAGCAGGTGTAGAGGCGATGGCAACTATGATTTGCGCATAGAATGGTTGACACTCCACTGAATGCCAAGGCAATTTAGCGAAGGCCAGAAGACCACGGGTGCGCAAGTACTCACTCACTTCCGGAGCGATTCCTGCACGGAAGGTGGCGACATTCGCGAGAGCTTCCATGGCGCGCACAAGTAAAGACAAGAACACAGACAACAAGGAACGCACAATCACACAAACACAATAGCGATTAACAAGAAAAGAAACAAGATTCAGTAGTCACACAAGCAACATTAGGCGGTCCAAAACCCTAATCATCACGTGGTATTGGAAAGATATCCGTCATAATTACGGCATGCATGCAGGAGAAGAAATAGTAACACAGGGTGGCGATTAATCATATTTAGATACCATAACAAGGATATTATGGTCAGTGGTCAATCGAAATGCAGGGATAAAAAGAAAACAAATGACACACGAAAAAGACGAGGTACACATCATCGGTTATCAGGCGGTTGATGATATGGGCGTAGCTTAGAACCATTAATCACTTTTGGCAAGAGAACAATTGTTAAGGTTGCCAACTGAAAAGTTGCTGATCCCACTTGGTCAACAATCCGGTATGGACCAAACCACCGAAAATTTAAATTTTCCAGCAGACCGATTTGCTTTAGCATTGTAGAATAACACAAGTTGCCCCACCGTGAACACAGGGGTCTTGAGGAAACGATCATGGGTACGAGCTTGATGAAGCTGAACTTCTTGAAGAACCATAAAACTTTCCCAGCGATGTTCATCCAATGATCTAAGGGCATCCAACCGAAATGGCAAAGATTCTTCCGACAGAAATTTCTGAGCTAAGGCCACGCGTAGGCTTGGTACTCAGTTACTTCCATCGGTGCAATAGCTTCCAATCCATAAGCGAGTTTGAACGGGGTCATGCCAGTAGCTACCTTGTATGTAGTCCAGTAAGCCCACAAAACTGCAGGTAGTAACTGGTCCCAACGTTTCGGACATTCCAAAAGCAATTTGCGGAGCATAGTCAACAAAGTCTTATTGGTACTCTCTGCCAAACCATTGGCACACGGATAATAAGGCGAGCTGAATTTGTGGATAATCTGAAATGTCTCGGTCAATACTTGCATTAAGTGGTTAGCAAAGTGTTTGACTTGGTCCGTAACGATTTCCAGAGGCAACCCATAACGAGGAAAAATGTCCTTCATCAGGCATTTAGCCACCGAAACTGTTGTGGCCGACCATAATGCCCAAGCCTCTGCCCACCAAGTGGCGTAATCGGTACAAGTCAAGATATAGCGGCTGTTGGTGAGAGTAGCTAGGGGTGTTATTGGACCAATAAAATCGAGACCCCACTTCTGAAAGGGTTCCAGAGGTAAGACAGGTTGAAGGGAAAAGAAGTGCCATTGTAATGGATGTCCAGACCGTTGACACGTATCACACTGCTGCACAAACTGAGTCACATCTTTCTATATTGTAGGCCACCAAAGCCCACTTTGTAGAATTTTACGGTGAGTAAGATCAGCTGCGAAATGTCCGCCCAAGGGTAATGAATGAGCCATAGCAATAACCGATTCTACCTCATGTGGAAGGATACAGCGAAGTAAAACACTAGTATGATCCATGTAGTACAGTTGACCTATGATCAACCGGAATCTTTGATTGTAAACTACAAGTTTCCGCTGCAGAGCAGGGGGAATATGAGGAGGAAGACAACCGTCGGTGAGGAAAGTGAGTAACCTATCGTAGTATGTAGGAGTAACAAGAGGTATTGTAGATTCTTCAGTAGTTAGCTCAGTAACGTAAATTGCTCGTGTAGTGTCATCAACCCCTACCGGAGGCTCACCGAAATCCAATCGAGATAGAAAATCTGCCAAGGCATGTGTTGTGTCGGGTCGATGAATAACTTCATAGTCGAACTCTTGTAATAATAAAACCTATCAAGCCAATCTCCCACCTAAATGTTGCTGTCGGACCAAATACACGAGTGTGGCATGATCCACATGAAAGGTGAACTTTCGGCCCAACAAATAATGTTGGAACTTTTTAACAGAGTACACTAACCCGAGACATTCTCTTTCGGTCACTGAATAGTTTCTTTCAGCAGGGGCTAATCGGTGACTTGCATAATAGACAGGTCGAAACCATTTATCAGTTTGTTGCATTAGTACGCTACCAATAGCTATGTCTGATGCATCCACAAAGACATGGAACGGACGTTCCCAATCTGGTGGTTGTAAAATTGGGGCCTGCATTAGTAAAACCTTTAAACGATCAAATGCATTTTGGCACTCCGATGTCCAATCATACTGCTGTGGAGCACTATTCATAAGCCAATTGAGTGGTGTCGCTAAATGAGCTAACCACCGTAAATGTCTGCCATGCCCCGGATTTGGCCCAGAAAGCACATAACTTCTTTCAGTGTCGTGGGGACTGATGCTTCCAACACGGCTTCTACTTTATCCGGATCAACCTGTATTCCTTGTTGAGAAATAATATGTCCCAGTATATTGCCATAAGAGACCGCAAAAACAGACTTGGTCGAATTCAAGCATAATCGGTATTCTCGGCATTTTTCAAAGCAGCACCGTAAATGATACAAGTGCACTGAAGTCTTGCCAAATAAGGAAAAATCATCCAAATATACTTGCATAAATGTAGTTAAGTAGGGTGAAAAGACTTCCTGCATGCATCTTTGGAAGGTGCTCGGAGCATTCCTTAACCCGAACCACATTATAGTGCAAGCATAAACACCCCAGTTCGTGATAAAAGCTATTTTTAGGTATGTCTTGTTCTGCCATTCTCACCTGATTATAGCCATTGTAGCCATCCAGAAATGAATACATCTTGTGCCCTGCCACCCTGTGAAGCATTGTGTCCAGAAAGGGGAGAGGGAATGGATACGGTACAGTGGCAGCATTCAGTTTCCGATAATCAACACAGATGCGCAGGTGTTTTATTTTCTTCGAGACGATCACTATTGGAGATATCCATTCAGCATGCTCGATTGGGACAATGAATCCCACCTTCAATAACCAATCAAGTTCTGCTTTGACCTGTGCTACATAATTGGGGTTCATTCGGTAACTAGACTGTTTGATTGGCCTCGCCTCCAGTTTGAGCACTACCCGGTGTTGATAAATCCACGGGTCCACACCTTTCATATCTCGATAATCCCAAGCAAAAACATCATAGAATTCTCATAGAAGTTGTATTAAATCATCTCGGAACGTCTCTGCTAAGCGTGCTTTAATCTTAACTGGTTGCGAGTTGACCGTATCACCCAAATTATATGTTACTAGTTGATCTTCCAGTACATAAAATTGTCGAGGTTTTACCAGATCATCAGCTGACTGCAAGAGTTGATGTAAGGTGGCTCCATCCATAGCGACACCATCATTTGCTTCTGCATCTCCGGTCATTGGTACAATCGTACAGGCTGCCATACTCCACTTGTCTGCAACCGATTGGAGATCTACAGTACCTAATGAGATCAGATCCTTAGTGGTCTTCAGGAACACCTCTTCCTCATCGTCAGATAATCCATCCAACATGTGGACCGGCTCCACTACATATGGTCATGCATGAAGATCGCAGGATTGCATGGCATCTAATTTAACTACATATTTCCGGTGGTTGTCTTTGAAAGTTAACTCCTGCGCTGACCAATCCTGTACAACTTTGGCTTGCTTCAACCATGGTCGTCCGAAAAGTAAATTGTAGTCGAGGCTGGATTCTGGTAGTTCTAGGACTACAAAAGTCATTTTGAACATGATGCCCTGCAAGGTAATTGGGATATTCCATACCAGTCCCACCGGATGGACACGGGATTGGTCTGCCATTCGTACAAAAAATTGTACGGGCTCAATTTGGGTCCAACCCAAATGCTTGCAGAGTGCTTCCATTGCTATATTCACACTCGACCCACCATCAATTAGAACTTGGGTAATCTTGTGGTTTTTGTGCCAGACGATGATCAATGGGACTGAATGATCCACGGTAGAATCGATTTCCGATTGTATGGTTGCCGTCGACGGAGTACAAGAAGGTCCAAAACTAACCTATTGCTGAAATTGCTGTCTTACTCCTGGCACCAACGCAAGCAACTGTCCCAAAGGGAGTGTAATGGAAGCCTTAGATAGGATGTCCCATACCTGATCTATTTGGGTCGTACTTCTCACCGATTCTGATGATGATTCTAATGTTGTTGTGGTAGAATTTTGTTCATTCGATCTTGCCCGTGGTAGAGGGACCTGTGTTACCGAAATTGGATCAGGAAATATAGTCGGCTCCTTAGCTATCCATTGACTAGCCTTTTCAAACATTCGCTGTTGCTCACGGATACCAGGCTCGAACACCTCAACTGCTGGTTGCAATTGCTTACCCGATCTTGTCTGCACTACAGCGGCTTGTGACTCGACTGGTGAAATATAAACCATGCTGGTCATAGGATTTTGCCGCTCTTTCTTCCTTTTATCGTACTCTGCTACTTCCTTGCAGAATCTACGGATGTGGCCAATCTCGCCGCAAAAATGACATCGAGGGGGTAGAAGAGAAGTACCTTCCGCTGATGTACCTGTCTGCCATCGATTTGAATTAAAATTGGTGTTCCGCTGACCTCGATAATTCCTATATCCTTGTGACTGATTGGTTCGCATCTGTGGTGGCACATAATGGGTTGCTGGCTGACTTGATTCTTGTATGATGGCGTTTACAGCTGCTCTGCCCTGCACCTTGGCATTATACGTGCAGTTTTCCGTTGAGTGTCGTGTTGTGTTGAAGATGGCACAATACATCTAGTTAAGAGCACATGTAGCATTGGTGTGCCATGGATTTTTGCACTTGGTGCAATACATCTGTTTAGCCGGATCATCTGCTACGTTCTTACTGGCTTTCAGCCATTCCAAGTCTTCTGTAAATCCTCCAACTTTATGCTCTAGTTGCAAGGCCATCGCAATAACAGCATCCAGTGTCATTGCACCCACACAACGGATGATCATGATTTGTTTAAGCTGCGGATTCAATCCGTTAATGGGAACCATTGGGTTATAACATCGTCCGGTAGATTAGCATGTGTCGGAGGCAGCTGCCTTAAGTGAGTTCGAAACAATGTTGTGTATTCCTGAACGGCCTGATGCGGTTTCTATCGATTGTTCTGCAAATAGTCGAAGATTTCAGCATGATTTTTCTTCAACCGGAACCTCTGTAAAAATGCATCCCTCACAGCATCATAGTTAACGAAATGATTAATATCATACTCAGTCAACCACCTAGCTGCTTCATTAACTAAGATGGCCTGAAATACGATAGCCTTGTACGTCAGATCGGGTGGATGATTCAGCACTGCATAGCTTATCTCAAAGGTGCACACATGTGCATCAGGGTCGTCACCCGGGAATCCACCAAACTTGGTTTAAGTCACTTTTGTTGGAACCGGTCGAACTGGTATAATTGGTTGCGGCTGCTGCTGTTGTTGCTGCTAAAATTGCGGTTGTGGCTGAGGGGGTGTCTGCTGCTAAGACTGTGAACCACTCATAGTGCTAGTGTGAGTAATGTTGTTGCTATCTGTCTGTGGAGGAGGTGTTTCTTGTCCTTTAGAATTTGTATTGTCAGACTGCTCACCTTCTGGTTCAAAAATGGCGTTGAATCTCTTACTTATCTCCAAATCAAATAACCTGTCCTCCGCTTTGGTATCGGGACTACAAAGGTTTGCCCCGAACAGTGGTGAATTTAATAAGGGTCCACCAGGTAGCACTGCACTGTCATCGAAGAACTTCAAATTCCCACTAAATGGTACCGAACTCCCACCGAAATTTATTGAACTTTCACTGCAACAAGTTATCTTTTCATCGGAAACGATCTCACTTGGTAACACCGCTCTATCACCGAAAATAGTCGGATTCTGACCAAATAATGTCAAACCAACTGCGCACTGCATCTCTGTACACTCAGAAGTCACTGTACCTTCTTCAGAATGTACCGGAATCACACCGGAATCTATCGGAATCTCCTCATGTGTCACCGAACTGGTATCGGAATCATTGCGTACTGGCTTCGATCCTTCTACCACTGGGCTTAAATGGCCTATATTTCTACCACCAGGGGGTGTCCCTAATAGATTTGGAATTGCCCAGGGATGCTGGTCTCTCCTATACTTCGGATAAGACTCATCGAACCGAGTAACCGGCATATATCACCGCTGCACTGTTTGCATTACGCACTGCTCTACCTTTACTGATTATTCTCAATCTATTGCCATCTTCCCACAGACGGTGCCAGTGTTAAAAGAGACTTCCGTTCAGTCGCCTTTTAATCTCTTTTTGGGTTCTTGGGGATGGTAGGGGTCTGACAATGCAGAGGCCCTTTATCTATTTTCCCAATTAACTAATTACCCAAATAGTAATTATACGCCCAGGCATTAACTTCTGTTGCACAGTTATAATCCTCCGTTTACGGTATCTTCACACAGTAGATATCATGCAGTTGTTCAATCACATAATCGAACAGACTTATTAATGTTACAAAAGTATTATTGTGTAATAGTAACTTACGGCAATTCAATAAGAACAGACTTAACAGTACTTCAGATATCTGCAAACTCGGCACTACGATGTCTCCGCAAGGTCGCAAGTCGTCCAGACAAACAGTCTGACGATCGTGTCTCCTCTACCATCGGAGAACACCGTAATGTCTCTTCATTAATGAGTAAAAGGGTTACATCACTTCGCTACGCCCTTTCGGTGCGTGCAGTATATGAAAATATAAAATTACATTGTGCCAATCCGGCGGCCTAACAGAACAACTTCTCATTACTGTGTTTGAGTGTGTGTGAGGTCTACACTCTAGCCCACACCTATCTACACCATTAGGCAATGATATTCATGCCAATGGTATTGTATACAAATGTTCATTAATACATACATTCACATTGTTCATTTCTGAGTTCTCTGTCATACTACTTGAAAGTCTGTCAACTTGTGGAGTGCATACCTCAGTCATTTCTCCACAAAATCCAAAGATCTAAAGCTTGTTGGAACCAGCTCAAAGTTTTCTACATGCTATCAAAACTTGAAGAGATTCTATTCAGCCATTTGAGAGAAAAACTCATCGAGGAGATCACTGGTCAAAGTCTACAACAGTCCTAAAAAATCGAGGGTAAAGGTTTACTTGCTAAATTGATTTCTCTTAGCATAGTTAATCTTTTTACATCATTCCACTTGGAATACTTAGCTTACTAAGCTAGTTAAATATCCCTAAAAGGAATTTTTCCAATTCCTACTATGTTGGTCATACTGAGCAAAAGATTCAGCAAGTATCAAGACATAAATAGAAGGTTTTCTTGAGATCTTGAGGTTCAAAGTTATCTGTTTTGATTCAACCTTTTCACATATCATTTCCAAAGTACATAGAACATTCTATGGTGTCATTGGAGAGCTAAGGAGGTCCACTTATCAAGTCTGAAGCATCAGAGGGTTGGTACAAAGCAGGTTTTGGTAGTACCTACTCAATCTTTTGGAGTGTCCATCCATCTTTCCCAACATTTATGCTTGTGAGAGGTTCTTCTTCTTTTTTGTTTAACACTCCTATATCTTCTAAATAGTGCTTTTCTGAGGTAAAGCAACTATCCATCACAATGGACTCTAGATCATCGTCGTCCTCTTCCTCTTCTATGACATCACTAGGGTCACATTCTTCTAGCAATGGCTGACACATGAACATTGAGATATCATAACCCTCCTCATCACAATGAGGTGTCCACTGTTCTTCATTGACAGCAATGTCCATGGTGGTTAAGATTTCTGCCCAACCATGAGGCTCGAATTCCTTATCTGGAAAGGCCACTGGTGTATAATTGGTCTTTCTCCTTGAGAAGTTCTTTCTTCTCTCGCTTTTAGGCATCTCTCCTCTTCCTCTGCAAGCTTGCACATCCACAAGTGAGTATGTTCATGCAGCCATGATGGATCAGGTGAACTTCCAGAATGCACAGAGATAGAATCTTCTTTCGCTTTGTGGATATGTTAGGCTGCCAGATTGGCACAATGTAATTTTATATTTTCATATAGCGCACGCATCGAAAGGGCGTAGCGAAGCGATGTAACCTTTTTTACCCATTAATGACGAGACATTATGGTGTTCTCCGGCGGTAGAGGAGACGGGGATCGCTAGACTGTCTGTCTGGGTGATTGCGACTACGCTGGAAATGCCGTGGTGCAAAGTTTGTAGATTTTTGGAGTACTGTTAAGTTTGTTCTTATTGAATTTCCATAATTTACTATTAACATAGTAATACTGGCTTAACATCAATAAGTCTGTTCGATTGTGTGATTGAACAACTGCACAATAATCTACTGTGTGAGGATATCGTAACGGAGGATCATAACTGTGTAACAGAAGTATTGCCTTGACGTATAGTTACTGTGTGATTAACTAGTTAATTGGGAAAATCAAGTAAAGGGCCTTTGCATTGTCAGACCCCTACCATCCCCAAGAACCCGAAAAGAGATTAAAAGTGACTTGACCGAAGTCCTTTTAACACTAGCGTCGTCTGTGGGAAGATGGCAATAGATTGAGAATAATCAGTAAAGGTAGAGCAGTACGTAAGGCAAGCGGTGGAGAAGTGATATATGCCGGTTACTCGGTCTGGCGAGTCCTATCCAAAGTATAGGAGAGACCAGCATCCTTGGGCAGTTCCAAATCTATTAGGGACACCCCTAGGTGGTAGAAGTACAAGCCATTTAAGCCCAGTGGTAGAAGGATCGGAGCTAGTTAGCAGTGATTCCGGTGCCAGTTCGGTGACACATAATGAGATTCCGGTGGATTCCGATGGATTCCAGTGTGATTCCAGTACTTTCTAAAGAAGGTATAGTGACTTTTGGGTGCACAGAGACGCAGTGTGCAGTTAGTCCAATGCTATCTAGTCAGAATTTGACTATTTTCGGTGATAAAGTTGCGTTACCAAGTGCGACCGTCGCCGGTGAAAAGATAACCTGGGGCGGTGAAAGTTCGATAAGTTCTGGTGGGATTTCGATACCACTTAGTGGGAATTTGAAGTTTTTCGGTGACAGTGCAATACTACCTGGTGGACCCTTATTATGTTCACCACTATTCGGGGTAAGCCTCTCTAGTTTCGATACCAAAGCTGAGGACAGGTTATTTGATTTGGAGATAAGTAAGAGATTCAACATCATTTTCAAGTTGGAAGGTGAGCAGTCTGATAATATAGATTCTGAAGGAAAAGAGACACCTCCTCACCCTACATATAACAACAATACTACTCACAATAGCACCATGACTGGTTCACATTCACAGCAGCAGACACCACCACATTCGCAACCGCAGTTTCAGCAACACCAACAGCAGCAACCGCAACCAATTATACCACTTCGACCGGTTCCAACAGGAGTGACTTACACAAAGTTCGGTGGATTTCTGGGGGATGATCCCGATGCACATGTCCGCACATTTGAGATAAGCTATGCAGTGTTGAATCATCCACCGAATCCGACGTACAAGGCCATCGTATTTCAGGCCACTTTAGTTAATGAAACAGCCAGGTGGTTGACTGAGTATGATATTAATCATTTCACTAACTATGATGATGTGAGAGATACATTTTTACAGAGGTTCCGGTTGAAGAAAAATCCAGCCGAAATCTTTGATTATTTGCAGAACAATCGGCAAAAGCCGCATCAGAGTGTTCAGGAATACACAACACTGTTTAGAACCCACTTAAGGTAGCTGCCTCTGGCACATGCTAATCTACCAAAAAATGTTATCACCCAATGGTTCATTAACAGACTGAATCCACAGTTGAGAGAAATCATGATCATTCGCTATGTGGGCGGAATGATGTTGGACACAGTAATTGCGATGGCCCTACAACTGGAGCACAAAGTTGCAGGATTTACAGAGGACTTGGAATGGCTGAAAGCCAGTAAGAACGTAGCGGATGATCCGGCCAAACAGATGTATTGTACCAAGTGCAAAAATCAAGGGCACACTAGTGCTGCATGCGCCCTTAACCAGATGTATTGTGCCATCTGCAATACCACAAGACACTCAACGGAAACCTATGCGTATAATGCCAAGGTGCAGGGTAGAGCAGCTGTAAACGCCATCATACAAGAACTAGGTAAGCCAGCAACCCATTACGTGCCACCACAGATGCAAACCAATCAATTGCAAGGATATAGGAATTACCGGGGTCAGCGGAACACCAATTTTAATTCAAATCGATGGCAAGCGGGTACATTAGCGGAAAGTACCTCTCTTCCACCCCCTCGCTATCATTTTTGCGGTGAGATTGGCCATATCCGTAGATTCTGCAAGGAAGCAGTAGAGTACGACAAAAGGAAGAAGGAGGGACAAAATCCAATGACCAACATAGTTTATATTTTACCAGTTGAGTCATAAGCAGCTGTCGTGCAGACAAGATCGGGTAAGCAATTGCAACCAGTAGCTGAAGTGTTTGAGTCTGGTATCCGTGAGCAGTAGCAAATGTTTGCAAATGCTAGTCACTGGACAACTAAGGAGCCGACTATGTTTCCTGATCCAATTCCGGTAACACAGGTCCCCCTACCGCAAGCAAGATTGAATGAACAAAATTCGGCCACAACAACATTAGAATCATCATCAGAATCAGTGAGAAGTATGACCCAAACAGATCAGTTATGGGATATCCTATCTAAGGCTTCAATCACACTCCCTTTGGGACAGTTGCTCGCCTTAGTGCCTGGAATCGGGCAGCAATTTCAACAGCAGGTTAACCCCGGGTCTTCATGTACTCCGGCGACCGCAACCATACAACCAGAAATTGAATCTATTGTGGATCACTCAGTTCCATTGATCACAGTATGGCATAAAAACCAGAAGATTACCCGTGTTAATTGATGGCGGTTCGGGTGTGAATATTGCAACAGTAGCGCTCTGCAAGCAATTGCGTTGGACCCAAATTGAACCCGTACAATTTTTTGTACGAATGGCAAACCAATCTCAAGTCCATCCGGTGGGACTAGTATGCAATATTCCGATTACCTTGCAGGG
This sequence comes from Ceratopteris richardii, assembly GCA_020310875.1. Classification (NCBI taxonomy): domain Eukaryota; kingdom Viridiplantae; phylum Streptophyta; class Polypodiopsida; order Polypodiales; family Pteridaceae; genus Ceratopteris; species Ceratopteris richardii. The sequence continues at coordinate 5,106,292 of CM035435.1, read as the reverse complement.
CACCACATTTAAAATGACTTTTGTAGTCCTAGAGTTACCAGAATCCAAACTCGACTACAACTTACTTTTCGGTCGCCCATGGCTCAAGCAAGCCAAAGTTGTACATGATTGGTCAGCCCAAGAGTTAATTTTCAAAGACCATCACTGGAAATATGTAATTAAATTGGATGCTATGCAACCATGTGATCTTCATGCATGACCATACGTAGCGGAGCCGGTCTATATGTTGGATGGATTATCTGATGATGAGGAAGAAGCGTTCCTGAAGACCAATAAGGATCTGATCTCATTAGGTACTGTCGATCTCCAGTCGGTAGCAGACCAGTGGAGTCCGACAGCTTGTACGGTCGTACCAGTGACCGGAGATGCAGAAGCAGATGATAGTGTAGCTATGGATGAAGTCACCTTACATCAACTCTTGCAGCCAGCTGATGATTTGGTAAAACCTCGACAATTTTATGTACTGGAAGATCAATTAGTAACATATAATTTGGGTGACACGGTGTTGGGAGATTCTTGGACGAGAAGGAGTTTGAGGGTTTGTAGGAGAAAAAAGGAAAGAACAAAAGAGGAAATAACCTTAGAAACTTTTGCAGAAGCACACCTTGGAATCTTGAGTTTAGATTACAGTAAAACAATTACAATGTTTGAGCACAATCCGAGTCAATACTTCTGTGCGCAACTACAGAGAGTGCTTCATTACAAAATACCAATTATCCCGAAGTCTTCTTGCAATCGGCCTCCTCTGCACCAGACCTCCACTTGCTTCAAGCTTATCCTTGTGCACTCCTTGCACCAAGCTTCCACCAAGCTGAGGAATGAATACCTTCTGTCGGCACGCACACAGCAAAGGGACCTTGAGATCCTTGGGGTCTAGCTTCGCACTCTCTGCACTCTTCCTTAGCCCCTCTTCATGCACTCTTCACTTCCACCTCTCTGTGTCGTCGCACACTGGTGAATCTTGCACTTCTCTTTCTTGCTTCCACTTAGACTATCCTCTGTTGCTTCCTTCTCCACGAGTCCCCCAAGAATAGCCTTTGCCTTCCTTTTTGAGTGTGTCGGTCCCGCACGCTCCTAATTGCAATAGAATCTTGGTACTCCTTTGATGTCCCAAGATTGTCATTTCAAGTGGCAGTCAACGACTCACTACTTTGTCCTGTAGTGACTTTAGACTACGACAAAAAATTTGATTGGGCGGCCATATTTCCACCTGTGCGTACACGGCCGCTTCACATACCTTCACCTTTTCCTTTTAATTCTTCACTTTTGCACCTAAGAGGGGGTTCACCTGAACCTTCCAAATTACTTTAACACACCCTTTGAACCTTAAGGAATTAGAAAAATACTTCTGCAATACTTTCCCAATTTAATACCTCTTGTCTGTGAACAATCAAAAGTCACCTTTTATATGAACAATTGAAGGTGCACTACCTGTGCACTTTGACCCTTGAATTTTGACGCTTTACTCTTGCCTATGCGTAACTGTGACCTTGACCTTGCTGTTTCAACCAGCTAGGGCTCAACAGATGCCCACCACCTAATGTGCTCTCCGTCCCGGAGAGACCACAATAACACGATACAAGGAGGCCTCAATAATAGAGAGGAAACATCAGAAGAACCACAGAGGAACCGGGGTAAGAAAAATAGATAAAGAGTGCTCTTATTTATTAAGCAGAAAAAACAGATAAAGAGTGCTACTAGTAACTATTAACCCGGATCATGACAAAAGCAGCAGGATGAGGAGATGTGGTGTGAATATCTATAAGGAAAGCTGAACCGATATGCAAATTATTGAGAAGGGGGATTTTGTTCCGCAGCGGAGGGTTGTGGAGAGGAGGGCAGTGGAGCAGAAGCTTGCTCAATCATATGCTGGAGAGAACTAAGGCACTACCGAAGATGGTCCCGTTCACGTTTGATACGACGGCAAGCAGCATTATCACATAACCCTAAAGAAGGGCGATTTTGAATATCCGACAATGCTTTTAACGCGGAATCAGCCATATCTCTATATCTGTCTCTTTCTTCTCTGAGTAATCGTGTCGATTCCTGGAGGGATTGCCATTGAGACGTGGCCATGCGATTGATGTTATCAATTGTAGAAATATATTGTTGATGAATAGAAGCTGCAGCCAAAATTGAATCCAAGGACACCTTGGATGCGTTAGCACTGCCCAGAGCAATGTCACTTGCTTCGCAAAGTAAATGTAAAAAGGAAGGGGCAGACGGGATGTCAATTGGCGGAGCAGGGGCTACAGGCGGATTGGGAAGATGGGTTGGAGTGGTAGAGGGATTGGGTTGGGTAGGAATGTTCGAGGGAATGGGTTGGGTGAGGGGAACATCAATGATAGGGGGGAAACTGGAAACAGGAGGACGGGGGGGTGTACAGGTGGGGTTGTGGGGGTTGAGCTGTGTTTGAACGAGCGGCCGAAAAGCTGTTGTGGGAGAAGGGCCAGGCATGAGAACAGGGTCAGGGGTAGGAATGGTCGCAGTAGCAGTAGATGCGGGAAGGATATGCGAAGAAGGTTGTGGAGGAAGGGAGGTGATATCAGGGGGGGCGGAGAGCGGTGTGGAAGCGGAAGCTGAGTCAATGGAGATTGGAGGGGAGGGAGGAGGGTGTGATATGGAAGGTAGACCGGGATTACTAGGTTGGTGGCTAACAGGGTTGTGAGGCGACTGGAGTATAGCGAGATTATTGGCAGAGTGCGCTGGTAATTGATAGATCCAAGCTATGAATGGTGCAGAATAGATGGAAAATGCGTGAGAGCCCCGAGTCAGAGCTTCACGAAGGCGCCGGGCACGCAACTGTAAGGAACCATAGATGAGGGCGGCGTAAGGGTATGGACGGCTATTGAGGAAGCAAAAAAGGGGATCAGCAATGCGAATATCAGACCATGGTAGTGAAGATGTGGGGTGACGAAGCAAAAAGAAAAAAATGAATGAATTTAGGATGGATGTCATGCGGATTGAGAATCGGGCATTATTGTCAAAGCGATCTCGACAAAAGGCAATGGTGGCAGAGGCTGACAATCCAGAATATAAGAAGGGTGGATAATTGAAGTGGATGGGGGAGGAGCCAAGACTGGCGGCAAGAGCGGGAATGGAGAGAGTGCCTGTGCGAAAATTAGGAAAGAGACGGAGAGCTTCATAGACATCACTATAATTGGAGGGATCGTTCAAGAAAACGTTGGCTAAGCCCCAGAGTTCCGCCTGCTGAAGATGTTCGACAGAAAAAAGACGACGGAGTTCAATGGTTGGGAGAGACAAATGAATGCGAATCTGCAGATCTAAATCGGGCGGAAGAAAAATTCGCATATAATCTCCTGAAGGCGAATTCGGTTGTGAGGTATGAGAAGCAGAAGGAGAAGGAGAAAAATGATGAGGGAGGGGAGGTGGAGAATATAGGTCGGTGGAATCAGATTGAACCGAATAAGTAGGAATATTGAGAATGGCAGGAGGAAGAGCTGAAGTTGCTGCATCATGGGGTGGGTTAAGTGAGACGGGCAATGTAGGGATCTAGTAGGTGGGGCCGGGGAACGGTTGTGCAGATGCGGGAGGCGGGTAATTTGGATTGGTTGTATGCAGCGCTGAAGGCGTGAGTTCCGAAATATCTTCCGGCGCGGTGGGATCGGCCATAGGTTTCGGTGGAGAAAGGAATTGATGGGAAACTGAGTAATGAGAGGCAGTTTGGGGCCCCGGTAGAGATTGCAAGGTTTCCGTATATATATATATATATATATATATATATATATATATATATATATATATATATATATATATATATATATATATATATATATATATATATATATATATATATATATATATATATATATATATATATATATATATATATATATATATATATATAGTTTCAGGCGAAGAAATTAGTAATGATTGGCTTTTGGAGGTTTTTGGTGAGGAGAGTGAGGACGGCGGCGGGATGATGCTACCGTGAAGGGGTTGAGGGTTGGTCGAGGGCGGGGTGTGCGGGCACTTTGGGTGCGGAGGCAAGGCGAGGTTGTGTGCTTGTGGTGCGGAGGAGGGCGCGGGGCTCTACGGAGGCAGGAGAAGGATGGGTGTGGCGAGGCTAAGCGGCGGCGGAGGAGGGTAGGGTAGGTCGAGGCGGATAGGTGCGGGGGGCCGGGGCGGGGGAGGGCGGGCTCTGCGGCTGGGCGATTTCGCGGGGTGGGGAGGAGTGGTGTACGGTTGGGGTAGGTGGGATTGGTTGGGCGTGCGGGGTCGGCGGGGCGAGGAAGGGGGAGGTGGCGGGGTGGGGGAGGGGGAGGTGGCGGGGTGGGGGAGGTGGCGGGGGTCGGCGGGCGGGGAAGGGGTATGTGGCGGGGTAGGGGAGGGGGAGGTGGCAGGGGGCTCTGCTGGTTCTGCGGGGCGGGGGTGGGAGAGGGGGTGGTGGCGGGGGTCGGCGGGCGGGGGAGGGGGAGGTGGCGGGGGCGGGTTCTGCGGAGCGGGGTAGCGGTGGGGGTAGGTGGCGGGGTGGGAGAGGGGGAGTTGGCGGGGGGCTCTGCGGGTTCTGCAGGGCGGGGGTGGGAGAGAGGGAGGTGGCGGGGGTCGGCGGGCGGGTGAGGGGGAGGTGGCGGGGGCGGGGTAGCGGGGGGTAGGGGGCGGGGTGGGAGAGGGGGAGTTGGCGGGGGGGCTCGGCGGGTTCTGCGGGGCGGGAGTGGGAGAGAGGGAGGTGGCGGGGGTCGGCGGGCGGGTGAGGGGGAGGTGGCGGGGGCGGGTTCTGCGGGGCGGGGTAGCAGGGGGTAGGGGGCGGGGTGGGAAAGGGGGAGGTGGCGGGGGTCGTTGGGCGGGGAAGGTGGAGGTGGCGGGGAGGGGGAGGGGGGTGGCGGGGTAGGGGGGGTAGGTGGCGGGGTGGGGGAGAGTAGGAGGAGGGTGGGTTTTGCGGGTTCTGCGGGGCGGGGGTGGGAGAGAGGGAGGTGGCGGGGGTCGGCGGGCGGGTGAGGGGGAGGTGACGGGGGCGGGTTCTACGGAGCGGGGTAGCGGGGGGTAGGGGGCGGGGTGGGAAAGGGGGAGGTGGCGGGGGTCGTTGGGCGGGGAAGGGGGAGGTGGCGGGGAGGGGGAGGGGGAGGGGGGGTGGCGGGGTAGGGGGGGTAGGTGGCGGGGTGGGGGAGAGTAGGAGGAGGGTGGGTTTTGCGGGTTCCGCGGGGCGGGGTAGCGGGGGTGAGGGGGCGGGGTGGGAGAGGGGAAGGTGGCGGGGGCAGGTGGGGGAGAGTAGGAGGAAGGTGGGTTTGCTATTGTGGCTTAGATGGACGTCGACAATCGGTGAGGTGTTGGTTCAATTCTGTGCGCCATCATTGAATGCTCAAGCGTTGAGGAATACAAAGCTTCAAGGAAGTTGACCCGAGGCCGCAGCTGCCGAATTGGAGAGGGTGGATTCTCGATGGGAGAGCTATCTTAAATAGCAAGAAGACTAAATATTCACCTCATAGAAAAAGGACGGTTCAAGGAAAAAAGAGTGTTTGAAAGAGAGGAGATGCAAACCCCAATCTCAGCCATCAAAGAAATAAATAAAGAAAAGGCCATCATTTAAAGTTTCCATGTCGAATTAAGAGCCATAAAAAAAATGGACGCCCAAAATTTACGTTAGCACTTATTAAGACGTAAGCGATAGAAAAAGCAAAATGACCTAAGAACTCATTATTTGGGTGTTTAAAATTTTTTATGATAGGCTTTGAGCCTGGAAATATTTACTAGCGGCAGGGTGTCTCCATTGAGTGTTTCTAACTGCACGGCACCCCAATGCAACATCTTCATAACGCGAAAAGGGCCTTCCCAGTGAGGGATCCATTTTCCTTTAGCTTGAGTAGAAATTTGTGGTCTGTGTAAAAGAGCTAAATCACCAGGCTTCAATTTATTGTGCCATAAATTTTTGTCATGAGTCTTCTTCCTTTGTATCTGAATATTCTCTAATTGTCTGGAGGCTAAAGTCCTTGATTCCTCTGGTTTATGCAAGGCAGTCAGTCGAGCTTGAACTTCTATACCGTTTTTCTCAACCCGGTTTTGCTCAACCTTTTCCGTTCTGATGGAGCCCTTGATGAACTCAAATGGTTCAATGGGAACAAGGCCATAAACGAGTTGAAAAGGAGAATATCCTGTTTCTTTATAGGCTAATCGGTATGCCCATAATGTACCAAGATAAGCCTGCCCCCAAGAGGTGGGCTGTAACATACATTCCTTTCGTAACATGGAAATCAATACTTTATTGGTTGATTCTGCCTGACCATTAGCTCTCGGGTAGTATGCACAAGAAGACCTATGTAGAATTCTATACCTGTTGAAAATTTCCTGTAGGACTTTATTGACAAAATGAGTACCCTGATCTGTACAAATTTCGAGTGGACATCCGAACCTGCAAATGATGTTACTGTATAAGAAGTCAGCCACAGTTTGGGCAGTGCAATCAGTGGATGCTATGGCCTTAGCCCATTTGGTCGCATAGTCTGTGGCAATCAATAAATACTTTTCTCTTTTTGGCAACGCCATAGGGTAAGTAGGCCCTACAAAATCCAATCCCCACTTTTCAAATGGTTGCCAGGAAGTGGAAACAACCAAGGGGTTATGCCTCTGCTTTGTTGGCTTAGGTCCACACCTCTGGCAAATGTCACATGCCTTTCCCCATTCATCTGCATCCTTAAATAGTGTAGGCCACCATAGACCAGCATCCAGTATCCTCTGACTCATAATATGCCCTGGAAGGTGCCCACCACCTGTTCCTTCATGTGCAGAGTGAAGGACTTCCCTCACTTCTTCTTCTTCCAAACACTTCCTGAACCTGTCATCCTTGCCCTGTCTATACAATTTATCTTTAATGAAGGTATATGGTCTACTCTTGATTAGCAGTCTCTTCTTTTGCACAGCACTAGCCTTTTCTGGATACAACCCAGTTTTAATGAAATTTTTGATATCATAATACCAACCTTGAGCTTGTACAGCAAACAGATGAGCATCTGGAAAATCATCATTGATTCCACTAGTTTGATTCATCCTATTGATTCTGGATAGGTGATCCGCCATAACATTTTCTTTACCTGGTTTATGGACTACAAAAAAATCAAACTCTTGGAACAACAATAACCACCTCCATATTCTACCAGTGGCTTGTGGTTTGTTGAGTAGGTATTTTAGTGGTTGGTGATCTGTTATAATAACAAATTTTACTCCTAGTAAGTAATGACGGAATTTTTGGATAGCAAAGACCATTGCTAGGGCTTCCCTTTCTGTAGTACTGTAATTCCTTTCAACCTTGGTCAAGATTCTACTAGCATATTGAATTGGTCTGTCCACTTTAAATTCTTCACTGGGTTGGGTCAAAACTGCCCCCACTGCATAGGCACTGGCATCTACATGTATATGAAAGATTTTTGACCACTCAGGTGTGACCAAAATAGGAGCAGACACTAACCTTGACCGTAATGTTTGATATGCTTTTTCCTCCTCTTCTTCCCATTTAAAAGGTACTTCCTTACCTGTAAGTCTAGCCAGAGGTCTGGCTATCTCTCCATACATTTTTATAAACCTTCTATGGTATCCAGTATGCCCCAAGAAACTCTGAATCTCTTTAGGGGATTTAGGTTTAGGCAACTTTAATATAGAAATGATTTTGTCAGGATCTGGGGCCATACCTTTAGCCGACACCACATGTCCTAAGAGAGTTCCTTCTGTCACAAGGAAATGACATTTGTTTGGATTGAGCTTTAACTTAGTCTCCCTACATCTTTTGAAAACATTCTGCAACTGCCTCAAGTGGTGGTCCAAACAATCTAGAGGAGTTTCTTTGTGAGATCTTGAAAACGAAGAGAAGTCATCCATGAAGATTCTAAGTGATTCCAGCAATAGGGGGCCAAAAATGAGATTGACCGTTCTGTTAAAGGTGGCTGGAGCATTTCTGAGCCCAATGGCATTTTTACATACACATATGTTCCCCAAGGTGTGATAAAAGCAGTCTTTTCACGATCCTCTGGGTGTATTGATATTTGATTATAGCCACTAAATCCATCCATAAAGCTATATAATGCATGCCCAGCCACTTCTTCAATGACCTGTTCTGCAAAGGGCATTGGGAAACCATCTGGAATGGTCACCTTGTTGAGTGCTCTAAAGTCAACACAAATTCTGATTTTATTAGTATTCTTCTTTGGTACTATAACCATAGGTGAGAGCCACTCTGAGTGTTCTACAGGAATGATGATTCCTGCATCCTCCATCTTTTGGATTTCCACATAGACAGCTTCAGCATATTTTGGATTAAGTCTATAACTCTTTCCTCTTATGGGTTTGGCTCCATCAACCAGAGGGATTCTATGCTCTCCATAAGTTGCAGGCACTCCTTCTAAGTCTTTATAATGCCAGGCAAAAACATCTATATACTGGGTCAAGAATGATTTTACCTTTTCAAGGAGCCCTGCGTGGCTCCACAACCAAGTGGCCACCAAAACTGGCTGATTATTGTCTTGAGTGCCTAATTGTATTTCTTGGACAGGATTTCTCTCTACCATATTATCTTCGTGTGCATCTTCTTCCTTGTCTTCTTCTACTAGCTTTTCGTGCATTGCTTCATAAGCAGGTGTATTTTGGACTTCAATGTGTTCCTCCTTGTCCTGCATCCATCCTGCAGGGATTTCTTGAATTGGAAAAGAACATTCTTCACTAGAATTTTTTACCTTGCCTTTAGCTTTAGTAACCTCTTTATCTGTGGTTGTCATATCCTCCTCCAAGTTGTATTTGAGGGGTGTCTTCCTGCCCCTTCTGTGGTCTGTGATGGGCTCTCCCAATCCATCAACCTGGATCTTTTCCTTATCTTCATCATAGCCTTCAGATTTACAAGAGTTATTAAGAAAAATTCCAAAACAAGAGGAAGAGTTGCCTGCTTGGAGCCAACTTAAAATATCCTCTTCTTCCTCGAAATCTAATTGGGGTTGATCCTCCGATTCTGGTTCCATGCATATGCCAACTGTTTACATCATGCTTGTGTTTCCTTGATTATCTTGATTATCTGGGCCCTCTTCTAAATAAATATGTGTCAGCTCTTGCCCTTTCTTTTGTACCCACATAGTGTCCTTGCCCCAATCATGAATGACACTTGCGTGCCTCAGCCATGGTCGTCCAATTAAGAGGGGAAATCCTCCTTCAACCTGGGGCAATCTTAAAACCACAAAATCCAGAATTAATAAATTACCTTGTACTTCAAGTGGAACTTTTGGGATCACTCCCAAGGGTCTTACTTTGCTCTGATCTGCCAAAGTAACAGTGAAGTTTGCAGGCCGTGAAGGGTGGAGTCCAATCTTTTCCATTGTATGTTCAAGCATCAAGTTAATGCCAGAACCACCATCCACAATAACTCCTTGAAATTCATGACCCTTGATAGATACTGTCAGCCGAGGAATTTTATAATCTGTAAGGGGAGCTTCCCCTACAATTTTTCCTTTATGTAAAACAGCAATCCTTGCCACCAAACTTATAGTGGAAGCTTCATCAATTATCTGTAATAATTCTGACCTGAATTTCCCATCCATCTTTATCAAATAAAAAATACTAACCTCCTTTTTCATGGACTTGAGTAGTTTTGAAGCCTCTGATTCTTTGAGAGCATGGACTCCATTAGACTTGTCAAACTCATCCTGAGCCCTTTTGAAGGCATGCCCAATGGCATCACTGGTGCATATGAGATCTCCCTTTTGACTTGAATCTGCACCTGTGTTGCCTTTATATTCAGATGTTTCTCTATTTTGATTTCCTTCCTTAATCTTTGATTCTTGTCCTATGTCTGCTTGAGCCTTCCCTTTGCTTCTTGTCTGCACAGTCAAAGATTCTATTTCTTGTAATTGCACCACCCTGGTAGATGGAGATGGCTCATTAAGTAGATCACACTTTTCTTCCTTGTGCACAGAAATCATTTGGATATGGGGCCCTGATGAAGATGCTTGATTTTTCGGGCAACAATTTGTATAATGATCTCTGGCCTCAGGGCAGTTCCTGCAAGGAGGGGCATTCTCTGGTAGGGTGCACCTACTTTGATAGTGACCGCATTCTCCACATCTAAAACAGATGATTGGCCTCCTAGGTCCATTTCCAAAATTATTTCTTTGTCTAGGATTATAGTTGTTACCTTGGTTCGGAGCTGCAGCCATCACATTTGTGGTCGTTGGGGGTCCTCCTTGTGTCCAGTATGTCGTTGCAGGCATTCCCCTTGATTGGCATTCATGGGCCTCATGGCCAACCTTCCTGCATAATTGGCAAGTTACACTTAACAGAGGACACTCACTTACTAAATGCCCTTGTTTGCTGCACATGGAACACCAAAGACCACTCTTGATGCCACCTCCTTTGAGCTCCTGCAACTCCTGTCGCAACTGAGCCAATTCCTCTGCTTGGGCCTCCTCTTCCTTTTGGAGCTTGAGTATCAAAAAGGGCCTCCTCTTCCTTTTGGAGCTTGAGTATCAAAAAGGCATCTTCCCTACCCATTAGACCTCTAGTCTTGCATAATGCCAAGAATCTTCTAATGTGCTCATCTGGATCCTCTTGAGCTAGGCCTCTGAAAGAAGGATACTTTATATTTAATCTAGAGAGTAAAGTTTCCAAGTCTACCTGACCCGCCATGCTCTTGACTGATGATGTTGAAGATAGTGGGCTGGAGGACCTTCTAGCAACCTTCCTTCTTGTCTGCTTGCAGGTGACCCTCAATGTTTGGGACCGGGTTGCGGTCATGAGCAGCTCATAGCCCACTGAATATGAGGCACTTGATAAGAATATTTTACCTTTTGTTTGATGAAGTAGCACTGTGGTTGTGGTTCTGTCGACACTTGCTCTCTTCTATGCTTTGCACTTGATTTCTCCTAAGCTCAATTCTCCTTGGAGTCCCACCGGGCGTGCCAAATTTGTTGGGAGATTCTTGGACGAGAAGGAGTTTGAGGGTTTGTAGGAGAAAAAAGGAAAGAACAAAAGAGGAAATAACCTTAGAAACTTCTGCAGAAGCACACCTTGGAATCTTGAGTTTAGATTACAGTAAAACAATTACAATGTTTGAGCACAATCTGAGTCAATACTTCTGTGCGCAACTACAGAGAGTGCTTCATTACAAAATACCAATTATCCCGAAGTCTTCTTGCAATCGGCCTCCTCTGCACCAGACCTCCACTTGCTTCAAGCTTATACTTGTGCACACCTTGCACCAAGCTTCCACCAAGCTGAGGAATGAATACCTTCTGTCGGCACGCACACAGCAAAGGGACCTTGAGATCCTTGGGGTCTAGCTTCGCACTCTCTGCACTCTTCCTTAGCCCCTCTTCATGCACTCTTCACTTCCACCTCTCTGTGTCGTCGCACACTGGTGACTCTCGCACTTCTCTTTCTTGCTTCCACTTAGACTATCCTCTGTTGCTTCCTTCTCCACGAGTCCCCCAAGAATAGCCTTTGCCTTCCTTTTTGAGTGTGTCGGTCCCGCACGCTCCTAACTGCAATAGAATCTTGGTACTCCTTTGATGTCCCAAGATTGTCATTTCAAGTGGCAGTCAACGACTCACTACTTTGTCCTGTAGTGACTTTAGACTACCACAAAAAATTTGATTGGGCGGCCATATTTCCACCTGTGCGTACACGGCCGCTTCACATACCTTCACCTTTTCCTTTTAATTCTTCACTTTTGCACCTAAGAGGGGGTTCACCTGAACCTTCCAAATTACTTTAACACACCCTTTGAACCTTAAGGAATTAGAAAAATACTTCTGCAATACTTTTCCCAATTTAATACCTCTTGTTTGTGAACAATCAAAAGTCACCTTTTATATGAACAATTGAAGGTGCACTACCTGTGCACTTTGACCCTTGAATTTTGACGCTTTACTCTTGCCTATGCGTAACTGTGACCTTGACCTTGCTGGTTTCAACCAGCTAGGGCTCAACACACAGTCAACCCACGCCCAGTTAAGATTAAGGCAGGATTATCAGAGACATTCCAAGATGATTTAGTACAGCTTCTGCGTGAATTCTCCGATGTTTTTGCTTGGGATTATAGAGACATGAAAGGTCTTGACCCACGGATTTATCAACATCGGGTAGTGCTCAAACCGGAGGCGAGGCCAATCAAACAATCTAGTTACCGAATGAACCCCAATTATGCAGCACAGGTCAAAGCAGAACTTGATCGTTTATTGAAGGTGGGATTCATTGTGCCAATCGAGCATGCTGAGTGGATATCTCCAATAGTGATCGTCGCGAAGAAAAATAAACAGTTGCATATCTGTGTTGATTACCGGAAACTGAATGCTACCACTGTACCAGATCCATTCCCTCTCCCCTTTCTGGACACAATGCTTGACAGGGTAGCAGGGCATGAAATGTTTTCATTTCTGGATGGCTACAATGGATATAATCAGGTGACAATGGCAGAACAGGACATACCGAAGACAGCTCTTATCACGAACTAGGGTGTCTATGCTTGTATCGTAATGTGGTTTGGTTTACGGAATGCCCCAAGTACGTTCCAACAATGTATGCAAGAAGTCTTTTCACCCTACTTAACTACCTTTATGCAAGTATATTTGGACGATTTTTCCTTATTTGGCAAGACTTCGGTGCACCTGTATCATTTACGGTGCTGCTTTGAAAAATGCCGAGAATACCGATTATGCTTGAATCTGACTAAATCTGTTTTCACGGTCTCCTGTGGTAAACTACTCGGACATATTATCTCTGAACAAGGAATACAAGTCGATCCGGATAAAGTCACAGCCGTGTTGGAGGCACCAGTCCCCACAACACCGAAAGAAGTTATGCGCTTTCTGGGCCAAATCCGGTGGCATGGCAGACATTTACGGTGGTTAGCTCATTTAGCGACACCACTTAATCGGCTTATGACTAGTGCTCCGTGAAAGTATGAATGGAATCCAGAGTGCCAAAATGCATTTGATTGGTTGAAGGTTTTATTGACGCAGGCCCCAATTTTACAACCACCTGATTGGGAATGACCGTTTCATGTCTTCGTGGACACATCAGATATTGCAATTGGTAGTGTCCTCATGTAACAAATTGACAAATGGTTTCGGCCTGTATATTATGCAAGTCGCCGATTAGCCCCCGCTGAAAGAAACTCTTCAGTGACCAAAAGAGAATGTCTCGGGTTAGTGTACTCCGTTAAAAAGTTCTGACATTATTTCTTGGGCCGAAAATTCACCTTCCACGTGGATCATGCCGCACTCGTGTACTTGGTCCGGCAGCAAAATTTAGGTGGTAGATTGGCTCGATGGGTTTTACTCTTACAGGAGTTCAACTATGAAGTTATTCATCGATCTCGCACAGCACATGCCTTGGCGGATTTTCTATCTTGATTGGATTCTAGTGAGCCTCCGATAGGGGTTGATGACACTACACTGGCAATTTACATTACCGAACCAATTACTGATGAATCTGCAGAACCTCTTGTTGCTCCTACATACTACGATACGTTACTAACTTTCCTCACTAACGGGTGTCTCCCTCCTCATACTTCCCCTGCTCTGCGACGGAAATTTGCAGTTTACAGTCGAATATTCAGGGTGATTGTAGGTCAACTGTACAACATGGATCATACTAGTGTTTTACTTTGATGTATTCCTCCCCATGAAGCAGAATCGGTTATTGCTATGGCTCATTCATTACCCTCGGGCAGATATTTTGCAGCTGATCTTACTCACCGTAAAATTCTGCAAAGTGGGCTTTGGTGGCCTACAATGTACAAAGATGTGACTCAGTTTGTGCAGTAGTGTGATACCTGTCAACGGTCTAAACAGCCATTACAATGGCACTTCTTTCCCCTTCAACCTGTTTTACCTCTGGAACCCTTTCAGAAGTGGGTCTAGATTTTATTGGTCCAATAACAGCACCAACAACCCTCACCAACCATCGATATATATTGACTTGTACAGATTATGCCAGTAGGTGGGTGGAAGCTTGGGCTTTACGGTCTGCCATAGCTGTTTTGGTGGCCAAATGTTTCATGAAGGATGTCTTCCCATGTTATGGATTACCTTTGGAGCTCGTGACGGACCAAGGAACGCATTTTGCAAACAACTTAATGCAAGTACTGACTCAGACTTTTCAAATCATACATAAATTCAGCTCACCGTACTATCCACGTGCTAATGGTCTGGCTGAAAGCACCAATAAGGCTCTGTTGAATATGCTCCGCAAATTGCTTTTGGAATGTTCGAAACGTTGGGACCAGTTACTACCTGCAGTTTTGTGGGCTTACCGGACTACGTACAAGGTAGCTACCGGAATGACCCCGTTCAAGCTTGCTTATGGATTGGAAGCTATTGCGCCGATGGAAGTAGTAGTGCCGAGCCTACGCGTTGCCTTAGCTCAGAAATTGCTGCCGAAAGAATCTTTGCCATTTCAGTTGGATGCACTCAGATCATTGGAAGAACACCGTTGGGAAAGTTTTATGGTTCTTCAAGAAGTTCAGCTTCGTCAAGCCCGTACTCATGGTCGTTTCCTCAAGACCCCTGTGTTTACGGTGGGGCAACTTGTGTTATTCTATAATGCTAAAGCAAATCAATCTGCTGGAAAATTTAAGTTATGGTGGTTCGGTCGATATCGGATTGCTGAACAAGTGGGACCAGCAACTTTTCGATTGGCAACCTTAACAGGTGTTCTCTTGCCAAAAGTGATTAATGGTTCTAAGCTATGCCCATATCACCAATCATCTGATAACCGCTGATGTGTACTTAGTCTTTTTCGCGTGCCACTTGTTTTTCTTTTTCTCCCTGTATTTTGGTTGACCACTGTCCGTAATCTTTTCGTTTTGAGTATCTAACTATGATTTATCATCGCCCTATATCACTGTTTTGCTCTTGCATGCATGCCGTAATTATGAAGGATATCTTTTCAATACCGCGCGATGATTAGGGTTTTCGATCGCCTAATGTTGTCCGTGTTTCTACTTAATCTTGTTTTTCTTACTGATAATTGTTATTGTGTTTGCGTGATTGTCTGTTCTTTGTCGTCTGTGTTCATGTGTTTACTTATGCGCGCCATGGAAGCATTAGCGAATGTCGCTACTTTCCGTGCCGGTCTCACTCCAGAAGTGAGTGATTATTTGTGCACTCGTGGTTTGTTGGGTTTTGCTGAATTGCCCTGGCATTCAGTGGAATGTCAACCTTTCCATGCGCAGATCATTGCTTCCATCGCTGCCACACCTACTACAGAGCAGAGTTGGCCTATAGCTTGTTTCCCATCCCGCGTCATTATTACTTTAGCTTCTTTTGCCGATGCTTTTCGGCTTCCTAGCGAGGGATTGGCGAATGGTCCCCTCCTTTATGTGGCCCTCATGCAAGAATTGTTTCCCCGACACTCATCTAATGAGTACGCCATTTAGTGTAGACCTGAACCAGAGCGTACAACTCTCCAATTTTTAGTAGCCACCCTGAATTTACAGAAACGCACCTATGGTATTGCCCGCCCATTCTATTCGATGATGGATATCGCTTCCCGTGAGTCTGTCAATTTTGCTTCCTTTTATTCCCGATATATTCACCGTGAATGTGTAGCGGTTATCAAACAAGTCACTAAGGATGAAGGTGCAAGGATCCACTGCTGGTCAGGATCATGAAGTCTTCCATGACACTACCACCTCTCTTCATGTTGAGTCATCCATCCCTTCTTCTCCACTCAACTAGCAGAAACAAGGTACACAACTAGATGACTCCGACGAAGTCTCTTCTCGGGCAGATTCTCATCAGCAGGATGAGTACACTATGAAAGAATTAGTAGCCGAAATCCTCACCACAGTGATTGCCAATGTGGAGGTCGTGCTTGATAAAGCTGAGGTGACAAATCAGAATTCCACTGGAATCGTTCTGGAGCAGAACACTATTATCCCTCTGCCTCCACCAATTAACGTTCTTGAGACCCCTGCAGTGCCTCCTAGTGTAATTGCTAATGTAACCCTTGAAGTACCCATTCCTTCAGTCTCTTCTCCTGATTATTCTCCACCTCCCTCGCCTCCACTGTTTTAGCCTCTTCATCTCACCCACTTCCTACTCTTCCTCCTCCGACTCCAATGTTTAATGAATTAGAATCAATGGGTCGTCTCCTGATCCAATTTTCTCAACAATTACCTCTTCAAATGAAGCTGGCAATCGAAAATATCAGGCAGGAACTACAAGAGAAAGTTGACTTGTTAGAAGCCGATATGGCTCCGTTACAGGAAGAAGCCAATGCAGTTAAGGCAGAGAACCATGCTTTGCAGGTTCAACTTCAAGCTCGGATTGCAGAACAAGATAATCTAATTGCCCAACGTGATGCAGCACTTGCTGCGTTAAATGAAAAAAAATGTTCTTTTAGCTGCTCGTGATGAAAAAATCAAGCAGCTCAATCAGTTGGTACAGGAAAGGAAGATGCTCGGGTTGCTCTCGGCAATTTGCTGGAAGAAACTCGCACCGAGCTGGATGAGGTCGTGCAGAAAGGACAAGAAATGGCTACTTTGGCTAAGCAGACTACTGCAGAATTACAGGCCGCATCTGCCAATCTTTTTCAAGCAAATTGTGCCTTAAAAGCACAAACGGATCTGACAATTCAGCTTAAGAAAGAATTAGCAGGAATCATGAAAGAAAGGGATGCGTATTATAAAACAATTCAATATCAATCGCACGAGCTGGAACACAGAGAAAAACAACTAGGATTTCAAGCCGAAAGATTATCGCGTATTGATGCTCAAATTGCAGATATGAAGCAGCAGAGAGATGCTGCATTAGCTAATGAAGTTTTACTTACAAGAAGCATTTTTGCAGACACAGGTAGATCTTTTGATGAGTCAAGTCATTGCAGCGAGTTGAGTATGAACTGACGCACAGTTGATGGAGCCGGAAACCTTAAAGCTGATGTGGTTAAAACAAAAAATTACTAGAACCTTTAAATTAGCCCGAACTATGTATATCCAAGGCATTGTAGACGAGCCTTAATGATTATTTTCTTTGCGGGTTCCAGTCCACCGTGCGTGCCAGTGTTAGACCGCCGGATTGGCACAATGTAATTTTATATTTTCATATAGCGCACGCACCGAAAGGGTGTAGCAAAGCGATGTGACCTTTTTTACCCATTAATGAAAAGACATTACGGTGTTCTCCGACGGTAGAGGATACGGGGATCGCCAGACTCTCTGTCTGGGCGATTGCGACTATGCTGGAAATGCCGTGGTGCAAAGTTTGCAGATTTTTGGAGTACTGTTAAGTCTATTCTTATTGAATTGTCGTAATTTACTATTAACACAGTAATACTGTCTTAACATCAATAAGTATGTTCGATTGTGTGACTGAACAACTGCACGATAATCTACTATGTGAGGATACTGTAACGGAGGATCATAACTATGTAACAGAAGTATTGCCTTGACGTATAGTTATTGTGTGATTAACTGGTTCATTGGGAAAATCAAGTAAAGGGCCTCTGCTTTGTCAGACCCCTACCATCCCCAAGAACCCGAAAAGAGATTAAAAGTGACTTGAACGAAGTCCTTTTAATAGATAGGATTCCACTATAGGGGTGGTACATCTCTGAAGGTGTAATCCTTCAAATTGACCTTGGTGGTGACCCCTAAGTGTTGTAAGTACAAGGAGTTGGTTCCCCGATCCAGTACGATTTGCAATTGTCATAGGAAGGGTCTTCCTAGGATCATCTCATAGACATTATTTTTCTCAAAGTCACATATAGCAAAGGTGTGCTAAAACTTAAGACCACAAGTGGTTAGCATTATCCCTTCGAGCAATCCTAGAGGTCTTTCAAAATGATTGTCTGCCATTTGAAGCTTCATTCTAGTTGGTCTTAATGTGGGTTTTCCCCATCGCTTCCACAAGCAGGTGGTCGCAATAGCAACACCAGCACCTGAATCTACGATTGCTTTGGTTGTGTAACCTTGGTAGGTGATTGGAAGATAAGTATTACCTTCTTCACCTTCACTCATGTCCCCTATTTTGTCTAGAGGTATCTCTGGTACTTTCTTCTTAGAGTCTCCTTTTGGCATATTGGAATCAAGTTCTGGGACCTGATCCTTCACATGGTTCCATAGCTCGGGTTTTACTTTTAACAGCTCTTCCACAGTGAGATGGCACTCAACCTTAGTGTTCTTCATGACATCCGTGTTCCTTGGAACCACTGAGCCTTCGTTTCTTACCAGTATTGTGGGAGCTCTGATCTGGAGAGATTCACACTCCCATGGGCCTGTGAATTGTGGCAACTCTTGTAAAGAATTAGATTCAAAATCTAATCTTTCTACTTCTTGTTGCTCTATTTGGTCTCCATAGATAGATGGAATGTCTTGGGGAAATTGATCATGAAGAGATCAATCTCAGGAATAGGAGGGGGGTTACCCTTCCTTGGCCCATTTCTCTTCTTGTATTTCCGGCAAGAACTCCTGAGAGTACTCTTGAATTGAAAGAGGTGTTCCAACATCTCTGGAATTAGGAACATAAGCTTTCCTTGGTGGTGAGCTTTCTCTTTCAACAACTGGTTGAGCCTGTGGAGGTAAAGAAACCTGTGGCTTGTTTACCATCTGCTCCAATCTTTCTAGTAAGCC
Source organism: Ceratopteris richardii (assembly GCA_020310875.1). Lineage (NCBI taxonomy): Eukaryota > Viridiplantae > Streptophyta > Polypodiopsida > Polypodiales > Pteridaceae > Ceratopteris > Ceratopteris richardii. The sequence continues at coordinate 5,087,730 of CM035435.1, read as the reverse complement.
CTGGAAGTGCAAATCTGGCTTGACAAAGTTTGTTTGATTGAACTTTTGACTAGTCTCGAGCATAGCTTGAGCTACTTCTACCATTTTCATGCACATTTTTGTTTGTTCAATCTCTAAATCTGCTCTAGGGTAACTCTTGTCTAGGTTTGCAGTTGTTGGCCCTTCTTGAAGACGAGCCTAGTATGCCTTGAACATCATGTCCAAGCCTTCTAGGGTTGGATCTGCAAGAACAGACCCTGGTTGTGGTCTATTTACAATGGGTGGCAGGGCGGAATGAGGTGGTGTGGATGGAGCTTCAACATGCAAGGGGTTTTGCAATGCAATGTCTTCTATTTTTGTTTTTGCATCTTTTAGGATTTCTTCTAGTTCAGATAGCTTTTTATTCCAGCTGCGATTGGCCTTCTCTCTAGTGTCCTTCCATGTTCTCATTTTTCTCTTACTAGGCTCTCTTGATTCACTTGACTCTGACTGTTCAGTTGGTTTATCCTGTTTTAAGGCTTCTGCTCTAGTGACAGCTTGTATAGGGGCCGCATTACTGCTACTAGCACTTGAATCCACCATTAAGTCGACCACATTAATGGGTGTAACCTTGGGTGCACTAGAGGGATTCCTCGGACATTCTCTCGGAAGATGTTCTTTTCCGCACTCAGGACAAAAACCTTGTATTGTGATGGCATGTCCTTGTCCAGGAGTTGGTGAATGGGGGCATTCATGAACGAAATGGTGAGCCTAACATTGAAAACATGGTCCTCTAGGGGCTTGTGGTCTCATTTGTCTCAGTTGGGGCCTAGGGTTAGGATTTGTGTACATGATATTGGAGTATTCTGGCTCCCAATTTTGTTGTGGTGCCTCATATTGATACGAGTAAATCTCACTATGCTCAGGTGACTCTGTGTAATAAGCATCTCGACTACCTTCATGAGAGTACTTTGAACTATGAGTATGGGAGTCATTTTCTGAGACCAATGGGGTTAGTGTCACCAACACTCTATTAAGGTTTTCTTCTACCACTGCATCCTTAACTGGAATCACATTGGTAGGACCTGGTGGTTGGTTTCCTAGGACTGGTTGTGGCCTATTTGGTGACTGATATTGCTGTTATGGTCTATAATATGGCTGTTGGTATTGGTTTTGATACCTACCTTGTGGGTAAGGTTGCTGATAACTCTGTCTAACAGCCTGCCTATTGTATGGACAATCTTGAGCCGTATGGTTCGTGTATTTCCTCTCAATAGTGTAATATGGGGTTGTATTTCCTTTCTCTCACGTTCTGGTTTTGCATTGGGCATAAGTTAGCCATGTGGTCCGCTTCGCAAGTATGACAGTGGTTCAATGAGGTGACTCTTGGTGTTTGTCCATTTTGGACTCCTCGCTTCTTAGCAACTTGTTCTACTATCTCATCTATCTCAGTGGAGGTCTTGGAGGTATAACTAGTAGAACTATCAGAATCCTTATAGAGTTTGGATAGTCCTAACTCCTCACCCAATTTGTCTTCTATGTCAATGCACATATGCACACACTCTTCTATGGATCTAGGCTCTTTTAAGTACACATATGATCTTAACTTGGCTCTCAATAAGCCATCTAAAAACAAAGCCACTTGTTTGGCCGATGTGGGTAATTCTGGCATATAGCATCTTTCTAAGTACTGCCTGAACCATCTTCCTGCAAGTCACACAGTTTCTTGGGGTGTCTGCTTGAAGCTTTGGATCAAGGATGATGTGTTATGCGTGATACCACTCTTGGAAAATTCTACAATGAACTCATCTAGCAGTTGGCCTATATCGTGATAGTTGCGACTGTTTAGTGGTTGAAACCAAGCTAAGGCAGTGCCCTTGAGAGTCAAACCAAATGCCTCAAACTGGGTGAACAAGTCCTCAATCTGTTCAGCTCTTAACACTTGTTTGAACTCGGCCACATGATCATAAGGATCTCCTGAACCATCAAAGTAATTTCTCATTGTCTTGACCACTTGAGAGGGTCTAAGGGTTCTTGGGTACTCTCGGGGTCTAGGCAATGGAAAATCATGTTTATTTCTTTGACGCCTATGTGCTTGATGTCTCTCTCTTTCATGTATTTCACCTTCAAATCTTGATTTGTCTCTGCCCACATTGTGTGTAAAGCTTACCTCAGGTCTCTCTCTAGTCCTTTCCCTCTGTTTTTCATGAGCGTTGGATGATCCCACACCTTGGAGGCCATGGGAAACATTGGATCTTGGTGGAGGGAAGATCAATTCACTCTTCCAAGTGTATGCATGCCTATCATGTTATGTTACCAAAAACATTTTCTCTGACGTGTTATACAGGTAGAAAACTTTGCCTGGTGTCTCGGGATCTTTGAACTCGTAGATTATGACAATGCCCAATTGGCTAGGTTGATTTGGCTTGAATCTCCAAAAGGCTTCCTCTGTTTCTCTATTCAAGAAAAGTTATATGCTTTTGTTGTCTTGAGGGATCCAATCTGGAGTGATCACTCTGGTCAAAACTAACTTACCTCTAGGAGTCTTGGGTTCTCATCCTACATCTCCTTGCTCTAGGTCTCTTATCGCACTCTCAGGAATGATGTTTCCAAACTCATCTGTCCTATGTGGTAGGTTGGTGACCACATACAAGGTTCCTTCCTTTTAAATGTATGAACCCTCTTCGAACTTGACCACGGGGTGTTCAAGTCGAAAGGGTTGATCTGGATTTTTGAGTTGGACTAGTGATCGCCTCAGGCCATCCTCATAGATGCGAGCACCTAATCGGTTGGTCCGAATATATTCCAATTGTGTCTTATAGGGACCTTCGGGTGTTTGTAGAGAGGCAGTGCATGAGCCACCTGCTTGTTTCCCCATGCTAAAAGACATTTCTGAATTGCTTGTTTCTGAACTTAGTACGTAAGGATAACCACTTAGTTGTTGTGCCCAAGACTTAGCTGTATGGTTGACACTAGCCTCAAAAGATCTAGTGCTTTGTCTATCCTTTCCTAGGTGTCTGCCAGATCTCAGGTTCATAAGCTTTGTCTTCTAGTCCCCAAATTCCTCTTGGTATTGCTCAAAATCCTTTGGAGTCCCCTTGGTTTTCCTAATCTCACCTGAGAGTCAACTTCAAATTATCCTATCTAACGAGCTTTAGAGCTCAAAAAATGGACTTCTGATGAAAATGTTATGTCAAATCAAGCTCCTAGGGATCAAAATAGGAAAAGAGGACCTTTTGGAAAAATCATGATTTTATGTGAAAATCACGATTTTGAGGGATCATGAAAATCGTGATGCTAAGCTTTTATGAAAATCGCGATTTTGAGGGATCATGAAAATCGCAATGCTGAGCAACCATGAAGATCACGATTTTATGAAATCATGAAAATTGCGATGCTGAGCACTTATGAAAATCACGATTCTGAGCAATCCCCAAAAAATGCGATTTTGAGTAGAATTGTGAAAAACACGATTCTGACAGAAAATCATGTTTTTGGCCTAAAAATCGCGATTTTGAGAATGACCAAAAAATCACGATTTCGATTGAAAATCGTGTTCTGAAAATCATGAAAATCGTGATTTTGGGATGAAAATCGTGTTTTTGAAAATCACGATTCTGGAGCCACAGAAAATCGTGTTTCCACAAAATCGTGTTTTTTTCTGAAAATCGTTTTTGCGATTTCGAGCCCACTGAAAATCGTGTGTTTTTTTTTTCAAAATCGTGTTTTTGGCTAAAAATCGTGATTTGTGAAAATCACGATTTTGAGCACAACTAGAGAATTGTGATTCTGAGAATGACCTCAGAATTGTGTTCTTTTCAAAAAGCTTTTAGGCAAAAAATAGAAAATCGAATTTTTTTTGAGAAAATTTGAATTTTATGAAAATTATGATTTTCAGTCAAAATCGTGTTTTTTGGTGGGAAATTCAAATTTTTGAGCGCCGAGCAATGGCGAGCTCTGTATGTGCAAAAAATCATGAAAAAACACAAGTGCTTCCTCTCCCTTGCACTTCCTAACTCCTTCTCACACAATAATGCATGAAAATAAGCATGAAAAATGGTATGAAAATGGTGAAATTGCACTAAAAAACAAGAAATTTCTATGAAGAAGAAGGTGGATGATGATGGTGATGATGATGATGATGATGAAGAAGAAAAAACAGAAAATGAACAAAAATGACATTTTTTTACCTTCCAACGTCACAAATGTACGATTTTATCGTCACAACGCTCATCCTCAAAGCTCTCTCCCCGGCAACGGTGCCAACATTTCGTGTAGCTCAAGCATAAGCACCACCTCCTTTACTTGTCAATCTGTGGAGACGTGAGGACCGGTATGAAGACCATGAGTGAGTGAAGGCACAAGTGTGTGAGTGAAAGCACACAAGCATGCACACACATACACACACATGCGCACACGGTAAGAGCAAAGAGAGGAACAATGGAAAGCTTCTATTACAAAGAGTTCTCTTACAAAAGCTCTATTTTCTAACCAGCAAACCTCAAACATGAGCTCTCAAGCTCTTTTTATTGTTTTTGGACTAGTTTTGGCCCTATCCAGACCTAATGTTTGGCCTAGTTGAAAATTAGGTTCCAAGGCTTATTTGAGGGCTCAAACGGAGTCTAAAAATTATGAACTTCTAATACTCCTCAAGCTCAAGGACTCCTTGGCTTGAACAAAATGGAGTTACAAAAATAGAAAATGGTATTTACAATGGTTTTTAGTGATGAAAATCATTGTTTTTGTAGGGGATTCTTCTGAAAATTTGACATGTGCTTCTTAGAGCTCCCTACCTGCTCCTCCTTCTTGTATGTCCACTTCTTGGATGCACTTCCATGCTTTGTGCTTGACCTTGAGTTACAAAAATAGAAAATGGTATTTACAATGGTTTTTAGTGATGAAAATCATTGTTTTTGTAGGGGATTCTTCTGAAAATTTGGCATGTGCTTCTTGGAGCTCCCTACATGCTCCTCCTTCTTGTATGTCCACTTCTTGGATGCACTTCTATGCTTTGTGCTTGACCTTGAGTTCCAACAAGGGCTGATCAGACCTAGCTATTCGGTCTTTGCAGCACCAGTTCTTCTCGTGAAGAAGAAAGATGGATCTTATAGGATGCACATCAACTATTGAGCACTCAATAAGATTACCATCAAGCACAGATATCCCATGCCTAGGAGAGATGATCTTTTAGATGCTCTAGGTGGAGCTATTGTATATATAAGTAAAATAGATTTGAAAAGTGGCTAGCATTAGATTAGGGTAAAATATCAAGATGTATATAAAAACAGGTTTCAGGACCCGTTTTGGGCATTATGAGTATTTAGCTATGCCATTTGGTTTGACTAATGCACCTACTACTTTTATGATGTTAATGAATGATATTCTAAGACCATTCATTGGAAAGTGTGTTATGGATTTTGTTGATGACTTGTTAGTGTATACTAGGTCTGTACATGAGCATGAAAGTCATTTAACATTAGTAGTAAATAAGTTGAAAGAAAATCAGTTGTACGTAAATCCAAAAAAAAAACTCAGTTGTTTCTTCCAAAGATAGAGTATTTAGGGCATGGGGTATCAACCGATGGGGTCCAGATGGATCCCAAGAAGGTCTCAATTATCTAGCTTGGCCTACTTCTCAGGATGAGGAGCAATTACGATCATTTCTAGGACTTTTTGATTTCTATCGAAAATTCATCTCTTCTTATTTGTCGATAACAACACCCTAGGACGAACTTGCCTCAAGGAAAAGTTCCATTTGCATGGAAACAAGAGCAACAAGAAACTTGTTGAGATATCAAGCTCAACATATGATGATCCAGGATGACAGGTATCACTTTTTCATTTCTCTTACATGTATAGTGGTCATGCCGACATATGTCAGGGATACTTCATTCAGCTTTACTAGATTTATCTATGGAGAGTGATTACACATTTGTTTTCTTGCCAGCTCACTCATTTGCAGACATTAGGATTTTCCTTATGTACTATTCTTTATATATTGCACTTGTTGTAGTGTTGTCTTTAGGTCATTCTTGTACGTTCCTTTTCTGTAATAGAAGAAGAAGAAGAAGAAGATCATTTTCTTCCTTGACTCAATCTGTGTGTGTGCTCCTCTTTGTATGTGAGAGTGTGTGTGTGTGAGGTCTCTTCCTTATCTCCTTCCTTGTGACATGGTATCAGAGATGGTGTGGTTGTAGAGAGCTTGTGGAGAAGGCCGATGGTGAAGAGTACATGAGAAGGTGTGGAGAAAGCCCGATTCACAAACGACCTCAGATTTCTAGGAAAATTGGTGTGAAGGTACAAGGCCTCAAAATATTTTTGAGAGTTATCCCTTTAGGGTCACTTATTCTTGCCATATTTCTATTTCGGAGCCATCTTGACCTCCATTTCAAGCCCGCAAGGTGGGGCCCATCGAAAAATCACATCAGTTTGCAAAATTGTAACTTGCATCTTGTTTGGCAACGCTCATATATTCTAGATCCAAAATTTAAAGCTATTCTCTGTACTGTTGATACACGAAGACTGTGTTTTTCTGAGATCAAATTGTCATGTCATAGTGCGACAGCATTCAAGCAGAAGTACTACTTATAATGGTTTTGCAGTGTTGTGAATTGTTGCAAAAATCGCAAACGTAGATGGCATGAGTGAGCTTATGAGTGACAAGCTAGACAAGAACAACTTCCATGCTTGGAGATTGAGAATGATGAATTTCTCGATGGGAAAAGGCTATTGGAAGTACATCTAAGGAGAGAATGAAGATGCTCCACAGTTACCACAGAGGAAAGGGACTGCGAACCAATTAAGAGCATATGAAGAATGAAATCAAGGAGCATGAAGGGTAATGTATTGGCTATTTTTTAGCATACAAGATAGCATGATTGGGCACATATGGGATGCTAAGGCTATGAAATAGGCTTGGAATAGTTTGCTCACATTGTATGAGACAAATACAAAGGCATAGAAATTGCAACCCAAGAACGAGATGCATACACTAGAGAAAAAGGACATGTCGGTAAGTGATTACACTTTGAAAATCAAAATCATATGAATCACTTGCATCTATTGGCATGAATTTAGATGATGATAATAAGGTGGAAGTATGCCTCCATGGTTTAGGAGCTGCATATGAGCAGTTCAAAACTTCTATACAAACAAGGGAAAATATTTTTAATTTTGTTGATCTAGTGTCCGTGTTGATTATTCAAGACAAGAATCTTGGGGAGGAATCAAACTCCCAAGGAAAACCTAGTTTTGAGTAGGGATTCTACTGTGGCAGAGGAAGAGATAGAGCTAGAGGTTTTGGAAGTGGAAGAGGAAATAGTAACCAAGACCAAGGTCAACATCAGAATCATGCAAGAGGTAGAGGAGAGTTTTGAGGTAGGGGAGCCAAAGAGGCAGTTTGAAGAATGACAGTAAAGGATGTTGGAATTGTGGTAAACCTGGACACTTTGAATGTGATTGCAGGTTGAAGAATCAAAATAACAAAAGGCAACAAAACAACTATGCATCCACAAGTGTAGATGATTTTGAGAAGTTGTTCATGATTCAACATCATATGATGAGTAAAATGTTTGTTGATGGTTCAAAATTGAATGGTAATGTCTGGTATGTTGATTCAAGTGCTTCAAATCACATGACCAGTCATGCAGAATGGTTTAGTAGTTTGTAAAAATTGATACTTCTTGGATATGTCGAAATAGCTTATGACACATCACACCCTATCGAGCATATACGAAACATAGCATTGCCTATAGAGGATGGGAAGGTAAAACATCTTACTAATGTGCTGCATGTTCCAAATATAACGAAGAATCTAGTTTCTATTGGACAAATGGTTGACAGGGATTACAAGCCAAGTTCAATGCTGACGGGTTATATGTAGAAGAGTACAAACAAGATGGAGGATTGATTGCCAAAAGAAACAAAGTGGGTAGGATGTTCACCTTAAATGTGAAAATTCTTGAAATGAATGCAACCATGTTTGCAAAAGGTGTAGGATTTATTGATAATATAGAGATCTGGAATAAACGAATTGTACATGCAAACTTGCAAAGGCTAAAATTGATGCAGTCAAAGGAGATTGTCAATGCACTACCAAATTTCAAAGTTGCAGAAATGCAAAAGGTATGTGCAACATGTCAATTTGGTAAATAGTCAAGAGCATCATTTTTTCATGACAAACATGTTAGTGAGAATTGTTGGAGCAAGTCTATGACAAGCCTAAGTATTGGCTTGAGTCTCACAAAGTCTTAGAAGAAGCTTTAAAAACAAGACTATGTAAAGTTCACTTGTGAACTACCTCTTGTAACTTTTGAAGAGTTTACTTAATGTAAAAGTAAGAGAATCTTAAGTGGTTGAGTCCACTTGATCAAGAATGGAGATAGGAGCCACGAATTCATGATTAGTGGTAGGTAGAGAATCAAATCAATCATTGATTGATTGGAGAGTGATTGAGGGAAGTTAGCCTCCCAAACTCAACTATAAATAGATGGCAGTTTTAGTCGTGGTTAGACAGACCTATGTGAAGACCTCCAAGAGCTGAGCTTTATGCCATATCAAGGTGTGATTACAAGGCACACATATGTATCAGTAAGTCATTGTATTATACAAGCAATATACTTTCATTTTCATGATTATTTGAGTTCATCTTTCCATGTTCTTGTGAAGTGTACTACTCACTGCCATTACTCTCAGTTTTCTCAGTCAGCTTGCAGAGATGTTTTCTCTGAGCTTGGTGCATCATTTTCAGTGATTTAACTTGGTAAAGTTAGCTCTATAAGTCTACTATATGCTCATAAATTTTCATGTCATTTGGATGTTGCAATCTTCAGTTATGTTCATTTAAAGTCAACAAGGTCTGTTCATCTTCACCTCTCTGTCAGGTACCCGACTTTTTCACTCATCTTGTCAGAGGTGTTTGTCAGTGGTTACTTATCCAAATTCAGTGATTTAAAGCTTGTTGAATTCAGCTTACTGTCTAGTATAACCATACAAATTTTCATAATCATTGGATTTCTACATTTTGAGTTATAGTGATTTTTCTGCTCACTGGTCTATTTCTATAGCAGCCCGTGAAAATCGGGATGATGTCATCACTTGTTAAAACTCATTCTCAGTGTGTGCTTTGTTATTTTTTATGAGATTACTCTTGAAAGTTAGATCTTTAAGCTACCTAGACTTCCCCAAGAGGAATTAAGCTAATTGCGGCTGTGCTCAGAGAATTATGTAAAACACTGGACAGGTGTATGAACCAAGAATAGCAAGTTTTCACCTCTGAGCTAACTCCAACTTATCTGTTTTGATCTATCTTTTTGAGAGTGATCTTCCAAGGTACATAGGGTGTCTAATACATCCATTGGCAAGCTAAAAGGGCCCACCATATACTCCTGGAGTTCATTTGGCTGGTGTAGATCAAGGATTTTGCAACACCTCTTCATCTTCAAGCACATACCTATCCATCTCTTCACAGTGGTATCAGAGCAAGGTTGGACAACATGGCAGATGGATTTCCTTCATCAATTGACAAATTAGACAGAGGTAACTACTTAGCTTGGTCATTAAGAATGGAAGCTTATCTCCAAGGTAGAAGTCTATATGGTTATGTGGCTGGAGATGAAGTTATGCCAAGTTTCAGGAACAAAAGTCAACCAACACAAGAAGAGCAAGAAAGATTGAGCACATGGTGCTCCAAGGATGCACTTGCAAGGTCTTATCTCCTCAACTCTATCTCAGATTTTTTGTTGCCTCACATTAGAAGTTGTAAGACATCTCAGGAAGTGTGGGATGCACTTGAAGCTTTCTTTTCTTCAAGTACCAAAGCTAGGAAGCATCAACTATGGCTGGATTTCACAACTCTCAAGAAGGCTCCCAAACAAAATGTGACTGATTTTGTCACAAAGCTCAAGGACATAGCGGATCAGTTGGGAAGCATTGGAGAGGTAATAGATGAAGAGCAAATTGTAAGGCAGGTCATCAATGGCTTGAAGGCAGATGATAAGTGGGAAGCATTCACCACAGCTATGGATTTGTACATGGACATGCATGTACCTGATTTCAACACACTCATTGGACAACTACTTACTCAAGAGGCAAATTTTATCAAAAATGGAGAAAGCTCTAAAGGTAATCAATCTTCAGCTTTATACCGGATAAAAGCAAGTCTAAAGATAACAAAGGAAAGGCAAAGAAAGTGGATGATGAAGCAGGTACATATCAAGCTAACTATGCAGGTAGAGGAAGACATGGCAGAGGTAGAGGAAGAGGAGGTAGACAAGGCAGGGGGAGATCCCAAGACTCCAACTCATGTTCTATTTGTGGATTAACTAATCATACAACTGAAAATTGCTTTAGGAATTCCAGGAATCAAAGAGGCAGAGGATACAATAGAGGAAGTTATGGCTACTCAAGAGGAAGGTTCAACAACTACCATGGCAACTACAACAACTACAATCATTCAAACTATCAAGGAGGCTACAAAGGAAGGAGAGACTACAATAACTACACAGAAGACTCAAACAAAGAGGATTCATTATTGATCATGAACATGGCTATGCCACAAGGTAAATCTGATGAGCATGTTTTCTACATAGATTCAGGTTGTTCAAATCATGTGGCAGGAAATGTGGCACTCCTATCAGATTTAGAAGATCCAAGGAATAAGCATGAGGTACAAACAGGAGATGATACAAAACATCCTGTGGAGAAAATAGGCAATGTCAAAGCACCTGATGGAAACATCAACCTACTCAGTAAGGTACTCTATGTCCCTACCATTACAAAGAACTTGATAAGTGTTGGGCAGATAGTAGAGAAAGGGTTGCAAGTTAGGTTCACAAAAGCAGGAGCATTTGTTGAAGATCCAAGTCAAGGATTCAGAAGAATTGCAAAAGGTGAAAAGACAGGTAGATTGTTCACATTTGAATTACAGGACACTAGAAACATTGCTCTCTTTAATTATGGTAGTCAGACACTCACAGAATTGGAAGTATGGCACAAAAGGTTAGCACATATTGGTGAAAGGTCATTAAAGCAAATCTGCAGGGACCAAAGTGTACTTGGACTTCCTAATTTGTCAAAACAACATATGATTTATAAGTGCAGTGCATGTCAATTTGGAAAGTCTCACAGGTTACCATTCATGAAGAAAGGTTATATGCATGGAGATCTCTTGGAGTTGGTTCATACAGATGTACGGGGACCTAGCAAGGAAGCTTCAATATCTGGATCAAGGTATTATGTTTCCTTTATTGATGATTGCAGCAGATGGACTATCCTATTCTTTATGAAACACAAAGATGAAGTTTTTTCATGTTTCAAAAGATACTTGGCTCTTGTGGAGAATCAAACAGGTAAATCACTAAAAAGGCTAAGGTTAGACGGAGGGGGAGAATATTTCTCCCATGAGTTTGATTCTTTTCTTCAAGAAAGAGGAATCAAAAGAGAGGTAACTACAAGGTACACTCCTGAGCAAAATGGAGTGGCAGAAAGGAGGAATAGGACAATTGTTGAAGCTGCAAGGTCTATGTTAAATGAAAAGCATTTACCTAATTACTTATGGGCTGAGGCTGTATCTACAGCCACTTACTTGATTAACAGGTTGCCTTCAAAATCCCTTGATGGGATGACTCCATATGAGGCTTGGAATGGAAGAAGACCAAGCTTAGATCATTGTAAAATTTTTGGATGTATTGCTTTTGCTCATGTTCCTTCACAGGTTAGAGGCAAGATGGATCCAAAAGCAGAAAGGTGTGTATTTATTGGATATGACAACAATAAAAAGGGCTACAGGTTATACAACCCTACCAACAAAGGATTCTTGGTAAGCAGAGATGTAGTTTTTGATGAGAACAATTCATGGTATGAAGATTCATGCAGGAAGATCAATTTACCATATGATCTTGAAGAAGATTTTCCAAAGCTTGGTAGAGAACAACCAAAGATTGAAGAACAAGACACCTCAGAGGATGATGAAGAATCTCAGATGGAAAAGATCAAAGCATGGAAGTCTAAAGGTAAAGCAAAATTGCAAGAACTTGGACATGAGGCAGAATCATCACATCATGGCCTAAGAAGATCTATGAGGGAAAAGAAAAAACCAGAAAGGTATGGGTTTGACACCTCATTAGTAACTAAACATTCTATCTACATAGCACAGGACATAAACCAAGAGGAGCCATCATCATTTGAAGAGGCCAAAGCAAAAACAAAATGGAAGCATGCAATGAAGGAAGAGATTGAAGCACTTGAGGAAAACAACACTTGGGATTTGGTGCCCAAGACTTCATGCATGAAGGTAATAGGCTCAAGATGGGTCTATAAACTCAAGAAGAATTCTGATGGTTCAATTAACAGGTATAAGGCAAGGCTTGTAGCAAAAGGCTTTGCACAAACTCAGGGAATTGATTATGAGGAGACTTTCTCTCCTGTGGCAAAGATGCCTACTATTAGGGTTTTGCTTAGTATTGCCTCTTCCAAGAATTGGAAGATACTTCAACTAGATGTAAAGAATGCATTTTTGAATGGTTGGATAACAGAAGAGGTATATATGGCACAACCACCTGGTTTTGAGAATCAAGTTTATTCTGATTATGTGTGTAAACTTAACAAAGCATTGTATGGTCTCAAGCAAGCTCCAAGAGCTTGGAATTTTAGGCTTGTTTCATTCTTGCAGGACAAAGGCTTTCAACCAAGCAAGGCAGATCCTTCACTCTTTATTAAAAAGAGTAATTCCGAGGTCATCTACCTATGTGTATATGTAGATGATATTATATTGACAGGAAATGATGCAGATGGTATGAAGAAGATCAAAGATCAGATGAGAGAAGAGTTCAAGATAAGTGATTTGGGTTCACTTACCTACTTCCTAGGTTTGGAAGTTGTCTACAAAGATCATGGTTTGTTTCTCACTCAAAGAAAGTACATTAAGGACATGTTGGCAAAATTCAAGATGCAAGATTGTAAGATTGCAGGTACTCCAATGGAGGTCAATCACAAATTGAGCTCACATGAAGGTCAAATCATAGAGGACATCACATCATATCAAAGTCTAGTGGGTAGTCTCAACTATGCCACATTGACAAGAGTAGATATATGTTACAGTGTGAGTGTGCTAAGCCAATTTATGCACACACCAAGGAAACCACATATGGATGCTGCCAAAAGGATTCTCAAGTATCTCAAAGGAACCATAAATGAAGGACTTTATTATCCTTATGTATCTGATTTAGGTTTGAAGCTATTTTCTGATGCAGATTGGGCTGGCTCCAAGGAAGATAGAAGGAGCACTTCATGTTATCTTACCTTTGCAGGTTCAAAGCTTATTTCATGGTCATCCAAGAAGCAACCCACAGTTGCTCTCTCTTCTATTGAAGCTGAATATAGAGGTCTTGCCATAGCTACACAAGAAGCTATGTGGATGAAGACATTATTCAAAGATCTTGGATTGGAGTTTGGAACTCCAACTATTTTTTGTGACAATATGAGTTCTATTCACTTGGCTGCTAATCCTATTTTTCATGCAAGGACTAAACATATTGAAGTTCATTATCACTATGTACGAGAGAAGGTTCTAAGCAAACAGATTCAAATATCATATGTGTCCACTCATCAACAATGTGCATATATTTTAACCAAAGCATTGGATGGTACAAAGCTTTGCAAATTCAAGGCTATGATAGGTTTGCAGGTAATCTTGGAAGATTGAAGACCTCAAGCATACTTGGCTTGAGGGGGAGCTATTGGAGCAAGTCTATGACAAGCCTAAGTATTGGCTTGAGTCTCACAAAGTCTTAGAAGAAGCTTTAAAAACAAGACTATGTAAAGTTCACTTGTGAACTACCTCTTGTAACTTTTGAAGAGTTTACTTAATGTAAAAGTAAGAGAATCTTAAGCGGTTGAGTCCACTTGATCAAGAATGGAAAGAGGAGCCATGAATTTGTGATTTGTGGTAGGTAGAGAATCAAATCAATCATTGATTGATTGGAGAGTGATTGAGGGAAGTTAGCCTCCCAAACTCAACTATAAATAGATGGCAGTTTTAGTCGTGGTTAGAGAGACCTATGTGAAGACCTCCAAGAGCTGAGCTTTATGCCCTATCAAGGTGTGATTACAAGGCACACATATGTATCAGTAAGTCATTGTATTGTACAAGCAATATACTTTCATTTTCATGATTATTTGAGTTCATCTTTCCATGTTCTTGTGAAGTGTACTACTCACTGCCATTACTCTCAGTTTTCTCAGTCAGCTTGCAGAGATGTTTTCTCTGAGCTTGGTGCATCATTTTCAGTGATTTAACTTGGTAAAGTTAGCTCTATAAGTCTACTATATGCTCATAAATTTGCATGTCATTTGGATGTTGCAATCTTCAGTTATGTTCATTTGAAGTCAACAGGGTCTGTTCATCTTCACCTCTCTATCAGGTACCCGACTTTTTCACTCATCTTGTCAGAGGTGTTTCTAAGTGGTTACTTATCCAAATTTAGTGATTTAAAGCTTGTTGGATTAAGTGTACTGTCTAGTATAACCATACAAGTTTTCATAATCATTGGATTTCCACATTTTGAGTTATGGTGATTTGTCTACTCACTGGTCTATTTCTGTAGCAGCCCGTGAAAATCGGGATGATGTCATCACTTGTTAAAACTCATTCTCAGTGTGTGCTTTGTTATTTTTGATGAGATTACTCTTGAAAGTTAGCTCTTTAAGCTACCTAGACTTCCCCAAGAGGAATTAAGCTAATTGCTGCTGTGCTCAGAGAATTATGTAAAACACTGGACAGGTGTATGAACCAAGAATAGCAAGTTTTCACCTCTGAGCTAACTCCAACTTATCTGTTTTGATCTATCTTTTTGAGAGTGATCTTCCAAGGTACATAGGGTGTCTAATACATCCATTGGCAAGCTAAAAGGGCCCACCATATACTCCTGGAGTTCATTTGGCTGGTGTAGATCAAGGATTTTGCAATACCTCTTCATCTTCAAGCACATACCTATCCATCTCTTCACAAGAATGTGCTAGAAATAGTACACACAGATATTTGGGGTCCTACAAAGACCACATCTATGGGTTGCTGCAGGTTTTATGTTACTTTCGTTGATGAACATACACAAAAAGTATGAGTATATTTCATGAAAGAGAAGAGTGAGGTGTTCACTCACTTTTAGAATTTTAAAGTTTTGGTGGAAAAGCAAACAGTGAAGTATATTTGGACTTTAAGATTTGATGGAGGTGTGAATATATGTCAGATGAGTTCAACAACTTTCTAAAAAGTCATGGAATTCAATGTTAGTTTTCATGCAAGTACACACCACAACAGGATGGGGTTGTTGAATGCAAAAGTAAACATATTGCAAAAATAGAAAGAGCCTTGATGGTTGAGAAGAATATGCTTCATTTCTATTGGGCATAAGTTGTGCACGCTGCTATAGACATCATGAACAGAACCCTGAGTGTTGCTCTACATCAAGTTACACCTGAAGAGAAGTTCACAAGTAAAGTGCCAAACTTATCACATATGAAAGTTTTTGGTTGTATTGCATATGTACATATTTCATATGAGTTGAGGACAAAGCTTAATCCAAAAAGAAAAAAAAATGTATCTTCATTGGGTACTCCCTAGAGCAAAAGGGATATAAATGTTATAACCCACTCACACAAGGGTGAAGGTAAGCAGAGATGTGGTATTTGATGAAATGTCAGGCTTTTATGTAGATGCCAAAGAAGGACTAACTCTTGAACCAAAGGACAAAGAAAATGCTAAAAATTCAAGTGTAGAATCTCAAGTTTTGAGTGGACCAGATGCATCACCAAGAAATAATTCCAAGTCAAATCCATGGAGTGGAAGATTGCATGGAAATTTCATTGCACCAAATTCATCAAATACATCCAAGAAAGGTAAAGAAAGGCTTTCTGCTGGTAGCAATACATCTATAGTTTTGAAGACATTGATGAAGATTCAAGCAGTTCAGTAAAGAGTCTTGATGAGGAACTTGGATTGCCCTTTATGAAGACTCTAAGAGTAACAAAGGCACACGCAAATTGAAGTAATTCGATGGTGATGCACCACAATGTGCTCTCCTTCTCAAGAGCTACATGACGATATCCTCGGAGTAGAAAACTGAGCTCTTAGGGCTGCACACAGTACTCCGCACAGAGGCTGCACAATACACAGGAAAAACACAGTACACAAGGAGCACGAAGATAGACTCCTTAGGTCTTACAAATGCGGTCGAACTTACAGTCTGTGGCTGACCAAGCCACTATATGTTTTATTAAAGAACATATACAAAGAGGTGTCCAGTGGCCATTTGGCCTTTCACATGGACACTAACAGTAACAATCTCCCACTAAAGGCCAATATGGCCAAAGTAACTATGGGAGAAAAATAAAGAATGAGCACAATTTAATTTTATATTTTCATATAGCGCACACATCGAAAGGGCGTAGCGAAGCGATGTAACCTTTTTTACCTATTAATGAAGAGACATTACGGTGTTCTCCGGCGGTAGAGGAGACGAGGATCGCCAGACTGTCTGTCTGGGCGATTGCGACTACGCTGGAAATGTCGTGGTGCAAAGTTTGCAGATTTTTGGAGTACTGTTAAGTCTGTTCTTATTGAATTGCCGTAATTTACTATTAACACAGTAATACTGTCTTAACATCAATAAGTCTGTTTGATTGTGTGATTGAACAACTGTACGATAATCTACTATGTGAGGATACCGTAACGGAGGATCATAACTATGTAACAGAAGTATTGCCTT
The DNA here is from genome assembly GCA_020310875.1 of Ceratopteris richardii. Lineage (NCBI taxonomy): Eukaryota > Viridiplantae > Streptophyta > Polypodiopsida > Polypodiales > Pteridaceae > Ceratopteris > Ceratopteris richardii. Next base: position 5,071,009 of record CM035435.1, on the reverse strand, counting down.
GACGTATAGTTACTGTGTGATTAACTGGTTAATTGGGAAAATCAAGTAAAGGGCCTCTGCATTGTCAGACCGCTACCATCCCCAAGAACCTGAAAAGAGATTAAAAGTGACTTGACGGAAGTCCTTTTAACAGCCAATATGGCCAAAGTAACTATGGGAGAAAAATAAAGAATGATAAAGAATACCTAAGTGTAAGTATACAAACTATACCTCCCACCTGATGGGCATGTTACATAGTATAAAAGTGACGGTGTAAGATCATGAATCAAGTAACCCCCATCAAGTGATAGCAGTATTGAAAGCTATCCTATGGTAGAGCTTTAGTCAAAGCATTTGCAGGATTATCTCGAGCGTGAACCTTCTCAAGAATAATGTGCTCAGTGGCTAAGCAATCTCTAATGAAGTGATACCTCACCTCAATGTGCTTGTTCTTCACATGATAGACCAGATTCTTAGCCAAAGCAATGGCACTCTAACTATCACTGAGCAAACGAGGGACATGCTGAGGTAAACCCATATCACAAGCAAGATGAGAAAGCCGCAATGCTTCCTTACATGCCTCACTTCCTACAACATATTTTGCTTCTGTGGTGGAAACAGTTGTACATTCTTGAAGACGAGATCTCCAAGAGATAGCACCTCCAACAAAATGAAAAATGTACCCTGATGTACACTTACGATTGTCTACACAACCAGCATAGTCAAAATCTGTCTAACCAATAATGGATGCTTTCTCTCTACCTAAGCATAGACATGTCCTTAGTTCCACTCAAATATCTCAAAATCATATTGATTGCTTCCTAATGTTTGTTGCCAGGATTAGACATACATCTACTCACAACTCCCACTGCAAATGCAATGTCTTGTCTTGTAGCTACCATAGCATACATGAGACTACCAACAACAGACTCATAGGGAATTTTGGTCATGAATTCCTTTTCCTCATCTGATTTGGGGCAATCATCCTTACTCAAGTTCACATATATGGGTAAAGGTGTACTCAATGCCTTTCCACCCTGCATATTGAACCTGTGAAGTACTTTGGATATGTACTCACTTTGAGACATGTATATGCATCTTTTACTCTTATCACGAGTAATGCACATGCCAAGAATATGTTTGGCATTCCCCAAATCCTTCATATTGAATGTCTAACTCAACTTCTTTTTGAGAATTGACAAGTCATAAGAGGACTTCCCAGCAATCAACATATCATCGACATAAAGTATTAAGCATGTCAAGCTGCCATATGAGCATCTCTTTGTGTAGAGATAATGATCCTCATTGCTTCGCGAATAGCCTTGAGACTTCATAAAAGCATCAAACTTTTGGTACCATTGTCTAGGGGACTGTTTAAGTCCATAGAAGCTCCTCTTGGGCTTACAAACTAGACTTTCCTTGCCAAGAACTACATAATCCTCTCGTTGTTCCATAAAGATCTCATCTGTAAGATCTCCATGAAAGAAAGTAGTTTTCACATCCATTTGGACTAGCTCTAAGTCCTCCATTGCAATGAATCCAAGCAGCATGCACAGGGTAATCATCTTGACCACTGGAGAGAAGATTTCCTCAAAGTCAACACCATGTTGTTGCTTAAAACCCTTTGCAACAAGTCGTGATTTATACTATGGAGAAGCACTATTTGATGTGAATTCAACTTATATACCCATTTACATGGTAAAGCTTTCTTGCCCTTTTGCAAGGGTACTAAATCCCAAGTACCATTCTTGTGAATAGAATCCAGCTCACTCTTCATGGCACACTCCCACTTGACATGATCCTTTGTCTACATAGCCTCTTTGTAGCAAGAAGGCTCACCCGCATATGTTAGCATAACAAAATCTAAACCTGGAACATATCTATCACGTGGATGTGAGATACGTGTAGAGCGTCTCAATGGTTGTTGAACAGGAACATCTACAGGCTAATCTGATTAGACCTTCTCTTGAATGTCCCTATGTGAAACATTTTTATGAATAAGTGCATCAATGGAGTAAATCGACCACTATATAGTTGACAAAATCAAAAATATGGAAAGATTCTGCCAGAGTATCCTCTACAAAATGGGCATATGAGTAGTGTCAAAATATCATAAAACTGCAAGTACTGACATGTTTATCTACATAGTGAATCACTAACTGCACTACATATAATCAGTTACCCAATAGAAGCAAACTAGGCTTAACGAGCACATAAGAACAACTATCATACATCTCCTATGGCGAGGCTGGGTAAGTCTTCCACCTGGATAATCGAAGATACCCCGACATCTGGGGGTCTCCTAGATAAGAAAACCTCACCATGACCCTCTTTATCAAACATAAAAGGCTTTATGCAAAGAATGTAACCGCTATATCAATGAACACATGGATGTACATAAGCAGTATCCACAGAAGCATACATGGTGAGTATGTGCTCAATATATGCAGTAAAACGATACTAAAAGGCTGAATGCAAAGCCCAAAAAACTAGCCAATAATACCCGCAAGTGTCTGTCAACTCTGATGTTTTATGCTAAAAAAACCTGCATAAATTTGCAGCAGCTGCTCCATCCAAAAACTGAAATCCTTTCAAGAAACCTGTAGTTTTATGAGTGCGGCTAAAAAACATAGCCCCAAAGGTTGATATTTATTGTCGAAGAAGTACAAAGAATACTCTTCTTTATTTTCTTGGACTTGTGTGAAGAGAACTATGTGCGAAAGTACTAAGCAAGGAATGAAGCTTTGAGGGATGAAAACATGTTCAAGGTAATGTTAACCTTAGTCTTTCCCCTTCTTCAGAAACCACAAGAGTGTAGCTTAGTGGCAAGAGATTGCCACAGTTAAGCGAGCTCCGGGGGGAATAGTATTGGGATGGGTGAGCTCCCAGGAAGTACTGAGAACCTCTAGCTTCCTCGATCATTGAGGTTCTCCCTCGCCAACGACGCCAACGGTGACTTCGGTGACTCGGATGACAAGGTATGCCAAGGTCTATGCCTTGGTCACCGCCTTAAGTCATAACCCTTGGAGAAACCTAAGGGGGATTGCTTAGTTCGCTCACACAAAGGGAACGAAGCTTTTGCATCGAACTGCTCTCATACCAGTGAAGTAATTCGATGGCGATGCACCACAGTGCACTCTGCTTCTTGAGAGTTGCACGATGATATCCTCGGAGTAGAAAACTGAGCTCTTAGGGCCGCACACGATAGTCTGCACGAAGGTTGCAGAATATGCAGGAAAAACACAATACACAAGGAGCATGAAGATAGACTCCTTAGGTCTTACAAATGCGGTCGAACTTACAGTCTATGGTTGACCAAGCCACTATATGTTTTATTAAAGAACATATACAAAGAAGTGTCCGGTGGCCATTTGGCCTTTCACACGGACACTAACAGTAACACAAATGATACAAGGAGGAGTGACCCAGAACCAAGAAGATCTAGGAGAATATGGAATTCAAAGAAATGATTGACACATGACAGTTACATGCCTCGTCATTGTGCCTACATGACCAAGGTAATACAAGATGTTGAATCTTCTTTATTTGAAGATGCATTTGGAAATGCAGATTGGAAAAAAGCTATGGATGAGGAGATGGCAGCACTTTATGGAAACGATACATGGAAGGTGGTTCCATTGCCGCAAGAAAAGAAACCCATAGGTTGCAAGTGGGTTTAAAGGTAAATCACAATGCTAATGGTAGCATAATCAGGGACAAAGCACTATTGGTAGAAAAAGGATATGCACAGACATATGGCATTGATTATGAAGAAACATTCAGACCTATAGTTAAAATGTCTACTATTAGAACACTTGTTGCATTAGCTACAACAAAAGGATGGAGTTTGCATCAGATGTATGTGAAGAATGCTTTCGTACATGGTGAGTTATAGGAAGAAGTATACATGGACCAGCCATAAGGATATGATTCAAAGCACCCAAAATATGTTTGCAGGTTGCAAAAGGCTTTGTATGGGCTTAAACAAGCCCCTTGTGCTTGGCATGCAAGGATTGCTCATTAGTTAACCTCCATTGGATTTTCTATGTGTGATGCAGATCATTCAATATATGCAAGGAAGGGTGATGATGGCATCAAAATTATGGCTATTTATGTTGATGACTTGATTGTAGGTGGTGATAATGAAGAAAGCATTAAAGAAGTAAAGCAACTCCTTATGTAGGTTTGACATGAAAGATCGTGGTCTGCTTCGCTATTTCTTGGGCATTGAGTTTATACATACAAAAACAGGTATATCGATGTTGCAAAGCCAATATGCCTTGAATATGCTGCAAAAGTATGGTACAGCTAATTGTAAGCCAATTTCTATGCCATTAGATCAGAATTTGAAGTTGAATACTACATCAGGTGAAGCATTGGAAAATGCTACTATGTATAGGAAAATTGTGGGAAGTTTGATATATCTCATAATTACAAGGCTTTATCTATGCTACACTGTTGGACTTGAAAGTCAAACTATGTAGGTTCCTAGGAAGCCACATTTAGATGCTCTGAGGTTCACTCTATGTTATGTTAGTGCTACTTTGGATTATGCATTGTTTTATGAAGTTGGTGTAGATTTGTAGGTTCATGGATACCCCAATGCAAATTGGGCTGGTAGTATTCCAGATTGAAGATCTACTAGTGGCTTTCTATTCTCACTTGGCAGTGTAGCTATTACATGGAGGAGTAAGAAGCAACCCACTATTGCTTTGCCAAGTACAAAGGTTGAGTATAGAGGTGCCACAATGGTAGCATGTGAAGCATCTTGATACAAGTGTGATAAATTTACTCACCAAAATGACTAGATACATGTCTCTCACGAATTTCCTACTTCTCATGCAATGAAATAATGTCTCCTTCAATGTGTGTAAGAAAACTACGGCCATGCTTTCTTGTGATGTGCCTTAGCCAAGTCATGTAGATTTTTCAATAATCGCCAAATGGAAATAAAGACGGTAGATTAGGCAAATACAATTTTTTATTGTTTTAATTCTAAAAGAATCTTCTACGGCCTTCTTGATATGTGCCATGACATCAGCACTTGTGTCACCTTGATTTTGAATGATCGATAACCAAATTAGGAATGCAATTTGTTGTCAAGATCTTGCTCACGCGCATACAGAGATTACGGGCACAGAAAACACACAGAGAATAGACGCAACAAGAGACGAGACAGAACGCAGTATTGGGTGCAATCTCCCCCATGCACTCTGTTTCGATAGTCCACAGAGTGCATGTATTTATAGGAATTTTGATTACGTCAAAAAAAGTGGTTACAAGAGGGCGGCTTCGAAAAGCAGGCGTGAACTAAAAGTTGATAACTTTTACAGAAAGCCATTGCTTTCAATAACAGAAACTGTGGTCTACAACGACCCTTATTCTAACCATTACTTTTCTAACAATAGAACCTTCTACGTAGGTTTATTTACAAAATAAATAATAATTATTCGGATTATTGATGTCCGCCCTTTCACGCCTTGCACGCTCCTCACGAACCTTCAGCTGCTATATCAAAAACATCAAAAACATATTAATACATTAATAATTTAACATTTTAACAATGTCTTGTTCAATAATATACAACATGCCTCTCAGTTGACAAGCAACTGACCTCAGTTGATAAAATAATTCAACACTCTAACAATGATAATGCAGTGTTCAACATATTCCATATTACTGTTACAATCCAACAATGCATTGGCCAACATATTTCATGTTACAATCCAACAATGCATTGGTATTCGATATTTCAATCCAACAATGCATTGGCTAACATATTCCATGTTACAATTCAACAATGCATTGGCTATTCCATATTTCAATCCAACAATGCATTGGCTAACATATTTCATGTTACAATCCAACAATGCATTGTTCAACATTTTCCATAAGGTATAACATGCCCCTCAGTTGAACAAGCAACTGACCTCAGGTGATAAAATAATAAACATGGATGGCCAGTCACATGTTTCATCACTGACTAAAGAAAATAGGCATGTGCCATGTAAAAATACATGCATGGAAATGTTCATGGAGCTGTTACATTAATGTGTTTGTGTATGATATGCAAAAATTAAGTAAAAAAATGTAATCCAAAAGTGATGAAAAAAATGAATATCTGGATATGATAAAATAATAATAAATTTTCTAATCAGGAATTTATACTTGAATGCATGTGCATATGAATTTTGTAAAAATTTCGGCAGCATAACGGCGTGATTTTGAAAACCGGAAAATTTTTGACAAACAATTTCCATGATACATAAAGAGACCAAAAGGGGATTACACACCCTGACATATGTATTTTTTTTTTCCTCCTCGCTAACCTGCAATAAAATACATACCTGTCCCTACAATAAGAATTCATGTACCATACAAGACAAACCATGTTTAAACGATGCGTATATTCCATGTACGATGCAAAACATGCATGTCCAAAATGTAAGTGGATGCAAAAAGAAGACAACTATGCATATAAATTGACAAGAAACGTATCTGGATGGTTACAAAGTAATTTGCCGATGTGTGCAGGTGCTGAAGATGATCCACCCCTTTATCATAATAGCAGGACAATATGCCTTCAGGATGAATGGGTAAAGTCCAAATTCTTTTGATCTTGGAAGAGAAGCTCAAAAGATATGTGATAGCTACTCTATAAAGAGATCGGAGATATCTTTCCATAGCAGTAAAACAAAATCTCAAAAATTAAAGGTAATATGCTCCTATAGACTAAATTCAATATGTAAATACATCACAATTATCAAACAGGTAAGGTAAACTGTAAAGGTAAGAATGAATCTTTAAACTCTTCTTGAAAAGCCTTCCAGGTGCGTGGACAATCTGCACGACGAGAAAGATCATTCCACCATAACTGCGCTCGTCCTACCAAATAATTGGTGGCAAACTCAATTTTCTGATTTTCTGAATATAACCCATCGGAAAAGAAATCGTTGAATAGGGATAGCCATGATAAGACAAAGCGGTCATCTTTTCGTCCGTCGAATTGAAGCATAGCATAACGTCCTTGTATGGTTTGTTGAAGTGCGTGAAGTTCTTGGTTCATAATCTCTAACTCTTGCTCGAATGAGACTCCAGGTAAAGGTGAATTACTGTGATTCTCCATGGTGCTCTTGGACCCTTGCTCTCACCCTTGGTGTCTTGAACCTTCTTGTTTGCAACCTTGGTGTCTCGATCCCGTGTTCTCAACCTTGCTTGGTATCTTGAACACTCAATCAAGTGCCACCCAAATATGACCAAGGATTTCACCTTTGCAAGCTAGCTCATTGGAAAGTTCGTTTCGAGAGCTTTCCAACGATATATTACATGCCTCAATCCGACCTACGGATTGAAAGTTACACTTAATTCTTTGTTGGGTCCATCCTTGAAATCGCCGCGAGCGCCTTGAACAAGTACCAATGAAAGAGAACTTGAATAACAACTCCAAGAGATGGTGGAGTGGTCAAAGTACTTCCCTTGAAAGTAGGAGGTTGTGGGTTCAAATCCTCCTACCTTAGGGACTCTAAACCTCTCTATTACCACTCAAAAATTAAAATTATCTCGCGCGTAGCCAATGGCTGCCAACGGTCGCCAAGGGAGCCTTGGGTGCCAATGTTGCCAATGTATTGCCTAAGTTCTTTGCCTTAGTCGACGCCTTAGTCGACGCCTTGGAGTAAGCCGAAGGAGAGGACGTAGGTCCGAAGGAGAAGACGTAGGTGAAGACGTAGGTTCTGGTTCTGGATCCGAAACCGAAACAGAAACAGAAACAGAAACCGAAGTCGAAGCAGAAACTGAAACAGAAACCGAAGACGAAGACGGAGATGGAATCGGAATCGCGAACAGAGAACAGAGAACAAAACCCTCTGTATTGACGCGTGCAGAGCTCTGATACCACTGTTGTCAGGATCTTGCTCACGCGCATACAGAGATTACGGGCACAGAAAACACACAGAGAATAGACGCAACAAGAGACGAGACAGAACGCAGTATTGGGTGCAATCTCCCCCCATTCACTCTGTTTCGACAGTCCACAGAGTGCATGTATTTATAGGAATTTTGATTACGTCGAAAAAAGTGGTTACAAGAGGGCGGCTTCGAAAAGCAGGTGTGAACTAAAAGTTGATAACTTTTACAGAAAGCCATTGCTTTCAATAACAGAAACTGTGGTCTACAACGACCCTTATTCTAACCATTACTTTTCTAAATAGAACCTTCTACGTAGGTTTATTTACAAAATAAATAATAATTATTCAGATTATTGATGTCCGCCCTTTCACGCCCTGCACGCTCCTCATGAACCTTCAGCTGCTACATCAAAAACATCAAAAACATATTAATACATTAATAATTTAACATTTTAACAATGCCTTGTTCAATAATATGTTGTGAGTGATGGTTGGATGCACTCAAGAAATGAGTTGATGCTGCAAAACCTGCTTCACACCTGCCCTTCTTTGATTCCAGAAATGCTTAGTAGACTCCTTGAGCTTTCAAATGGTACCAAGAAACCATATATGTACTTTGCAAATGAGTTGAGTAATGATTAGATCAAAACAGACAAGTTTGTGGAACACTTGGTTCAAAAAACCTTCTATTTTGGTCTTGATACCTGCTCAGTTTTTTACTCAGTATGACCAGCACACTTACAATTGATCTAATTCCTCTTGGACATATTAAATTAGCTTAGCAAGCTACCATTTGCAAGTGGAATGAGATAAAATGATAGACTACTCACTGAGAAATCAATTTAGCAAACTTATGTGTACTCCCGACTTTTTAGGAAATCTGCAGACAGAAACCAGTGTGCACTTCGAAGCGGATTTCTCCCAAATGGCTGAATGAAAACTTCTGATATTTTGTATGCTTGTAGAAGACTTTGAGCTGGTTCCAATGAGCTATAGAACTCTTAATTTGGTTCAGTAGATCTTGCGTTATGCTCTGTTGAAGTTGACAGACTTGGAGAAGATAACACAGAGAACCAGAAATGATGAATGTGTATATATCTATTGATTGATAAGATTGTACAAGCTCAATAGCATGACAAGCATAGCTAATTGAGGTGTGGTGGTGTAGGCTATGGTGTAGCACTAACACACACTCAGTTACAAAGACAATATGCCTCGGGGAGTGAGCTGAAGTGACTGAACTAGCCGCGAGTTTTTTCTTCTTCACTTTATATAAATTGAGTGAACATTTGAATTTCAAATTCAAATTAAGGCTCCCTAGAATCTCTCCTCTAAAGGTAGGGAGATATTCTCTCCACTAAACTATTCTCTTTTCCACGACTAATGAGGTAGGTGAGTGATTACATGAAATGTCAAGTCACTTAGACTTTTACAAATGAGTAAAATGGTAATAGTCTATAAGCATAGGTTCTTATGCCTTATCCTTCATGTAGAGATATTCTTCAAGGGTTCCAAGCCCATCTTCCAAGGTTCGAGAGTTCCAAGCCAATGTGTGTAGGCTTGTCTTGCACCAACAGCTCCCCCTCAAGCCAAACACTTTGGCTTAAGTCTTCTTCTTCATTCTTCAATCACTTCTTGCAATCCAATCATAGATTTGAATCTGCATAACTTGTTTCCATCCAATGCTTTTGTAAGTAAATCTGCACATTGCATATTAGTAGACACATATGTCAATTGAATCTCTTTGCTAAGTAGCTTCTCTCTCACATAGTGGTAATGAACCTCTATGTGTTTGGTTCTGGCATGATAAATTGGATTTGCTGCAAGGTGAAGAGAGCTAGTGTTATCTCCAAAAATGATTGGTGGCCTTGTATATAGGCCTAACTCTGTATATAGAAGCTTCAACCAGATAGCTTCTTGAGTTGCAATGGCAAGCCCTCTATACTCTGCTTCAGTGGATGACAAAGCCACTGTAGGTTGCTTCTTGGCTGACCAAGAAATAGGCTTATCTCCTGCAAAACAAATATATCCAGATGTGCTCCTCCTATCATCCTTGCATCCTGCCCAATCTGCATCTGAGTAAACTTTAATGTCAATATCTGATGTATAAGGAAAATACAAACCATGACTTTGTGTTCCCTTCAGATACTTCAAGATCTTCTTTGCTGCCTCTAGGTGAGGTACTCTTGGTTTGTGCATGAATTGACTAAGCACACTAACTCCATATGCTATGTCAATTCTTGTCAAGGTAGCATAGTTCAAACTACCTACCATACTTTGGTATCCTGTAATGTCTTGGATTTCTTCTCCTTCATGAGCACTTAGCTTCAGATTGACCTCCATTGGAATAGTAGATACCTTAGCATCCTGCAAACCAAACTTCTTGACCATATCTTGCACATACTTCTTTTGAGTGATGTAAATACCTGTATTTGTATAGATCAATTCAAGACCTAGGAAATACTTTAATAATCCAAGATCACTAATCTTGAATTCTTTCATCATCTGTCCTTTGATGTGTCTAATCCCATTGACATCATTGCCTGTAATGATAATGTCATCAACATAGACAAACAAATATATTACCTTTGTACTACTTCTCTTTATGAATAGAGAAGTGTCTGCTTTGCTCATCACAAATCCTTGGTCTAGGAGGTAAGTTGTCAATCTGTAATTCCATGCTCTAGGTGCCTGCTTTAAACCATACAGAGCCTTCTTCAATTTACAAACATAATGTACCTTTTTTGGATCTTCATAGCCAGGTGGTTGTGACATGTAGACTTCTTCAGATATCCATCCATTCAAAAATGCATTCTTCACATCCAATTGGTACATGTTCCAATTCTTGGATGCAGCTACACTCACCATAACTCTGATAGTTGGCATCTTGGCCACAGGAGAAAATGTCTCCTCATAATCAATGCCTTGGGTTTATGCAAAACCCTTGGCTACCAACCTAGCTTTGTACCTGTTTATTGTTCCATCTGAATTCTTCTTTAGTTTGTAGATCCATCTGGATCCTATCACCTTCATAGAGTCCTTCTTGGGTACCAAGTCCCAAGTATCACTTTCCTTGAGAGCTTCTATCTCTTCATCCATGGCTTCTCTCCATTCTGGTTTGGTAATTGCTTCTTCATAGGTACCTGGTTCTTCATTCAACAAGTCTTTTGCAAGATATACAGAATGTTTAGTTACAAGTGATGTGTCATACCCAAATCTGATAGGCTTCTTCTTTTCTCTTTGAGATCTCCTCATTGCTTGAGTTGAAGTTTTTGGCTTATCTTCTAATTGCTTCATCTTCATCTTTCCTTTGGACTTCCAAGCCTTGAACTCTTCAAGGTTTATTGTATCATCATCATCTGAGCTTGAATCTTCTTGCTGAGTTGGTCCTTCATTAGTGAGCTTAGGAAAATCTTCTTCCATGTCATAGGGTAGACTTACTTTCCTGCATTCATTTTCATACCAAGAGTCATTCTCATCAAAGATGACATCTCTGCTTACCTTGAAACCTTTGTTTGTTGGGTTGTAGAATCTGTATCCCTTTTGGTTCAAATCATAACCAATGAAGATACATTTTTCAGCTTTAGGGTCTAGCTTTTCCCTTACCTGTGAGGGAATATGCACATATGCTACACAACCAAAGATTTTGCAATGATCCAGAGAAGGTCTCTTACCATGCCAAGCTTCATATGGTGTCATGCCATCAAGTGATTTGGATGGCAACCTATTGATGAGATAAGTGGCAGTGGATACACTCTCTGCCCAAAGATAATTTGGCAACCTTTTTTCATTAAGCATAGACCTAGCTGTTTCCACAATGAGTCTATTCCTTCTTTCAGCTACCCCATTTTGTTCTGGTGAGTACCTTGTAGTAATCTCCCTTTTGATGCCTCTTTCCTGCAAGAAATCTTCAAACTCATTGGAGAAGTACTCTCCTCCACCATCTGACCTTAGCCTCTTCAAGCTTCTTCCTGTTTGATTTTCAACAAGTGCAAGATACCTCTTGAAACAATTAAACACTTCATCTTTATGCTTCATAAAGTATAAAATGGTCCACCTGCTATAGTCATCAATGAAGGACACATAATACCTTGAACCAGAAATGGAAGGGTCCTTGCTAGGTCCCCAAACATCTGTGTGTACCGAATCTAGGTAGTCTTCATGCATGAAACTTTTCCTTGAATAGGGTAATCTGTGAGACTTACCAAATTGACATGATCCACACTTGTAAATCATGTGTTGCTTGGATACATTAGGTATCCCAAGCACACATTGATCCCTGCACATTTGCTTTAGAGTACTTTCACCTATGTGCCCTAATCTCTTATGCCATATTTCTAACTCTGAAAGTGTCTGATCCTTATAATTATACAAAGCAATGTTCTTGGTGTCTTCTAGCTCAAATGTAAATAATCTACCTGATTTCTCCCCTTTGGCTATCCTTCTGAATCCATGTTTTGGGTCCTCCACATATGCTCCATGTTGTGTGAATCTGACCTGCAAACCTTTCTCCACAATCTGACCAACACTCATTAGATTCTTAGTTATTGTTGGTACGTAGAGTACCCTGCTCAATAGATTCTGATTACCATCACATGTCTTCACATTTCCAATTTTGACAACAGAGTGTTTAGTGTCATCACCTGTTTGTACCTGATGTTTGCCCTTGGGTTCTTCCAAATCAGAAAGTAGTGCCACATTTCCAGCTACATGGTTAGAACATCCTGAATCAATATAAAATAAATGATCATCATTTGTACCTATCTTGGAGGTCATATTCATGATCAATAGGGAGTCATCTTGCTCCTCTGTGTAGTTGTTGTAGTCTCTTCTATTTCTGAATCCACCTTGGTAATTACCATTGTGGTTGTTGTTGTAGTTGTTGTTGTATGAATTGTTGTATCCATTGTAGCTTTGGTGTTGATTGAATCTGCCTCTCCCTTGAGAGTATCCACCTCTTGAGTAGCCTCTTCCTCTCTGATTCTTGTAGTTCTTGTAGCATTCATCTGTGGTATGATTGGACAATCCACAAATGTTGCATGGTGATGAGTTGTAGGGTCTCCCCCTACCTGACTTACCTCCTCTGCCTCTTCCTCTAGATGATCTACCTCTCCCTACATAATTGGCTTGAGAGGTAGAACCTTCTTCATCCTGTTTCTTCCCTTTTCCTTTATCTTTAACTTTCTTATCAGTATAGAGAGCAGAGGGGTTATTACCTTTTGATTGATCTCCTGCCTTTGTAAACTTTGCTTCATTTGTAAATAGTTGGCCCATGAGTGTTGTGAGATCAGGAGTATGCATGTCCATATAGAGGTCCATTGCAGTGGTGAAACTTTCCCACTTATCATCTGCCTTGAGTCCATTTGTTACTTGCCTGACTATTTGCTCCTCTTCAATCTCCTCTCCAATGCTTGCTAATTGGTCTGCCACATCTTTGATCTTTGTCACATACTCTGAGACTGATTGCTTGGGCTGCTTCCTAAGGGTTGTGAACTCAATCCATAATTGATTCTTCCTAGCCCTTGTGTTGGAAGAAAAATAATTCGACAAGGTTTCCCAAGTCTCTTGGGAAGTCTTACAATTCCTTACATGAGGTAAAAGAAAGTCAGATATAGAGTTTAGAAGGTAAGACCTTGCCAAAGCATCCTTTGCACACCATTGGTTGAGCCTTTCATGTTCATCCTTTGTAGGTAGTCCTCTAGTCTTGAATGAGGGCAACTTCTCATCTCCTGATATGTATCCAAATAAGCTTCTCCCTTGTAGATAGGTCTTCATTCTCAATGACCAAGCCTGATAATTGTTTCTGTCCAATTTGTCAATGAATGAAGGGAAACAATCACCCATGATTACCTTATTTGCTCTGATACCACTGTTGTGAGTGATGGTTGGATGCACTCAAGAAATGAGTTGATGCTGCAAAACCTGCTTCACACCTGCCCTTCTTTGATTCCAGAAATGCTTAGTAGACTCCTTGAGCTTTCAAATGGTACCAAGAAACCATATATGTACTTTGCAAATGAGTTGAGTAATGATTAGATCAAAACAAACAAGTTTGTGGAACACTTGGTTCAAAAAACTTTCTATTTTGGTCTTGATACCTGCTCAGTTTTTTACTCAGTATGACCAGCACACTTACAATTGATCTAATTCCTCTTGGACATATTAAATTAGCTTAGCAAGCTACCATTTGCAAGTGGAATGAGATAAAATGATAGACTACTCACTGAGAAATCAATTTAGCAAACTTATGTGTACTCCCGACTTTTTAGGAAATCTGCAGACAGAAACTAGTGTGCACTTCGAAGCGGATTTCTCCCAAATAGCTGAATGAAAACTTCTGAGATTTTGTATGCTTGTAGAAGACTTTGAGCGGGTTCCAATGAGCTATAGAACTCTTGATTTGGTTCAGTAGATCTTGAGTTATGCTCTGTTGAAGTTGACAGACTTGGAGAAGATAACACAGAGAACCAGAAATGATGAATGTGTATATATATATTGATTGATAAGATTGTACAAGCTCAATAGCATGACAAGCATAGCTAATTGAGGTGTGGTGGTGTAGGCTATGGTGTAGCACTAACACACACTCAGTTACAAAGACAATATGCCTCGGGGAGTGAGCTGAAGTGACTGAACTAGCCGCGAGTTTTTTCTTCTTCACTTTATATGAATTGAGTGAACATTTGAATTTCAAATTCAAATTAAGGCTCCCTAGAATCTCTCCTCTAAAGGTAGGGAGATATTCTCTCCACTAAACTATTCTCTTTTCCACGACTAATGAGGTAGGTGAGTGATTACATGAAATGTCAAGTCACTTAGACTTTTACAAATGAGTAAAATGGTAATAGTCTATAAGCATAGGTTCTTATGCCTTATCCTTCATGTAGAGATATTCTTCAAGGGTTCCAAGCCCATCTTCCAAGGTTCCAGAGTTCCAAGCCAATGTGTGTAGGCTTGTCTTGCACCAACATAATATACAACACAATTGGTGCTTTCTCTAACATTCTGTCAATTACGCGTGCGACAATTGACGACTCCTCCTCAACTGAGTGAGTTTTGGCAATCATCCTCAGTGACTCTCTCTCACTCAGGCTCTATCAGAGGTAGGTGCAACAGATTCTCACTCTTTGAAGACAACAAGGAGTGCTCATTCCCTTCTGTGTACCATTGCTACCCACTTTGTAAGTGACATATAGTCTACGCACTCTCTTAATGCTTCTATATTTATTTCATGCCTTTCGTCTACACAGGGAGGCAGCGAGGGCAACTGTTGTAAGCGGCTGTCTATATTTTGAGTATAGACTCATGAAGCACCTACACGAGGAAAGCACTTCTATGACTTCATCTTTCTCTGCATAACGCAGATTGACTGTAGTGCAACAATCTCTTCCATTTCATTCTCACTGAGGAAGTGGAAAGAGATTTAGTGACCGTTCTTACCATATTTATGGCTTTTTTATCATGTTCTCTATTAATGAAGGAGCTCCACCATCCTCTTCTGGTTTTAGCCCTTGGCAAACCCTGAGATATCGTTGATATTTTTTCATCTTGGGACAGCGTTGGAGCATTGACTTCTGCTTTCATTGAGGCGGTGCACTTCTTCATCTTCATTGTTGCGTTTTGACTCTGAAGTGCTCAATGCATTACCTTGCTTCACCATCTTCTAACTCTCCATAGTGTGCAGAGCAGGCATTTGTTCCGTGCTGATTCAGACGTTCGATCACATATAGTGTGTGGTAGTGAGACACTTGCTTCAAATGCATATTAGGAACACATAATTGCTTATGTCATTGTAGTAGTACTACTAGATTCCACGACATCAAAGGATAGGTGCGCTATCCTTGCTGCTATTGGAGAGTACAAATGGCAAGGGAACAAAAGATATGGACTATTATTGACAGACAGTGCTTATAAGCACTTGTTAATGAAGAAGCCACAAAATTGAAAGAAACCACAAAATTGAAAGTCTACAAAACAAAATTGTTATGATAAGAACAAGCATGGTAAAATTATTCACGATAGATGATTAGAAGCACTCTTATTAAAGGAATATGGGAGGGAGGGAGGGATTAAGAAAGAAAAACATACTAATGATGAAGATAACAAAAACAAAACTCAAAAGGAAAGTCAACCTAAGCTCTGATACCATGTTGAAATGAAAAAGGACTACTCCTACTCTACTCACATTCACAAATCTAACAAGCTAAGTAGGAAGGAACAAAAGATAAAAAAACATTATGAATGAATTAAAATGGAAATGGAAATGACTTACATGAGATGCTCTATGAGCATGGTGACTCCATGGGAAGTGGGAGCACACTCTTGGCAATGAGCTAGAGTGGAATGACTTGTGTGGAGTGAAGGGAGGCTTTGCTTATATGGAGTTTGGGAGAATTCCCTTGCATGTGGGATATATGTGCTTGCATGAGAATGAAAGTGGACTTGGGCAAAAGGGTGGAAATGGAACTCTCAACACTCTAGTCAATACTGCTTCTGCCCGAAAGCTTTGTGAAAGGTTTGCATGAATAATTCTATTCATCCTTTCTGATACACCATTCTGTACTAGGGTATAAGGAGTTGTAAACTCTCTACAAATTCCTCTAGACTGGCAGAAAAGTTTGAATTCATGTGAGGTATACTCACCCCCATTATTTGAATGTAAAGCTTTGATCTTAGTTCCTTTCTCAGTCTCAATTGAAGCAAGCCATTTTCTAAAAGTAGGGAATACCTCATCCTTCAATTTGATAGGATATACCCAAACTTTTCTAGTAGCATCATCTATGAAAGTGATAAAGTAAAGAGAACCACCTAATGACCTTGTGGGCATAGGAACACACACATCTATATGAATGTGATCTAAAGGCTGAATTGAAGAGTCAATGTGTGTTCTATGCACATTTCTAGTTTTCTTTGAATATTGACAATGCTCACAAAATGAAAAATCAGAGAAAGATAACACAGGTAGGTTTTACTTTATCTAGAAAACTGTGGTGATCTTGAAAACTAGATTTTGTGCTCTTTGATCCTAGAAATATCCTTTGATGAAGATGAAAATTTGGAGTGCTATGTTTTAAAAGCTCTCCTTTAGGAATATGCAAAAAAAAATCCAATCTGAAGCTCTCTTATACAAGTTTAAGGTGTTTAGGAAGCTTTGATAACCTTGAAAATTTGTACAAATGTGTAGCCACATGATCTTTATACATGCTAGACCATATGTGTCACTCTAGCACAATGGTGAGTACCAACGTGAGAAGATTCACCTCATAATTGTCAATCCGTGGAGACGTGAGGACTAGTATGAAGACTATGAGCAAGTGAAGGCACAAGTGTGTGAGTGAGAAGCGCACAAGCATGCACACACATACACACACACGTGCACACAAGGCAAGAACAAGAAGAGGAACAATGGAGTTCTTTGCATTAGTCAAAAAGTCTCTTACATAAGCTCAATTCACAAACAATCTACCCCCAAAAATGAGCTCTCTAGCTCTTTTTATAGTTTTCTAACTAGCTTTGGACTTGTCCAGACCTAGTGTCCGGCCTAGTTAAAAATTAGGTTCTAGAGCCTATTTGAGGGCTCAAACGAAGTCTAAAAATTATGAAAATTGATATGTAGCTAATTCTAATGCTCCTCAAGCTCGAGGACTCCTCGGCTTGAACAAAATGGAGTCTATTCTACCAAAAATAGAATTTACCATGTGTGTGTAGTGATTAAAATCACTTGAGTTGTGAATGGTCCTTGGAAAAGATGATTAGGCCTTGTTGCCGTATTGTGCATGACTGCTCCGTTTTGCTAGTATGCTCTTCATCTGACTTGTATGCCAACACTCCCCCCTTCCTAGCGTCTGTCGCCCCTGACAGACCTCTGTTCTATTGGGTGGTCGATATAGTATTGGATGACATTGGTGGCAAGTTCGTGTTCTCCTATCCTTAAGCCTCTTGCTAGATCAGCTTCCAATGCATCCCAATTGATTGCGCCAGGGACCTCTGGTTGCGGTGTGTTGCAGCTCAAGATCAAGGACAAAGCATGGAAGCGCATCAAGGAAGTGAACACATGAGAAGAAGGAGCAAGTAGGGAGCTCCAAGATTCACATGTCAAATTTTCAGAAGAAATCCCTATAAAAATAGTGATTTTTATCACTAAATATCATTGTAAATACCATTTTCTATTTTTACAGCTCCATTTTGTTCAAGCCAAGGAGTCCTTGAGCTTGAGGAGTATTAGATGTATCATACTACCAATTTTCATAATTTTTAGATTCCATTTGAGCCCCCAAATAAGCCCTAGAACCTAATTTTTAACTAGGCCGGACACTAGGTCTGGACAGGGCCAAAACCACTCAAAAACTATAAAAAGGGCTTGAGAGCTCATTTTTGAAGGTAGATTGTGGTAGATTTCAGCTTTGTAATAGAGTTCATTTGGTAATCGAAGCTTTCCATTGTTCCACTCTTTGCTCTTACCTCGTGCGCGTGTGTGTGTATGTGTGTGCATGCTTGTGTGCTTTCACTCACGCACTTGTGCACTTCACTTGCTCTTGGTCTTCATACCGGTCCTCACGTCTCCACGGATTGACATTTATGAGGTGTATCTCCTCACGTTGGTACACACCATTGTGCTAGAGTGACACCAAATTTGGCGCCGTTGCCGGGGAGAGAGCTTGGAGGACGAGCGTGTGATGGTAAGACATAGAGTAGCGATGTTGGAAGGTTAAAAAAAAAAAAAAATCATCATTTTCAGTTTAGTTTTAGAATTTTCCTTCTTCTTCATCTTCATCATCATCACCATCTCCACCCACCTTCATTTTCTCAGTTTTTTCCATTTTTTAGAGTACATTCACTTTGTTTTTACTTGTGGTTGTGAGCAAGAAGCTTAGAGAGGGTGCAGAATAGAGGCGCTGAAGAAGTAGCACCAAAATAGCTGAAAATCTGAGTGAACAGCCCCGGACATGATGAAACCTGTGCCAAGTATCGTGAGTGCAATATCGTGGGTTTGAAGGAAGATTTTGCATCTACAGACACATAGGAGTGACAAGGAGGACACAAGGTACTCATATTTGCAAAAATTTTTGAATTTGGACTCCAAAAAATCCAAGTATCGTTTACTCCCGTGGTCAAGTATCGCGATACTTGGCAAGTATCGTGAATCTCCTGTGGTTGAGTATCGCGATATTTCCCTCCGATCGTGTATCGTTTCATACCGATCGTGATACCTGGCCAGAGATCATTTCGGCCAGAGATCGTTTGGGTCAGAGATCGTTTCGGCCAGAGATCGTTTCAGCTAGAGATCGTTTCGGCCAAAGATCGTTTCGGCCAGAGATCGTTTCAGCCAGAGATCGTTTCAGCCAGAGATCATTTCGGCCAGAGATCATTTTGGCCAGAGATCGTTTGGGTCAGAGATCGTTTCGACCAGAGATCATTTCGGCGAGAGATCGTTTGGGTCAGAGATCGTTTCGGCCAGAGATCGTTTCGGCCAGAGATCGTTTCGGCCAGAGATCGTTTCAGACAGAGATCGTTTCGGCCAGAGATCGTTTCAGCCAGAGATCATTTCAGCCAGAGATCGTTTCGGCCAGAGATCGTTTCAGCCAGAGATCATTTCGGCCAGAGATCGTTTCGGCCAGAGATCGTTTGGGTCAGAGATCGTTTCGGCCAGAGATCGTTTGGGTCAGAGATCGTTTCGGCCAGAAATCGTTTCGGTCAGAGATCGCGTATCGTTTCAGGTTGAAAGATCGTGTATCATTTTGTTCCACATCAAAGATCGTGTATCGTTTTGGGACAAAGATCGAGTATCGTGTCCTACAAATATCGTGTATCGCCTGATTTGAAGCATTTCATGAGAGGCCCTGTTTCCCTGTTTTAACCCCCAAAACCTTGAACTGGCATAACTTTCTCATACGAAATCCGTTCGGAGTGATCTTGGGTTTGTTGGAAAGCTCGTGAGGAGTACAGGATTATTAGATAGGGTATTTTTAAGTTGACGCTCAGGTTGGACTAGGAAGCAAGGGGTTCCACAAGATTTTGAGCAATTCAAAGGACAATTGTGGACTTGTAGACAAGGCTTATGAACCTAAGCTCAAGATGATACCTAGGAAGAGATAGATAAAGTACCATATCACTTGAAACTAAGATCAACCACACAATCAAGTCAGGGACTCACAACTCAGGGGTTAACTCTACGTGCTGAGTTCATAGACAAGTGAGTCAAAAATGTCACTTAACTGGGAGAGGCTCTTGGTTTCTGAAGACATGCATAGTTTCGTACCTAGGGAAGGTTTTATGTCTAGAGTGGAAGGCGAATATCGAATGTCTCTTCAATATATATCCACTAACTTGCAAGGAATACCCATCTACCTTGATGGTCTACAGAGGACAGTAGCAAGAATGATAAACACCACAAAATCCGAAATAATTCAAAGACCAGCTGTCAAGTATGAAAGTGGAGTTTATAGGGAGAAGATGGGCCAGATATATGTAGTAACTGAAAGTCCTAATCAGATTAATGAAAGAGGAGAGTTAGCTCGAGATCAGGAAACTACCTCGCAAAACCCATTCGAAACCCAACAAAGAACAGAAAATGTGACGTTAGGACAAATGAGCCAAGGTAGCATACCCGATAGACTACATGAACAATTCAACATGCCAAGAATCAACCCCCACGGCCACTCTAGTCAGAGGATGGGAAATATGAATAGACCTACCTTTAGGACAGAACCGCCCCAAGGTGTCCCCATCATAACTCGATCCCCAGAACCCGACAGAAGACTGAGACCAATCCAATTGGCCAAATGTATGAGAAATCGTTACGATGGCACAGGAGAACCCTATGACCACATTGCAGAATTCAAGCAGGTGTTGCGAGCAGAGCAAGTGGATGACTTTTTCATGCAATATGAATCCTTTGGGCTAACACTTACGGGAATAGCCTTAACTTGGTTTCAATCTCTGGATCCAAATTGCTTTGAACATATTGAACAATTCTTCCAAGAACTTATTTGGGAATTCACGAAGTGCGGGATCAAGCACAATTCGTCATCCTTACTACATAGTTTCAAACAAGCTCCCAATGAGACAGTAAAAAATGCAGCACGAAGGTTTAAGCAATACGTAACCCGATGCCCTGTGACAGAGAGACCTTCTCAGCAAAAAATGATATCCCTATTTTTAGAAGGTCTAACCAATGGAACATTGAGAGTCTTAGTATACGTAAAATGACTGCAAACCCTAAGTCAGTGTCTTCAGGAGTGCATAGATTTGGAAGACAACTTAGCTGAGGATCTCAAAATCACACAGGATCCTATCAAATCAGAGGAGACAAGGAGCAAGGAAACTTCTAGTTTGAGTTATGTGGAGGAAGTGACAGAGTTGGTGGCCAAGAAATTAGGAGTACAAGGACAAAGGAACTACCAGAACTCCCCCTTGAGAATGCCAATGTTAGGAAGTTGCACACTTTGCGGTGGGGATCATCCATCTCATGTCTGCAACCAAGAAGCATTAGGATTATCACAAACTTACCCGTATGATAGACGACCAACTCAAGCGCCTAACATGTACTCTTATAGTGAGCCAAAGTACCCCAACTACAACAATGAAAACTATCTAATGAATAGACAGCCACGACCATTTGTACCACCCCACTATAGACCATACGGGTACCCTCCTACAGAACAAGGAAGAGAAGTTCCTAGGTATAGCCCATGTCCAGAACCACGAGGAGCAACTAGACCATATGAACATGAAGGAAATAGCCAACCTCAATCTATGCCAAGACAAAAACCACCCCACACACTAGCTCCGACACAAGGGTAGAACATCACGATACAAGTTGTCTGTCTAGAGTGTGGCAAAGAACAGCTTTTGAGAGATTGTCCCGGACATCCCGCTAGTGTACCAAAGGTTACACCCATTAATGTTGTCAGCCTAGCAAGGGGTTCAAGTTCCAGTAGTGATAATGTGGCTCCTATACACGCAGTTAATAGGGCACAAGCCTTACAGCAAAATAAACCAGCTGAGCAATCAGAGCCAAGTGAATCAGGAGAGCCTAGTAAGAGAAGAACAAGAACATGGAAGGATACTAGAGAGAAGGCCAATCGTAAGTGGACCAAAAAGTTATCCGAACTAGAAGAAAGCCTGAAAGATGCAAAAACAAAAATAGAAGATATTGCCTCTCAAAGCCCCTCACAAGTCCAAACTCCATCCACATCACCTCATCCCCACTCACCAACCACGGTAAATGAACCACCACAACCGGGGTCTGTTCTTGCAGATCCAACCCCAGAACACTTGGACATGATGTTCAAAGCATACGAGGCTCGACTTCAAGAAGGGCCAACACCTGCAAACCTAGATAAGAGCTACCCTAGAGCAGATTTAGAGATTGAACGGACAAAAATGTGCATTAAAATGGTGGAACTAGCTCAAGCTATGTTCGAGGCCAATCAATCATTCAATCAGACGAATGCTATTACACCGGGTTTGCACTTCCAGGGCTTACTAAATAGATTAGAGCAGTTGGTAAACAAGCCACAAGTTTCGTTACCTCCACAGGCTCAACTAACTATTGAAAGAGAAAGCTCATCACCAAAGAAAGTCTATGTTCCTGACTCCATAGATGAGGGAGAGCCTCTTTGAATTCAACAACACTCTCAAACGTTCTTGCGGGAAATACAAGAAGAGAAATGGGCCAATGTCACTCTAGCACAATGGTGAGTACCAACGTGAGGAGATACACCTCATAAATGTCAATCCGTGGAGACGTGAGGACCGGTATGAAGACCGCGAGCAAGTGATGGCACAAGTGCATGAGTGAAAGCACACAAGCATGCATACACATACACACACACGCGCACAAGGTAAGAGCAAAGAGTGGAACAATGGAAAGCTTTGATTATCAAAGAGCTCTCTTACAAAACTGAAATCTACAACAAGCCAACCCAAAAATGAGCTCTCCAGCCCTTTTTATAGTTTTTGAGTGGTTTTGGCCCTGTCCAGACCTAGTGTCCGGCCTAGTTAAAAAATAGGTTCCAGGGCTTATTTGGGGGCTCAAACGGAGTCTAAAAATCATGAAAATTGGTAGGATGGTAGATCTAATACTCCTCAAGCTCAAGGACTCCTCGGCTTGAACAAAATGGAGTTACAAAAATGGAAAATGGTATTTACAATGGTTTTTAGTGATAAAAATCACTATTTTTGTAGGGATTTCTTCTGAAAATTTGACATGTGCTTCTTGGAGCTCCCTACTTACTCCTTCTTCTTGTGTGTCCACTTCCTTGATGCGCTTCCATGCTTTGTCCTTGACGTTGAGCTTCAACACTCCCCCCCCTCTTGAGTCTGTCGTCCCTGACAGACCCTTGTTGTCGTGGTTGTTCCATGTAGTACATTGAGAGGTAGTGTCCGTTACGTTCAACAGGGGCGATCCCTCTTCCCAATGTATCCTGGTCATTTTTCTAGGTCTTCACTTTGCCACTGTTAGCTCTTGCAGTTTGTAGTCCCGTTGTACGTACTTCTGCCTTATACTCCATCTGGGTGGTGCATTTGTAAGTTTTCCAAAACTGCTAGCTGCTCAAAGGAGGTGGTCAATGTTGATTGGGAGCAACTCTCGGTGGTGGATGGCTTCCTTGCTCTTGTTGTTGTCATCTTGATGTCGTCTGGTTCTTCCAAAGATGGCTTTTCATAGTTTTCCTGCCAAGTACTTGTAACCCATGATGAATGGTGGTTAAGTGCATTAGTGCCTGGGTTGAACAAAATATGTGCCTTGTGCATGGCCTTGTAATGTGGCCCTACATATGCGTACTTGGAAAATGCATGGCAAGAAGTATGGTGCAAGAGATTGGGTCTTGAGCTAAGTGCTCAAGGGTATGCTGACGAAGAGGTTTCCTAATCTATCATGGTTATAGTGTTGTTGAAACATACACGTCTTACCATGGTGAAGGGTCCGTTGATCTTCATCTCTTCGTGTTGTGGTTCCCTCATGGTGTTTGACCGTCGGCTTGTCCTTTTTGTTGAGGGATGTCCTTGCTGGAAGTTCGCTGATGAGCATTTTCACGCACATAGTCTTCTCTTTATATATATATATATATATATATATATATATATATATATATATATATATATATATATATATATATATATATATATATATATATATATATATATATATATATATATATATATATATATATATATATATATATATATATATTTATTTTTATTTTTTTTTTTTTTTTTAATTTTTTTTTTTTTTTTTTGAAACAATGGTGGCCGCAAACAAGAAGAGAGAGGTTAGTATCAATAACATATTTTGCCTGTGAAAATTGTGTCTCATGTGCCTGGGATTTCTCAATTGTGTCTATGCACGGCCTTGTAAGGTGGCCCTATATTGATGCATACTTTGGAAATGCATGACCTGAATGGTGCAAACGACAAGGTTATGCCAAAGGCACATGGTTGCTGCTGGTCGAGGCTGTTGATGTTACTTGTATACTTGATGAATTCTTTGATTGGAGGTGTCTATCGGATCTCGAAATGATGTAATCCTCCGGATTGGAACCCATTTTGGAATAGGGTTTGGTACTGTAGAGATCACCTCAGGCCAGTTCTTCATTGGATGCTGTCCAAACTTTGGTATCCAGTGTAGTTGGCCCCTTGGTTCTGTGGATGTTGCATGTGCTTTTGGCTTCCAAACCCATATTTTGGGTGAGTGCCTACCCTTTTTTGTAGAAGGGTTGAGTTTATCTTCTTTTGGTCTTTGTGCTCTGTTCTTACCCTTTGCTTTCCTTGGCTTCTTTGTTGAGGCCTTTCGCATGGTGGGGAGCATAGGCCTTTGTACGTGTAAGAGCTTCTTGGGTACCCACATCTGTAATCGCCCGTGTTGAGCTGTAGCTAATTTTTTAGGCACCCAAATTTGTACCTTATTGTGGTCGGCCTTCTTTGATAGCTTCGGTACCCAAATTTGTTGGATTCGTCGTGCTTGAGCCTGTCGTAGGTGCTTGGCTCTTCTTTTTTCATGGTCGATCTGGTTGGGTGGGAATCTTTGAGGCAACGTCGATGGTTGCACTCCTTTCTTTACCCAGATCTGCTTCATGCCCCTAACTTCTTTCTGCTTGAAGGCTCTTCGTCTATTTGATAGACTGGCTATCTTGCACTGTTTTGTTTGCTTCTGAGGTTGGACAAACGTGGATGCTTTACTCTTTGAAAAAGAAGAAGGTTCTTCTTGCCTTTGCGACTGTCCTTCCATGATTGTGTCCGCCTGGATCACAGATCTTTTGACATTTACAACATCTTGTTTGAGAAGATTAGCCTTAGAGGAAAGAAGAGAGCGTGCGGTGTCTTGGTCAGTGGCCATGCAATTCTCCAATTCTAATGTAATGCATTGTTCATGTGCCCAAACGTGAAGAAGTTGACTTCTTAGGTTCAAGTTGACAGCCTGGTCGTAAATCCAATCTTGACCCAAGACAAGTGGCTCTGTGAGGTCCTCATCATGACGCACTAGCATTTTGACTTTTATTGGAACATCTTGAAGGTAGATGGGAAGTTCCACCTCGCCCAAACAGGGTGTTTCCACGCTTCCTAATCCTATGAGATAGGCTTCTATGGGCTTGATGTCCAAATGCAGGTCTTGGCAGTATGAAAGTCTAACTGCACTAGTTGCTGCTCCTGAGTCAACCAATGCTCTCACAGTCCTTACACTCTTTCCTTGTCCTACCTCTATAGTCACAAAGGGCCGTCGATCAATTATTTGAGAAGTAGTTCTGCCCGATTTTTGGCACATGTCCATGTGATATTTTGGAGCCTTTGTGTTGACATCTAGGCCCAGCCGTCGTAACTTATTTCTTCTGATGCGCTCTCTAGCCTCTGCTTGTGCTTCTTCTCTAACCCTTAACTCCTCTTCTTTTCGCTTCTTAGCAGTGTTGAGTCTCGTGAGCATTTCCTCTGTAAGAGGTTCTTGATATAACTTGACTCGGCATCCACTAATATAGTTGGGTAGGACATCACCTTCTAAAGTGGCCAATTGAACTGCACCGCTAGTGGAGAGTCTATTAATGATCATGGGTCCGTATCCTCGTTTCTCCAATTTGCGGGCATGTTGCTTTAGCGTATAAACCAGCACTAGATCTCCTTCCTTCAAGCCTTTATTCTTTACATGGGCATCAAAGTATGCCTTTTGCCTTTTCTTTGCAGCATAAATGCCTGCTGCTGCCCGTAGCCTCGTCTCACCTAAGCGTTCTAGATCAAAGATCCTGGAAGACAACTCATGTCCATTCCACTCATGCTCTTGTGCTACTTTCAAGGCAGGGATTAGGAAGTCTAATGGTAGCACAGCATTCTGTCCAAAAACCATCTGAAATGGGGTAGCATTGAGTACCGTTTTGTAGGCAACTCGGTATGCCCAAACAGCATGATGAAGTTGTTTGTCCCAATCAGAGCGTTTATTATTTACAAGTTTCGTCAATACGTTACATAGGATCTTATTCGTGCTCTCGGCTTGTCCGTTGGCTTGTGGGTGATAAGGGGCAGACTTCTTGTGTATCACCATGAATTCTTGAAGGAGATGTTCAATGACCTCATTCAAGAAGTGCGTACCTCTATCACTAACCAACTCTATTGGTAACCCATATCTAGTGAACACATTTTCGAATAAGAACTTAGCCGTCGTTTGAGCATCATTCTTTGTCGTGGCTTTTACTTCCACCCACTTTGTAAGGTAATCTGTGGCTACAATAATGTATTCTGCATGGGAGTTTCTAGCTGGGGGGTTGATGGGTCCTACAAAGTCTATACCCCACTTTGAAAATGCACGTCCTCCCATCATTGGCCTTAAAGGCATCTCGTCTTTTCTTATCGGGTATTGGGCACGTTGGCATGTGTCACATTTCTTCACATAAGTATGTGCATCCATATGAAGAGTGGGCCACCAAAGTCCTGAGAATAGAATGGTCTTAATTACTCTGTCAGGCCCAAAGTGTCCACCTGCAGCACCGCTGTGTGCTGTTTCTAAGACTTTCAAATAGTCTGATTCATGAACGCACAGTCTTAGGTAACCATCCTTGCCTCTTCGATATAGGTTGTCTCCTACTAAGGCTCTTGCTCCATGCTCCGTTTTCTTGCAAGACTAGCCTGATTGGGTAATGTTCCCGATCTCATGAACGCAACCAATGGAGCACTCCAATCTGGGATTAATGACATGTGATAAAGAGTGGCATGCTCCACTGGGGGTCTCTTCTGGCACACTGGACAATTCTGGATCCACTCCTGTGTTTCTTTGTCCATGCTAGGCCAATACACTCCTAAACGTTTTAGATTTTGCAATGTTCGTTGTTTAGAGTAGTGATTTCCTAGCAGTCCCTCATGGGCTTGTTGCATCCAACTAGTATGTTCGTCGTCCTCAACACAACAAGCTAATACGCCCTCGGTATCTTGCTTGTACATACTTCCGGCCAATATTTGATACTTTTGTGATTTTACAATTTCTTCTTTGCTTGTTTTCACATTCTTATTTGCAGGACTGAAGGTTAGGACTGGTACCAACTTGTTTGCCCATTTAGGAACAACTTCCAAATTGAACAGATAAGCATCGGGCAATTCATCAGACACTCCTTGCGGTGGCTCTCCTGAAGTGATGCGAGAAAGATGGTCTGCCCTAAGATGGGTTCTACCTTTCCTGACAACCACTTCAAAGTCGTATTCCATTAGTAAGAGGAACCATCTCACCAAGCGGCCTGTATTGCAAGGTTTATTGACCAAATATAGTAAGGCTTGATGATCAGTGAAAAACTTGAACTTATTGGCCAATAGATAGTGTCTAAACTTCTTCACAGCGTATACCATGCCTAAGCCTTCTCTCTCCGTTGTGGTATAATTTCGTTCAGCTGCATTTAATTGCCTACTAGCATATGCTATCGGCAAATCTAGGTTTCCTTCACCTGTTGGTTGTGCTAGCACACATCCTATTGCATGATTGGAGGCATCTACATGGACATGGAATGGTTTACTCCAATCAAGAGTGGTCAGTATTGGTGCTGAGCACAAGCGTCTTTTTAGCTCGTTGAAGGAATTCTCGCATTCCTCGTTCCACTCAAAATTTGTTAACAACCCATAAAGAGGTTTAGTTATGATGGCATACATGTGGATAAACCTACGGTAATATCCACAATGGCCCATAAAGGCCTGTACCTCTTTAACATTTCTTGGTCTTGGCAACTCTCCTATCGCTCTTACCTTGTCTTCATCTGTTGAAATTCCATTCTTAGAAACAATGTGACCTAAGATTTTACCTTGTCGTACCATGAACACAAACTTCTCTGGGTTCAGACACACTCGATAATCTCTACACTTGTTGAAGATTTGTCTGAGCTCAGGGATGTGGTAACTTCTCTGTTGGGAATGCGCACATAAATCATCCACATATACTTCTAAGCTCTTCCGCAAGAACTCTTTGAAGACATGACACATGAGCCTTTGGAATGTTGTAGGTGCGTTGGTGAGCCCAAATGGCATCACACAAAATGCAAAAATTCCCCATTCTGTGGCAAAGGCCGTTTTGTGTTGATCTTCGGGGGCAATGGCTACTTGGTTGTAACCTGAAAATCCATCAAGGAAGCTATAAACTTCCTTGCCTGCAACACGCTCCAATAGATGTTCGGTGATTGGAAGTGGATAACTATCTCTGATCGTAGCGGCATTAACTTTTTTCAGGTTAATACACACTCGCAACTTTCCGTTCTTCTTGGGCACCACTACAATGGGGGACACCCATTCCGTATGCTCAATCTCATAGATGAATCTAGCTTCAATCAGCCTGTCAATTTCCTCCTTTATTTTGGCTGCATAATTGTCATTATATGTGTAGGGCTTTTGTTTGGTGGGCTTGGCATCAGCGGTCATCGAAATCGTATGAGAGCAAATCTTTGGATCTACTCCTTTCAAGTCTCTATAGTGCCATGCGAACACATCCCTATATTCCCTTAATAGAGCTACAAGCTCTGCTTCTTCTTTTGCACTTAGGTCATCTCCTATGTACGTACATCGTTCTTCGTTCCCTTCAATGGTTACTACAATTTTTTTGGTCTTTTCTTTATTGTCATATGCTTCTCCTATAATGGCCTCTCTCTTAGGCATCCGTACCAAAATTTTTCGGTCTTCCACTTCATATTTCTTGAAATTTTCTAGTACTTCAAACAATGATCCTTCCTCTTCTTGTTTCACTGCTTTTCTTTTCTTTTTCTTTTGACCTCCTTCACTTCCTTCCTTTGAATTTATCGTTTTAATACTCGTGAGGGGTTCTTCTTCTTTTTGGGTTAACACTCCTGTGTCCTCTAAATAGTGTTCCTCTGAGTCAAAGTAAGTATCCATCACAATGGATTCTAGATCATCGTCATTCTCTTCTTCTTCTATGAACTCACTAGGATCACACTCTTCTAACAGGGGCTGACACATGAACACTGAAATATCATAACCCTCCTCATCACAGTGAGGTGTCCATTGTTCTTCATTGACTGCTATGTCCATGGTAGCTAAGATTTCTGCCCAACCATGAGGCTCAAATTCCTCATCTGGAAATGTCGTCGGTGTATAGGCTGGGTCTTTTATTGGTCTATCTCCTGGGGGAGTTCCTTCTTCTCTCGCTTTTAGGCACTTTTCCTCTTCCTCTGCGACCTTGCACATCCACAAGTGAGTATCTTCATGCAGCCAGGATGGATCAGGTGAACTTCCAGAATGCACAGAGATTGAATCTTCTTTTGCTTTGTGGATAGGATTCCACTGTAGGGGTGGTACATCTCTGAAGGTGTAATCCTTCAGATTGACCTTGGTGGTGACCCCTAAGTGCTGTAAGTACAAGGAGTTGGTTCCCCAATCCTGTACTATTTGCAATTGTCGTAGGAAGGGTCTTCCTAGGATCATCTCGTAGACATTATTTTTCTCAAAGTCACATATAGCAAACGTATGTTCAAACTCTACACCACATGTGGTTAGAGTTATCCCTTCAAGCAATCCTAGAGGTCTTTCAAAATGACCATCTGCCATTTGAAGCTTCATTCTAGTTGGTCTTAATGTGGGTTTGCCCCATCGCTTCCACAAGGAGGTGGTCGCAATAGCAACACAAGCACCTGAATCTACGATTGCTTTGGTTGTGTAACCTTGATAGGTGATTGGAAGATAAGTGTTACCTTCTTCACCTTCGCTCATGTCTCCTATCTTGTCGAGAGGTATCTCTGGAACTTTTTGCTTAGAGCCTACTTTTGGCATATTGGATTCAAGTTCTGGAACCTGATCCTTCACATGATTCCAGAGCTCCAGTTTTGCTTTGAGCAGCTCTTCCACAGTGAGATGACATTGAACCTTAGTGTTCTTCACAACATCAGTGTTTCTTGGAATCACTGAGTCTTCATTTCTTACCAATATTGTGGGAGCTCTGATCTGGATAGATTCAGATTCCCATGGGCCTATGAAATGAGGCAATTCTTGTAAAGAATTAGATTCAAAATCTAATCTTTCATCTTCTTGTTGCTCTGCTTGGTCTCCATAGATAGACGGAATGTCTTGGGGAAATTGATCATGAAGATCATCAATCTCAGGAATAGGAGGGGAATTACCCTTCTCCTTGGCCCATTTCTCTTCCTGTATTTCCCGCAAGAACTCTTGAGAGTACTGTTGAATTGAAGGAGGTATTCCAGCATCCGTGGAATTAGGAACATAAGCTCCCATTGGTGGTGAGCTTCCTCTTTCAATAACTGGTTGAGCCTGTGGAGGTAAAGAAACTTGTGGTTTGTTTACCAACTGCTCTAATATTTCTAGTAAGCCTTGGAAATGCAAATCCGGTTTGACAGAGTTTGTCTGATTGAACTTTTGACTAGTCTCAAGTATGGCTTGAGCTTGTTCTACCATTTTCATGCACATTTTCATCCGTTCAATCTCTAAATCTGCTCTAGGGTAACTCTTGTCTAGGTTTGCAGCTGTTGGCCCTTCTTGAAGACGAGCCTGGTAGGCCTTGAACATCATGTCCAAACCTTCTGGGGTTGGATCTGCAAGAACAGACCCTGGTTGTGGATTATTTACAATGGGTGGTGGGGTGGAATGAGGTGGAGTGGATGGAGCTTCGGTATGTGAGGGGCTTTGAGATGCAATGTCTTCTATTTTTGTTTTGGTATCCCTTAGGCTTTCTTCTAGCTCGGCTAGCTTTTTGTTCCACTTGCGATTAGCCTTCTCTCTGGTATCCTTCCATGTTCTTGGTTTCCTCTTACTAGGTTCTCCTGCCTCACTTGACTCCGATTGCTCAGATGGTTTTGCTTGTTGTGCAGCATGTGCCCTAGTAACTGCCTGTACAGGCGCCACATTATTGCTACTTGAACTTGAATCTGCCACTAAGCCTACCACGTTGATGGGTGTGACCTTGGGTACACTAGAGGGATTCCTGGGACACGCTCTAGGAAGATGTTCCTTGCCGCACTCAGGACAAAAGCCTTGTATTGTGATGTTATGTCCTAGTCCCAGAGCTGGTTGGTGGGGACATTCACGAATGAAATGGTCGCCCTGACATCTAAAGCATTGTCCTCTAGGGGTTTGTGGTCTTACTTGTCTCAATTGGGGCCTAGGATTTGGATTCGTATACATGACATTGGAGTATTCTGGCTCCCAATTTTGTTCCATAGGTGGTGTCTCATATTGGCACTGAGAAATCTCACTTTGCTCACGTGACTCTATATAGTAAGCATGTGGACTATCTTCATGGACGTAGTCTGAACCATGAGCGTGAAAATCATTTTCTCGTATCAATGGGGTTAGTGGCACCAATGCTCTATTATGGTTCTCCTCCGCCATCATATATTTAACTGGGGTCACATTGGCAGGAGCTGGCGGTTGGTTTCCTAGGACAGGTTGTGGCCTATATGGTGCTTGATATTGCTGCTGGTATTGCGGTTGATATTGTTGTGGCCTATAATATGGCTGTTGGTACTGATTCTGATACCTACCTTGCTGGTAAGGTTGCTGATAATTTTGTCTAACAGCCTGTCTGTTATAGGGACAATCTTGGGCCGTATGATTTGTGTATTTTCTCTCAATGGTGCAATACAGAGCATTAGGGTTTCCTTGGGGTTGAGTCGTCAACGGACAAACATTAGCCATGTGGTCTCCTCCACACGTATAACATCGCTTCACTGAGGTGACCCTTGGCATTTGTCTATTTTGGACTCCTAACTTTTTGGCCACTTGCTCAGCTATCTCCTCTATCTCAGTGGAGGTTCTAGAGGTATGACTGGTAGAACTATTAGAGTCCTTATAGAGTTTGGATAGTCCTAACTCCTCACCCAAGTTGTCTTCTATGTCAATGCATATCCGTATACACTCTTCTATGGATCTAGGCTCTTTCAAGTATACGTATGACCTTAGTTTTGTGCTCAATAGGCCATCTAAAAACAGTGCCACCTGTTTGGCTGATGTGGGTAATTCTGGTACAGGGCATCTTTCCAGGTACTGTCTAAACCTTCTTCCTGCAAGTCGCACTGTTTCTTGGGGTGTCTGCTTGAAGCTGTGGATCAAGGATGATGTGTTATGCCTGATGCCGCTTTTGGAAAATTCCACAATGAATTCTTCTAGCAGCTGACCTATCTCTCTATAGTTGCGACTGTTTAGAGGTTGAAACCAAGCTAAGGCAGTACCCTTAAGAGTCAAACCAAATGCCTCGAACTGGGTGAATAAGTCTTCAACCTGTTCAGCTCTTAGCACTTGTTTGAACTCCGCCACATGATCATAAGGATCTCCAATTCCATCGAAGTAGTTCTTCATTGTCTTAACCACTTGAGAGGGTCTAAGGGTTCTTGAGTGCTCTCGTGGTCTAGGCAATGGGAGATCATGATCGTCTCTTTGATGCCTATACACTATGTCTCTCCCTTTCAAGTCTTTCCGTTCCATATCCTGATCTGTCTCTGCCTATAGTGTCTGCAAAGCTTACCTCCGGTCTCTCTCTAGTTCTTTCTCTCTGGGTTTCATGAGCCTTGGATGATCCGGCTCCTTGGAGGCCCTGGGAAACATTAGATCTTGGTGGAGGGAAAATTGATTCACCTTGCCAAGTGTAAGCATGTCTGTCATGATCTGATACCAAGAATAATTTCTGAGATGTGTGATCTAGGTAGACAGCTTTCCCTGGTGTCTATGGGTCCTTGAATTCGTAGATGGTGACTACTGGGCTGGGTTGATCTGGCCTAAATCTCCAAAAGGCTTCCTCCGTTTCTCTATTCACGAATAGTTCTATGCTTTTATTATCTTGAGGAATCCATTCTGGAGTGAGCACTCTGGTTAAGACTGACTTACCTCTAGGGGTCTTGGGTTCTCTTCCTAGGTCTCCTTGCTCTAGGTCTCCTATCTCATTCTCATGGATGATATTCCCAAACTCATCTGTCCTATCTGGTAAGTTGGTAACCACATACATGGTTCCTTCCTTATCAATGTAAGCACCCTCCTCGAACTTGACTACTGGGTGTTCAAGTCCAAAGGGTTGGTCAGGATTTTTGAGTTGAACCACTGATCGCCTTAGACCATCCTCATAGATGCGAGCACCTAATTGGTTGGTCCTGATATACTCCAATTGGGTCTTATAGGGACCTTCTGGTGTCTGTAAATAGGCCATGCCTGAGCTACGTGTGGGTCTTTCGATGCTAAAAGACATTTCCGAGTCACTGGTTTCTGAACTTCGTGTGTAAGGATAACCACTAAGCTGTTGAGCCCAAGACTTGGCTGTATGGTTGACACTAGCCTCACATGACCTAATGCTTTGTCTATCCTTGCCTAAGTGTCTGCCAGATCTCAGGTTCATAAGCCTTGGCTTCTAGTCCCAAAGTTCTCTTATATTGCTCAAAATCCTTTGGAACACCTTGGTTTTTTAATTTTCCTGAGGGTCAACTTCAAAATACCCTATCTAATAATCCTGGTATTAATCTAACCATAACCAGTCGATGTTTTGGTTGTATTCCCCACAAGCTTTCCAACAAAACCAAAATCACAGCAAACGGATTTCGTATGAGAAAGTTATGCCAGTTCAGGGTTTTGGGGGTTAAAACAGGGAAACAGGATCTCACTGGGAACTCAGAACAGGCGATACGATACCAGATTTTCCACGATACGAGACCTTTGTCTTACACGATACCCCTTTAGACGATACCACCTAGGCGATACGATACCACTGGGATAACTGCGATCGCGATACCAACCTCACGATACGATACTGCTCTCTCAGACGATACGATACTGTGACCGTCGCGATACGATACCACGGGATTGGACGATACGATACTGAAATTGGAGGCGATACGATATTGAAATTGGAGGCGATACGATATCAGTGATTAGGACGATACGATACCACTCCAACCGCGATACGATACTGCTTGTGCCACGCGATACGATACCACAAAGTGCACGATACGATACCAGAAATTTGACGCGATACGATACTAGTATAGCCCACGATACGATACCACCGGGGCGACCGCGATCGCGATACCAACACTTGACGATACGATACCAGAATGGTATCGCGATACCTCAAGTGGGCATGCACGATACGATACCACTTAACCTCGCGATACGATACCAAAATTTAGACGATCGCGATACCAACTTGGCCGGCGATACGATACTGCACGATCGACGATACGATACCAAGACTGGCACGATACGATACCACTGGGGCGACCGTGATCGCGATACCAGCACTTAACGATACGATACCAAAATGGTATCGCGATACCTCAAGTGGGCATGCACGATACGATACCTCAACAAGTGTTGCGATACACGGGAGTTCTGGTATCGCGATACCACAACTCAACCGGACACGATACTTGGAGATTTTGACACCCAAATTCAAAAATTTTTGCAGACTTGTGTACCTTATTTCCTCCTTGTCACTTCTATCAGAGTGTAGATGCAAAATCTAGCTCCAAAGTCACACAACCACTGTTGCGATACTAGACGCAGGTCGCTTTAGCCCGCGCGATATTGAATCAAATTTTTGGAGTTTGAGAGGTTTTCCAAGAATGTTTCTTCAGCGTTTCTGCTCTGAACAGCCTCCGCACTTGTTCCTCATAGCCGCAAGTGAAAAACGAGGTGAAGATATAGGCGAAAATGAAAAAAATCAGAGAATGCGAGGAGGGAAGAAGATGGTGATGATGGTGAAGATGAAAAAGGAGAAAAACTCAGAAACTGAACTGAAAAATGGTGATTTTTTACCTTCCAACGTCGCTACTCTACGTCTTACCGTCACACACTCGTCCTCCAAGCTCTCTCCCCGGCAACAGCGCCAAATTTGGTGTCACTCTAGCACAATGGTGAGTACCAACGTGACGAGATACACCTCATAAATGTCAATCCGTGGAGACGTGAGGACCGGTATGAAGACCGCGAGCAAGTGATGGCACAAGTGCGTGAGTGAAAGCACACAAGCATGCATACACATACACACACACGTGCACAAGGTAAGAGCAAAGAGTGGAACAATGGAAAGCTTCGATTATCAAAGAGCTCTCTTACAAAACTGAAATCTACAACAAGCCAACCCAAAAATGAGCTCTCCAGCCCTTTTTATAGTTTTTGAGTGGTTTTGGCCCTGTCCAGACCTAGTGTCCGGCCTAGTTAAAAAATAGGTTCCAGGGCTTATTTGGGGGCTCAAACGGAGTCT
This sequence comes from Ceratopteris richardii, assembly GCA_020310875.1. NCBI lineage: Eukaryota > Viridiplantae > Streptophyta > Polypodiopsida > Polypodiales > Pteridaceae > Ceratopteris > Ceratopteris richardii. The sequence goes on along the minus strand of CM035435.1, from coordinate 5,035,459 downwards.
AAAAATCATGAAAATTGGTAGGATGGTAGATCTAATACTCCTCAAGCTCGAGGACTCCTCGGCTTGAACAAAATGGAGTTACAAAAATGGAAAATGGTATTTACAATGGTTTTTAGTGATAAAAATCACTATTTTTGTAGGGATTTCTTCTGAAAATTTGACATGTGCTTCTTGGAGCTCCCTACTTGCTCCTTCTTCTTGTGTGTCCACTTCCTTGATGCGCTTCCATGCTTTGTCCTTGACCTTGAGCTTCAACAGCCAAGGAGAAGGATAATCCTCCTCCTATCCTTGAGATTGATGACCTTCATGATCAGTTTCCACAAGACATTCCATCTACTTATGGAGAAGAAACAGAGCAACAAGAAGATGAACGGTTAGATTTTGAATCTAATTGTTTACAAGAGTTGCCACAGTTCACAGACCCATGGGAAACTGAATCTGTCCAGATTAGAGCTCCCACAATAGTGGTAAGAAATGAAGACTCGGTGATTCCAAGAAACACTGACGTCGTGAAGAACACTAAAGTTCAGTGTCATCTCACGGTAGAGGAGCTGCTCAAAGCAAAACCCGAGCTATGGAATCATGTGAAGGATCAAGTTCCCGAACTTGATTCCAAAATGCCAAAAGTAGGCTCTAAAGAGAAAGTTCCAGAGATACCTCTTGATAAAATAGGGGACATGTGTGAGGGTGACGAAGGTAATACTTATCTTCCAATCACCTACCAAGGTTACACAACCAAAGCAATCATAGATTCAGGTGCTGGTGCTGCTATTGCAACCACCTCCCTGTGGAAGCGATGGGGCAAGCCCACATTAAAACCAACTAGAATGAAGCTTCAGATGGCTGACGGCCATGTGGAAAGACCTCTAGGATTGCTCGAAGGGATAACTCTAACCACCTGTGGAGTAGAGTTTGAGCACACATTTGCTATATGTAACTTTGAAAAAAATAATGTCTACGAGATGATCCTAGGAAGGCCCTTCCTACGACAACTGCAAGTGGTACAGGATTGGGGAACCAATTCCTTATACTTGCAATGCTTAGGGGTCACGACCAAGGTAAATTTGAAGGATTACACCTTCAGAGATGTTCCACCCCTACAATGGAATCCTATCCACAAGGAGCAAGAAGATTCAGTCTCTCTGCATTCTAAAAGTTCATCTAATACATCTTGGATGCATGAGGATACTCATTTGTGGATGTGCAAGGTCGCAAAGGAAGAGGAAAAACGCTTAAAGGCTAGAGAAAAAGGAACTTCTCAAGGAGATAGACCAGTTAGAGACCCAGCCTATACGCCGATGATATTTCCAGATGAGGAATTTGAGCCTCATGGTTGGGCAGAAATCCTAGCCACCATGGACATTGCTGTCAATGAAGAACAATGGACACCTCATTGTGATGAGGAGGGATATGATATTTCAGTGTTCATGTGTCAGCCCTTGCTAGAAGAATGTGACCCTAGTGAATTCATAAGAGAAGAAGAGAACGATGATGATCTAGAGTCCATTGTGATGGATAGCTGCTTTATTTCAGAGGAGCGCTATCTAGAAGACATAGGAGTATTTACCCAAAAAGAAGAAGAACCTCTCACAAGCATCAAAATGGTAAATTCAAAGGATGGGAGTGAAGATAGTCAAAAGAAAAAGAAACGAAAAGTAGTGAAACAAGGAGAGGAGGAGCAAGTGTTTGAAGTACTAGAAAATTTCAAGAAATATGAAGTAGAAGACCGAAAAATTTTGGTACGAATGCCTAAGAGAGAGGCCACAACAGGAGAAGCATATGATAACAAAGAAAAGACCAAAAAAATTGTAGTCACCATCGAAGAGAAGGAAGAGAGATGTACATACATAGGAGATGACCTGAGTAAAGAAGAGGAAGTAGAGTTGGTAGCGTTATTAAGGGAATATAGGGACGTATTTGCATGGCACTACAGAGACTTGAAAGGAGTAGATCCGGAAATTTGTTCTCATACGATCCCCATGATAGCAGATGCCAAGCCCACTAAACATAAGCCCTACACATATAATGACACTTATGCAGCCAAAATAAAAGAAGAAATTGATAGATTGATTGAAGCTGGATTTATCTATGAGATTGAGCATACAGAATGGGTGTCCCCCATTGTAGTGGTGCCCAAAAAGAATGGAAAATTGCGAGTGTGTATTAACCTTAAAAAAGTTAATGCTGCTACAATCAGAGATAGTTATCCACTTCCAATCACTGAACATTTATTGGAGCGTGTTGCAGGCAAGGAAGTTTATAGCTTCCTTGATGGATTTTCAGGTTACAACCAAGTAGCCATTGCCCCAGAAGATCAACACAAAACAGCTTTTGCCACAGAGTGGGGAATCTTTGCATTTCGTGTGATGCCATTTGGGCTCACCAATGCACCTGCAACATTCCAAAGACTCATGTGTCATGTCTTCAGAGAGTTCTTGCGAAAGAGCTTAGAAGTATATGTGGATGATTTATGTGCTCATTCCCAAGAGCGAAGATACCACATCCCTGAGCTTAGACAGATCTTCAACAAGTGTAGAGAATATCGAGTGTGTCTGAACCCAGAGAAGTGTGTGTTCATGGTACGTCAAGGTAAAATCTTAGGTCATATTGTTTCTAAGAATGGAATATCGACAGATGAGGACAAAGTAAAAGCCATAGCGGAGTTGCCGAGACCAAAAAATGCTAAAGAGGTACAGGCCTTCATGGGCCATTGTGGATATTATCGTAGGTTCATTCACATGTATGCAATCATAGCTAAACCTCTTTATGCCTTGTTGACAAATTTTGAGTGGAACGATGAATGCGAGAAGTCCTTCAATGAGTTGAAGAGACGCTTGTGCACAGCACCAATACTGACGACTCCTGATTGGAATAAGCCATTCCACGTACATGTGGATGCATCCAATTATGCAATAGGATGTGTGCTGTCACAACCAACTGGTGAAGGGAATTTAGATTTGCCTATAGCATATGCTAGCAGGCAATTGAATGTTGCTGAACGAAACTACACCACAACCGAAAGAGAAGGCTTAGGCATGGTATATGCTGTAAAGAAATTTAGACACTATTTATTGGCCAACAAGTTTAAGTTCTTCACCGATCATCAAGCCTTATTATACTTGGTCAATAAACCTTGCAATACTGGACGCTTAGTAAGATGGTTCCTCTTACTAATGGAATATGACTTTGAAGTGGTTGTTAGGCAAGGTAAGACCCACCTCAGAGCGGATCACCTTTCTCGCATCACTTCAGGAGAGCCACCGCAAGGAGTGTCGGATGAATTGCCCGATGCTTATCTGTTCAATCTAGAAGTTGTTCCTAAATGGGCAAATAAGTTGGTACCAGTCCTAACCTTTGGACCCGCAAATAAAAAGGTGAAGACGGACAGGGATGAAATTGTGCGGTCACAAAGCTATCAAATATTGGCAGGAAGCATGTATAAACAAGACACGGAAGGTGTTCTAGCTTGTTGTGTCGAGGATGATGAGCATAGTAGTTGGTTGCAACAAGCCCATGAAGGATTTCTAGGGAATCACTATTCTAAACAATGAACACTGCAAAATCTAAAACGTTTAGGAGTGTATTGGCCTAGTATGGATAAAGAAATTCATGAGTGGATGAAGAATTGTCCAATGTGCAAAGAGCGACCCCCAGTGGAGCATGCTACCCTTTATCACGTGTCGTTAATTCCTGACTGGAGTGCTCCATTGGTAGAATTCATGAGATCGGGAACATCCCCCAAGGAGGCAAGTCTAGCAAGAAAACGAAGTATGCAGCAGGAGGCTAAAGACTATGCCTTAGTAGGTGATAACCTATACCGAAGATGCAAAGATGGCTATTTAAGATTGTGCGTTCATGAATCAGATTATTTGAGAGTCTTAGAAACTGCACATAGCAGTGTGGCAGGTGGACACTTTGGGCCTGACAGATTAATCAAGTCTATTCTATTCTCAGGACTTTGGTGGCCCACTCTTCATATGGATGCACATACCTATGTGAAGAAATGTGACACATGTCAACGTGCCCAGTACCCAATTCGAAAAGATGAGATGCCTCTGAGGCCAATGATGGGAGGACGTGCATTCTCAAAGTGGGGCATAGACTTTGTAGGTCCTATTAACCCCCCAGCTAGAAACTCCCATGCAGAATACATTATTGTAGCCACGGACTACCTCACAAAGTGGGTAGAAGTCAAAGCCACAACAAAGAACGATGCTCAAACTACGGCGAAGTTTTTATTCGAGAACGTGTTTACGAGATATGGATTACCAATAGAATTAGTTAGTGATAGAGGCACACACTTCTTGAATGAAGTCATTGAAAATCTTCTCAGAGAATTCTTGGTGATACACAAGAAGTATGCCCCCTATCATCCACAAGCTAACGGACAAGCTGAGAGCACGAATAAGATCCTATGTAACATATTGACAAAACTCGTAAATAACAAACGCTCTGATTGGGACAAACAACTTCATCATGCTGTTTGGGCCTACCGAGTTGCTTATAAAACGGTACTCAATGCCACCCCATTTCAGATGGTCTTCGGACAAAATGTTGTGCTACCATTGGATTTCCTAATCCCAACTTTAAAAGTAGCACAAGAGCATGATTGGAACGGACACGAGTTATCCTCGAGGATCTTTGATTTAGAACGCTTAGGTGAGACAAGGCTACGAGCAGCGGCAGGCATCTATGCTGCAAAGAAAAGGAAAAAGGCATACTTTGATGCACATATCAAGGATAAAGGCTTGAAAGAGGGAGACCTAGTGTTGGTTTATACACTAAAGCAACATGCCCGTAAATTGGAAAAAAGAGGATATGGACCCATGATCATTAATAGAATTTCCACTAGCGGTGCAGTTCAATTGGCCACACTAGAAGGCGATGTCTTACCAAACTATATCAGTGGTTGTCGAGTCAAGCTATATCAAGAACCTCTTACAGAGGAAATGCTAATGAGACTCAACACTGCTAAGAAGCGAAAAGAAGAGGAGTTAAGGGTTAGAGAAGAAGCACAAGCAGAGGCGAGAGAGCGCATCAGAAGAAATAAGTTACGACGATTAGGCCTAGAGATCAACACAAAAGCTCCAAAATATCACATGGACATGTGCCAAAAATCGGACCTAACTGCTTCTCAAATAATTGATCGACGTCCATTTGTGACCATAGCGGTAGGGCAAGGGAAGAATGCAAAGACTGTGAGAGCATTAATTGACTCAGGTGCAACAACTAGTGCAGTTAGACTTTCATACTGCCAAGACCTGCAATTGGACATCAAGCCCATAGAAGCCTATCTCATAGGATTGGGAGGTGTGGAAACCCCTTGTTTAGGCGAGGTGGAACTTCCCATCTACCTTCAAGATGTTCCAATAAAAGTCAAAATGCTAGTGTGTCATGATGCGGACCTTACAGAGCCACTTGTCCTAGGTCAAGATTGGATCTATGACCATGCAGTCAACTTGAACCTAAGAATTCAACATCTTCAAGTTTGGGTACATGAACAATGCATTACATTAGAATTAGACAAGTGCATGCTCAAAAATCCAAAGGTCACACATTCTCTTAGTTCTCCTGAAACTAATCTTCGTAAAGAAAATTTTGTGTGTGTCACCGACTCTATGACGCACAAGGACTCAATCATGAAAGCCAAAGCTCAAAGGCCAGCACACCTCTCTTCTTCTTCACATACTAATGCAAGTGTAACCCAACCAAGGAGGCAAGCAAAAATGACATCTGCTATATCAACTCGACAGACGGAATTCATGAAGAAAGAAGCTCCAGGCATGAAGCAGATTTGGGTACAAAAAGGAGAACAACCACTAGCTTTACCACAACCAATCCCATCTAAGCAAGCTAAACATGCTAAAAGAAGCACCCAGAAACGAGGACAAGATCAATCCCAAGGTCTTCAACAGGTTTGGGTACCAAAGCAATTGATGACGGCCGACCATCATCACATGCAAATTTGGGTGCCTAAGAAGTTAGCTACAGCTCAACAAGGGCGATCAGAGATGTGGGTACACAAGCAACTCTTACAGACACAACGACCTATGTTCCCCACCATGCAAAAGGTCTCGACAACGAAGCCAAGGAGAGAAAAGGGTAAGAACAGAGCACAAAGACCAAAAGAAGATAAAACCAACCCTTCTGCCAAAGTAAGCAGACAATCATTAAGGATATGGGTTTGGAAGCCAAAAGCACCAGCAACACCCACCGAACCAACGAACCAACCACACTGGATACCAAAGTTTGGAAAGCATCCAAAGATGAAGTGGCCTGAGGTGATCTCTACAGGGTCAAATCCTATTCTAAAATGGGTTCCAATCAGGAGGATTACCTCATTTCGAGATCCAATCGACACCTCCAAACAAAAATTGCATCAAGTCTAGAATTAACATAAAAAAGCCTCGACCAACAACAAACCATGTGCCTTTGGCATAACCTTGTCTTTTGCACCATTCAGGTCATGCATTTTCAAAGTATGCATTAATCTAGAGCCACATTACACGACCGTGCATAGATACAATTGCGAATCCCAGGCACATGTGACACATGTACAATATTTTATTGATACTAACACCTTTCTTCTTGTTTTATGCCATTGTTCCAAAAAAAAAAAAAAAAAAAAAAGAGAGAGAGGAGACATGACCATGCGTTTGAAGAAGCTCATCCAGCAGCAAGGCCATCCATCAACAAAACGACAAGCCAGCGGTCAAACACAATGATGGTGTACAACACGAGGAGATAAAGATCGACAGACCTTTCAACATGGTAAGATATGCATGCTTCAACAACACTATAACCATGATACCTTAGGAACCCTCTTCGTCGGCATACCCTTGAGCACTTCGCTCAAGACCCAATTTCTTGCACCATACTTCTTCCCATGCATTTCCCAAGTACGCATACATAGGGCCACATTACAAGGCCGTGCAAAAGGCACCCAATGTTTTCAACCCATGCACTAATATATTTACCCATCATCATTTCTGGGTTACAAGTACTGGGCATGAAAACACGGAACACCATCTTTGGACAAACCAGCGGACATCACGGTGACAACAACAAGCGCAGAAGCAATGCACCATGGGAGTTACTCATAATCCACAGTGATAACCTCTTTTGAGTAGCTCACAATTTTTGAAAGCTCACAAAGACAATATCAAGCTGGAATACAAGGAAGAAGTCCATGCAAAGGCAGCAATGACAAAGTGAAGAACCAGACAAATGACCAAGCTGCATTGGAAAGATGGACCGGTGCTGTTGACACATGAAGGGCACTACCTCTCAATGTACTACATGGAACAACCACTACAACAAGGGTCTGTCAGGGACGACAGACTCAAGAGGGGGGGGAGTGTTGCAGCTCAAGATCAAGGACAAAGCATGGAAGCGCATTGTGTACTTGAGCCGCAATGACTCAAGGACTTGTACCAATGAGACTATACCTCGATTGCCATACAAGTGCATATAGTGGAGTCCTTTGCACACATTTAATTATCAATCCAAGGAGTGACTTACCAAGTGTATGAAGACATTTGCACACGTGATAGAAAATGAAGTGAGTTAACTATCCAAGCATGAGAAAAGACTAATACTACCCACACCTACTGAAAAAACTGGAAGTGCTGCCGCAAGCCTCTTTTCAGCAGTTTTGGTTTTTTGAGGTTTTCTCCCAGCCCAGAACTCCGAACATAGACAATAGGGTACTCGTTTCGAAGCTCTCGACGAGACGAATCCAACGGTGGTGGTTTCACTCAATTCTGACCATTCTGCTGCAAGTTATGGCAGAAACAGTGAATTACGGGAACTACTAACACCCGCGTTTTTGCTTCTCCTAGCTTACGCACGCACTACAGCCACTCAAAACAAGGGGGAAGGGGTAGACAACAGTCCTACACTTGCATTTCAAGCATCACACACACATACATGAGCAAAATGGAGATCAAAATCAGCAAGGAAGAAGCAAACTCGAAATTTCAGAAGTGCTCCTCTTCACAATGACCAGAAGTCCTTTACAATGAGTCACTTTTGACTTATATACTAGTGCCCTAAGTTTGGTCCTTTCACACAAGAGACCGGCACTTTATTCACTAAATTGCTAACTTCTTACTAATATACATGGGTAATTCACTATTCTTCTGAGGGGATGCATCTAGAGGACTCCTCTAGTGCATTTACAATGGAAAATATGTACAAAGGTGGTTATGTTACAAAAATTGTGTGTCCAAATCGGAAAAATTTTGGGGCCCGTCTTTTTTCTCTGCTTTCTGCGCTCTTTAGCTCTGCAACACTCTCCCCCTCTTCGTCTCTGTCGTCCCTTGACAGACTTTGCTTCGCGAACGCGTCCCGTGGGTAGTGTTGTCTGCTTCTTGATCTTGCATTACGTTTTAGAGGCGCTTCAGCTTTTCCACTGCACGCTCCCCTTGGTCAGTGTTGTCTGCAGTTAAACAGACATGCAGATTCGATGGCCTTCTTGATTCAAGCTCTACAACTCGAGAGCCTGATGTAGTTGTCTTGCCTGTTGACTCGGGTTGCCACGCACGCCACCAGTGACTAGGAATGTGCTGTTCTTAGTCACCCTCTTCAACTTTTCAGCCTCTACCCCTTTCTAACTTTTGGTCCTACTCTGATGTTTGAAAAGTCCACTACTCGGGACCCTGGGGTTTAGCTTTGTAGCCTGGTGCGTGCCCCTGCGGGGCTCTGTGCAGAGATGGGTGTTGCGCCCCTGCGGGGCTTCCTGCAGATATATGTTCTTTTTCTCTTCTTAATGCATAGGTTTGGACTTTGATCTTCTTCTTCTTTTCTTCTTGCTTGATTGTCCCTCTACACGTCCCTCCTCCTGAACTCTGTCGTCCTCGACAGGCTTTCTGAGGCGACGCGTGTATGTTTGGATGGCTGTTTGCTCTCGTTGGTTCAGCAGATTTGCATGACATATCATAAATTCCTTCCATTGCTTTGACTTCACTCCGTCTTCTGGCGCCTGTCTGTGATCAGCGAAGAAGCTAGTTTCATAGGCCACCAGTCTTGCATTTAAATTTGAAGTCATCTTCACAAAAATTTCTGAATCAATTTCAAAGAAGCCTGTGAAGAATGCTTCTTCGAACGTCTGCATATACGTCGATGGCAAAAACATGAGACGAGAATAATATGCCATGATAGTTAGTCGGCTGGGAATAGTAGATAAATCAAAAATTAATGCTTCTGAGCCCTGCGTAATGCCGATGAAATTTAAAAATGTGTACTTAGCATGCTGGAACACCTTCAAAACTGTAATAAGCATGCTGAATATTTTGTTGGTCATCTTAACAGCTAAGTCCGGGACTGTAGCATATCTTGCAATCCAAAATTCCATTGTTTTGACCATATATTCTTCTGTCGGTAGGTAGTTATGTGGCGGACTAGGTAGTAATGGATAATTGAGCCACTGGTTATTAATATTGCCTTGGCGCTGTCCTTCCCAAAATTGCGTCCAAGAGCGTCTGCGGGGTACAGGACAAAAAGATGGATTGACTTGAAGCGCATATGGAGATGCTTCCCACTGTACCCGCAAGGTAGGATTCTTTTCCAAAAGCTTTCGTCTCCATATCGGATCTGCTCTCTCGAACTCCTCTTGAGTGTAATTGAACGTGTCATGTTTAAAGTGGAGGTTGTGGTCCGGTTCCTTATTCGTTGCAGATTTTATATATTGCCGCGTCTGTTCTTTAAGTAGGCCGTATGGTACGTTGAATGGCTTCAAAATTTGATCCAATTGTTTATGCTCAATCTGAGCCTCTTTCATTATCTGAATTATTTGATCTTCAAATTCAGCAGTGAGCTGGGACACCAGTAGTGCCCTTTCTGGTCTGCTCAATTCTGCAATGTCGCGTGTGTTAGGTTCTAGTGGAACCTCCTTTTCCGCCCTTATTGGAGAATGATACAAGGGGGGAGAGAGAGGACGTACCTCTTCCTCCACAGTAGCCATGGTTTCTGGAGGAACTACTGGTGTCCCTTGTTTCTCTTTTAGCTCAATCTGCTCCTGCAGCTGTTTAATGATGTCATCTTTGTTCTTTAATTCTGCTTCAGCCTTGGCAATCGTCTCCTGATGTTTGATCAATTCTTGAGCAACTATATTCATGTGATCTGTGTCTTCTTTGCACTGTCTGAAATAATCATTTTCAGCTTTTTTCCATTTCTTGCGTAGAGCTGCAGTGTCATGCATATACCTTTTTTCCCAATCAGCAAAGGTGTCTTGCTCCTGTTTGAGCTGATCTGCCATCTTGGTGATCTTTTCTTCCAGTTCTTTTATGTCCTCCGTTGAATGATTAGTTTCTGCTGGTGGTTGATCATTGAGGAGAGCGGTCATGAGTTCCTTGTTCCTGTTCCTTAAATTTTCCGCTTCCTCCATACTCACCTTGAGCTGTGATTCGAGTATTTTACCCCGAGCGTTGATCCTTGTTTTCTCTTTTTCTGTCATATCTAATTTGTTCGTGAGCTCCAAAATTTGTTCTTTTAGTTGGGCATTTTCCTTTTCTAATACCTGGCATTGTGTTTTGGTCTTATTTATTTCCTCGTGTTTCTTTAAGGCTTGAGCTTCGGCTTTTGATAACCTATTAGCCAGATCCACACCTTCTTTTTGAAGCTCCTGCTTTTCACGCATGGCCTGATCGTAATCTTCATCAGCATCAAGCATTAACTGTTGAGTGTCTAGTGCAGTTCGAATCATATCCTGCACCACAGGCTTGAGCTTAGCTATATCGACGTTTAGCCATGTCCGTGGTATACTTGGGGTTTCTCCTGTGTGTACATCTTTCCCTTTGTCCACATGAATAGTTTCGTTATGTGGTTGTCGGACTTGTAGTTGTACATTCAGTTCTTCGTTGTTTTTACCTTGAGCCTTAGATTTCGTGGCACTTCCTTGAAACGTGACGTCCATGGGGGATGGTTCTGCCACAACCCTTAGTGGAGTGAAGGGTTCTTCATCATGTCCTTCTTCTTGGGGCTTATCCTCTGATAGCACTAATGGTTCCTCATTATCGGATTTACCTTCTTTGATATGGGTAGCGGAGGCGTCTTTCGATTGAACAGGTTGTTGCCTTTCTTCTTCTTCCGGCTGTTTAGTAGCATTTGTGTCTACCTCTTTTGTCTGATCCTGTTCTTTGTGGCCGTCTTGGGTTGCGCCATAGTCCACTTCATTTAATTCCTCCCACTGTCCATCATCTTTTGATTCGCTTTGAATATCGACATTAAGCAATGAAGTTTCTGGTTCTTCTTGTTTCTCCGAGACCGAACTAGAATTATCCAAGCCTATTTCTTTATATCTATGGACTTTTGTGAGCTTGGCTTTCTGGTCTGTTGCTTGTTGTGATTGCTTATAGTGGTGACCTTGCACTGGCAAATTAACTTGCCCTTTTGTATATTGATGAGTCTCTTCGAGAGCTTCTGTCAAGTCTTTTTCCGTTATTTCTTTTCTTTTCTCAATGGTGGCCTTAGGAAGAACATGGACCCTCTTCCGAATTTGTGTGTCCTCTTCCTGTAACTCGAGTTCTCTGAGTCTTTTTGTGCCTCTCATTCTGGGTTGCAAGCTTGTTTCTGCTTCTTCTACGATCTTTGCACCTTTCTTCTGTTTCGGTACAGTGGCTGCTTTAACAAATTGAGCCAACTCCATCGAAGATGGCATCTCTTGTAAGTACTCTCGCATGCCCAATGCATGGTAAATCATGATGGTTAGGGCCGTCGTTCCATTGAGGAATTTCTTATTTTCCCATTTCTTCTTCGCCTCGAACAATCTCTCTTGCACATAGGGTGTAAGGTTTACCTGATTGCCGATCTGTTTTATGGCATGAGACAATAATTGCACAATGATTTTCTGAGGTGCCGTGTATCTGTTCATACTCGGGAAGCAGAAATGTTGGTGAATCAATATGACTTCTTCTTCGATGTCCACCCTATTAATGTCTACGAAGGTTCTTGTTTTTGCACCACGACTCTCTTCCTTGACCGTGTTGGCACCATCCTTTTCCCATCCAAATGCTTCTTTGATTAAATCATGGGAAAACTGAATCACCACCCATTCTCCATTCTTGTCCATCACAGTGGCTTCTGGTGCCAATGGATCATGTAGTGCTGGTCGAAGGGTGTTCATGACTTGTGTACAACGTTGGAAGTCCGGTTTATAGATAGGTAGTTCAAAATACTTATGAATTCCTGCTTTCTTCATGATGTCGATCGTGGAAGGCAGTCCATGTAAAACCTTAAAGTCCTGGGACATGATCGGAAAATGATGCTCTGTGTCCATGATCTTTATGTTGGCCAAGAAGAGATACTCCTCAACCGGCTGCTCATCTCTGAACCAATGTCCTTTTGCTTTCGTAAGACATTGAGGAGGAAATTCCTGGACCTCCTCTTGGATCGTAGCTTCAGAGTCTTCAGAAGCCATCTGCACTTACAAGGAGAAGTGCATTAGCTTGACATGCAACTTTGCAACAGTGTAGTGCAATATCATGATTATTGTCGCACTTCACTCCGTTTTCTTCCACTAGTCCCTGAGTGAGATCTCTTACCACTTTTTTATAATTTTCCTGAAAGAAGATAAAAGTTAGTGTAGCCGAAGCGTTGATTTATTTACACTGTAGATCCATTCCTACTTGAGTTCAAGCTGAGAGCTAATCTCCCTTGGAGAATGTGCACCACTACTCTTGTTTGGAGCATCATGTGCCAAATGCGTGGCCGTGTAATGTCGCCCTATTATGCATACTTTAGGTGCATTGTGTACTTCATGAGTGCAATTAGGATTGTCAAATGGTGAAGTTTTTTTTTGCACTTTCTTCGGCTTCCATATCTGAGTCGTGGTCACCCTCTTGATACATGTTCTTTTGTTGCGTCCCTGATTGGCTGGTGTGGGTTTGATCTGACTCAGAGCACCAAAATCGGTGCATAGGGTTCGCTGTTGAGATTGCTTGGGTCTGCTGCTTCGTCTTTTTTGAAAAGAGGTATGTTCTTGGGTCGCCCCAGCTTTCTTTGCATTCCGAGCAGCCTTCTTGTGAATCCATATCTGTTGTCGGCCTCTCTGAGCTTCGAGTAAGGGTTTCGGAACCCAAATTTGCACTACTTTTTCCATAGACTTGGTTACTCCTCTTGCTGGTTCTGGGTTGGGTGTTGGTTGTCCTTGAATACTCATTTGATCCTTGCGCACCCATTTGTATTTGTGTTGTGTCTGACCGGAACCTGTGCTTGAGGTTCTCCAATAGGTCGGTTGGGTAGCCTGTTGATAGTTTTGGGTAGTGGTTGAACTTTGCTTGACCGTTTGGGGATGTTCAGGTTCCTCTGCGGTCATCCTTGCATTCGAGGTCTCTGCTGTTTCCATATTGACTCCAGGGACTTGGGTACAGGGTTCCCTTTGTGGTTCTTTGCCTAAGCTATTCTCCGAATTTTCCACAATCTTAGGTTGGCACAGTGGCTTCTCTCCTAGTAAGCTAAATATTTCTTTGTGCCCTATTTTGGCAGAGATATACCCTTGAGCTAGATGGATACATACTTCATTCTCGATAATCCAGTCTTGTCCTAAAATCAAGTCTTCTATCAGGTCCTCATCGTTGCAGACTAACACTCTCTGTTTCATGGAGGAATTTCCTATGTGTAGAGATATGTTTGTCGTTCCAATACATTCTATGGTTTGACCTCCTACTCCTATCAAACGTGCACTTGTGGGATTCACCTTCAACTGCTGATCTTTTATGACCTTGTTTCGTACACAACTAAGTCCTGCTCCTGAGTCGATTAATGCGTCTATCAATTTATATTCCGTCTGACCAATCCCTAAGTTTAAGTAAGGCTGTGCATTGTACACACCATTCGTATCAGAGTTATTGACTCGATAATTAGCCATAGGGATAGGTTCTTCACCTTGGAGATAGCGTTCGTCTCGTTGCCTCATCCATTCTTTCCGTTTCCTAACGCGTTCTAGGGCTTCCTGTCTCGCTTCTTCTCGTATTCGTTCTTCTTCCCTTTTCCTATTTTGAGCTCCCAACAGTCTAGCTAGCATTTCATCGGTCAGAGGCTCCATAAATCGTTTCACTCGGCATCCACTGATGTAATTGGGAAGAATGTCGCCGTCTAGTGTGGCGAGATTGACTGCACCACTAGTGGAGATTCGATTTATAATGAGGGGACCATATCCGCGTTTTTGGAGCTTCTTTGCGTGCTGTTTTAGGGTGTATACTAGGACTAAGTCGCCTTCTTTTAGTCCCTTATCTTTAATATGTGAGTCATAATATGCCTTTTGTCTCCGCTTAGCGGCATAGATACCTGCTACCGCTTGCAATCTAGTCTCATGCAGCTTTTCAATTTGATCTAATTGCTGAGACAATTCATGACCGTTCCACTCATATTGTTGAGCTACTTTTAATGTAGGCACTAAGAAGTCAATTGGCAAGATTGCATTCTGCCCATACACTAGGTTGAAAGGTGTAGTTCCAATGGCCGTTTTATATGCCACTCGGAAGGCCCAAATTGCATGATGCAATTGTTTGTCCCAATCTGACCTTCCATTATTGACAATCTTTGTCAATACTGTACATAGTACTTTGTTGGAACTCTCTGCCTGACCATTGGCTTGAGGATGGTATGGGGCTGATTTTTTATGGATTACTAGGAATTCATTCATTAGCGATTCAATGACTTCGTTTAGGAAGTGAGTTCCTCGATCACTCACTATCTCGATCGGTAGTCCAAATCGTGTGAAAATATGCTCAAAGAGAAATTTTGCAGTTGTTTGAGCATCATTCTTTCTGGTAGCCTTGGCTTCTACCCATTTTGTCAAGTAGTCGGTGGCTACTATTATATACTCCGCATGTGATCCTCTCGCAGGTGGATTGATAGGTCCTATGAAGTCAATTCCCCACTTGGTGAATGCTCTCGCACAAACCATGGGTCTCAAAGGCATGTCATCTCTTCTAATGGGGTATTTTGCTCTCTGGCATGTTTCGCAACTTCTCACATATGTCTCCGCATCCATATGTAGAGTTGGCCACCACAAGCCTGCAAAGAGAATCATCTTGACCGTTCTATCTGCTGAAAAATGTCCTCCCGCAGCTCCTGCGTGTGCCATTTCTAATATGAGAAGATACTCTCCTTCATGCACGCACAATCTGAGTTGATTGTCTCTCCCTCGTCTAAACAGTTGTCTCCCTATGATCACATAATCCTTGCTCATTTCTTCTAGGGATCGCTTTCTTGCTAGGCCAGCTCCTATTTCGTGTTCTTTGGTTTTGAGGAATTGCACTAATGATTTACTCCAATTAGGCGCTATGGTGGAAAAGGGTAAGGACACGTGATCCTCTGTGCTAATTTCTTTGCATTCCACACAATTATTTACATGCTCGTGAACGTCCTTGGGCATATCAGGCCAATATACGCCTAACCTCTTTAATTCTCGTATTGTTCCATGCATTCCTTGATGGGTTTTCCACTTGTTTACGTGTGCTTGCTGAATTAGTTGCTTCTGTTCATCCTCCTCGACACATCTTGATAAGACACCGTTTGGTTCCTTATAATACATACTTCCCGCAACAATGTGTAAATTTCTTGTTTGAAGAATCTCTTTTTTGCTATCCTTATTTATTGAGTGTTGAGGGCCATGGGTGAGTATAGGAATTAATCGTTCCGCCCACTTTGGACATACCTCAAGATTAAACAAATACGTATCTGGTAAATCATCGGGTACTCCGCTAGGTGGTTCTCCGTGTTTTAACCTAGAAAGGTGGTCTGCTCTCACATGTGTGTTTCCTTTTTTGACCACTACCTCAAAGTCAAACTCCATTAGTAACAAGAACCATCGTACCAATCTCCCTGTGTTGCAAGGCTTATTGACTAGATACAGCAAGGCTTGGTGGTCAATGAAGAATTTGAACTTGTTGGCTAAGAGGTAATGTCTAAACTTTTTCACTGCGTAGACCATTCCTAAGCCCTCTCTTTCAGTAGTCGTGTAATTTCTCTCAGCTTGGTTTAATTGTCTACTCGCGTAAGCGATTGGATGATCAAGCTTTCCTTCATCGGCCGGTTGAGCCAGGATACATCCAATTGCATAGTTCGAAGCGTCAACATGGATATGAAAAGGCTTGCTCCAGTTGGGTGACTTTAGGATTGGGGCTGTACTCAGCCTCTTTTTAAGCTCGTTGAAGGCCTTCTCACACTCGTCCGTCCAAGTGAACTGAGTCAATAGACCGTATAAAGGCTTAGCTATTATGGCATACATGTGAATAAACCTACGGTAATATCCACAGTGTCCCATAAAGGCTTGTACTTCTTTCGCATTCTTGGGTCTTGGTAAGTCCAATATGACTTTAATCTTATCCTCATCTGTTGATATTCCATTCTTTGAAACAATGTGTCCTAGGATTTTTCCTTGTCTTACCATGAAGACACATTTTTCTGGGTTCAAGCAAACTCTATACTGCCTACATTTGTTGAATATTTTCCGCAGTTCCGGTATGTGGTCTGGTCGTTGATTTGAGTATGTACACAGATCATCTACGTATACTTCCATGCTTTTTCTCAGAAATTCTTTGAAAACATGACACATCAATCGTTGGAAGGTGGCTGGCGCATTAGTGAGCCCGAAAGGCATCACTCTAAATGCATAGATTCCCCATTCAGTCGCGAATGCGGTTTTATGCTGGTCCTCGGTTGCAATAGCTACTTGGTTGTAACCAGAGAATCCATCCAAGAAGCTATAGACCTCCTTGCCGGCCACTCTTTCCAAAAGATGGTCTGTGATGGGTAAAGGGAAACTGTCGCGTATAGTTGCAGCATTTACTTTTTTTAAGTTGATACACACCCTTAATTTTCCGTTTTTCTTGGGCACTACAACTAGTGGCGATACCCATTCTGTGTGTTCAATCTCATAAATGAATCCTGCCGCTAGTAGTTTGTCAATTTCTTCCTTTATTTTTGCAGCGTAAACTTCGTTATACGTGTAAGGGCGTTGTTTAGAAGGTTTCGCATCTGCAGTCATAGGGATTCGATGAGCGCATATGCTAGGTTCTACACCCTTAAGGTCTTTGTACGTCCAAGCAAATACATCTCGATATTCTCGGATAAGGTGTATGAGTTCCTCTTCTTCCTCGTCTGATACGTCTTTCCCAATATACGTGCACCTCTCTTCTCCGTCTTCTATCGTTACAACCACTTTTTTGGTTTGTTCTTTGTTATCATAGGCTTCTCCGTCTCGTGCTTCTCGTTTAGGCATTTGAGTTGCTATTTTCCTTTCTTCCACCTCGTATCTTTTAAAATGTTCTGGAACTTCAAAGTGGTCTGGCTCAGGTTCCACTTTACTTGTGTCCTCTCTATGCTCGTGCATTCTTGGGACAGTCTCAATTGCTAAGACTTCTGTCGTTTTTTCTTTTGATTCTTTTTGCATAGTTTCTAAATATTGTTCTTCAGAGTCGAACTCTGGTTCCATTTCTATGCTTTCGTATTCTTCTTTCTCCTCCTCCTCTGCAAGTTCTCCTGCTTCTACTTCTTGGAGGACAACCATGTAGAGGTTCACATCATATCCTTCCTCGTCTATACAGTCGTTCATCGTCAAGACTTCCTCATTCACGCAAACATCTAATGTGGCTAGGATTTCCATCCAGCCATGTGGTTCAAAGAGCTCATCTGAAAAAATTTGAGGCATGTAATCGGGGTCTTCTACCGATCGATAGTTAGGGTGCCCTATTGGCCACATTGGTTTTTTACACTCCTCCTTCTTGGCTTCTTTGCACATCCACAACTGGGCATCCTCATGCATCCAAGATTGGTCACTTGATCCAGCACTGTGAATGGATAGGTCATCTTCTTCTTTGTGGACTGGATTCCATTGTAATGGAGGGACATCCCTATAAGCGAATGTGTGCAGGTTTATCTTGGTAGTGTTCCCTTGATGTTGGAGATATAATGAATCTCTGCCCCAATCTTGTACTACTCGCATCTGTCGCATGAATGGTCGTCCTAATATCATTTCATAATTGTTTGCTTTTTCAAACTTACATATGGCCAATGTGTGTTCAAACTCTACCCCACACGTGGTTAACCTAATTCCTTCCAATATTCCTAGGGGTTTCTCTACATGTCCATCTGCTAATTGTAACTTCATGCGAGTGGGTCGTAAGGCTGGTTTACCCCACTTTTCCCAAATTTCCTTCGTTGCAATTCCTACTCCGGCTCCAGTGTCTAAGATGGCCTTGGTCATGTACCCATTGTAGGTGACAGGTAAGCACGTATTACCTTCATCTCCTTCACTAAATTCTCCTACTTTATCAACTGGAACTCGTATTTTGGAGTGGTTTTCTTTTTCCTTTCCTTTCATTTCTCCTTTCTCTGCCCGTGGCTCTATTTGATTTGCTAGCTGTCTCCATAAATGTGGTCTAAGTTGAAGCAACTCTTCCACCGTCAATTTACATTGCACCTTTGTTTTCTTAAGTTCTGTTAGATTGTGTGAACTCTCTTCTGAGTTTCCTTTTTCTTTCCCATGCACTGTGGGTGCTCGTATTATTATAGACTCTCTCTCATATTCTCCCATGTAATTAGGCAATGTTGAAATGCTCATTGTTTCCTCTCTTTCTTTATCAAACCTTGACACTTCCTCATATGCTTCCTCTAGGTTATGATCATGGTGACTATCTGCTCCAATTATTTCCTCAAAAGGAGGTGGACTGATTCCATCCTTTTTCCATTGCTCTTCTCTAATTCTTTTCCACAAGTCTTTGGACCAATCTTCCTCTAGGTCGGGTATTATGGATACCAGTTCTTGTTCATTTCGATCATCTTCCCGACCAGGTTCCTTATCCTTAGGTTGTATGCACTCTTCATATAGTTCCTGTGCGATCCTTGTTTCAGGCAAAATTGGGATAGTTGTTTCTAGAGTCGCCTGTGCTACTTCGATGAGCTTTTTGCATATCGCCAATCTTTCTTTCTCTAATTCCCCTTGAGGGTAGAATCTTTCATGTTGTTCTAGGTTTGGTCCCATTTTGATTCTAGCTTGGTATGCTTTTAGCCACATGTCCAATTCCTCTGGCTTTGGGTCAGCTAGAATTGATCCTGACTTCTTTGCCTCTGAACGAATTGGTGATGTTTCATGGGTCTCCTTATGCATTTGTTGTTCGTTATGTTTTCTAGAACCCTTTGCTTGTTTTTTGCTGTTTTGGCTCTTGTTTCTTGCCCATTTCTCCTTGAGCTTTTCTCGTCTTTCTTTCCATTTTCGTACTTTGGTGTTTTGGGCATTCTCACATGAGTTCTCTGAATCCTCGACTACTTGAATGTTTGGTTCTACTGTTTTATTGTGCTCTGGTTTTTCTTCCGGTTTATTTCCTTTTTGTTGTTTTGTTTGAGCTCTAGTAATTGCTTTCAGCGGCACAATGTACTCCTTATCACTTCCAGATTCTTCTATGACCTCTATTACATTGATTGGTGCAGGACCTTGAGTTTTTGTAGGGTTCTTAGGGCAATCTCTGAAAAGATGTTCTTTCCCACAGTCACTACAATATCCTTCCCAAATCCTGGGTGGTGGAGGGTTGTAAGGTCGAGGACACTCCCGAATGAAGTGATCCCCTCCGCATCTATAACACGGTCCTCTTTGCACGGGTGGTCTAATGGGAGGTCTCAACGGTTGTTGTGTCTTGGGCATTGTATACATTAAAGTTGCAGTTTCCGTTCCATAATTTTGATCAAATCCCTCATATCCATAATAGGCCATGTCATATGTTGGTTCATATTCCATCATGTTGGCTTCATATGGATAGTACTCTCCTGGTGGAGGTTCATACCCTTGGTTGATTGATTCTACATTGGTCGCTATTGAAGCTGGTATTATGGCTCTTTCCAAGTTTTCTTCCGGTTGAGTATACTTCACAGGTACAACTTGTTGAGGTTGTGACAATTGGGGTCCCAACACTGGTTGTGGTGGTGGGTACGGTGCTTGCTCGTATTGTCTTGGAGCTCCTACCGGATACGGATTGTATCTAGGCATCTCCCTACCAAGCTCTCTAGGTGGGTATCCATAAGGTCGGTATTGTGGTGGATTGACAGGTCGTGTTTGCCTATTAAAGGGACAGTTCTCAGTTGTATGATTGGTATATTTTTGCTCGATGTGACAGTATGAAGAAGTCCCTTGTTGTTGCTGTCTGTTGTGTGGATACATTGGTTGTGCCCCGGCTCCTCCTCTGGTACACAAGTGTGTGGGATGTTCTCCTCCACATAAGTTACACCTCCTCAACATTGGCACTCTTTGTGCTGGATATTGGTAAGCTCTCTGTCCTTGGACTCCTAGTTTTTTCGCTAATAGTTCTGCTAGTTCTTCCATATCACTAGAATTGGACGTCACTGTGCTTCTTGAGTCTTCTGACTTTGTGAGGTCGGTAGTACCTTTGAGATCCTCAGCAAGGTTATCTTCCAAGTCGATGCACTCTTGAAGACACTCACTCAATGTTTGCAGCCTCTTCACATACACTAGGGTTCTTAGGGTCCCATTAGAGAGTCCATCTAAAAACAATGAAATCATCTTTTGTTGAGTCGGTCTCTCAGCTGTAGGACATCTATCCACGTATTGGTTGAATCTTCGGGCAGCTGTCTTCACAGTTTCGTTGGGGTTTTGCTTAAAGCTATGGATTAATGATGCCGAGTTGTGCTTAATCCCTCTTTTTGTAAATTCTCCTATAAATTCTTGAAAGAATTGCTCCATGTTTCCAAATCGGTTGGGATCTAATGGTTGGAACCAAGTTAGAGCCGTTCCTGTGAGGGTGAGTCCAAAAGACTCATACTGCACAAAGAAGTCCTCTACTTGCTCCGCTCTTAGAACTTGTTTAAATTCGGCAATATGATCATATGGCTCTCCTGATCCATCATAATGGTTTCTCATAAACTTAGCTACTTGGATTGGTCTCAATCTTCTCATTGGTTCAGGCGGTCTGGGCATTACAGGGAAGACCGGGACAGCTGGTCGTAATGGAGGTATTCCTGGCTGTCCTCCCACAGGTGGTCGTGGTCTGACCGATGGTTGGAAATGGTTCCCCATCCCCGTGTGGGTCTGATTACGTGTGTGCTCACCTGGAGTTGCAAACTGTACATGAGTGCGGTTGGGCACACTTCTTTGACTGGTCTGTCCTGATGTGGTATGTTCCGTCTCTGGTTGATTTCCAAAAGGATTCTGCGAGGTAGTTGTCTGCTCCCTCTGAGGAAATACAGGCGCACCTATATATCTCAGCCGAGCCCTGTCTAGGACACCTACAGGCCAATATCTTCTTTGATTCTTATCTAGGTAAGTGAGTCTAGTTTCGTCATCTGGGTCTTTCAACTCATAGAATGTCATGGGACTCTCTCCTATTCCTTGAGCAGGTACGTCAGTTTGAAGCAATAAGTCTGCTCCGTGAATCATGTAGACTTCCAACAAGTAGTCGTCTTGAGGTATCAAGTCTCCTCTCAAGACCCGTGATACTTGTGACCTGCCTCTGGGGGTTGTCACTAACTCTTCAGAGTTGTCGGGATCCATAAACTCTCCTCTTTCATTGATCCTCTCAGGAAATTCAGTTACTAGGTAAATGTGACCCATTTTGTCAATGTAAGCACCTCCCTCGTATTTGACAGCTGGTCGTGGTATGATGGTGACATCTTGTACTGTTGCCATTCTGGCAACGGACCTGTTTAAGCCATCCAGGTAGATTGGAATCTCCTGGGCATTTGTGGATACATATTGTAGGGCAGTGCGGTACTCACCTTCCACTGTAGACATGAAGTTCCTATGTGGTGCTGGACCTTGCATGTCTTCTGATGCCATGGGTATGTCTTCCTCAGATTCACTAGAGGTCTCTGAGTAGACGGAGTGGTGACTGACCTGAGCAGTGCTTCCAATAGAAGAGATGACACTCCTTCGGCTACTTAGCACTCTTCCTGACCTCAAGTTCATCCACACACCTAAGCCTCCCTTTATACTTCTTAGATTCCCCTTGGTTAGCTCTCCTAAAGGCTCAAAGTGTCTGACTAAAGAAAGGGTTTGTCTCGGCGATACCACTTCCTGACGATACTGCTCTCGGCGATACGATACCAGACACCCAGACGATACGATATCAGTCTGGTGTCGCGATACCAGGTTTTAGTGCCAGACGATACAATACCCGATATTGTGTCGCGATACTCCTCTGGGAAATACCACGATACGATACCAGCAGAGTAGACGTTACGATACTGGAGATGAGTGGCGATACGATCTCAATGTGGTGTCGCGATACGATCCTTGACAGGAGACGTTACGATACCACCGCAACAAGTGAGATCGCGATACTAATCTTGGCGATACGATACCACCGAAGTGGTGTCGCGATACCAAGACAAGCAGTCGACGATACGACACTTGAGAGGGCACGATCGCGATACGTAAGCAGTGTCGCGATACGAAAATCGTGTCGCGATACCACTGTATCAAACGATACGATACCACTCGGTAAGGTGAGGTCGCGATACTAGAAACTTTAGGCGATATGACACCACAACGGTGTCGCGACACCAAGTATTAGTACCGGACGATACGATACCTTTGCAGTAAGCGCGATCGCGATACCAACTTAGCGACACGACACCAACAATGGTATCGCGATACCAAGATCGGTATCAAGCGATACGATACCACAGAAAATGTACGATCGCGATACCAACTCGGGGTCACGATACCAAAAATGGTATCGCGATACCAAGGCAGGTATCAAGCGATACGATACTTCGGCGAGTATCGCGATACAAGGGAATTTTGGTATCGCGATACCAAAACTCAACCGATCGCGATACTCAAGCCAAAATGCAAGTTTTTTCCAAAGATTTTTTTACCCCCTTGCTCTTCTTACTCTCCTCTTCCCTCCTATACCTCTGTATTACACAAAAAGGTGGCAAAGAAATCAGTTTCCCCCTCCCACGATACTGCGCATTTCCTTAATTACGTGTTTATGCATGTTTAGAGAGTTTTTGGCAAATAATCTGAGTAGAATCTCACCTCTATCTATCCTTGCTTGCACTTTGAGCACAATCTCTAGCCTTAAGAGCCTGAATTCCACGATACTTCACTCGCGATACCAGTCGCTGCTAGCAGACCATACCAGCACACAGTGAAGTGTCAAATGAGCCAAATTTTTGGTTTTTTATACTTTTTTGACAGAATTTGAAATTTGCTAATTTTTTTGGTAGTTTTGGGGATTTTTGGCTACTCCTACTCCTCTTCTCCTCACTTCTCCTCTCCTTCTAACCTAACCCTAGCTCTTCCTTCTCTTCCCTCCTCCTACGCTTAAACCTAAAACTTATCACACACACCTCAAGGATGAGAAGTGACAAGTGCTGAAAAGGAATACTACTCGTCAATGAACAAATTCACCTCTACAAGTACGATTCGATCACACTTGCTCTCTAACTATCACGAAGGCAACTTGGTGGAGTGCCTCCCCGGCAACGGCGCCAAAAACGTGTGTACTTGAGCCGCAATGACTCAAGGACTTGTACCAATGAGACTATACCTCGATTGCCATACAAGTGCATATAGTGGAGTCCTTTGCACACATTTAATTATCAATCCAAGGAGTGACTTACCAAGTGTATGAAGACATTTGCACACGTGATAGAAAATAAAGTGAGTTAACTATCCAAGCATGAGAAAAGACTAATACTACCCACACCTACTGAAAAAACTGGAAGTGCTGCCGCAAGCCTCTTTTCAGCAGTTTTGGTTTTTTGAGGTTTTCTCCCAGCCCAGAACTCCGAACATAGACAACAGGGTACTCGTTTCGAAGCTCTCGACGAGACGAATCCAACGGTGGTGGTTTCACTCAATTCTGACCATTCTGCTGCAAGTTATGGCAGAAACAGTGAATTACGGGAACTACTAACACCCGCGTTTTTGCTTCTCCTAGCTTACGCACGCACTACAGCCACTCAAAACAAGGGGGAAGGGGTAGACAACAGTCCTACACTTGCATTTCAAGCATCACACACACATACATGAGCAAAATGGAGATCAAAATCAGCAAGGAAGAAGCAAACTCGAAATTTCAGAAGTGCTCCTCTTCACAATGACCAGAAGTCCTTTACAATGAGTCACTTTTGACTTATATACTAGTGCCCTAAGTTTGGTCCTTTCACACAAGAGACCGGCACTTTATTCAC
Organism: Ceratopteris richardii; assembly: GCA_020310875.1. NCBI lineage: Eukaryota > Viridiplantae > Streptophyta > Polypodiopsida > Polypodiales > Pteridaceae > Ceratopteris > Ceratopteris richardii. The sequence continues at coordinate 5,011,303 of CM035435.1, read as the reverse complement.
TAAATTGCTAACTTCCTACTAATATACATGGGTAATTCACTATTCTTCTGAGGGGATGCATCTAGAGGACTCCTCTAGTGCATTTACAATGGAAAATATGTACAAAGGTGGTTATGTTACAAAAATTGTGTGTCCAAATCGGAAAAATTTTGGGGCCCGTCTTTTTTCTCTGCTTTCTGCGCTCTTTAGCTCTGCAACACGCATCAAGGAAGTGAACACATGAGAAGAAGGAGCAAGTAGGGAGCTCCAAGATTCACATGTCAAATTTTTAGAAGAAATCCCTATAAAAATAGTGATTTTTATCACTAAATATCATTGTAAATACCATTTTCTATTTTTACAGCTCCATTTTGTTCAAGCCAAGGAGTCCTTGAGCTTGAGGAGTATTAGATGTATCATACTACCAATTTTCATAATTTTTAGATTCCGTTTGAGCCCCCAAATAAGCCCTAGAACCTAATTTTTAACTAGGCTGGACACTAGGTCTGGACAGGGCCAAAACCACTCAAAGACTATAAAAAGGGCTGGAGAGCTCATTTTTGAAGGTAGATTGTGGTAGATTTCAGCTTTGTAATAGAGTTCATTTGGTAATCGAAGCTTTCCATTGTTCCACTCTTTGCTCTTACCTTGTGCGCGTGTGTGTGTATGTGTGTGCATGCTTGTGTGCTTTCACTCACGCACTTGTGCACTTCACTTGCTCTTGGTCTTCATACCAGTCCTCACGTCTCCACGGATTGACATTTATGAGGTGTATCTCCTCATGTTGGTACACACCATTGTGCTAGAGTGACACGGTGTGGTGTAGTACTCAGAGTACATTGCTTGTTCACAAGCAAAGAGATGGAGCAGTTGTGTTGGCGTCGGTGCGAAGACCTCCGAGTGATACTCCCAGAAACCTGATCTGAACATTTCTTCGAAGGTCTGTTTGTAACATGCAGGGAGGTATTTGATGTGTGCATGCCAGGCATAAGCCACACGAATACTGGGGGTGGTGCTCATGTCATACACCAAATTATAGTTTCCATTGGTAAACCCCGGTAGTTGTACCTGTGGTGCGACTGCATTTCTAAAGGTTTTCAGGACTACCTGCATCATATCTAAAATCTTAAGCATCATTTGAGCTGCCACATCTGGCATGGGCTTCAATCGCGGTATCCAATGTCGAATTGTTCCCATCATGTATGCTACTGACGGTGGTCCCTATGGTGGCGCAATGTACGGGTAGTTTAGCCATTCCTTGCATTGCGCGTTGTTCTGCACTTTGATATTGAATGCCTTCCAAGACTTGCGGCGTGGAACTGGACCGTAGCATGGATTGTATAGGAGATGTAAAGGCGCGTTGTTCCATGTGCGTAGCATTTCTGGATATGTCTCTAGAAGTTTTTGTCGCCAGGTGGGTTGACGAATTTTGCCTTTTTGCACATCTGGAGGAAGGTCTTCGGGTTGAAATTGGGTAGCAAAGGTAGGAATCTTACCCGTGACTCTCTGTATTTCTGCATTATAATCAGCCAGAATAATATAATAAGGCCTGTATTGGAGTTCAGATGAGAGGATAAGGCATCTCGATGACAGGTTCTTGAAGTAAGCAGAGTGTAGCACAGTTTCCTCTATGACCCTCATGGCCTGATTTTGCACTACTGTGCGCTCTTCGTGAGAACTCCCGATTTCCTCCACTTGACGTAGCCATGGAGGCCGTGGTGCTTCGAATGTGTCCTGAGCTTCTTCCGTTTGTTGGCCTCCTGGGAAGGGTTGTGGGTCATATTGTTCTTCAAATGTTTGTTCCACAAGAATTTGTACTACTTCTTCATCGGTGGGAGCCTCTGGAGGGGAAGGTGGTCTCTCATATTGTAGTAGACGTGCTTGCAATTCGGTGACCTGTTTCTGGAGATCTTTTAAGGCCTCTGAGTCTGTGAGAAGTGAAGCCGCGGAGGAGGTGGTTTGAGAGGCTGTTGTTGTTTCTTTTTGGTGTTTCTGCTTCAGTTGACCCAGTTCCTCTGATAGCTGGTCATGTGTTTCAAGCAACATGGCATAGTCTTCCAATATGATCTTGATATTGTCGGGGGTCACTGCTTGAAACTTGGATGGGCTGATGGGTGCCCCAGGTGTGCTTTCGATAGCTGCTTCTAAGTTTTCCTGATTTTGTAATTGCAGGCGTCGATTATCTTCATGAGCGGCAGCAAGATGTCGCTTGAGTAGGGCCATATTTCGTTGAAGCTTTGAATTGCGTTCCAGCTGTCTCCGTAGATGACCTTCTACCACTTGTATTGCTTCCTGATCTGTGTTCTGTAACTGTACCTCCAATATGCTATGAGCCTCTTGGAGAGTTTGGAATTGTGTGTGGAGGCGAGCATTTTCCTCTTCTAGTGCAGCAAGGCGGTGTTGTAGTGTTTCCGAGTGCTCTTGCAGGCGTTCATTCTGTTGCTGGAGCTCATTGTAATCTGTCCTTAAGTTTGATATACAAGCTAGCATGGTATCCAATGCATTGCCTATAGATGAGGGGGGGGTGTTTACAATGGAAGATGCATGGGAAGGGAATTGGGGAAGGGGAAGAGTGAATGATGTGTCTATTGAAGACGTATGTGTGGGTGAAATTGGTGGAGGGGGAATGGGAGGAGGTGGAAGCGTGGGGGGAGGGGGAGGTGCCGTGGGTGGTGAGATGTCCATACTCTCAGGAGTGGGTGCGAGTGTGGGGTCTACCATATACATTGGAATGGTAGGTGGTGCGTGTGTGAAAGTGGTGAATAGATGAGAAGTGGGGTGGGGAGCTGAAAATAAAGGGAATGGTTGAGACCTGGGTTGAAAAGTTCTAGCAAGGAAGTTATGGAGGGATTGGAGAAGTGGAGAGATGGAGGTTGGGGGTTGAGGTCGTAGAGTTGAGGAGGGCATGAAGGGTTGCGTGGTGGCAGGGAAACCCATGAATATGGATCTAGGGTCAGGATGACCTATGGCTGAGGGCATGGGGGATGGTTGTCCTACGGCAGGCTCTATGAGCGATTCGGTGGATTGTGTAGTGATGGTGGTTGCTTCATAGATTGGGTTATCAGAGGTGGAGAATAGGGTTGAACTAGACATGGGAGTACGGAAGATGAAGGTTTGTTCGGTGGGTTGAGTGGTCGAGGTGGTCTCCACGATTTCTGCTCTAGGAGGCGATGGTGGGGGCGTGGGTGGTAGTGGCTCGGTGGATTCCTCATGGGTGACTGGGTGCTCTTGGCTAGCAGTTTCTGTTGCTTGGGAGGTTGTCCCGATGGGTTCGGATGTACTAATTGGCCCTTCTACCGTTGTAATGGGGATCTGGATATTCTTACCTGACCGTGGTCGTGTCTGGAATCTTCGTGGATCATATTGAACTGGAGACCTCCTAATGGCGGTCCGCACTGCTTCTACTACCCCATATGTTTCTGCCATTAATAAGAGACCTTCACTATATTCTGAGTCAACTCCTGCTTCTTCCAACAGCTGAGTCATGAGTACTCTACTGCTCTGTTCGGTGAGCAGTTGTTGCGATCGCACTCGTTCCATGATTTGATACAGCCTTCGGAGTTTTGTTGTATAGGCCAAAGCTTCAGTGGTCTCCTCTTCATATGCTCCTTCTTCTTCTAGGTGTCCTTGTTGTTGAGCTTGCTGCGCGTCACTCCAATGTACATGGCGGCCGTCTGTAGATTTTCTTCTTCTTTGTGAAGATGTGCCTTGTTCTTCTGCATCTGAATAAAACTCTACATCAGATAGTTGTGTACTTTGTAAGAATGCTTTGAAGTCCTGGGGATCCATTCCTTCAGCATCTCCAGTTGTAGCAAATTCAAATTCAGATGGAGCGGGAGGAGCTGAAGGGGTAGCTTGTGTCGTAGTTTCAGATTCAGACCTGGGTATCCTAATGGTAAAGGGAGGTACAGTGGCCTCCCTTCATGGCGATACTTCAGGAGTAGTCAGAACTTCCCTTGTCTGGACACAAGGGATGGCACCCCTCATGCGCTTGGATTGATGTGTGGACGTCTTGAGCTTCTTGAACATTTGTAATTGTGCCCAAGTTAAGGCACGTTCAATGGGAACATCGTATGCTAGGCACCGGTAAATAATGTGTGTGATTGCACAGCAACCGTTCACCACTAATTTCCTAGAAGACCTTTTATTTGCTTCATACAATTGATCTATAATCCATACAGGCAGCTTAATTGGTAACGCACCTGTCTCCGCTAAGTAGAGAGCGAACCAGATTCTTTTGTGTGGTTGTGTGAAGCGGTCTTGGCCGGGGAAAGCAAAATGTTGCATGCACATACGGAGAGGGATGGACACGTTTGGTGTGAGTGCTGCCATGTCTTTAAGGTTCAGTAGTTTCCTATCCTTCATGTTAGTAGGAACGAGAGCATCCTTCTCAGAAGGTACATGTGTGCCGTGCATATTCAAAGCAGAGCTCACCAACTCCAAGGTAAGTTCATACCTCTTTAACTTGTTGTTGCCTAGCAAGGAAGGAAGAACAAATGATCCTGGTTTGTCCTTTTCTTCATTAGCTTGTAATGTGGAGACCAAATAATAGCATCGGAGGAGATCTGGTTTAGGTAGTGGTGCTTCAAAGTATTCTGCTAGCCCTACACGTTGCCATATGGTCTGGAGATCCTCTGTGTTCTGTAGAGTCTCAAACTCCTTGGAGAAAAATTGGAATCGAACCCATGATGTGTCATACTCGCACTTAGACTCCCATATATACTTGGCCTCTCCTAATGGACCTGGCATGCCTTTGAACCAATGAGAATTGGCATGGACTCTTTCTGTGATCCCTGTGGGTGGATCCGGTACCAGGATCTGTTGAAGGTGTTGCAGCTCCACAAGTCGTTCAGTTGGTGGCACATCCACAGGTAGACTATCCACATCGATTCTTGCAGTAAGTATTCCTACTTGTGAGCTCGGACCTGTCGCTTCTGCCATGTTACTTCTTGCCTCTTGATTCTGTGAGAATATAGAAACATGTGTTAACATTGTAAAGGACAAGATAGAACTGTTTTTGTCCCCATTACAACATTAACATGAGGTTCGGGAGAGATTAGTAGGTTAATAAGTGCTCGGTGCTTGTGTGTGTAGTTAGGAATTGGGTGGGCCTAAGAACTAAGTGGAATGATGTAGTGTGGGAGTGACGTAGTTAGTAGGTGGACATGGATTTACAACTGGGGTCCAGGGGTTTATTACAAGTTTTAGGTTGCCAAATGCAGTGGATGGGCTTTGATCTTGATTTTGTGGAGAATCTGAAGAGTTTGATAGGGGTATCTGCTTGAAGATGAGGCTTTTTAGGGACCCATTTACAAGTGATTCTACTTGTGCTCATGGAAGAATATGTGTCCGTGCGTGATGTGTAAGACTGGGCCTCAGATGTTCGAGTGAGTGAAACATGTTGTACCGGTTGTGGCCTTGGTGTAGCTATTTGAGCCCGCAAGCAAGCCTTAGGCACCCAGATTTGTCGTGATTGTGGGCTGGCCTTCATTGACTTCTTGGGTACCCAAATAGACTTCACTTTCGCAGAAGGATTAATGAAGGACTTCTTATTAGTGTCATTTTGTTGACTACTAATAAGAGGTTTTGGCCGTTGGGTCGGCCTGGTCTGAACAGGGTGTTCGCCTTTTCGCCTCCATACTTGTTTCCATGGCTGAAACAATCTGCTTTGCTCCTTTTTTTGGCATCCAGTATCGGTGGTGTTCTGCTTCTTCTGTATTTGATCTGCCGTTGGTTGTTGCAACCTTCTCGTCTTTGGACAAGAAGGGAGTTTCGTCCTCTCCCTGGCTCCGTTGTTGAGACAAGCCTCTTTCTGCATCATACAGTTTTGGACAAAAATAGCATTGTCAACTTCATGTGCGCCCCTGGAAGGACCAGGAGTTTGTGCCTTGCCTAGTTCCTTGAGTGCCTCATTTTCCAATTCAACTGTAATTCGGCTATGATCTACCCATACCTGAAGAAGTCCACTTCTTAGGTTGAGGTTGACTGCATGATCATAGATTCAGTCATGACCCAAGACAAGAGGCTCAGTGAGGTCCTCATCTTGACACACTAGTACTTTGACTGTCATCACTTCGTCTTGAATGGAGATGGGAAGATCCACCTCGCCCATGCAAGGGGTTTCCACACCTCCCAATCCTATGAGATATGCTTCTATAGGATTGACAATTAATTTCAATTCTTGGCAGTAAGACAATTTGATTACAAAAGGTCGTCGATCGATTATTCTATGGGAACGTCCACCTGAAGCCTCGCACATGGCCATAGGATAGCCTACAGATTCTTGAGTGTCAGGCATAGGCGGGTCTCTGCCTTGTCTCCTCAATTTCATTCGTCGGATGCGTTCTAAAGCTTCTGCCTGTGCTTCTTCTCTAATTCGTTTCTCTTCTTCTTTACGTTTCTTGGTAGTGTTGAGTCGATTTAGCATCTCTTCGGTGAGGGGTTCTTGATATAACTTGACTCTGCATCCACTGATGTAACTTGGTAGAATATCACCCTCTAGAGTGGCTAGTTGAACTGCTCCACTTGTGGAGATCCTATTGATAATCATTGGCCCATAACCTCTCATTTCTAACTTCCGTGCATGTTGCTTCAAGGTGTAGACTAGGACTAGGTCTCCTGCTTTCAAGCCCTTATCCTTCACGTGTGCATCGAAGTATGCCTTTTGCCTCTTCTTGGCTGCATAAATTCCTGCTGCAGCCCTCAATCGTGTTTCACCTAATTGTTCAAGATCGAAGACTCTAGAGGACAACTCGTGGCCTGTCCAGTCATGCTCGTGTGCTACTTTCAATGTAGGTATCAAAAAGTCTAGTGGTAGCACTGCATTTTGGCCGAACACCATTTGAAAGGGCGTGGCTTGGAGTACCGTTTTATAGGCTACTCGGTATGCCCAAACAACATGGTGTAGCTGTTTGTCCCAATCAGAGCATTTATTGTTCACTAGTTTAGCCAGCACATTGCATAAGATCTTATTAGTGCTCTCCGCCTGGCCATTAGCTTGTGGATGATAGGGGGCCGATTTCTTATGTATCACCAAGAATTCTTGGAGAAGGTTTTCAATGACTTCATTCAAGAAGTGTGTGCCTCTATCACTCACCAACTCTATTGGCAATCCGTACCTCGTGAATACATTTTCAAATAAGAACTTTGCTGTTGTTTGAGCATCATTTTTTGTAGTAGCTTTCACTTCTACCCACTAGGTTAGATAGTCTGTGGCCACGATGATATACTCAGCATGTGAACCCTTAGCTGGGGGATTAATAGGACCAACAAAGTCTATTCCCCATTTAGAGAACGCACGTCCGCCCATCATAGGCTTCAGTGGTATCTCATCTTTGCGTATAGGGTACTGAGTTCTCTAACAAACATCACACTGTTTCACATAGGTATGTGCATCCATGTGAAGGGTTGGCCACCAAAAGCCCGCAAATAGTATTGCCTTGATTACCCGATCTGGTCCAAAGTGTCCCCCTGCTACACCTTGGTGAGCAGTATCCAAGATTTTGAGATATTCACTCTCATGGACACATAGTCTCAGGTAACCATCTTTACCACGCTTGTATAGATTATCACCAATGAGTGAATAATCCTGGGCTTCTTGTTCTAAACTCCTTTGCCTAGCCAGAGTCATGTCTGGAGGGAATGTTTTCGTCCTTAAGAAGGATACTAGTGGTTCACTCCAATCTGGCACTATGGACACTTGATAAAGAGTGGCATGTTCCACAGGTGGTTTAGTGCAGCAGATTGGACATTCCTTGCACAACTTTTGGACATCAGCCTCCATAGTCGGCCAATATGCCCCACTCTGTGGCAAAAGCCGTTTTATGTTGATCTTCTGGTGCAATGGCCACTTGATTGTAGCCAGAGAACCCATCTAGGAAGCTGTACACTTCCTTGCCGGCTACCCTTTCTAATAAATGCTCGGTGATAGGAAGCGGATAACTATCCCTGATAGTGGCTACGTTAACCTTCTTCAAGTTAATGCATACACGTAATTTACCATTCTTTTTGGGCACCACTACAATGGGGGACACCCATTCAGTGTGCTCAATTTCATAGATAAATCCAGCTTCAACCAAGCGGTCTATCTCTTCTTTGATCTTGGCAGCATAGTTGTCATTGTATGTGTATGGCTTTTGTTTTGAGGGTCTGGCCTCTGTAGTCATGGGAATCGTATGTGAGCATATGTCCAGGTCCACTCCTTTCAAATCCTTGTAACTCCAAGCGAATACATCTCTGTATTCTCTTAGCAAGGCTATTAGCTCTTGTTCTTCCTCTTCTGTCAGGTCATGGCCTATGTACGTGCATCTCTCTTCCCCTTCTTCTATGGCTACCACTATTTTCTTGGTGGTTTCTTTGTTATCATAGGCCTCCCCCGATTGCGCCTCTCGTTTAGGCATTCTAATCATGACTCTCCTGTCGTCTATCTCATACTTCTTAAAATTTTATGGGACTTCAAACAAAGATTCTCCCTCTTCTGGTGTGACTTCTCTCTTCTTTCTTTTCTTTCCTTCTTCCTTAGGGGTTACATGTGTGGCTAGCCTTACATCCTTTGTAAGCTCTCCGTGCTTCTGGGGTTGAAATTCTACTTCATAGAAGTATTCCTGATCTGATGCAAAAGGTGGGTCCATAATGATTGACTCTAGATCGGAGTCACTCGCATCCTCAAATGCATCAGGGCTAGGTTCGCACTCTTCTAGAACTGCCTCTCCCATGATGGGTTCTATGGAGAAGACTGAAATGTCATAGCCATCCTCATCACAGTGGGGTGTCCATTGTTCTTCCTTGATGGCTACATCCATTGTTGCTAGAATTTCTGCCCAGCAGTGAGGTTCGAATTCTTCGTCTGGAAAAACTACATGTGCATAGGCTGGGTCTTGGATTGATCTATGGGTTTCTTTTGCACCTATCTCCCTGGCTTTTTCTCTCTTCTCTTCTTCTACTGCTACCTTACACATCCATAAGTGAGTGTCTTCATGCATCCAGGAGGATCCTGATCCTAGGGAACGCACCGATTCCGTATCATCTTTGGCTCTATGGATGGGGTTCCATTGGATAGGAGGGACATCTCTATGAGAGTAATCCTTGAGATTGACTTTGGTTGTAACACCTAAGTGCTGCAAATACAAGGAATTGGTTCCCCAATCATGTACCACTTGCAACTGCCGCATAAATGGTCTTCCCAAAATCATCTCATAGGCTTGATTTTTGCTAAAGTCACAGATAGCAAATGTGTGCTCAAACTCTACACCACAAGTAGTGAGAGTTATCCCCTCTAGTAGTCCTAAGGGTCTTTCTATGTGCCCGTCAGCCATCTGCAATTTCATTCTCGTTGGCTTGAGAGCTGGCTTGCCCCATCGTTTCCATAAGGAAGTGGTAACAATTGCAACTCCTGCACCTGAGTCCAAAATGGCCTTGGTTGTGTATCCCTGATGAGTGATGGGGAGATATGTGTTTCCCTCTTCACCCTCACTCATGTCTCCTATCTTGTCTAAGGGTATTTCTGGCACTGTTCTCTGGGATCCTACCTGGGAACGAGATTTTGCTATCTCGGGCACTTGATTGGCTACATGTTTCCACACTTCTGGTCTAACCTTAAGCAGCTCTTCTAAGGTGAGGTTGCACTGCACTTTAGTGTTTTTCACTACCTCTGTATTCCTAGGTATGACTGAATCTTCATTTCGTACCATGACCGTGGGTGCTCTCATACAAGTGGACTTTGCTTCCCATGGGCCTGTGAAATGGGGTAGTTCCTGTAAAGAATTAGACTCGAAGTCTAATCTTTCTTGAGATTGGGCACTCTCCTGCTCTCCATAAATGGAAGGAAGGTCTTGTGGGAATTGATCGTGTGTGTCATCCACAAGTTCAATGGGAGGAGGAACTTCACTCTCTTTAGCCCATTTCTCTTCTTGAATCTCTCGCAAGAATTCTGGTGTGTATTGATTCATAGAAGAAGAGGTGTCTGGTTCAGTAGAGTTAGGCACATAAGCTTCCTTGGGAGGAATGCTTATTCTATCACTTGCCCTCTCCTTAGCCTGGGTGGTGGCTCCTTTTCCAGACTTTGCAAGTAACCCCTCCAATCTATCCAATAGACCATCAAAGTGCAATGGTGTTCTAATGGGGTTAGAGCCATTGAACAAACGACTGGCTTCAAACATGGCTTGCGCCGATTCGACCATTTTAGCACAAAGCTTTGTTCGCTCTATCTCTAGATCGGCTCTAGGGTAACATTTCTCAAGATCTGTTACATTGGGCCCTTCTTGAATTCTGGCATGATATGCTTTAAGCATCATGTCTAGATCTTCAGGAGTGGGATCGGCCAAGACTGATCCTACTCGGGGTGGTGGTTGGGTTACATGTGGTGGATTGGTGGGTGGAGGAATGGAGGGTGAAGGGGATGGTAGTGGCGGGGATGTGTGAGAGTACGTTTGAGATGTGATTTCTATGATTTTGGCTTTGGTTTCTCGTAGGCTTTCCTCAAGTTCGCTCATCTTTTGTGCCCATTGCCTTTTCATACGTTCACGGCTATCTCTCCAAGCTCTTGTCCTCTTCTTATTCTGGCTCTCAGTCTCACTAACCTCCGCATTCTTTTCCTGGCCTAATTCTTGGTTTTGCTTAAGTGTCTGGGCTCTCATGATGACTTGTACTGGGGCTATGGAAGTCACACTTCCTGTGGAGTCTACCACTAATCCAATCACATTGATAGGAGTGATTTTTGGCATATTATTGGGATTCTTTGGGCAGTCTCGTAAGAGATGCTCCTTTCCACACTCCTGGCAATAGTCCTGGATTGTCACTGATTGGGGTTGTGTCGGTGGAGGCAAGGGACAATCACGAATGAGATGATCTCCCTGACATCTATAGCATGGACCTCTAGGAAATGGAGGTCTTACCTGCCTAGGTTGAGGTCTAGGGTTGGGGTTCGCGTACATGACATTCCCATACTCTGTTTCCCAAATAGGTTCACTCGATTCCTCACTGTAGTAAGACTCACCATGTTCAGGAGACTGCATGTAGTAAGCCTGAGGACTATCAACATGTGTAGAATCAAAGCTATGGTCACTGGGATCACTTTCTGAGATTAATGGTGTTACTGGGACTATCGCTCTATTCAAGTTTTCTTCTGCAGCAGCATACTTGACCGGAATCACATTAGTAGGAGCAGGTGGTTGCTGTGCTAGCACTGGCTGGGGTCTCAGTTGGGCCTGATATTGCGGTTGGTAATTTTGTTGAGGCCTAATATACTGTTGTGGTGAATATTGACTCTGGTATCTGCCTTGTTGAGGGTAAGGCTGAGGGTAGGTTTGCCTAACCGCTTGCTTATTGTATGGGCAGTCCTGTGCTGAGTGATTTGTGTACCTTCACTCTATGGTGCAATATTGGCTGCTAGGATTCACTTGGGGTTGAGCCGTGATGGGACATGCGTTTGCCATATGGTCACCACCGCAAGTATAGCACCTCTTTACTGGGGCAAATCTAGGAATTTGTTTACTAGAGACACCTAGTTTTTGAGCTACTTTTTCCGCAAGTTCCTCAATTGATGTGGATTGTGAGGAAGAGAGGCTAGAGGTACTATCTGAATCTTTGTAGATTTTGGATAGCTCTAACTCCTCCCCTAGGTTATCCTCAATATCAATGCACATGCATACACATTCTTCTATAGTCCGGGGGTCCTTCAAGTACACATATGATCTCAATTTGGTACTTAGCAATCCATCCAAGAATAAAGCCACTTGCTTAGCGGCTGTGGGTAACTCAGGACCAGGACATCGCTCAAGATATTGCCTAAATCTTCTTCCTGCAAGTCTCACAGTCTCTTGCGGGGTCTGCTTGAAGCTGTATATCAATGAGGAAGTATTATGCCTTATGCCACTTTTAGAGAATTCGATAATGAATGCCTCTAAAAGTTGATCTATGCTTCTAAACTGCCTCTCGTTTAGTGGCTGAAACCATGTCAGGGCGGTGTTCCTAAGGGTTAAACCAAAGGCATTGTACTGCGCGAACAGGTCTTCAACTTGTTCAGCCCTCAAGACTTGCTTAAACTCAGCTACATGATCGTAGGGGTCTCCAGTGCCATGGAAGTAGTTTTTCATGGACTTAACTAGCTGGGTCGGTCTCAAGGTCCTCGTGTGCTCTCTCGGTCTCGACAAAGGGAAATTATCGGCATTTCTTCGGTTCCCTGGGGCTCTATGTCCCTCAGGTTCCCCTCTATTCGTTTCCGTTCTCGTTCTTTCCCTTCCCCAAGAGTTGGCAAAGCTTACCTCAGGTCTCTCTCGACTCCTTTCTCTTTGAGTCCCATGAGCTTGAGATGTTCCAGCTCCTTGGCGACCAAAGGACACATTCGATCTTGGTTGGGGGAAAATAAATTCTCCTTTCCAAGTGTAAGCATGCCTATCATTTTCTGTAACCCCAAAGATCCTCTCTGAAGAGTGATCTAAGTAGGTCACTCTTCCTGGAATATCAGGATCTTTGAACTCATATATCATGATTGTTCCTACCTCACTCGGCTGACTAGGTCTATACCTCCAAAAGGCTTCATCCGTCTCTCGGTTCAAGAGGAGATCTATGCTCTTATTATCTTGGGGAATCCACTCTGGTGTGATAATCCTCGTGAGAACAGATTTGCCTCGGGGGGTTCTAGGTTCTTCGCCCATGTTTCCTTGCTCTAGGTCACCTACGTCCGTTTCCGGGACCACATTCCCAAATTCATCTGTCCTATCGGGATGACTGGTGACTACATATATTGTCCCTTCCTTGTCCAAGTATGCTCCATTTTCAAACTTGACAGCTGGGCGCTCTAGTTCAATGGATTGGTCAGGGTTTTTAATTTGGACCACAGATCTTCCTAAGCCGTCCTCATAGATGCTAGCACCTAATCGGTTGGTCCTAAGGTACTCGAGTTGCATCTTGTAAGGGCCTTCCACCCTATGTAAATATGGCACCCCAGAACTTCCTGTCGGTCTCTCCATACCGTGGGACATCTCAGACTCGCTAGTCTCAGAGCTAGGGTAATACAAATGATGGCTTAACTGCTGGGCCCAAGACCTAGCAGTATGATTAACACTAGCCTCTGAGGATCTAAGACTTTGTCTGTCTCTCCCTAGGTGTCTACCTGACCTAAGGTTCATATGCCCTTCGTACGTTGCTGATTCTTTGGTACCAGTCACTTGTTCCTTTTAAGTTCCTTTGGATGTGTTTTCTTGTTTTTAATTAAGCGTCCTCAGGAGCACTTTAGTGTGTCATACTTGATGTTCTGCGTCCGCTAAGTTTAATTTCTTTTCCTTTAAGTTATCCCTTGACTGCAATTTAGCCTATCCTTGCACTTGAGAAATTAAAGGCTCTTCAAACTTGAGTGTTCCTATCGTACCCCTAGTCAATCAGAACAACTACTCGCACTTAGCCTATGCTAAGAATAGACTGAGGGGGTTAAGAGATGTTCCAACCTCAAGCCGCTCCTCTTGGTGATGCTGGTCTACCCAGGAAGCACGTTCCCAAGCTTGTTCGCCCTGGCACTTACTTTGCTTTCTCCAAAAGTTCTCGATGATCCTGTAAGAACCTCAAGTTTAGCTTCAATTTGATCCTTCAATCATACAATTTATTTCAGACACTTTTTAATGACCCTTGTTCCCCCTTTTGTATTGCTAAAAAATTTCCTCTAGAGCTCCCTTAGTGTACCTACCCCTCAGTGTGTCAACTTCAAAATATCATATCTGAAAATCAACATATTATTCTTATAAAAAACAGTTGAGGGCGTGTAGTATATGCCACGAGCTTTTCGACAAGCCCTAGAGCTCAAAAAATGGATTTCGTATGAAAAAGTTATGACCGTTCAGGCTTTAGGGGGTTAAACAGACAAACAGAACCTTTCAGGAGTTTTAATGCATTTTTCTAAGGCCTTTGCAAGTGAGTGAGTATTTGAGAGTGCAAATGTGCCCAAAATTTAGCCTAAATTTCCAAAAAATTTACCCCTTAATTTTTGCCGAAAATGTCTGTCTATCGCAATAGACGGTGTCTGTCGCGATAGACACAAACTGTCATGGGGGGCTGCCTGTCGCGATAGACGGTGTCTGTCACGATAGACGGTGTCTGTCGCGATAGAGTGGTCTGTCGCGATAGACGGTGTCTGTCGCGATAGACAGTGTCTATCGTCTATCGTGGTTTGGTCTGTTGCGATAGACGGTGTCTGTCGCGATAGACTGGATCTGTCGTGGAATTTGGTCTGTCGCGATAGACAGGTGTCTGTCACGATAGATGGTGTCTGTCGCGATAGAGAGTGTCTATCGCGATAGACTGAACAAACGTAAATTTTTTAGAAACTTCTAGTGATTTGGAGTGCTCTAATGGTGTAGGTTACCGTGCCAAACACGCATTCACAAAATATCAAGTTTTTCTGTCTGTCGCGACAGACAGAAGTCGTCGTCCCGAGACCTGTGCAGAGTCTGTCGTACCTGCGCAAGCTGCAGGAGATGGTGTTACAGCTAGTTCCTGCAAGAAAAGCTCAAAAAACACATAAAAACAGATCACATGCAAGCTCTCTCTCGCTCTCTCTCACAATGAAATGAGGGAAATGAGGTGGGGAGTGGAATATGACCAAAAAACTAAAATTTTTGTGGAGATGGAGATGGAGGGGAGAGATGGTGGGGATGATGGTGATGCAAAAATAAGAAAAAATGAAGAAAAATAAGGAAAAGAAAGGATATTACCTATAACTCCAATGTCTCAACTCGACATCTTACCATCACACGCTCGTTCTTGAAGCTCTCTCCCCGGCAACGGCGCCAAATTTGGTGTCACTCTAGCACAATGGTGAGTACCAACGTGAGAAGATTCACCTCATAATTGTCAATCCGTGGAGACGTGAGGACTAGTATGAAGACTATGAGCAAGTGAAGGCACAAGTGTGTGAGTGAGAAGCGCACAAGCATGCACACACATACACACACACGCGCACACAAGGCAAGAACAAGGAGAGGAACAATGGAGTTCTTTGCATTAGTCAAAAAGTCTCTTACATAAGCTCAATTCACAAACAATCTACCCCCAAAAATGAGCTCTCTAGCTCTTTTTATAGTTTTCTAACTAGCTTTGGTCTTGTCCAGACCTAGTGTCCGGCCTAGTTAAAAATTAGGTTCTAGAGCCTATTTGAGGGCTCAAACGAAGTCTAAAAATTATGAAAATTGATATGTAGCTAATTCTAATACTCCTCAAGCTCGAGGACTCCTCGGCTTGAACAAAATGGAGTCTATTCTACCAAAAACAGAATTTACAATGTGTGTGTAGTGATTAAAATCACTTGAGTTGTGAATGGTCCTTGGAAAAAATGATTAGGCCTTGTTGCCGTATTGTGCATGACTGCTCCGTTGTGCTAGTATCCTCTTCATCTGACTTGTATGCCAACAATATGGCTAACAAAAATTCCTATACAAGATTTAGTAGGATCTAAGTGGAAAAATTACATTTTTGCAAAAGTCACATGGCATATCGATGTGCTAAAAAACTCATTTGTAGGTGAAATTCAAGCTATAGACTCCCTTTGATAGGCTTTACAAGTAAATGAAATTTCATGTGATTTGATGATAGTGAAATTTTTGCCCAGATTTCCAAAATTTGACTACCTTTGACTACTACCCTAGATTTGCTTGATTGCTTCCAAACTTTGCTTATCCTTGATACATCTTGGACTTCTGAAGGAATTATGGCTACCTTCATCGGGTATGTTTCCTATAGGCCTTCATAAGTGAGAGAGGAGAGAAAATCTCCATGACACTATGCAGCAAGGTAATATGTTTGGTTGCCCCACTATCAAAGTACCAAACATCTCAGTCCACTGCAGAAATACACTATTCCTAAGAAGATGGGTTATGACAGTAAACATTAGTAAATGCCCATTCTTCATTCTACATAAGATTAGCAGACTCTATTTTAGGTGTAGAGGCCTCTACAACCATCATTGCGACCTCTTTGTTATTTACCTCTTTTGCAACCAATTTTGGACAACTCTTTATGGCATCATCATTTCCTTGACAGTATTTGCAAAACAACTTCTGCTATTCTGTTTCTTCTCGTCTTTTCCATCCTTCTTTGATCATGTCAAAATTAGAAGGTTTCTACTTACTAGTAGATGAACTTTGTTTACCTTTGTCCTTTTGACTAGCTAGTGACTAAAATATCCTGATGCAAAAAAAATGATTGTATCTCAAATAGTTGAAGAAAACTAACTTATCTAGTTCAACTAGATTTGTAGTAGACTTCGAGTTGCTTGTACTGACAAACCAAAACCTATATATATGTTTGGCACAGAATGAAGAAATTGCCTACACATGCACTATGATAGTGCATCTAGAGACCGAAACGAGCTCAAATCACGATTTCAACACCACACAACAATGTTGTTTTGAACTCCCAATCGCTTTGAGTATGCTGACCAATTTTGGTGCGATTCTGGGATTGTGACCAGAGGGGTGTCGACAATGCCTTAGATGAAGCAATAGCCTGGTCTGATACCAATTGTTGGAGTTTGAGGTCTACCAAAGCACATGAAAATACAAGGAAGAAGAAGAAGCTTGGAGCACCACACACAATATTGAAGGTATTACCAAGAGAATGTACAAAAATGAGTGACCGGTTAGGGTTATAGGCATATATACAAGTTGGGGAAAAAAAACCCTCTAAAGAGGGAAAAAAGTACCTCAGTGGTCCTATTGTGTTCACACATATCACTACCGAAATATATCAAAATGTTACAAATTTATCACTACCAAAATATATCATTTAGCTAGCACTAAAAAACAGCATGTGTTACAAATTTTCATAAACATTAGATGTGTAGATCTCAAGTTATGCGTGATTATATGTGACTGTGTTTCCACATCTTCATCTTCTTAAAAAGTCAGGGTGAACCCCAAACTTCTTAAACTTATAGCTTAGTGAATGGTGAGTCTAAATTTATGAAATGACTTGTTTGGTAAGCTTAACATATTGATTGAAAGTGTGCAAAAGCTCTTTGGATAATTTCTACCAGGATGTGAGCACTAAACATATTTATGAGAGCTTCTCCTCCATAAATAAAAATTTTCTCAATTTCTCTGTTTTGACATAGAAATTTATGAATGATGCTCCGAAGGACTTAGATGTTTCCAATGCATATTGTGGAAGCTTAGGGAGTGTCCCGAGAGTCTCTCAAGTTACAAAGGTTGGTGTTGATTAGGAGTTTGCCAACACAATCTCATCTCTGTAAACTACTACATCATCTCTTCACAAGGTCAGACACAAGCAAACCCCAAATGCCAAACCTAAATTTCTACCAGGATGTGAGCACTAAACATATTTATGAGAGCTTCTCCTCCATAAATAAAAAGTTTCTCAATTTCTCTGTTTTGACATAGAAATTTATGAATGATGCTCCGAAGGACTTAGATGTTTTCAATGCATATTGTGGAAGCTTAGGGAGCGTCCCGAGAGTCTCTCAAGTTACAAAGGTTGGTGTTGATTAGGAGTTTGCCAACACAATCTCATCTCTGTAAACTACTACATCATCTCTTCACAAGGTCAGACACAAGCAAACCCCAAATGCCAAACCTAAATTTCTACCAGGATGTGAGCACTAAACATATTTATGAGAGCTTCTCCTCCATAAATAAAAAGTTTCTCAATTTCTCTGTTTTGACATAGAAATTTATGAATGATGCTCCGAAGGACTTAGATGTTTTCAATGCATATTGTGGAAGCTTAGGGAGCGTCCCGAGAGTCTCTCAAGTTACAAAGGTTGGTGTTGATTAGGAGTTTGCCAACACAATCTCATCTCTGTAAACTACTACATCATCTCTTCACAAGCTCAGACACAAGCAAACCCCAAATGCCAAACCTAAATTTCTACCAAGATGTGAGCACTAAACATATTTATGAGAGCTTCTCCTCCATAAATAAAAAGTTTCTCAATTTCTCTGTTTTGACATAGAAATTTATGAATGGTGCTCCGAAGGACTTAGATGTTTTCAATGCATATTGTGGAAGCTTAGGGAGCGTCCCGAGAGTCTCTCAAGTTACAAAGATTGGTGTTGATTAGGAGTTTGCCAATACAATCTCATCTCTGTAAACTACTACATCACCTCTTCACAAGCTCAGACACAAGCAAACCCCAAATGCCAAACCTACATACCAAGATGAGAGCCATGTACACAAAGAGAAAATGAATATCAAATGAACCTTTATTCCATTAACGTTATGGTCACAAGAGCTTGGACAAGGGATCAAAATTACAAAAAGAGCTCCTCCTTATATGGGAGAAGAAGAGGAATCAATTGAGAACATATGGTCCAAAGATCATACGCGCTTGAAATCAATAAAATGAAATGATATAGTAGTGGAGAGTTAGGAAAATAAAAAAGGAATATTGAAGAGAGAGAGAGAGAGAGAGAAAGAGAGCTCCTTGTACGTACAAAAAAGGAGATATAAGGAAAAGCCTTTTACAAAAAAGAAGTGTTTTAGTTAGTAAGAATGGGTTTTTACGTATTTTCTCAAAAAATGGATAAAGGTTGGTTCCTTTATAGAACTAATATACAAAGGGAAAATGTGAAAAATTGGAGACTATCAAGGGTCTTGCCAACACTCTCCCTTCTCCCAGGCTTTATCGTCCTCAAGAGAGGTAAGAGAGGAGACATGCAAATGTAGTGCAGAAGCATCCAAAATTATCTCTCTTTTGAAGAAGAATCATGGAAAAAACCAATCCAAGACAAGCTCCAAAATGAAAGAGAAGGTTCCCTTTGTGCAAAGAAGCTTCATAATCTAAAAAATGAGTCATAAAAACATGATGGATTGATGAGTAAAAGTTACGCATTGATGCACAACTTGTCAAAGTAGTTTGACAAAAGAAAATGTAGATCCAAGGGAAGATATTCATGGAGTCTAGTTGCCCCGTCTGCATTAGATTCCATATATGGGTTACTAATTGTGCGTTTGCTACTTAGTAGTGTACAAAACTACATCAAATCATGTTACACACGTATGGTCTTTGCAACAGACACTTATGTAACGTGTTGGATTGAAGTAATATATGAGATCAGTGTTGTATTTTGGCGGTCTACCATTCCCTTCAATTTTGAACGCTATATACACATGGTACCACCTATATTTGATGTACTGAATGTATTTTTTGAAGGTGTAATAAAATTGTTTACCTTATTTTACGATAAAAATGGCCAAAACGGGCAAAACAACCATCAAAAATCAACACTGTATGGAGACTTTCCCTGTCCCCAAGCAAGACAAAGTCTACATGAAAGTTAGTACGTTCTGTGCTCAAAGTGGTGGCGAACATATCTAACATAAAAGTCTTGTATTTAGAACGTAATTAACGTAGAATCTTTTATTTAGGATATAATTAAAACACGGAATACTCTGCCAAATTCAAAGTAGATAATGATGCTAAGGATTACGGTGGAGAACATGGTCCAGTGATACGCACGTAGAAACTTTGCGTTGAAGTATTGAGAAATGCATGATGGAATTACTACTGAAACAGGTCGTCTTCTTGAACCCAATCCTTCAAAAATCTCTCCCAGCTACTTCATGAATCGCTTCTCCGCTTACAGGTAAGAAACTTGAGCGAGAATCAGAGAGAAAAGTCTGATTTTATTGATATACATGCGTATACACATAATATGTGTATGCATACACACATAATATGTGTAGAGAGACAGAGAGAGAGAACTGATGATGAAACGCGATATGAATCCTGTACATCTAGCGACGCAGCAAATGTCCTTGACATTTCGTTGCAGAAGATTGGGCTGTTTTGATTAGATTATGCTCTATGCACAGAGCTCCCAGACTCGGCAATTATCTATTGAATGCATTAGATCAAGATATTCAGGAGGACTTTACGCTTAAATGCTTCGCGGCCGTCTGGATTCTTTCGGCCTATGACTTGGCCTTTCATCGAACATCATACGCATATGCTCAAATTCTCTCCCCGATAGTATCGTAATGAATCAATTCCCCGTCTATGGACATGGAAAACACAGACAGAAAGAGAGAGATGATCAAACAACATACGAACTTCATTACAGCTAGCTATGCGGGAAGTGCCCTCGATAATTTTTTGAAGAAGATTTGGTTTTCTTGATGGAAGTATATTTCTATACATAGAGTTCTCAGACTAGGCAGGCGGTCAAAGAATGTCTCTATCAGCATTATGATGTGTTCTTGTCTGACTTCCGTGCTCGACCAAGAGAAACTTGCGCGTAAATGCTTTAAGGATGTCGGCACTCTTTCCGCTTCTGATGCGCCGAGAACCAGACTCAGCTCGGCCTCCGGAATGTTTAACATATTTAGCTTCTGAACATTTGCAGGGAGGAGATGCAAAAACCCTTCGAAAAAACCTCCCATTTGGGGCCCCTCGTCAATGTCGAATGATGGATATCCTGGGTTGAAGTCACATTTGAGCAGGAGCTCTGTAACATTTTTCAGGTTGCGAAGGAGCGCCGCCGCATACAGTAAAGCTCCCCTTGCACTAAACGCAAGCGCCGCAGATTTCAAATGTGGAAATCTTCTTGAAAAACTCCTCAGTTTCTCCCGCGCAAGGACGCCATCTCCAACACGGCCGCAGCATTTGGATACGAGAAATGCAGCTTTCTCCAAAACGAGAGGCGCTTTGAGGAGTTCGTACCTCTCCAGGGAGGCCACATCCAGTTCAAGCATGTTGCTAACATATCTTAGCTTCTTACTGTTTTCTAGGAATCTCATCTGGACGTGCCGTATGTCCACTGTAGAGCTCTGGTACGCCGACTTCGTACTCGTATACCTGTGCATACAAGGACAATATCTTTGAATGGACTGTAAGGCGAGAAAGGGATACATTAGATGCCAGTGTTTCCGATAACCCTTGCTTCTAGGCAGTCGGAAGATGCCGAGCTCAATGTCGAGGTGAAGCTCCATCAATGAAGGCTGACATGAGAGTAAGGAATCCAGCAGAAAGCAGTGAGCCAACACATCTATTGGGCGTGTCCAGGGAGTGGGGAACGCCCCGGGAAACCAGTCGGCGTTGTCCGTAGCCAAGGCGGTGTGGAGATCACTCACAAGGTCTTCATCGCAGCGATAATTATCAAGAAACCGGCCGACGATTTCCTCGATTAAGCTCAACGATAAGCTTGATTCAGACTGACCAAAAACATCGCATTTGAAGTAGCAGCTCCTCAGAGACGCACTGGAGAAGCGGCGGACCACCTGCGCACAGAGAGCCGGAGAAATTTTGCCAAAGCTACGCATGTCTAACACATGCCTCTCCCCGTAAATGGAGGATGCCATCGCTGCAAGTTCTTTGCAGGTGCATACCAAAGAAGGTAGGTCGTTACATGGTAGGAATTCTGCGATGCGCAGAATCATGGAGTGAGGGAGGTCGAGAAGGCTTGTGGCAGCTGATGCGCTTAGGCGCTTAGCCATCTCACAGAGAGAGAGAGGGAGAGAGAGAGAGAGCTTAAAAGGTTTGAGACAAAACGCTGTAACGGCTCTATTTAGAGCCGTTGAGAAAAGATGAAATGGCTGGCTGTGTGAGCTCTGGTGATTAGGTCAGCTCAGGCGTAAATCCTATTATTGCCTATTTACGTATTCCTTGAACTTCTCTTCCATGATCCATCCGATTATTTTACTATTAATAAAGTCTAATTTTAAAAATGGAAGCGCTCAACCTGGCAGAAGAGCAGAGAATAAATAGAGTAAAAAACTAGAACTTTTTTGGCGAGAACTTTATCTATTCGTGCACTATAGATTTCGGCAACTATAGATGAAGGAATATAAAGTAGAGGTGCTTCTCTTGAGAAGAAGTTAGAACTTCTATATATTAGAGAGCTAGGGTTCTGGTTTCGTGGTGGGAAAGTCAAGAAGTTAGAACTCTACAACCATTTTGCTTCTTGGTAATGTTTTTTATAAGCACTAGAAGAGCAATACTTGTGAATAATGTGTGTGCCACTCTCCTCCCATCCAATATATCCTCTTGCATTCAAAATAGTAATGGTATGTAATGGTCTAGTGCCACCATGTGGCCATCATGCATCACTCATCCCCATTACGAGTGAATACCTTAGGATATCCCCAGAGCTTGGGACCTTGGCTATGACCGGCCCTTGTTCCACATGCACACATGAAGTGGTCTGTGTAGACCAATGTCTGACACTCTCTCCCCCTTCTAGAGATCATTGTCCTCAATGATCAATGAGGGAAAGTACTTGCAAACCAGAGCTTACGATTCCTTAGAGTTTGTAAGCGATAATCCTCTCCAATCTACTAGATACTCCTAGATGACATGATTTCTCAACTACTTCTGTCTCTGATCTTATGCCAAGCACAAGTGGCTTGTTTAAGCCCATACAAACTCTTTTGCAACCTGCAAAAATATTTTGGGTGCTTTGAATCATATCCTTGTGGCTGCTCCGTGTATACTTCTTCTTGTAACTCACCATGTAAGAAAGCATTCTTCACATACATCTGATGCAAACTCCATCCTTTTGCTATAGCTAATGCAACAAGTGTTCTAATAGTAGACATTTAAACGATAGGTCTGAATGTTTCTTCATAATCAATGCCATGTGTCTGTGCATATCCTTTTGCTACCAATAGTGCTTTGTTCCTGCTTATGCTACCATCAGCATTGTGCTTTACCTTGTAAACCCACTTGCAGCCTATGGGTTTCTTTCCTTGCAGAAATGGAACCAGCTTCCATGTATCGTTTCCATAAAGTGAAGCCATCTCCTCATCCACGGCTTTTTTCCAATTTGCATTTCCAATTGCATCTTCAAAACAAGAAGATTCAGCATCTTGTATTACCTTGGTCATGTAGGCACAATGACAAGGCATGTAACTATCATATGTCAATCATTGCATTGAATTCCATATTCTCCCATATCTTCTTGGTCCTGGGTCACTCCTCCTTGTATCATTTGTGTTACCATTAGTGTCCATGTGAAATGCCAAATAGCCACTAGACACTTCTTTGTATATGTTCTTCAATAAAACATATAGTGTCTTGGTCAGCCACAAACTATAAGTTCGATCGCATTTGTAAGACCTAAGGAGTGTATCTTCGTGCTCCTTGTGTACTATGTTTTTCCTGCATATTCTGCGATGTTAGGCCGCCGGATTGGCACATTGTAATTTTATATTTTTCATATACCGCACGCATCGAAAGGGCGTAGCAAAGTGATGTAACCCTTTTACCCATTAATGAAGAGACATTACGGTGTTCTCCGGTGGTAGAGGAGACGGGATCGTCAGACTATCTGTCTGGGCGATTTGCGACCTTGTGGAGATGTCGTAGTGCAGATTACAGATATTCTGAGTACTGTCACTTTGTTTTGTTGACTCACAGTAATTCTTTATTAACACAGTAATGTTATGTTCACGTTAATAAGCCTGTGCAACTGTGATCATTAATTTGTGTGTTAAATACGGTGTAAGGAATAACTGAAATACGAACAGTAACATGGTGTAGAAGAAGTTATACTGGATAGTAGTGTGCTGTGCAATTTGATAGTTAAGTTGGGAAAATCAGATAAAGGGCCTCTACATTGTCAGACCCCTACCATCCCCAAGAACCCAAAAAGAGATTAAAAAGCGGACGTGGCGGAAGTCCCCCCCTTTTTAACACTACCGCCGTCTGTGGGAAGATAGCAATAGATTGAGAATAATCAGTAAGGTAGAGCAGTACGTAAGGCAAGCAGTGGAGAGGTGATATATGCCGGTTACTTGGTCCGACGAGTCTTATCCGAAGTATAGGAGAGACCAGCATCCCTCGACAGTTCCAAATCTATTAGGGACACCCGTAGGTGGTAGAAGTGCAGGCCATTTAAGCCCAGTTGTTGAAGGATCAGAGCCAGTTAGCAGTGATTCTGGTACCAGTTCGGTGACCCATGATGATATTTTGGTAGATTTCGGTGTGATTCCGGTACTTTCTGAAGCAGGTACAGTGACTTCTGAGTGTACAGAGACACAGTGCAAAGTTGGCTCGACATTATCTGGTCAGAATTTGACTGTTTTCGGTGATAACATTGTGTTACCAAGTGAGACTGTCTCCGGTGAAAAGACAACCTAGTGCCGTGAAAGTTCGACAAGTTCTGGTGGAAGTTCGGTGCCATCTAGTGGGAGTCTGAAGTTTTTCGGTGACACCGCAGTACTAGCTGGTGGATCCTTGTTACGTTCACCACTGTTCGGTGCAAGCCTCTCTAGTTTCGATACCAAAGCTGAGGACAGGTTATTTGATTTGGAGATAAGTAAGAGATTCAACGCTATTTTCGAGACGGAAGGTGAGTCGTCTGGTAATACAGATTCGGAAGGACCAGAGACACCTCCTCACCCTACAGATAACAACAACACTACTCACAATAGCACTATGAGTGGTTCACAGTCTCAGCAGCAGACACCCCCACAGCCACAACCGTAGTTTCAGCAACAGCAACAGCAGCAGCCGCAACCAATTATACCAGTTCGACCGGTTCCAACAGGAGTGACTTATACCAAGTTCGGTGGCTTCCCGGGTGACGACCCTGATGCACATGTGCACACCTTTGAAATAAGCTATGCAGTGCTGAATCATCCACCCGATCCGGTGTACAAGGCTATCGTATTTCAGGCCACGTTAGTTAATGAAGCAGCTAGATGGTTGACTGAGTATGATATTAATCATTTCGCTAACTATGATGATGTGAGAGGCGCATTTTACAGAGGTTCCGGTTGAAGAAAAATCCTACCGAAATCTTCGACTATTTGCAGAACAATCGATAGAAACCGCATCAGATTGTTCAGGAATACGCAACATTGTTTCGAACTCACTTAAGGAAGCTGCCTTCGGCACACGCTAATCTACCAGACGATGTTATAACCCAATGGTTCATTAACGGACTGAGTCCGCAGCTTAAACAAATCATGATCATCCGCTGTGTGGGTGCAATGATACTGGATGCTGTTATTGTGATGGCCCTGTAACTAGAGCATAAAGTTGGAGGATTTACAGAAGACCTGGAATGGCTGAAAGCCAGTAAGAACGTAGCGGATGATCCGGCTAAACAGATGTATTGCATCAAGTGTAAAAATCCAGGGCACACCAGTGCTACATGTGCCCTTAACCAGATGTATTGTGCCATCTGCAACACAACAGGACACTCAATGGAAAACTATGCGTATAATGACAAGGTGCAGGGCAGAGCAGCTGTAAACGCCATCATACAAGAACCAGGCCAGCCAGCAACCCATTACGTGCCGCCATACATGCAACAACCAATCGCAAGGATATAGAAATTATCGTGATTAGTGGAATACCAATTTCAATTCAAATCGATGGCAGGTGGGTACATCAGCGGAAGGTACTTCTCTTCCACCTCCTTGATGTCATTTTTGCGGCGAGATTGGCCACATCCATAGATTTTGCAAGGATGCAGCAGAGTACGACCAAAGGAAGAAGGTGCGACAAAACCAATGACCAACATGGTCTATATTTCACCAGTTGAATCACAAGCAGCAGTGGTTCAGACCAGATCGGGTAAGCAGTTGCAACCCACAGCTGAGGTGTTCAAGCCTAGTAGTTATTGCTATGGCTCATTCATTACCCTCGGGCGGACATTTCGCAGCTGATCTTACTCACCGTAAAATTTTGCAAAGTGGGTTTTGGTGGCCTACAATGTACAAAGAAGTGACTCAGTTTGTGCAGCAGTGTGATACCTGTCAACGGTCTGGACAACCATTACAACGGCACTTCTTTCCCCTTTGCAACCTATCTTACCTCTAGAACCCTTTCAGAAGTGGGGTCTCGATTTTATTGGCCCAATAACACCATGAGCAACCCTCACCAATAGACGCTATATCTTGACTTGTACCGATTATGCCACTTGGTGGGCGGAGGCTTGGGCGTTACGGTCGGCCACAACGGTTTCAGTGGCTAAATGCTTGATGAAGGATGTCTTCCTGCGTTATGGATTACCTCTAGAAATCGTGACAGATCAGGGAACACATTTTACAAACCACTTAATGCAAGTACTGACTCAGACTTTTCAAATTGTACATAAATTCAGCTCACCATATTATCCACGTGCCAATGGTTTGGCGGAGAGTACCAATAAGACTTTGTTGACTATGCTCCGCAAATTGCTTTTGGAATGTTCGGAACGTTGGGACTAGTTACTACCTGCAGTTTTATGGGCTTACGGGACTACGTACAAGGTAGGTACTAGCATGACCCCGTTCAAACTAGCTTATGGATTGGAAGCTATTGCACCGATGGAAGTAGTAGCGCCGAGTCTACGCGTTGCCTTAGCTCAGAAATTGCTACCGAAAGAATCCTTGCCATTTCGGTTGGATACACTCATATCATTGGATGAACAGTGCTAGGAAAGTTTTCTAGTACTTCATGAAGTTCAACTTCGTCAAGCTCATACCCATGATCGTTTCCTCAAGACCCTTGTGTTTATGGTGGGGCAACTTGTGTTATTCTACAATGCTAAAGCAAATCGGTCTGCTCGAAAATTTAAATTACGATGGTTTGGTCCATACCAAATTATTGAGCATGTGGGATCCGCTACTTTTAGGTTGGCCACCTTAACCGGAGTTCCCCTTCCAAAAGTGATTAATGGATCTAAGCTTCGCCCATATAAGCAATCGGTCGATAACCGATGACGTGTACCTTGTCTTGTTTCTGTGTCATTTGTTTTATTTCTTTCTCCGCATTTCGGTTGACCACTGTTGGCCGTATACGAGAAGAAGCAAATACGAGCATACAAGCAGATCTAGCACTAAGGCAACCCTTTATTTTTTTCAAAACCAGTACACCATTTAAAAGTGATTCTCATCACTAAAAACCCCTGTAAATACCATTTTCACCTTTTTGTAGCTCCATTTTGTACAAGCCGAGGAGTCCTCGAGCTTCAGGAGCCTTAGAAGTAGTTGCCTGCCAATTTTCATAATGTTGGCGAAAAACTTCAGCTCTAACGCCACTGTTGCGGAAAACTTTCGCCCTGAAGGTGGGTTTCGCGACAAAGCTTGAACTCTGTCAGGCCTGCGGAAATTGCCGCGCCACCGTAATAGAATGCTAAACTAGAGTGATTCAGAGCACCTCTGTAATCAACAATAGCTTAGCCTAATTAACGTGGCTTTAACTGTGTTATTCTGCGACACAAGTTCCACCGGAACTTCACCAGACTGTTACTGGACTGACACCGTAATCGTACCGGAACTTCACCGAAATGAACTTCTATTTTGGTTATAATTACTTCAGGTGAATATACAAGAAGTAAGAAAGTGTTTCGTGAGTTTTCTCCACTTAATGAACTCTTCTGAAGTTTTAAGAAAAAACTTCACAGTTCTGAAGTGCTACTTTCCGATTAACTTTTGTACTGTGTGTACATCTCCATTCCACCGGAAACTGTGATCAGCTTATAATAGAGACGTCTAGCTACAAGATGAGCTATCTCTCATACAAAGCTTCGAACTCTGCTGTGAGTTATACTTCGTTGTTCTACCAAAAAATTTTGTTTTTCTGAGAAACTGTAACTGACCAGAAATTACTGAAAATATGTTTACTGAGTAAACTGTTATTCACTGAAACATGTGTTTACAGAGAAGGTACTGAAGCATGTTTAGTAACGAGTCGTGACAGCTAACGATAAACGGAAACTTCCTACCGTAACACGAAATAGCTTCAGATTCTTTACAAGTAAAGATTACGCGCAGACATCCACATGAACATGTGTTTTTTATTAGAGAAGATGTGTACAAGTAAGCTTGGCCTCTTCTCGCTCAAGCTACAGAAACTCTCCTATAGTGAGTAGTTTCTTATTACCATCTCTCTTCAGATGAAAAGACCCGACACTTCAGGCTTGTGTTATTCATCTGTACATATGCGATCTATGGCGTCTTCTGAGAACTTCTAACTCTCTCTTCACTCATACGCGCATCTCACACGCATCATCATCCTCTCTGTGTTCTCCGTCTGTATATCATCTACTCTCTCCTTCTTTTGTTCTTCAAATCTTGCTGTATATATATACACTTTCTTTGGCGCTCCCCTGCGCTGTTACTCTTCAATTCGCGTTATGCGCGCCTCACGCGCCCGCCGCGGTTGATTGCTCTGTTATGCGCACACCGCGCACTAACTTCGCATACTGTACACCTGTGCATATATTTTCCAGAAGATTCTATTTCTCTTTGTCTGTTGCGTCAAATTCGTGAGTGTTTCCTTAACAGCTCCCCCTCAATCACTAATTTGACCTCTTCCGGTCTTTCATATATTTTTCTTTCTTTTATTCCTGCCATCTCTTTGAATCTGTTTGTTTTTGTTCCATCCAGGCTCTTAGTCAGAATGTCTGCAATCTGATCTTTCGTAGGAGTGTAGACTATTTCTATCTCTTTCTCCATTACTTTTTCCCTTAGGAAATGATACTGAATCTCTATGTGTTTTGTTCTTGCATGAAACACAGGATTCGCTGCAAGATACAGCGAGCTCATATTATCTCCATGTATAATTGGTATACCTTGATCTATACCCATGCTTTTAAGTAAAGTCTGCATCCATATTACTTCTTTTGCTGCTTCTACCAGTCCTTTGTATTCTGCTTCTATTGATGATAAGGCTACTGTGTGTTGTTTCTTCGAACACCAGCTTACCAGCTTATCTCCTAGGTATATCATATACCCGTGCGTTGATCTTCGGTCATCTTGACTTCCTGCCCAATCTGAGTCACTATATGCTCTGAGCTTTATATCTGATGTAAAAGGATAATATAATCCTTCCTTTATGGTTCTTTTGATATATCTGAGAACTCTTTGCCCTGCAACCCAATGTTGCTCTGTCGGACAATGCATAAATTGTGACAGAATTCCCACCGGATAGCTGAGATCCGGTCTTGTTAGCGTAGCATATATTAAGCTTCCTACTAACGATTGATACTTCTTCATATCTTTAAACTCTGTTCCACTATATTTACTGAGTTTATGGTTTACTTCAAGTGGTGTTGAAGCTTCTCTGCAATTTTCCATGTTGAATCTCTTCAGTAAGTTCAGGAGATACCTGTCTTGTGTGACATATACACCATGATCTGTATATGTGATTTCCATACCTAGAAAGTAATAAGATAACTTTCCTAGGTCACTGATCTTGAATTCCTTTTCTAGCAGTTGCTTTACCTCTGTGATTCCTGCATCTGAGGTACCTGTAATTATTATGTCATCTACATAGATCAAATGTAGATCATTCCTTCTTCTGTCCTTTTGATGAGTAGACTTGCATCTGCCTTCGAACTTTGGTATCCAAGTTCATTGAGATATTTCACAAGTCTGTAGTTCCAAGCTCTTGGGGCTTGCTTTAGTCCATAAAGTGCTTTTCTTAACCTGCAAACAAAATTTGGATATCTAGAACTTATAAACCCTTCCGCTTGTTCCATATAGACTTCATCTGATATATATCCATTCAGGAATGCATTCTTTATATCTAGCTGATTTAGCTTCCATCCTTTTGATGCTGCTATAGCAATCACTGTTCTTATGGTTGACATTTTTGCCACCGGGCTGAACGTCTCGTCATAGTCTATGCCATGCGTCTGAGCATAGCCCTTGATAACCAGTCTCGCTTTATGTCTGGCTATCCTTCCATCTGCAAGTTTCTTTATTTTGAACACCCATTTATTTCCAATTACTTTCTTACTGTTTGGTTTAGGAACAAGCTCCCATGTCTTGTTCTCTTCCAGTGCGGTGAGTTCTTCTTCCATTGCTTCTTGCCATTTCTTCTTGCCTTTGGCTTCGTCATAGCTCTGAGGTTCATCATCGTCTTTGACCATGTATGCATAATCGTTATGAGTTATATACGATGTATCATATGAGTACCTTTCCGGTTGTCTTCTTACTCTGTTTGACCTTCTTAGCTCATATTCTTCGTGTGTGTCTGAGTACCCGTCTTCATCTTCGTTCCTTATACCTGTTCTAGTCCTGGACGTACTTGCCTCGTCTTCTTTGTTTACCTGTACGATTGTTTTACCTTTCTCTTTTCTTTTTATCTCTTCTTCAAATTCTTCAGCTGTATGACTCTGATCTGCATACCAGCTTTTCTGTTCATCAAATGTTACATCTCTGGAAACAGTAAAATGTTTGGTTAGAGGGCTCCATAATCTGTAACCCATCTGTTTCTCATCATATCCGACGAATACATATTTCTCTGCCTTTGGTTCAAGCTTATGTCTAAGTTGAGACGGTACATAAGCATACGATACTGATCCAAACACCTTGCAGTGATCAAGTGTTGGCTTCTTTCCCCACCAAGCTTCATAAGGGGTCATTCCTTCTAAGGCTGTACATGGTAATCTGTTTACCAAGTATGTCGCTGTGTTCACAGCTTCAGCCCAAAGATAATCTGGGCAATTTTTTTCTTTTAACATAGCTCGTGCAAACTCGACTAGAGTTCGGTTTCTCCTTTCTGCTACACCATTCTGTTGTGGTGTATACCTGCAGGTTATTTCTCTCTTAATTCCTGCATTCCAAAGATAGTCATTGAATTCTCGGGAGAAGTATTCTCCCCCTCCATCAGACCTCAGTCTTTTGAGTTTTCGTCCTGTGAGTCTTTCAGTATATGCATGAAAGTGTCTGAAAGCTCCGAACACTTCTGATTTCTCTTTCAAAACATAAAGAGTTATCCACCTTGTGGCATCATCAATGAATAAAACATAGTACCTTGATCCGCTGATTGATCCTTCTTTCGTTGGTCCCCATACATCTGTATGTATGAGTTCCAGCACACTATCATGTTTGAATCCTTTCTTCTGGAAAGGTAACCTGTGGGCCTTTCCCAATTGACAGGCTTCGCATTTGTGAATCATATGTTGGTTCTGTACGTTCGGTAATCCTAGTACAGACTGATTCGCTATCATAGCTTTGATTCCTTTTTCGTGAAAATGACCTAATCTCTTGTGCCAGAGATCAAGTTCTGTAATTACCTTTTCATCATGTGTGAGCAGCGCTTGGCCAATGTTCCCTTGTACTCTTAACGTAAAGAGTCTTCTTTCTTTCTTACCAGAAACGATCTGATAATATCCGTTCTTGGGATCTTCTACAAATACTCCTTTATTTGTAAATCTGACCTGAAAACCTTTTTCGACTATCTGTCCCACACTGATCAGATTTTTCGGTATTGTTGGAACATACAAAACATTGGTTAGCAAATCTGCTCCACTCTTGCATTTCACTTTCCCGATTGATTGTACTTTGTGTCTTGTATTGTCACCTGTTTGAACAGTGTGACTAGAACTACCTTTCTCTAGTTCTAACATTAGTTCTATGTTTCCTGACAAGTGATTAGAACATCCAGAGTCAATATAAAATACCTTTAGATCTTCGTTATCAGATGTGCTGATTGAGTTCATCATCAATGATGTATGACTTTCATTCTGTGTGTCATTTGCGTAGTTGTTGTAGGTGGTGTTGTAGGATTGGCTCTGTCCCCAACTTCTCACTCCACCTCTACCATAGCCTCCTCTTTGGTTTTGTCTTCCTCTTTGAGCATTACTCTGATTTCTTCCGCTACTGCCTCTGCTATTGTTGTTCTGGTTTTGATTTGATCTCTGTTGGTTGTGCCAACAGTCATGCGCCAGATGGTTACTTAGTCCACAAATCCAGCAAGCTTTCTTGGTGGTAATCTGGCGGCTTCTTCCTCTTGCTCTTCCTCCGCCAGTGCCTTTATCTCTTGTGTAATAGGCCTGAGAGCTCGACTCTTCTTCATCTTTTGGCTTGCCTTTGTCTTTCTTCTTGTTCTTCATGTACATTGCAGAGCTCTGTCCTTTATCTGCATCTCCTTTCAGGTCTTGCTCATATGTGAGCATCAAACCAAGCAGCTGATTTAACTCTGGTACAAAATGATTTAGGGAGAGTTCAGTTGATAGTACGAAAGGTTTCCACCTTTCATCTCCTCTCAACCCTGTGAGTACTTGTGCTATCAATCTATGATTTTCGACATCTTCATTTATGGATCCAAGACTATCTGCTAGATCCTTCATTTTAGTGACGTAGTCATTGATGCTTTGACTCGGCTTCTTTTTGAACGTTGTGAACTCGGACCATAGGCTGGCCTTCCTAGCTTTCGTAGTATTTTGGAAGTGATCTTCCAATGCACTCCATATGTCCTCTGCTTTCTCCAGACCTCTAATGTGTGGTAGCAGATGATCTGACACAGTGTTGTAGATGTAGGCTCTTGTCGTTGCATCTTTCTTTTGCCACAGCTTTAGGGCGTCTAGTTCTTCTTTTTCCGGTTGACTATCATCTTCGAAAGTCGGCTTCTTCTCTTCTCCGGTCACGTACGTCATTAAGTCCTTACTCATAAGTAAGGCTTCCATGCACATTACCCATGCGGGATAATTATCTCTGTCCAGTTTATCAATTTGGACATGATCTGCCATGATCCTCTTCCTCTCGTGGAATGATCCGGCTCTTATACCGATTCTT
This sequence comes from Ceratopteris richardii, assembly GCA_020310875.1. Taxonomy (NCBI): domain Eukaryota; kingdom Viridiplantae; phylum Streptophyta; class Polypodiopsida; order Polypodiales; family Pteridaceae; genus Ceratopteris; species Ceratopteris richardii. The sequence continues at coordinate 4,978,864 of CM035435.1, read as the reverse complement.
GGAAGACTATCCTGCTCTGATACCAAATGTTGGCGAAAAACTTCAGCTCTAATGCCACTGCTGCAGAAAACTTTCGCCCTGAAGGTGGGTTTCGCGACAAAGCTTGAACTCTGTCAGGCCTGCGAAAATTGCCGCGCCACCGTAATAGAATGCTAAACTAGAGTGATTCAGAGAACCTCTGTAATCAACAGTAGCTTAGCCTAATTAACGTCGCTTTAACTGTGTTATTCTGCGACACAAGTTCCACCGGAACTTCACCAGACTGTTACTGGACTAACACCGTAATCGTACCGGAACTTCACCGAAATGAACTTCTATTTTGGTTATAATTACTTCAGGTGAATATACAAGAAGTAAAAAAGTGTTTCGTGAGTTTTCTCCACTTAATGAACTCTTCTGAAGTTTTAAGAAAAAACTTCACAGTTCTGAAGTGCTATTTTCCGGTTAACTTTTGTACTGTGTGTACATCTCCGTTCCACCGGAAACTGTGATCAGCTTATAATAGAGACGTCTAGCTACAAGATGAGCTATCTCTCATACAAAGCTTCGAACTCTGCTGCGAGTTATACTTCGTTGTTCTACCGAAAAATTTTGTTTTTCTGAGAAACTGTAACTGACCAGAAATTACTGAAAATATGTTTACTGAGTAAACTGTTATTCACCGAAACATGTGTTTACAGAGAAGGTACTGAAGCATGTTTAGTAACGAGTCGTGACAGTTAACGATAAACGGAAACTTCCTACCGTAACACGAAATAGCTTCAGATTCTTTACAAGTAAAGATTACGCGCAGACATCCACATGAACATGTGTTTTTGATTAGAGAAGATGTGTACAAGTAAGCTTGGCCTCTTCTCGCTCAAGCTACAGAAACTCTCCTATAGTGAGTAGTTTCTTATTACCATCTCTCTTCAGATGAAAAGACCCGACACTTCAGGCTTGTGTTATTCATCTGTACATACGCGATCTATGGCGTCTTCTGAGAACTTCTAACTCTCTCTTCACTCATACGCGCATCTCACACGCGTCATCATCCTCTCTGTGTTCTCCGTCTGTATATCATCTACTCTCTCCTTCTTTTGTTCTTCAAATCTTGCTGTATATATATACACTTTCTTTGGCGCTCCTCTGCGCTGTTACTCTTCAATTCACGTTATGCGCGCCTCACGCGCCCGCCGCGGTTGATTGCTCTGTTATGCGCACACCGCGCACTAACTTCGCATACTGTACACCTGTGCATAGATTTTCCAGAAGATTCTGTTTCTCTTTGTCTGTTGCGTCAAATTCGTGAGTGTTTCCTTAACACATAATTTTTAGATCTCGTTTGAGCCCTCAAATAAGCCCTGGAACCTAATTTTTAACTAGGCCGGACACTAGGTCTGGACAGGGCCAAAGCTAGTCAAAAACTATAAATAGAGCTAGAGAGCTCATTTTTGGGCGGCTTCTTGTAGTTTTGAGCTTGTATGAGAACTTTGTTGCAATTGAAGTGATTCCATTGTCTTACTCTCTTTGTTCTTGCTGTGTACGTGCGTGTGCGTGTATGTGTGTGCATGCTTGTGTGCTTCTCACTCACGCACTTGTGCTTCCACTTGCTCGTGGTCTTCATACCATCCTCACGTCTTCCCGGATTGACATTAAAGGAGGTGCTACTCATCACTGAGCTACACCAAATTTTGGCGCCGTTGCCGGGGATCGAGCTTTGAGGACGAGCGTGTGATGGTAAGACGTAGAGAGGACGCGTTGGAATGGTAAGTAGTTGGTAAATTTCTGATTTTTCTCCATCTCCATCTCCATCTTCACCTCCTTCTCCACTACATATTCCCTCTTCCTTATCATTCCCTCATTTGTTGTGTGCGAGTTTGAGAGAGAGCGAGCGTGTGTGTTCTTGTTTTGTGTGTTTTTTGCATGTTTCTTGCAGGTGGCAGCTCCATCATCATCTCCAGCAAGCTCAGCAGGTACGGAATTTGTCTGCACAGTCCCCGAGGCGTTGAGCTCGAGCTATCGTGACACTTCCCACCTATCGCGACACCTCACGAGCTATCGCGACACTTCGACCTATCGCGACACCTCACGAGCTATCGCGACACTTCCCACCTATCGCGACACTTCGACCTATCGCGACACCTCGACCTGACCTATCGCGATACACGGCCTTTAACGCATGAAAATTTAGGGTTATTTTTGAGTGATTGGAAGGGTAGTTGAGCTTAATTTTAGGCACCTTGGTATAACTTTAGAACCTTGGAAGTGGGCAAAAGGCCTAGAAACCAGAGAGGGATCTCCTGAACCTTGAGAGCCTGTTTTGACCCTTTAGTGCCTGAATGGTCATAACTTGACCATACGAACTCCGATTGATGAGATTTTGGTCTCGTTGGAAGAATCATATGCGGAGTTTTAGAACATGCATTTTGGTTTTTGTAAGAATCATATGCGGAGTTTTAGAACATGCATTTTTAAGTTGACCTTTAGGTGGAACTAAGTGGTCCTCAGATTCAGGGGGTACAGTGAGTTACTCCAGGGGGACTAAAATTATTGATGTGTGTCTTTCAATTACTTGTGGTAATAGAACTATACTAACGGGTGAGCTTTTGCAGGAGCATTGTGTGCACTCAAGGCAATCCAAAGCAAGCTAGCAAGGGTGAGTACCAAGCTTGGGAGGAGGCTTCCTGGGCTTGTGTAGCAGTCTGGTCAACCAGCTAATTGAGGTTGGAAGATCTCTCAACCCTCCTTTGTCAATTCCTAGCCTAGGCTAAGTACGACTTAGGTGTGGTAATTAATTAGGGCAACGTTAGGCACGAATCAAGTCCAAGAGTATTAATCAACCAAGTACAAGAAGTAAGTAGGTCTTAAGTGCGAAAACTCTAAGGGACAAAAGGTAAACTGGAGTCGATCACTTATCAAGTGCGGAAATTCACTTAAGTACTCCTGACGACGCGATTTCAGATAAGACCATAAACATAATATTCAACTCAAAAGAACAAAGTGATTGCTGCAAAATTAACCTGCAACGAGAGTGTGCTTGGGTCCCAGGGGGTAGATAAATCAGGCATATGAACCTTAGATCAGGCAGACACTTAGGCCGAGACAGACAAAGCCTCAGATCTTCTGAAGCGAGTGTCAATCACACTGCCAGGTCTTGGGCCCAGCAGTTGAGTGATTACCCATACACTCCCAGATCCGAAACAAGTGATTCTGGAATGTCCTATCACATGGAGAGACCAGTAGGTAGTTCAGGGTTGGCTTATCTAGAAAAGCCAGAAGGACCATACAAGACTCAACTGGAATACATCAGGACTAATCGTCTAGGTGCTCGCATCTATGAAGATGGCCTAAGAAGATCGGTGGTCCAGATTAAGAACCCCGATCAACCCCATGGATTAGACCACCCAGTAGTCAAGTTTGAGAATGGAGCATACCTAGATAAAGAGGGGACTATATATGTAGTCACCACTCTTCCTGATAGAATTGATGAGTTTGGAAATGTGATTGCTGAGACCGACATGGATGATATAGAGCAAGGGAACTTAGAGAAAGAGCCAAGAACCCCCCGGGGTAAATCTGTCTTGACCAGAATCATGACTCCAGAGTGGATTCCACAGGATAATAAAAGCATAGATCTGCTTTTAACCCGAGAAACCGATGAGGCTTTTTGGAGATATAAATCTACTCAACCTCAGGAAGTGAGTGCCCTCACAATCTATGAGTTTAAGGACCCTGATAGCCCCGGCCAAGTAACCTACCTAGACAATGCATCAGAGAGAATCTTCGTGGTCACTGAGCATGGCAGACATGCCTACACATGGAAGGGAGAATTTGTTTTTCCCCAACCAAGGTCTAATGTGTCCTATGGTCACCAAGGAGCTGGGACCTCCCAAGCTCATGGAGCTCAAAGAGATAGAAGTAGAGACAAACGTGAAGTAAGTTTTGCCAACTCCTGGGGAAGAGAAAGAACGGGAACAGAAAGGAATAGAGTGGAACCTGAGAGACATAGAACTGCATGGAATCAAAGGAATACTGACGATTTTCCTTTGCCAAGGCCGAGAGAACACACTAGGACCCTGCGACCAACTCAACTGGTGAAGTCCATGAAGAATTATTTCGATGGCACGGGAGACCCTTATGACCATGTGGCAGAATTTCGGCAAGTATTGAAAGCTGAACAGGTAGAGGACCTATTCACACAATATAATGCTTTCGGTCTAACTCTTAGGAACATTGCCCTTACATGGTTTCAACCACTAAACGAGAGGCATTTCAGAAACATAGACCAGCTCTTAGAGGCATTTATCGTTGAGTTTTCTAAGAGTGGAATCAGGCATAACACCTCCTCACTAATTCATAGCTTCAAACAAACACCTCAAGAGACAGTCAGACTAGCTGGAAGAAGATTTAGGCAGTACTTGGAGAGATGCCCGATGCCGGAGTTACCCACACCAGCCAAACAAGTGGCCTTGTTCTTAGATGGACTGTTGAGCACCAAGCTCAGGTCATATGTGTATCTGAAGGACCCCAGAACGATAGAAGAGTGCGTGCGCATGTGCATAGACATTGAGGACAATCTAGGTGAGGAATTAGAACTATCAAAAATCTATAAGGATTCTGATAGCTCTAGTAACCTGACATCTGGCCAATCCACATCCATTGAGGAACTTGAAGAGAAGGTAGCCCGAAAACTAGGTGTCTCTAGCAAACAAATTCCGAGATTCGCCCCAGTTAAGCGGTGTTACAATTGTGGCGGCGACCATATGGCAAGTGTATGTCCCATTATGGCCCAACCCCAGGCGAATCTTAGTAGCCAGTACTGCACCATAGAGCGCAGGTACACCAACCCAACCACACTGCACAAGACTGCCCATATAACAAACAAACTGTTAGGCAAAATTACCCTCAGACATATCCACAACAGGGTAGATACCAGAATCAGTACCCACCACAACAATACAACAGACCACAGCCAACTTATCAGCCACCGTATCAAGGGCAGTAGAGACCTCAACCAGTCCTAGTACAACAACCCCCTGCTCCAACCAATGCGATCCCAGTGAAATATGCATCTGCTGAAGAAAATCCGAATAGAGCCATAGTCCAAGTCACCCCATTGCTATCAGACAGTGATCCAAGTGACCATAGTTTTGACTCCACACATATTGATAGCCCACAGGCTTACTACATGCAGTCACCCGAGCCTAACGAGTCATACTATTATGAGGACCCAAGTGAAAATAGTGGGGAACCTGAGTATGCTAATGTCATGTACACAAACCCCAACTCTAGACCTCAACCTAGGCAGGTACGACCCCCATTTCCTAGAGGACCATGCTTCAGATGTCAGGGAGATCACCTTATACGTGATTGTCCACTGCCTGCCCCTACACAACCTCAACCAGTAACCATTCAGGGTTTCTGTCAAGACTGCGGGAAAGAGCATCTCCTACGAGATTGCCCAAAGAACCCTAATAACATGCCTAAAATCACTCCTATCAATGTTGTTGGGTTAGTTGTAGACTCCACAGGGAGTGTGACTTCCACTGCACCTGTGCAGGTGATCACAAGAGCCCAGGCACTACAACAACACCAAGGTGTTGGTCAGGAAAAGAGCCTCGAGGTGAGTGAAACAGAGAGCATAACCAAAAAAAGGACTAGAGCCTGGAAGGATAGTCGTGAAAGAATGAAAAGGCAATGGGCAAAAAAGATAAACGAACTTGAAGAAAGCTTGAGAGAAACCAAGGCAAAAATCATAGAGATCACATCTCAACCGCACTCTCACACATTCCCACCGCTACCATCCCCATCACCCTCCATTCCTCCACCCTCTAATACACCCCACGTAACCCACCCACCACCCCGAGTAGGATCAGTATTAGCTGATCCCACTCCTGAAGGCTTGGACATGATGTTCAAGGCCTACCAGGCTCGACTTCAAAACGGGCCAACAGCTGCAAACCTAGACAAGAGTTACCCTAGAGCTGATTTAGAGATTGAACGGATGAAAATGTGCATGAAAATGGTAGAACAAGCTCAAGCTATACTTGAGACTAGTCAAAAGTTCAATCAGACGAACTCTGTCAAATCAGATTTGCACTTCCAAGGCTTACTAGAAAAATTAGAGCAGTTGATAAACAAACCACAAGTTCCTTTACCTCCACAGGCTCAACCAGTTATTGAAAGAGGAAGCTCACCACCAATGGGAGCTTATGTTCCTAATTCCACGGACCCTGGAATACCTCCTTCAATTCAACAGTACTCTCAAGAGTTCTTGCGGGAAATACAAGAAGAGAAATGGGCCAAGGAGAAGGGTGATTCCCCTCCTATTCCTGAGATTGATGATCTTCATGATCAATTTCCCCAAGACATTCCGTCTATCTATGGAGATCAAACAGAGCAACAAGAGGATGAGGGATTAGATTTTGAATCTAATTCTTTACAAGAGTTGCCTCATTTCACAGGCCCATGGGAATCTGAATCTCTCCAGATCAGAGCTCCCACAATATTGGTAAGAAATGAAGACTCAGTGATTCCAAGAAACACTGATGTTGTGAAGAACACTAAGGTTCAATGTCATCTCACTGTAGAGGAGCTCCTCAAGGCAAAACCGGAGCTCTGGAATCATGTGAAGGATCAGGTTCCAGAACTTGAATCCAATATACCAAAAGTAGGCTCTAAGCAAAAAGTTCCAGAGATACCTCTCGACAAGATAGGAGACATGAGCGAAGGTGAAGAAGGTAACACTTATCTTCCGATCACCTATCAAGGTTACACAACCAAAGCAATTGTGGATTCGGGTGCTGGTGTTGCTATTGCGACCACCTCCTTGTGGAAGCGATGGGGCAAACCCACCTTAAGACCAACGAGAATGAAACTTCAAATGGCAGATGGTCATTTTGAAAGACCTCTAGGATTGCTTGAAGGGATAACTCTAACCACTTGTGGTGTAGAGTTTGAACATACATTTGCTATATGTGACTTTGAGAAAAATAATGTCTACGAGATGATCCTAGGAAGACCCTTCCTACGACAATTGCAAATAGTACAGGATTGGGGAACTAACTCCTTGTACCTACAGCACTTAGGGGTCACCACCAAGGTCAATTTGAAGGATTACACCTTCAGAGATGTACCACCCCTACAGTGGAATCCTATCCACAAAGCGAAAGAAGATTCTATCTCCGTGCATTCTAGAAGTTCACTTGAACCATCCTGGCTGCATGAAGATACTCACTTGTGGATGTGCAAGGTCGCAGAGGAAGAGGAAAAGCGCCTAAAAGCGAGAGAAGAAGGAGCTCCCCCAGGAGATAGACCAATAAAAGACCCAGCCTATACACCGATGATATTTCCAGATGAGGAATTTGAGCCTCATGGTTGGGCAGAAATCTTAGCTACCATGGACATTGCAGTCAATGAAGAACAATGGACACCTCATTGTGATGAGGAGGGTTATGATGTTTCAGTGTTCATGTGTCGGCCCCTGTTGGAAGAGTGTGATCCTAGTGAGTTCATAGAAGAAGAGGAAAATGACGATGATCTCGAATCCATTGTGATGGATACTTACTTTGACTCAGAGGAACACTACTTAGAAGACATAGGAGTGTTAACCCAAAAAGAAGAAGAACCCCTCGCGAGTATTAAAACGATAAATTCAAAGAAAGGAAGTGAAGGAGGTCAAAAGAGGAAGAAAAGAAAAGCAGTGAAACAAGAGGAGGAAGAATCATTGTTTGAAGTACCAGAAAATTTCAAGAAATATGAAGTGGAAGACCGGAAAATTTTGGTACGAATGCCTAAGAGAGAGGCCATTATAGGAGAAGCCTATGACAATAAAGAAAAGACCAAAAAAATTGTAGTGACCATTGAAGGGAACGAAGAACGATGTACGTACATAGGAGATGACCTAAGTGCAAAAGAAGAAGCAGAGCTTGTAGCTCTATTAAGGGAATATAGGGATGTGTTCGCATGGCACTATAGAGACTTGAAAGGAGTAGATCCAGAGATTTGCTCTCATACGATTCCGATGACCGTTGATGCCAAGCCCACCAAACAAAAGCCCTACACATATAATGACACTTATGCAGCCAAAATAAAGGAGGAAATTGACAGGCTGATTGAAGCTGGATTCATCTACGAGATTGAGCACACTGAATGGGTGTCCCCCATCGTAGTGGTGCCCAAGAAGAATGGGAAATTGCGAGTGTGCATTAACCTTAAGAAAGTTAATGCCGCTACGATCAGAGATAGTTATCCACTTCCAATCACCGAACATCTATTGGAGCGTGTTGCAGGCAAGGAAGTTTATAGCTTCCTTGATGGATTTTCAGGTTACAACCAAGTAGCCATTGCCCCCGAAGATCAACACAAAACGGCCTTTGCCACAGAATGGGGAATCTTTGCATTTCGTGTGATGCCATTTGGGCTCACCAATGCACCTGCAACATTCCAAAGGCTCATGTGTCATGTCTTCAAAGAGTTCTTGCGAAAGAGCTTAGAAGTATATGTGGATGATTTATGCGCTCATTCCCAAGAAAGAAGTTACCACATCCCTGAGCTCAGACAAATCTTCAACAAGTGTAGAGATTATCGAGTGTGTCTGAACCCAGAGAAGTGTGTGTTTATGGTACGACAAGGTAAGATCTTAGGTCACATTGTTTCTAAGAATGGAATTTCAACAGATGAAGACAAAGTAAGAGCAATAGCAGAGTTGCCAAGACCAAGGAATGTTAAAGAGGTACAAGCCTTTATGGGCCATTGTGGATATTACCGTAGGTTTATCCACATGTATGCCATCATAGCTAAACCTCTTTATGGGTTGTTAACAAATTTTGAGTGGAACGAGGAATGCAAGAATTCCTTCAACGTGCTGAAAAGACGTTTGTGCACTGCACCAATATTGACTACTCCGGATTGGAGCAAACCCTTCCATGTCCATGTAGATGCCTCCAATCATGCAATAGGATGTGTGCTAGCACAACCCACAGGTGAAGGAAACCTAGATTTGCCGATAGCATATGCTAGTAGGCAATTAAATGCAGCTGAACGAAATTATACCACAACGGAGAGGGAAGGCTTAGGTATGGTATATGCTGTGAAGAAGTTTAGACACTATCTATTGGCCAATAAGTTCAAGTTTTTCACTGATCATCAAGCTTTACTATATTTGGTCAATAAACCTTGCAATACAGGCCGCTTAGTAAGATGGTTCCTCTTACTAATGGAATACGACTTTGAAGTTGTTGTCAGGAAAGGTAGAACCCATCTTAGGGCAGACCATCTTTCTCGCATCACTTCAGGAGAGCCACCACAAGGAGTGCCTGATGAATTGCCCGACGCTTATCTGTTCAATTTAGAAGTTGTTCCTAAATGGGCAAATAATTTGGTACCAGTCCTAACCTTCGGGCCTGCAAATAAGAATGTGAAAACAAGCAAAGAGGAAATTGTAAAATCACTAAAGTATCAAATATTGGCCGGAAGTATGTACAAGCAAGATACCGAGGGCGTATTAGCTTGTTGTGTCGAGGACGATGAACATACTAGTTGGTTGCAACAAGCCCATGAGGGATTGCTAGGAAATCACTACTCTAAACAACGAACATTGCAGAATCTAAGACACTTATGAGTGTATTGGCCTAGCATGGACAAAGAAATACAAGAGTGGATCCACAATTGTCCAGTGTGCCAGAAGAGACCCCCAGTGGAACATGTCACTCTTTATCATGTGTCATTAATCCCAGATTGGAGTGCTCCATTGGTCGAGTTCATGAGATCGGGAACATTACCCAATCAGGCTAGTCTTGCAAGAAAACGGAGCATGGAGCAAGAGGCTCAAGACTATGCCTTAGTAGGAGACAATCTATATCGAAGAGGCAAGGATGGTTACCTAAGACTGTGCAGTCATGAATCAGACTATTTGAAAGTCTTAGAAGCTGCACACAGCGGTGCTGCAGGTGGACACTTTGGGCCTGACAGAGTAATTAAGACCATTCTATTCTCAGGACTTTGGTGGCCCACTCTTCATATGGATGCACACACTTATGTGAAGAGTTGTGACACATGCCAACGTGCCCAATACCCGATAAGAAAAGATGAAATGCCTTTAAGGCCAATGATGGGAGGACGTGCATTTTCAAAGTGGGGTATAGACTTTGTAGGTCCCATCAACCCCCCAGCTAGAAACTCCCATGCAGAATATATTATTGTAGCCACAGATTACCTTACAAAGTGGGTGGAAGTAAAAGCCACGACAAAGAATGATGCTCAAACGACGGCTAAGTTCTTATTCGAAAATGTGTTCACTAGATATGGGTTACCAATAGAGTTGGTTAGTGATAGAGGTACGCACTTCTTGAATGAGGTCATTGAAAATCTCCTTCAAGAATTCATGGTGATACATAAGAAGTCTGCCCCTTATCACCCACAAGCTAACGGACAAGCCGAGAGCACGAATAAGATCCTATGTAACGTATCGACGAAACTTGTAAATAATAAACGCTCTGATTGGGACAAACAACTTCATCATGCTGTTTGGGCATACTGAGTTGCCTACAAAACGGTACTCAATGCCACCCCATTTCAGATGGTCTTCGGACAGAATGCGGTGCTACCATTAGATTTCCTAATTCCAGCTTTAAGGGTAGCACAAGAGCATGAGTGGAATGGACATGAGTTGTCCTCTAGGATCTTTGATCTAGAACGTTTAGGTGAGACGAGGTTACGAGCAGCAACAGGCATCTATGCTGCAAAGAAACGGCAAAAGGCATACTTTGATGCCCATGTGAAGGATAAGGGCTTGAAAGCAGGAGATCTAGTTTTAGTCTACACATTGAAACAACACGCAAGAAAGCTAGAAAAGAGAGGCTATGGACCTATGATCATCAATAGGATCTCCACGAGTGGAGCAGTACAACTAGCCACTTTAGAGGGTGATGTTCTCCCAAACTATATTAGCGGATGCAGAGTCAAACTGTATCAGGAACCCCTCACGGAGGAAATGCTAAGTCGACTCAACACTGCTAAGCAACGTAAAGAGGAGGAAAAACGAATTCGAGAAGAAGCACAGGCAGAGGCCTTAGAGCGTATCAGGCGAATGAAGTTGAGGAGACAAGGGAGGGATCAGCCTATGACTGACACTCAAGAGTCTCCAGGCTATCACATGGCCATGTGTGAGGCTTCAGGTGAACGTACCCATAAGATAGTGGACCGACGACCTTTTGTGACCCTAGAAATAGGACAAAGGGACAGCACAACAAGCGTGAGAGCTTTAATTGATTCAGGAGCAGCCACAAGTGCAGTTCGACTTTCTTATTGCCAGCAGCTGCAATTGGAGGTAAAACCCCTAGAAGCATACCCGATAGGATTAGGAGGCGTTGAAACCCCTTGCATGGGAGAGGTGGATCTTCCCCTCTACATACAAGAGGTCCTCATGCCAGCAAAAGTGCTAGTGTGTGAAGACGAGGATCTGACCGAACCTCTTGTCTTAGGCCAAGACTGGATCTATGATCACGCAGTCAACCTCAACCTAAGAAGTGGACTTCTTCAGGCTTGGGTAGGCCAAAGCCGTCTCACGATTGAATTAGAAAATCAAGCACTCAAACCAATAGAACAGGCACCAACTCCTGGTCCCTCCAGGAATCCACATGAAGATAACAATGTTGTTCTTGAACAAACTTCTATGGTGCAGAGGATTGTCAATCTTACTGAAGGTTCAGGAGCCAATAAGGAGTTCCTAACTGATCCAAAGAAGATTCTAGACGGGCAGACCAAACATCACTCGACACGAAGGAGGCTGCTGATCAAGAGGCAGGAGCACCAACCTGTGCAACACAGAGCATCTCGTGGCGCGAAGCAGATCTAGATACGCAAGGATGGGAAACCCATAACTCTAATAGCAGACTCTCAAGAAGACAAGAAACGAGCCTCACCGTCAAGGAACAAAGTGAAGAAGCCCCCTAGGATAACCCCTAGGCATGCCATTTCTATTTGGGTTCCTAAGCGGTCAATGAAGGCCACCCCTAATGCTAGACAGATATGGGTGCCCAAGGCTTGCTTACAAGCCCAAATTACTTCACCTTCAGGCACTAGGATGAAGCAACTTTCACAAGCACTCGTGGCCAACAACTCAGAAAATGAAAAGATACCTACACCTCTCACTGTCCCCACTCCCATCAACCCTAGGAATGTCTGGAAATGGGTACCCAAAAGGTCCCAAATACATCACACTCTCATCCAGAAACCTTCACCTGTCTTTAGCTCTAAGAGCTACGACTCCTCTATCAAAGCGTGGAGAATTAAACTGTGTACTAAACCCCCTGACCCAATTCTGTAAATTCGTCTACTCTGACACAGGAGCATTCTGAGCCCATTGCATAACCAAAGTATGCATCTAGGATGACACTGACCTCTAATCACCACTCACACCTATCACAAACACTTCACCACTAACCACTGACCTCTGGGATTGTCATGTTAGTATTGTGAAGGGAACACCATTACAGCTTGTTTCCTATGCAACACTAATGTGCCTTTCGTCTTCCAGCAGATAAGCAACCTACTCTCATGGCAACAGCGGCAGGCACAAGCTCTCAGGCAGGATCTGGTGCTCCAATCAATTGGGATGCCATGCCGGTGGAGGCCCCACCAACAGCTCGACCTGAGGAGTTCGTGAATGTGCGGAGGATTCCTATTCCAGATCCACCAAATGGCCTAACCGAAAGAGTAAAGGGGCATTCTCACTGGTTCAATGAGATGCCAGGAGATTTGGGGGACGCGGATCATATCTGGGAGTCCAAGATGGAATGTGGAGGAGTGTGGTGGACCTTCCAGTTCTTCTCACGAGAATTTGAAGCATTGCAAAATGCAGCTCCACTTCAAGATATCTGGCAAAAAGCAAGATTACAAACTTATTTCAGTGCAGCTCTGCCTAAACCAGATTTCCTCAGGTGCTACTACCTAATTGCCACGCTGAAGCCGACAGGGGATAAGGATCATTCAGGCACATTCTGGGTGCCCTCCTTGTCAAATCTGGAGGAAATGAGGAAGTTCGAATTGAATGTGACTTTAATCAGGGAAGCACTTCAGATGTATGGCACGCATGTACCTTCTGACCGCGACCCCTTGATACCGGAGTCGATGAAAAGCAATAGAATCAAGAAGCTAAAAGAAATGTGCGCCCTCACCCCCAACATCGCTATACCTTTGCGGATGTGCCTCCAACACTTCGCATTCCCCGCTCAGGACCGTTTCACTCAACCTCACAAGAAAATATGGTATGGGCTATATCTAGCAGAGACTGGAAGCTTGCCCATTAAGATGCCGGTATGGATCTTAGACCAAGTGTATGAGGCAGGCAAGCGGGGAGTAAGGAAGCCCACTTTACATGGCTGTTGTGCGCTGACAAGAATTATCTATAGATGTCTTGCATATGATGTGCCAGTTGCCCGAGCTCTAAAGTATGCACAACTGGAGCTGTTCAAAGGGCGGAAGTCAGGGAGCCAGCCTGCAAAACGAATGCGTGGATCGCTCTCCCAGGTAATGATCCCTCAAGAGGCCACGACTGAAGCCTCTCCCAGACCAGAAGCTCAGGTCGCACCTTTCACGATCCATCTTCAAGGAGTTCAAGCTGGGGAGGTGGTACAACCTGCTCCATCCGCCCCTCCACTACCTACCGAGGCAGAGTTTGCATCTATGGCCACCTTCACAGAGGATCCAAACTTTGATTTTGAAAGATTCCTGCAGACGGTCCCTCTATCAGACAGTGAAGATTCCCCTGACAATGTTGATCCGGGAGCATCAGTCCAAAGAGAACAGCCACGGGGCGAGACCAGCAGAGTACATGGGGAAGAAGTGGCACAACATCCTCAGGACCCAAATACACAAGTTCAGGAAGGTGCACAAAGAAATGAACCAGAAGACAGTGAAGAAGAGGCCCCTGCCTACACGGCACAACTCAGACGGCTGTACAAGACCATCAAGCAGGTACAGAGAAGACATAACATGACAGAAGAGGCGAATAGAGCTCTAGTGAACCAGATGCTTCAAACCGAGAATGTCGACTCACATTTTGTGGAATCATTGAATCTATTGGCAGAGACATGTGGGATCGGGGAAGCATTGAGGACAATGGTCTATCAGGAAAACCCTATCTATGATCAACGAAGGATTGATACACGGCCACGACGCGGGAAAATGATTCAAATGGAAGCCTCTACTGCCTTGCCTACTATAATTTTAGAGGATGTTCACATGACGAGCCCAAGTCCCACTGACGAACAAGAGGTAATTACACACGTACCATCTCCACCGCCACCTTCCATCCACCCTTTAGAACCCTTCTCCACTATCCCTTCTGAACAACCGATATCCACCCATCATGAAACCATTGTACACACCTCCGTTTTTACATCCTTCCCTTTACCCACATCCAGCACTTCCACCCAAATTTTTGAACCTCACACCGGTCATCCGGCCACCGATCAAACCATAATAGGTCACCCTTCCTATCTCCCCGCCCTTGGACAACCACTTGCCACTAGCCAGACCTTATCCCATCCTTTTCCATTCACCCACACCCAAACCCTATCCACCACTCCCCTAGTAACTGCCTCACACTCAACCCAAGTCACACAACCCTCATTCTGGACAAACCTTGTAAATATACTCCAACAGGTGGATAATTATAATAAAAAGTCCCTTTCCCAACCCCACTCCCCCACATTCACTGCCACCACTATCACACCACCCACCATTCCTGTATTCACAGTGCACGAATCACACACTCTCACTTCCGATCCCATGGACATCTCACAATCCACAGGATCACCCACCACCACTGTTATTCCTACATCACCACGTGTCATTTCACTCACGTCGCCATTTCCAAGCACTGTAGGCACAACATCCACTTTTCCCTTTCCCATCTCCCGACCCCTTGCATCTTCCACCTTTACCCCTGCACCCACCTCATTTAGTCATGCACTCAACACCATGCTCGAAGCTGCTGCCCAACTTAAACAGGAATACAGGTTATTAGAAGAAAACAATAAAGAGCTATGTACTTTGTCATCCCACCTCCAGGCACGTGTCACTGCCTTGGAGTTGTCTAATACGGAATTACAGCAGGAGGTGACCACCCTCCAACAATATCAGGTGGAGCTCGAGTCCACACATACAGAGAAGAATAGGGCAACGGAGGAACAACTTAGAGATCAGCTAGCCCATAATGCTAGACTACAACGAAACATGGCTCTACTCCGACGCCATTTAGCGGCTGCTCAAGAAGAAAACAAAAGACTACAGCAACAAAATCAAGACAACCTCGAAGCAGCCATGGAAAATACTCCAGGGGCACCCATTGACCCGGCTAAATTCCAAGCCATCCCCTCAGAGAATATACAACAAATATTAGAAACCTATGCCACTCTCTTAGAAGCTCATGATCAGCTTGCTGACCAAGTCAAAGACCTACAGAAAGCCCAAGTGCCTGCACCACACCAACAAGAACCTAAAGAGATGGCCAACGCTGCAACCTCACCAGAGCCAGAATTATTAGTAACCAATGAGGTACTTGAGCTACGGCAACAGGTGGGAGAACTAAAAATTAAATTGTTACAATATGAACGACCTCCCTCTCCACCTGATCAAACCATAGAAGAAGACACAGTAGTCATTCCAGTGGAGGAGGCATTTGAAGACGATTATGAGCCTCAACCCCTTCCAGGAGGCAGAATTACGGAGGAAGGCCAGGATGCATATGAGGAACCCCCGTCAGCATGGATGAAGCAGGTAGAGGAGATGGGTCACACTCACAAAGAGCGTGTTGCAACTCAGATGCTAGCCATGAAAGCCATAGAGGAGACCATACTCAAATCTGAATATTTCTCGAACTTGGCTCCTAGGCGGCTGATAACTAGCTCAGAGTTACAATACAAACCTTATTTTGTATTGTTGGCAGACTACAATGCTGAGATCAAACGCATAACCAACAAGTACCCCTCCTTCGCAACACAATTCGAACCCGAGGACATCCCAGAGGCAGCCAAAAAAGGGGCCATATTCCAGCCCATATGGAGGCAAAGATTATTGGAAACATACCCAGAAATGCTGAGAACATGGGATCACGCTCCCATGCATTTGAAGTATAACCCTTGTTATGGGCCAGTACAAAGAAGAAGATCATGGAAAGCCTTCGCCATCAAGGTTCAGAACAATGTAAACTGTAGAGAATGGCTTAATTACCCCGCCATTGCACCCCCAACCGGCACCCCCACAGTATCTTACATGATAGCAACCATCAGACATTGGTTGCCACGCCTCCCCATGCCAGATGTTGCTGTCCAGATGATGCTCAAGATATTCGATATGATGCAGGTGGTGCTCAAAACTTTCCGCAATGTAAGCCATATTCAGCCTCCGATTCCCGGCTTCATCAATGGTAATTATGACCTCCTGTATGATATGAGCACAACCCCAAGCATACGAGTTGCTTATGCATGGCACGCACACATCAGATATCTCCCTGCCTGCTATAAGCAAACTTTCGACGATATGTTTACCACGGGGTTCTGGGAGTCACACTCAGAAGTGTTCGCACCACGCCCAACCCACCTGCTACATCTATTCGCGTGTGAACAAACCATGCACTCAAAACTCTACACCACATCACACCCTGATATGCCGGGAGCAGTCAATTGGGATGCCCTCCAGAGAGAGACTTGGTCCGGGGACTACGCATCAAGGAACAAGAAGTGGCAACCGACCTCCTGCAGGAGTACATTGATCAAACAGTGGAGCAGAGGTCTGTCAGAGGTGACAGACGCTAGGGGGGGGAGGGTGTTGGCCGTATACGAGAAGAAGCAAATATGAGCATACAAGCAGATCTAGCACTAAGGCAACCCTTTATTTTTTTCAAAACTAGTACACCATTTAAAAGTGATTCTCATCACTAAAAACCCCTGTAAATACCATTTTCACCTTTTTGTAGCTCCATTTTGTACAAGCCGAGGAGTCCTCGAGCTTGAGGAGCCTTAGAAGTAGTTGCCTGCCAATTTTCATAATTTTTAGATCTCGTTTGAGCCCTCAAATAAGCCCTGGAACCTAATTTTTAACTAGGCCGGACACTAGGTCTGGACAGGGCCAAAGCTAGTCAAAAACTATAAATAGAGCTAGAGAGCTCATTTTTGGGCGGTGTTGCTCTAGCACAATGGTGAGAACCACGTTAAGAAGCTTCACCTCCTTAATGTCAATCCGAGGGAGAGGTAGGAGTGATATGAAGATCGTGAATGTGAGAAGATGTGAGAGTGAAGGTGAGAAGCACAAAGATGCACACACACATACACACACACAATGAAGAGACAAGCAAGACACAATGGAAGGTGGGAAATTAGCTCTATTACTCAAGAATACTCTTACAAGCTCAAAAATAACTCTAATCTCAAACCGGCTCAAATGAACCAACCTCAAAAATGAGCTCTCTAGCTCTTTTTATAGTTTCTAGACTAGTTTTGACCGGTTTCACATCTAATGACCGGCCTAGTTAAAAAATAGGTCCTAGAGGCTATTTGGGAGGGTAAACGATGTCTAAAAATAACGAAATTTGGTACGAGTATTCTACCTAAGCTCCTCAAGCTCGAGGACTCCTCGGCTTGCACAAAATGGAGCTATGGATTACAAAAATGGGGTTTTGTCTATATTACATATGTTACAAGAGTGATGAAAATCACTGTTGGATGTTTGAGGAAGTAATAAAAATATAATTGTTTTGGAAAAATGATCCGACTGGCTCCTTGCTTTGTCTTCACATGCTTCCGTGGCGTCTGTGCCTCTGACTGCTTCCAACACCCCCCTCCCTCTCGCTTCTGTCGTCCCTGACAGAACCTTGTTGTGAGGTCTGCCGGATGTAATTCTGTAGGAGGTCGTGAGCGAGGGTGTGCTCTGATACACGAATACCTCGGGCTAGATCAGCCTCGAGTTTCTCCCAGTCGATAGGTTGCGGCTCTTCGGGTGGTGGGAGCTGATAGTGTGTGGAGTACACCATTCTTTCACAGGCGAATAATTGCAATAAATGTGTCGGCCTGCTTATGAATACTTCTGAATGGTACTCCCAAAAACCGGTGGTGAACATTTCTTCGAATGTTTGCTTGTAACAGGCCGGTAGATATTTGATCCTGCAGTGCCAGGCGTAACACACCCGGAGCGATGGCGTTGTGCTCATATCATAGACTAAATCCAAATTGCCATGCTCAAAGCCCGGGGTGTTGACATGGGGAGCCTTGATGCGCCGGAAGACTTTAAAGACCATCTGCATCATGTCAAAGATTTTGACAGTCATTTGCGCGGCTATATCATCCATAGGTTTTAATCGAGGGAGCCAGTGGCGGATCGTCGCCATCATATAGCCAACTGTGGGTAACGCGACTGGTGGCTTGAGATAGGGGTAGTTCAGCCAGTCTTGGCACTGCTTATTGTTCTGTAGCTTTATAGCGAAGGCAGTCCAAGAGCGGCGTCGTGGTACTGGTCCCCAGCACGGATTAAATTTTAAATGAAGAGGCGCCTTTACCCACGTGCTCATCATTTCTGGATAATTTTGCAGTAAATCTTTGCGCCAGTCTGGTTGGTGGATTTCACCTCTCTGCGCCCTGGGTGGCAAGTCCTCTGGTTCGAATTGAGTTGCATGCGTAGGTTTCTTGCCGGTTTCTTTCTCTATGGTTAATTGATATTCTGCCATTAACATAAAGTATGGTTTATACTGAAGCTCATGCCCGGATATGTATCTTCGCGGGGCCATGTGAGCAAAGAATGGTGATTGTAAAATTTTTTCTTCAATTATGGCCATGGCATGGAGCTGTGCCTCTACTCTGGCCGAGTGTGTCGTTCCGAGTTCTTCGACGGTCTTCATCCACGCGGGGGTAGGTAATTCGTAGGTCATCTGGCCTTCGGCCGTGACACGTCCGCCTGGGATGGGTATCGGTTCATAAGCCTCTTCGAAGGTCTCCTCCACCGGGATAGTGACAGTCTCTTCCTCAGCTGGTAGCTCAGGTGGGGAGTCTGGCCTTGGTGGTGCTTCATAGATGGCAATCCTAGATTCAAGGTTTGTTACCTGGGCCCGGAGTGCGTTGAGTTCCTCTAAAACTTCAGGGGCAGGGTCCACAGGTGCTGGTACTTCCGCTGCTACTGGTACCTGTTGTGTTGCAGGTTCTCTGAGTTGTAGCTGTTTGTGATCTTCCTTTAACTTTTGATACTCTTCGTTCATACGGTCATAGTCCTCGAGCAATCTAACATGGTCGTCTAGCAACATCCGCATCGACTCAGATGGGATGGCCTTGAATCTGCTCGGACTTAGTGGCTTGTCTGGATGATCTAAAGCCGCCTCCAAGTTCTCTCTGTTCTGCTCTTGGAGTCGCTGGTTCTCCTCTTTAGCTGCGGCTAAATGTCTTCTTAATAAGCCCATATTTCTAGTAAGCGTTGCATTGCGGACAGTCTGGGCTCTAAGTAGGTTATCTAAATCCGCAGTGGCCTCTTTGCTTTTTTCCTCACTTTCTATTTCTAACTTGTGATAAGCCTCTCGTAACTCTTGGTACCGGCTGTTCAGTGAGGCGTTCTCAATTGACAACAAATTAAGCTGCGTTTGCAAGTCGTTCGTTGTTTTCTGCAGCTGTTGGTAGGTGGTGCCGAGTGATGCAAACTCATCTCGGACTTGCGTCATACATGCGAACATGTGTTGAAATGCTGTGTCTACGGTGGGCGATAGCAGTAGTGAAGTGCTAAATGAGGATGCAGTGATGGTAGATGCAGTGGGAATGGGAATCGGGGTTGGGACTGTGGATGCAGTGGTGATTGTGGAAAATTGTGAAGTGCCTAAATATGAGGGTGTTGTGAGTGTAGTGGGTGGTGGTGAGGTGGGTGGTGATATGTCCATGCCATTGGACGTGTTTAATGTTGTGACTGTGAACAGTGGTGTGATTGGGGGTGGTTGCGTAGGTGTGAATACGGGGTTTACAAACGTAGAGTAGTTTACAGGGGGAATAGTTTGGTGAAACGGGGAAATAGGGGTTATGGCAGGTTGGGGAGGTGAGACGGGCGAGAAGGTTAGCGGGGTTAGGAAGGGAAATGGGGTTCTTAGAGGTGGGGAAAACGCCGGGAAGGGTGAAGGGGCGAAGGGGTTAATATAGGGATGCAGAGGGCTGGGTGTGGGCCTGGTGGTGTGAATGGGTAAGGAAGAGGTTGGGGCTATATTGCTTTGTCCAGGTGTGGATATGGGGAAAGCAGGCGGTTGTGCGGGTGATACAGGATGGGTTGGTGAAGGATGAGGTGAAAGAGGGGTCGAAGGGGTGGAGGTTATTTCAAGGATTGTAGCGGTCTGTACAATGGTGGTACGGGGTGGCGAATCTACAAGAATGGTTTCTGCGGTTACTGAACGTTCGGGGGCGAGGCGTGCCTCCCTGGCTTGTGCTGAAGATTGGGCTCCTGTTGGTACACGAATATACTCCCCAGGTTTTGAGAGTAGTCGCACTCGGCGGGGATCAAATTGTGGTAGTTGCTTTCTTTGTAAAAATCTGAGTGCTTCATGGGAGCCAACTGATTGGACTAACTCTCGGAACCCTCTGATATAGGCGTCTTCGAATCCTCCGGAGATGAGTTCCTGTTCAATTAATGCCTGGCTCTCCTCTTCAGTTAACCTCTTTCGTGCCCAGACTTTCTCCATGGTACGGTATAATTTTTTTATGGCCAATGTATACGCTGCGGCTTCAAAAGTTTCATCTTCATATGTGCTGGTGTCGCCGTGTGTGTCAGTCTGTTGGCCTTGGCCCTCTGTCTGTTCCTCTTGTGAGTCCTGGCTGGCCTCATCGTCGCCTTGATCGTCGTCTGTTTCAGTTCTTTCTTCTTCAGAGCCCGACACAGCTTGTCCCTGTGGCAAGTCTCGCGGCGTAGTGGGGTAGCTGGGGCGCTCATACTCCTGGGAGAACAGTGGTGCTTCTGAATACTGAAACTCGTTTGAGAATGCATCAGGCATCTCAAAATCAAATGTCGTGTTTATGGGGTCGGTTTCCATATGTGGGATAGGGAAAGAAAACGCTTCCGCACCAATGGTGGTGGGAGCTTCTGCGGTTGTGGTTGGGGGTTCTGTGGTGGTAGCTGCCTGAGGTGCGGCGGTACTCGTGGTGGCCTCCGTAATTATTGGTCTGGACAACCGTATGCGAATAGGTTGTACAGTGGGCTCAGCTTCTGTCTGTGGTCGCTCGGGAGAGGGTTGTGGTGACGGCGACTCTGGCACTTGGAGGCAAGGGATGGTGCCTCGCATGCGCTTACCAGCCCGTGTCCTACTGGGCTTCCTAGCTTTCTTCGCTGTGCTCTTGAATGCCTTCAATTCCTCTCCTGTTAATGCACGCTCGATGGGCAAGTCATAAGCCAAACACATATACACAATTCTTGTGAGGGCACAACATCCGTTAAGCACTTTTTTACGCTCCCATCTGTGCTGTGCCAGGTACATCTGATCTATGATCCAGCTTGCTAGATCAACTGTTTGAGGTCCCGTACATGCCAAATATAATCCGAACCATATTCTTTTGTGTGGCATGGTAAATCTGTCCTGAGCTGGAAATGCAAAATGTTGCATGCATATTCTTAATGGCTTTGACAACTCAGGTGTGATGGCCGAAATCTCTTCCCACTTCGTGACATCCCCACGTTTCATTGGTTCTGGAATCAATCTCTCTCGGTCTGTGGGAGTGTGGGTTCCATGAATCTTGATGGCTGCTCTGATTAGGTCCTTAGAGAGATAAAATCTCTTGTAAGGTGGATCATCCACTAGGGTAGGCAAGATGAAGGTTCCTGGGATGTCCTTATTCTCTGATGCCAGTAAGGTAGTGATCAAGTAATAGCACCTATAAAAATCTGGTTTGGGTAGAGGATCACTGAAATATTCTGTGAAACCGGCTCTGGCCCAAACATGAGTTAAATCTTGGGTGTTTTGTAGGGCTTCGAATTCTCTGGAGAAAAACTGGTACTTTCCCCACGTGCGGTCATCAAAAGTCAGAGAGGATTCAAATATAAAGTCTGCGTCCGCGAGGAGTCCTGCCAGGCCCTGAAACCAATGAGAATTCCTGTGTATCTTTTCTGTGTAGCCCATAGGGGGGTTATCGATAGGCATGGGCCCTGGAAATCCCTGAAATTCCGGCGGTGGAGCAGTAGGGTGGGACTCTGCTCGTAGCACGTTGAGTGGTACTGCTGCTACACTGGGGCCTACTCCTGATGTTCCTTCGTCAGTTTGCATGGTGGCTGGTGCGCTAGTGAGAAAGATCTGCTACAAAAGATTAACACATTAGTATGGAAATTAATCATGATCCCATTAAAGTGAGACCGCAATCCCTTTCCATAACTGATGCGTAACCCGTGTAGCCAAGTGCTGTGAGGTGATGGATGCAATGTTTTTTGCAGCACTAGTGCAGGTCTCTAGACACCTATACGTTTCAGATCATGCATACATTTCTTGATGAGATTACGAGTGATGTGTGATGATGGTGGGTGAATTTATACAAGGTTTAAAGGTTAGTGATTTAGTACAAAGTTGTATGTTAGTTGGGGGGGTAGTTTTATCAGACATGGGGTTAGGGGAAGACGGTTGGACACGTTTCGGTATCCATTTCCTAAGGATCTTGGAGTGGGTGGTGGGTTTCTGCTGAGGGGTAAAAGGTGGTATCGGGTGTGGTGGTGTCGAGGGATGAAAAGGTTTGTAAGGATTATATATTACATGGCATATGGTTTGAGCTATGATACATGGTTTGGGTACCCAAATCTGCGTGGGCGTGGGTCTATGGGTAAGGTACTTCTTGGCGATCCACATTTGTCGAATGGTCTGACCTATAGAAGAAGGTCGAGGGGATGGTGGATGTCGATTCTGTTTCTGTTCTGCCTTTTGTTTGTTGATCTCTGCTTGGTTGGAGTTCTTTGGTGCTTTTTGTCCTTTTGGCACCCATATTTGTCTGGTGCCGCTTCCTTTGGGAGGCCTAAACTGCTTTCCTTGTTGTTTCCTCTGATACTGCAATCGGTCTGGGTTCCTTTGTCGTGGTCGACTCTGTTGTTGCTGGATTTGAGAGGTCGGATGGACACTCTGCTTTGGAAAAGAAGGGAGTTCCAACACTTGCGTGACCTGCCCATCAGGGAGTGATGCCTTTTGTAACTTTAATCTAGGCCAGTCCGCAACAAGCTTGGAAGGATGAGCACCGTAGGGTGTCGTGCTCATTTGGCCGCTGATGCAACCCACCTGACCTCGAATTGTGCCCTCCTGCCCTTGCTGTTGGGTAACTGTCTCTTCTAGTTTGCAGGAAGTCCCAGGGAAGATCTCCTGTCGTCCTTCTGATTGACAACTGTCTATAGCCAAGCCCGAGTGGGTTGGTGTAGATGTGACGTGACTGGTCTGATTAAAGATCTTCCGGTCTTCCGTCTCATGCGTTTCGTAGGGTCTAGGGTCACAACCGTCAAGCGGAGTGCGGTTAGGGAAGTCAAGCGGTATCACTCGCTTCTGCTCTAAGGTTCCAATCTGTAAGGAGCCTTGTCTAAGATTTAGGTCCACTGAGTGATCGTATAGCCAGTCTTGGCCAAGGATTAGGGGTTCTATCAGGTCGTCATCATGGCACACTAGTAATTTCGCTGTCATCGTCAAATCCTTAATGAGGATAGGAAGGTCCACCTCACCCATGCAAGGGGTTTCCATGCCTCCTAGGCCTATGAGGTATGCCTCAATTGGCCGCATTTCTAATCCTGAATCCTTATAGTGGGACCATCTAATCGCACTAGTCGCAGCACCCGAGTCAATCAAAGCCCTGAGTTCTTGGCTAAGGTTACCGTGCTCTATCCTCACTGTAACAAATGGTCTCCTATCCACTATGCTAGGATGAGTGGTTGACTTTACTTGACACATGGCCATGGGATATCTGGGTGATGTTTCCAGATGGTTATAACGTTCTCTCCCTAGTCCTTGTCTTCTTAGCTTCATGCGCTTAATGCGTTCTATGGCTTCTGCCTGAGCTTCTGCTCGTATTCTATTTTCTTCCTCCTTACGCTTCTTTGCCAATGTGAGTCGTCTTAGCATATCCTCAGTAAGAGGTTCTTGATATAACCTGACTCTGCAGCCACTAATGTAATTAGGCATTATATCTCCTTCTAAGGTGGCTAACTGTACTGCTCCGCTCGTCGAGAGTTTGTTAATGATCATAGGTCCATAACCTCGCTTTTCTAACTTCCGTGCGTGCTGTTTCAGCGTATATACTAGAACCAAATCTCCTTCTTTTAGGCCTTTATCTTTCACATGTGCATCAAAATATGCTTTCTGTCGCTTCTTCGCTGCGTATATTCCTGCTGCTGCTTTCAGCCTGGTTTCTCCTAAGCGTTCCAAGTCCATTATTCTCGCTGATAATTCATGGCCGGTCCACTGATGTTCTTGTGCCACCTTAAGGGTCGGTATCAAGAAGTCCAAAGGAAGCACTGCATTCTGACCAAAAACCATCTGAAAGGGAGTTGCATTGAGTACGGTCTTGTAGGCCACTCGATATGCCCAAACAGCGTGGTGTAGCTGTTTGTCCCAATCTGAACGTTTATTGTTCACGAGTTTCGTCAGTACGTTACAAAGTATCTTGTTAGTGCTTTCAGCCTGACCATTGGCCTGAGGATGATATGGTGCAGATTTCTTGTGAATCACCATAAAATCCTGTAACAAATATTCAATGACTTGGTTTAGAAAGTGAGTACCTCGATCACTCACTAGCTCTATAGGCAGTCCATATCTTGTAAAGACATTTTCAAATAAGAATTTTGCAGTCGTGTGTGCATCATTCTTTTTTGTGGCCTTTGCCTCTACCCATTTGGTTAAATAATCTGTGGCAACAATAATGTATTCCGCATGTGTACCTTTTGCAGGGGGGTTAATGGGTCCTACAAAGTCTATACCCCACTTAGAAAATGCACGTCCGCCCATCATGGGTTTCAATGGCATTTCATCTCTGCGAGTAGGAAACTGAGTTCTTTGGCACACGTCACATCTCTTTACATAGGTATGTGCATCCATGTGAAGAGTGGGCCACCATAATCCTGCAAAGAGGATGGCTTTGATTATCCTATCTGGTCCAAAATGACCTCCTGCAACACCTTGGTGTGCAGTCTCTAGTATTCTCAGATAATCGCTCTCATGAACACATTGTCTTAGATATCCATCTCGTCCCCTTTTGTATAGATTATCGCCAATAAGTGAATAGTCTTGAGCTTCCTGCTCTAGACTGCGTTGTCGAGCTAAGGTCATTCCTTGAGGGAATGTGTTCGTCCTCAAGTATGTCACTAAAGGTTCACTCCAGTCTGGTGTGAGAGACACATGATACAATGTAGCATGCTCTACTGGTGGTCTTTCACAACACACCTGACATTCTTTACACAACTTGTAGACATCTGCTTCCATCGTAGGCCAATATACTCCTAATCTATGCAGAGTCTGGAGTGTTCTATGTTTTGAATGATGTTGCGTTAGTGCACCTACGTGTGCTAATTGCAACCATTTCGCATGTTCTGATTCATCTACACAACAAGCAAGAATCTTTTGATTATCTTGTTTATATATGCTTCCTGCTATTATTTGGTACCTCTGAGATTTGGTAATCTCTCCTTCTTTGATCTTTATCCTAGGATTCTTGGGTCCAAATGTGAGAATAGGGACTATTGGTTTAGCCCATTCTGGTGCTATCTCAAGGTTAAACAAGTATGCATCTGGTAGATCATCCGCTACTCCTTGAGGGGCTTCTCCCGAGGTTAATCTTGAGAGGTGGTCAGCTCTAAGATGCGTCTTTCCTTTCCTAACTACCACTTCAAAATCATACTCCATGAGTAATAGAAACCAACGTATCAGTCGTCCGGTGTTACATGGTTTGTTGACTAAATATAATAGGGCTTGATGATCTGTAAAGAACTTGAATTTGTTGGCCAACAAGTAGTGCCTAAACTTCTTTACAGCGTAGATCATCCCTAATCCCTCTCTTTCCGTCGTGGTGTAATTTCTTTCTGCTGCGTTCAGTTGTCTGCTAGCGTAAGCTATGGGGAGATCTATGTTACCTTCATTCGTGGGTTGTGCTAACACACATCCTATGGCATAATTGGATGCATCCACATGTACATGGAATGGCTTACTCCAATCTGGGGTAGTCAATATGGGTGCTGAGCACAAGCGTCGTTTAAGTTCATTGAATGAATTTTCACATTCATCTGTCCACTCAAAATTGGTCAAAAGAGAGTACAGAGGCTTGGCTATGATTGCATACATGTGTATGAATCTCCTATAATAACCGCAATGGCCCATAAATGCCTGTACCTCTTTCACATTAGTTGGTCTAGGTAATTCTGCAATTACCTTCACCTTTTCCTCGTCCGTAGAGATTCCATTTTTTGACACAATGTGTCCTAGAATTTTGCCTTGTCTGACCATGAAAACGCATTTTTCTGGGTTCAAACAAACCTGATATTCTCGACATTTGTCAAATATTTGTCTTAACTCTGGAATATGTGTCTGTCTTACATTTGAATGCGCACATAGGTCATCGACATAAACTTCCAAGCTCTTGCGTAAAAATTCCTTAAAAACATGACACATGAGTCGCTGGAAAGTGGCGGGTGCATTTGTCAAGCCAAATGGCATTACACGAAATGCAAATATGCCCCATTCTGTGGCAAAAGCCGTCTTGTGTTGGTCTTCTGGAGCAATGGCTACTTGATTATAACCTGAGAATCCATCAAGAAAGCTGTAAACTTCCTTGCCCGCAACTCTTTCCAATAGGTGTTCCGTGATAGGAAGAGGATAGCTATCTCTAATCGTGGCGGCATTAACTTTTTTAAGGTTAATACACACACGCAATTTTCCATTCTTCTTGGGCACAACCACAATGGGGGATACCCATTCGGTATGCTCAATTTCGTAGATAAATCCTGCTTCTATCAACCGATCTATCTCCTCTTTAATCTTCGCAGCGTAGTTATCATTGTATGTGTACGGTTTCTGTTTTGTCGGTTTCGCATCTGGAGTCATAGGGATTCTATGAGAACATATATCTGGGTCTACTCCCTTCAAATCTTTGTAACTCCAAGCAAAAACATCTCTATATTCGCGCAATAGGGCAACTAACTCTTCTTCTTCTTCAGTCGTCAAATCATGCCCTATGTATGTACATTTTTCTTCTTCTCCTTCTATGGCAACTATTATTTTCTTGGTTTTCTCTCGGTTATCATATACTTGTCCATCCTTCTCTTTTCTATTAGGCATTCGTACCATGATTCTTCTATCTTCGATTTCATATTTCTTGAAGTTCTCGGGTACTTCAAATAAAGATTCTTCTTCTTCTGTCATGGTTTCTTTCTTCTTTCTTTTCTTTCCTTCACTCTTAGTAGTCACTTCTGTGGCTAACCTTACCTCGTTCGTAATTTCCTCGTGTCTCTGAGTGTGAGTCTCTACTTCGTAAAAATATTCTTCCTCTGATGCAAAGGGTGAGTCCATGATGATTGATTCTAAATCAAAATCGCTTGCGTCCTCAAATGCATCAGTGTCTGGTTCGCACTCTTCTAAAATTGCATCGCCCATGATTGGCTCTATCGTAAAAACTGAAATGTCATAGCCATCCTCGTCACAGTGGGGTGTCCATTGTTCTTCATTGATGGCTACATCCATGGTTGCTAGGATTTCCGCCCAACCATGGGGTTCAAACTCCTCGTCTGGGAATACTACAGGTGCATAGGCTGGATCTTGAAGGGTTCGTGGATGTTGTTCTGCACCTAAGGTCCTGGCTTCTAATCGTTCTTCCTCTTGTTTGGCTACTTTACACATCCATAAATGGGTATCCTCATGCAACCAAGAAGGATCTGATTCTAATGAGTGCACAGATTCCGTCTCTACCGGTGTCTTATGGATGGTATTCCATTGTATTGGGGGTACATCTCTGTGTGAATAGTCTTTAAGATTGACTTTGGTAGTCACTCCTAAATGTTGCAAGTACAAAGAATTAGTTCCCCAATCTTGTACGATTTGCAACTGACGCATGAATGGTCGTCCCAATATCATCTCATACGCATGATTTTTAGCAAAGTCACAAATGGCGAAAGTATGCTCAAATTCTACACCACAAGTGGTGAGGGATATGCCTTCTAGTAAGCCTAGCGGTTTTTCTATGTGTCCATCGGCCATTTGTAGCTTCATCCTGGTGGGTCTGAGTGCTGGCTTACCCCAACGTTTCCATAAGGCAGTAGTAGCGATAGCTACTCCGGCTCCTGAATCTAAGATGGCTTTCGTGGTGTAGCCCTGATGGGTTATTGGAAGATATGTGTTACCTTCCTCTCCTTCGCTTACGTCTCCAATCTTTTCCACGGGTATCTCTGGTACCTTCTTCCGTGATCCTATCTGAGAGGGTGTGGTAGGTAGCTCAGGGAATTGATTTGCTACGTGCTTCCACAATTCTGGTTTTACTTTTAACAGTTCCTCCAGAGTGAGATTACACTGTACTTTAGTATTCTTGATCACTTCCGTGTTCCTAGGGATCACTGATTCTTCATTCCTCACTATTATTGTGGGTGCTCTCATACTAATAGACTTTGCTTCCCAAGGTCCTGTGAACTGAGGTAATTCTTGTAAAGAATTAGACTCGAATCCTGTGGGTTCACTCAGTTGTTCCGCCTCTACCTCATCATATATAGAGGGGATGTCTTGGGGAAATTGTTCCTGCAAGTCGTCTATTTCTTGAATAGGAGGATGAGTTCCTTGTTCTTTTCTCCATTTCTCTTCTTGGATTTCTCTCAAAAATTCATGTGAGTACTTATGTATGGAAGATAGGTTATCTTGACTCTCTGTATTGGGCACTTGAGACAGGGATGGTGGATTCCTTTCCTGTGTCTCTGGGACAGTAGGGTTCCTAGACTGATCCTTTTTCTCTTTGCTTTCAATCAAGTGTTCTAGCCTCTCCATTAGTCCTTGAAAGTGTAGTTCCGGTTTTGCCATGTTATTCCAATTAAGATATCTAGAGGCTTCGAACAACGCTTGGGCTAGTTCTACCATCTTCATGCAAAGTTTAGTTCTCTCAATTTCTAGATCCGCTCGAGGGTAGTTTTTACTCATTTCCGTGACTTGAGGTCCCTCTTTTATTCTAGCCTGATATGCACGAAACATCATGTCTAGATCTTCCGGTATGGGTTCCGCTAAGACTGATCCTGATTTCTGAGCTGGGATTTCTTGGTTTGATTCTTGTGAAGCCAATTCTTGTATTTTGGCTCTAGATTCTCTTAAACTTCCTTCCAACTCACTTATCTTTTTACTCCATTTTCTCTTCATCCTTTCTCTGGAATCTTTCCAAGATTTCGTCTTTTTGCTACTCGATTCCGCAACTTCACTAGTTCCGGCTATTTTTTCATGATTAAGCTGTTGGTTTTGTAAGAGCGTCTGGGCTCTGGTTATAGCTTGGATAGGCACGTATGTAGGGTTAGATCCATCTGCGTTGTTTACAATACCTATCACGTTGATCGGTGTCACATTTGATGTGTTAACTGGGTTCTTAGGACAATCTTTGATTATGTGTTCTTTGCCATAATCGGCGCAAAAGCCTTGGATGCTATAGTACTGCGATTGCCTTGCTATTGGGGGATGTGGGCAGTCCTTTATGAAGTGATCTCCTTGGCATCTAAAGCATGGTCCTCTAGGGCCCTGTGGTCTCTGTTGTCTCAATTGGGGCCGTGGGTTTGGGTTTGCGTACATCACATTAGTGTAATCTGGCTCCCAACTAGGTTCCATTGGTGGACTATCATAATGATATGTCTCCCCATGCTCTGGTGACTCCGTGTAATAGGCGGGTGGACTAGTTACATGAGTAGAGTCAAAACTGTTTGAGTTTGGGTCACTTTCGGTGATCAGGGGTGAAGAAGGCACTAAGGCCCTACTTAGGTTCTCTTCTGCAGCCGCATATTTGACTGAGATGACATTCGCTGGTGGGGGTGGCTGCTGAGCTAAGACGGGTGGAGGTCTCTGTTGAGCCTGGTATGGGTAGTTCTGGGAAGGCCTATAGTAATAAGGCTGAGCATTGTATTGGCCTTGATACCTACCTGGCTGCTGGTATGTTTGTGGGTAGTTCTGTCTCACAGTTTGTTTATTGTATGGGCAGTCCTGAGCCGTATGATTCGTGTATCTTCTCTCAATTGTGCAATATTGGCCACTAGGGTTGGCGTGAGGTTGAGGTGCATTGGGGCACATGTTTGCCAAATGATTTCCACCACAAGTGTAACAACGTACATTTGTAGGTAGCTTGGGCACCTGTTTACTAGAAACTCCTAGTTTTTGGGCCACTTTTTCTGCTAGGTCCTCTATTGAATTAGACAATTTTGTGGATGCTAGAGAAGAACAATCTGAGTCCTTATAGACCTTTGAGAGTTCTAATTCATCTCCTAGGTTGTCCTCGATGTCTATACATATTCTTACACACTCCTCTAGCGTTCTGGGTTCTTTTAGGTACACATAAGAGCGTAGTTTAGCGCTCAACAAGCCATCTAGGAACAGTGATACTTGTTTGGCTTGTGAGGGTAGCTCTTGCATTGGACATCGCTCAACATATTGTCTGAATCTACGACCTGCCAGTCTTACTGTTTCCTGAGGGGTTTGTTTAAAACTATGAATCAGCGAAGACGTATCATGTCTAACCCCACTTTTAGAGAATTCAGTGATGAATGACTCTAAAAAGTGATGGATGTCTCTAAATTGCCTTTGTTGCAGTGGTTGGAACCAAGTTAAAGCTGTATTCTTTAACGTTAGTCCAAATGCGTTGTACTGCGTGAACATGTCTTCAACTTGTTCTGCTCTTAGTACTTGCTTGAATTCTGCGACATGGTCATAGGGATCTCCTGTCCCATCAAAATAATTTTTCATTGATTTTACCAACTGTGTGGGTCTCAATACTCTTGCGTGTTCGCGTGGTCTAGGTAGAGGAAAATCATCTCTACCACCTGGTATTCCATGATCTCTTTGTCCATTCGTCCTATTAGTGTTCGTGGTTGTTCTATCTCTCCCTATGGGGTGATTGAAGCTTACTTCCGGTCTCTCGTGATTTCCATGGGCTGAGGATGTTCCTGCCCCTTGTTGATTTGTATTCGCGTTTGTTCTAGGTGGAGGGAATATCAATTCGCCTCTCCATGTGTAGGTGTTTTTAGCGCGCTCAGGCACCACAAAGACTCTTTCTGAAGTCTCATCCAGGTATACAACCTTTCCAGGTGTATCTGGGTCCTTGAATTCATAGATTGTGATGATGCCTACCTCATTGGGGTTTTCCTTTCTGTACCTCCAGAAAGCTTCGTCTGTTTCTTTATTTACGAACAACTCGGTGCTCCTGTTATCTTGAGGGATCCATTCTGGGATGAGTACTCTCGTTAATACGGATTTCCCTCTCGGTGTTCTAGGTTCTTCTAACGGTTCTTTTCCTTGAAATTTTGCTTCCGTTTCTAATTGAATTGTGCCAAACTCATTCGTATCGTTTGGTTGCGTACTCAGGACGTACATGGTTCCTTCTTTGTCTATGTAAGCGTCTCTCTCAAATTTCACCACTGGTCTTTCCAATCCAATGGGTTGATCAGGGTTGTGCAGTTGCGCCACTTGCCTCTGCAAACCATCCTCATAGATGCGAGCACCTAGTCGGTTGGTTCGGAGAAACTCTAGTTGCGTTCTATAGGGTCCTTCTGGTTTTTCTAAGTATGCTACATTAGACCCTCCTGCTGGTCTGTCAGTGCTAAATGCCATTTCTGATTCACTTGATTCTGAGCTCAACTCGTAGGGATAACTACTGTTCAATTGCTGAGCCCAAGATCGTGCGGTGGTTCTTACACTGGCCTCCGATGATCTAAGGCTTCTTCTGTCCGACTTACCTATATGTTTGCCCGATCTAAGGTTCATTAATTTCCTTCCTTGCTCACTCAACTACACACTTAGATCGTCAATGGTTCTTTGTGATTAATTCTTGGTTCTTTTTAATTTTTCTTTGGATTCTTGTCTTAATATATGCGTCAGGAATTCGACTTTCGTGATGATTTTAAGTTTTCGTTCCGTCAGACTTAGGTTCTTTTCTTTAGGTTTTCGCGTCACACACACCTTTACTTTAAGTCTTAGACTTGAAATAATTAAGTATCTTAAACTTGAGGCGTTCCTATCGTCGTTAATCCACAACTACCGTTTAGCCTAAGCTAAGAATAGACTGAGGGGGTTGAGTAATCTTCCAACCTCGAGTCGGCTTTTCTGGTTGCTCTGATGCCCTGTTGCCCAAGAAGCCGTGCTTCCCAAGCTCTGCTGTCTTCACTACCTTGCTTGCTTGCCTTGGATTGCCCTTGCTAGACCTGGAAAATTCCAATGTTAGACCAATTCACAAGGTGATTAAACACTTGAGTATATACACCGTTTAAGTCCTTTCTCTTTTTGCCCAACTTTTTAATACTTGCCCCCTGACTTCCTAGTCCCAGACTAGGTGAACCTCAAATTAGCCTATTCAAAAATAGACGTATACTTTATGAAAAAAACAGTTGAGGTCACGTAGTACTCGTCACGAGCTTTCTAACGAGCTATTAAGCTCAAAAAACGGACTCCGGATGAAAAAGTTATGAGCATTCAGGCCCTGGGGGGTAAAAACTGACAATCAAATTTTCCTTCAAATATGAGCTAAGGGGTCTCCTATGAGTCTATTGGTCCAAAAATTTTCCAAAAATAACCCCAAAATTGGTCAAAAATTGAAGTCCAAAATTTGCGATGGGGGTGGGCAATCGCGATGGTCTGGGACCGTCGCGATGGTCCGAAAAAAACGAACAATCGCGATGGCGCGAAAAAGTGGACCGTCGCGATGGCGTGGGATTTGGACAATCGCGATGGCCCGAAAAGGCGAACCGTCGCGATGGCTCGAAGTGAACAATCGCGATGGCGTGAGGTCGAACCGTCACGATGGTCCAAAAAATGAACCGTCGCGATGGCGTGATCGGGCGGACAATCGCGATGGCGCGGTCAATGGTCAACGGTGGACAATCGCGATGGTCCGAAGTGAACCGTCGCGATGGTCCGCGATGCGATGGCTTGAGCCAATCGCGATGGTCCGATTTTGGGCTGTCGCGATGGTCCGAAAAAACGAACCGTCGCGATGGTTCAACGTGACACGTGGCACTATCGTGGCGATGGCATAGGCCAATCGCGATGGTACGGGCTCAAACGAACCGTCGCGATGGTCCAAGTGGACCGTCGCGATGGCTCAAGTGAACCGTCGCGATGGTCCGAAAAAGCGAACCGTCGCGATGGTCCGGCCGAGCCGTCGCGATGGCGTGAGCCTATCGCGATGGTGCGACACAATCGCGATGGTCCGAGCCAATCGCGATGGTCCACCAAATGATGAATTTTTGAGATGCGAGTATGGATTCCTAGTGGCGCAGGTGTGCTCTTCACGATGGTGTGGTCGCCTTCTCCAAATTCCGAACTTGGCGGACCATCGCGATGGTCCAACACAGTCGGAAATTTCTGACAGAAACTGAAATTTTTACCTTTTGGAAGCTTTCCTGATGCTCTGAAGCTCTGTACCTGCAAGAAAACTCAAGAAAACACAAGTGCATACAAGCGCAAAAACTCTCTCTCGCTCTCTCGCACGCACAAATGAGGGGAAATGAGGTGAATGGGTGGATATGGTGAATTTTCTGAATTTTTTTGGGAATGGAGATGATGATGCGATGATGAAGATGGAGTATGGGGAAGGTGAATAACACTAAAAACTAAGTAAAAACAACAACAAAAACTGAAATTTTTACCTTCCAACGCCTCTTCTTGCTATACTCTTACCATCACACATTCGTCCTAGACTCGATCCCCGGCAACGGCGCCAAATTTGGTGTTGCTCTAGCACAATGGTGAGAACCACGTTAAGAAGCTTCACCTCCTTAATGTCAATCCGAGGGAGAGGTAGGAGTGATATGAAGATCGTGAATGTGAGAAGATGTGAGAGTGAAGGTGAGAAGCACAAAGATGCACACACACATACACACACACAATGAAGAGACAAGCAAGACACAATGGAAGGTGGGAAATTAGCTCTATTACTCAAGAATACTCTTACAAGCTCAAAAATAACTCTAATCTCAAACCGGCTCAAATGAACCAACCTCAAAAATGAGCTCTCTAGCTCTTTTTATAGTTTCTAGACTAGTTTTGACCGGTTTCACATCTAATGACCGGCCTAGTTAAAAAATAGGTCCTAGAGGCTATTTGGGAGGGTAAACGATGTCTAAAAATAACGAAATTTGGTACGAGTATTCTACCTAAGCTCCTCAAGCTCGAGGACTCCTCGGCTTGCACAAAATGGAGCTATGGATTACAAAAATGGGGTTTTGTCTATATTACATATGTTACAAGAGTGATGAAAATCACTGTTGGATGTTTGAGGAAGTAATAAAAATATAATTGTTTTGGAAAAATGATCCGACTGGCTCCTTGCTTTGTCTTCACATGCTTCCGTGGCGTCTGTGCCTCTGACTGCTTCCAACAGGCGGCTTCTTGTAGTTTTGAGCTTGTATGAGAACTTTGTTGCAATTGAAGTGATTCCATTGTCTTACTCTCTTTGTTCTTGCTGTGTACGTGCGTGTGCGTGTATGTGTGTGCATGCTTGTGTGCTTCTCACTCACGCACTTGTGCTTCCACTTGCTCGTGGTCTTCATACCATCCTCACGTCTTCCCGGATTGACATTAAAGGAGGTGCTACTCATCACTGAGCTACAACCACTGACCGTAATCTCCTCATTATGGTATCTAAAATATGATTAATCGCCACCCTATGTTACTATTTCTGTTTTTGCATGCATGTCGTAATTATGAAGGGTATCATTTCAATACTGCACGATGATTAGGGTTTTCGATCGCTTCATGATGCTCGTGTGTCTACTTAATCTTGTTTCTTTTACTGATAATCGTTACTGCATTTGTGTGCTTGTGCGTGTTCATTCTCGTCTGTATTTTGTGCTTACTTGTGTGCATCATGCAAGTTTTAGCGAATGTCGCTACTTTCCGTGCAGGACTCACTCCAGAAGTGAGTGAGTATTTGCGCACTCGCGGTTTGTTGAATTTCGTTGAATTGCCCTGGCATTCAGTGGAATGTCAACCATTCCATGCGCAAACTATCTCTGCTATCGCTGTCACACCTGCTACAGACCAGAGATGGCCCATAACTTGTTTACCAACCCGCGTTGTTATCACTTTAGCTTCGTTTGCTGAAGCTTTCCGCCTCCCTATGGAAGGATTGGAGAATGGTCCACTTCTTCCTGTAGCCACCATGACAGAGTTGTTTCCTCGGCACTCATCTAATGAGTACGCCATTTTATGTAGACCTGAACCCGAGCGCATAGCTCTGCAGTTCTTAGTAGCCACTTTGAATCTCCAAAAATGTACCTATGGTATTGCCCGTCCATTCTATTCCATGCTATATATCGCTTCCCATGAGTTTGTTAATTTTGCTTCATTCTATTTCCGGCGCATTCACCGTGAATGTGTTGCGGTTATCAAACAAGTTACTAAGCGTGACCTTCTGCGTTCTCGTCTACCCCATATCCTTACTTTACATTTTTCGGTGCTTCAAGCCGCGCAACCAGCTCCAACCACTCCCTTCTTACTACATGAAGACTCTATGCAAATGTTAGAGGATGAGGAAGATGATGATGCAGACCTATTTCAACTTCTTCATCGGAAACGAAGATGTGTGAGCCCCTCTAGCAGTCAGGTGCAAGGATCAACGGTTGGCAATGAAGAAGAAGTCTTCCACGACACCGCTACATCCATTCATGTCGATTCTTCCGTTCCTTCTTCTCCAATCAAGCAGCAGGAACAAGGTGCCCACACCGAAGACTCTGAAGAAGTTTCTTCTCGGGAGGATTGTCATCAGCAGACTCAAGAAGCTGTGAAGGAAATTATTGCAGAAGTTCTTAACGAAGTTATTGTCCTGGTTGAAGCTGTGATTGACACCACGAAGGCGACAAAACTGAATCCAACTGGTATACCTTTGCTGCCGAATACCCTTATCCCACTTCCTTCCCCAATGAATCATGTTGAGCCAGTTGTCCCCGTTGAGTCTGTTGTTCCAGACGCACCTGCTACTTCCTCGTCTTCTCCCAATTACTCTCCACCACCTTCCCCTCACCTATTATCAGCCTCTTCATCCCAGCCACTTCCTACTCTTACTCTTCTGGCTCCAATGTTTAATGAATTAGAATCAATGGGTCATCTCTTGATCCAATTTTCTCAACAATTACCTCTCCAAATGAAGCTAGCAACCGATAATATTCGACATGAATTACAGCATAAAGTGGATATTTTAGAGGCAGATATTGCCTCATTACAAGAAGAAACAAATGCAGTTAAGGCAGAGAACCATGCTTTGCAGGTTCAACTTCAGCAACTTCAAGCTCGGCTTACAGAGCAGGATAATCTCATTGCTAAAAGAGATGCAGCATTGGCTCAATTAAAAGCCAAGGATGGTCTGTTAACTGCTCGTGATGAAGAAATCAAACAATTAAATCAGTTGGTAAAGGATAAGGAGGATGCTCGGATTGCTCTCGGTAACCTTTTAGAAGAAACTCGCACCGAGCTTGATGAGGTCATGTAGAGAGGACAAGAAATGGCTACTTTGGCTAAGCAAACTACTGCAGAACTACAGGCCGCCTCTGTCAATCTTTTTCAGGCGAATTGTGCTCTAAAAGCACGGACGAGTCTGACAATTCAACTTAAGGAGGAATTAGCAAGGATTATGAAAGAAAGAGATGCTTATTATCAAACAATTCAATATCAAGCTCAGGAATTGGAACGCAGAGAGAAGCAGCTAGGAGCTCAAGCCGAGAGATTGTCTCAAATTGATGCGCAAATTGCAGATGTGAAGTAGTAGAGAGATGCTGCATTAGCTAATGATTTCTATTTACAAGAAGTTTTTTTGCAGACCCAGACGATGCTCTGTTCAGTCAAGTCATTGCGACTAGTTCAGTACGAATTGACGCACAATTGGTGGAACCACAGACTTTGAAGCTTATGTTGGATTCTCTGAAGCAAAAGATAGCTCGAACCTTCAAATTAGCAAGAACCATGTATATCCAAGGCATCGTAGATGAGCCTTAATTTTGTTTTCTTTGCGGGTTCGTGTCCACCGTGCGTGCCAGTGTTAGGCCGCTGGATTGGCACATTGTAATTTTATATTTTTCATATACCGCATGCACCAAAAGGGCGTAGCGAAGTGATGTAACCCTTTTACCCATAAATGAAGAGACATTACGGTGTTCTCCGGTGGTAGAGGAGACGGGATCACCAGACTGTCTGTCTGGGTAATTTGCGACCTTGTGGAGACATCATGGTGCAGATTACAGATATTCTGAGTACTGTCACTTTGTTTTGTTGACTCACAGTAATTCTTTATTAACACAGTAATGTTATGTTCACGTTAATAAGTCTGTGCGACTGTGATCATTAATTCGTGCGTTAAACGGTGTAAGGAATAACGAAAATACGAACAGTAACACGGTGTAGAAGAAGTTATACTGGATAGTAGCGTGCTGTGTAATTTGATAGTTAAGTTGGGAAAATCAGATAAAGGGCATCTGCATTGTCAGACCCCTACCATCCCTAAGAACCCGAAAAGAGATTAAAAAGCGGACGTGGCGGAAGTCCCCCCCTTTTTAACAACAACCTCTGTGCGAAGTACTATGTGCGCCCCTAGCAGCTCAGTTTTCTACTCTGAGAATATCGTCATGCAACTCTCAAGAAGGAGAGCACACTGCAGTGCATCACCATCGAATTAGTTCACTGGTATCAGAGCAGTTTGATGCAAAAATACTTTTCCTTTTCTGTGAGCAAAGCGAGCACCCCCCTGGCTTTCTCCAAGGCTTATGACTTAAGGCGGCAACCAAAGCATAGACCTTGGCATACCTTGTCATCCGAGTCACCAAAATCATCATTGGCACCATTGGCTGTGCACGAGAGAGGACCTCAACGATCTAGGAAGATAGAGGTTCTTGATACTTCCCGAGAGGTTACCCATCCCAATATTGTTCCCCCCGGAGCTTGCTTAACTGTGGAAATCTCTTGCCACTAAGCTACACTCTTGTGGTGTCTGAAGAAGGGGAAAGACTAAGGTTAACATTACCTCGAACATGTTTTGGTCCCTCAAAGATTCATTCTTTGCTTTCAAAGCCTGTATTTGAAGCATTTTTGGGGTGTCTTTTGGAGACATTTTGGAGTACTTTCACACATAGTTCTCTTCACACAAGTCCAAGAAAATCAAGAAGAGTATTATTTGTACTTCTTTGACAATAAACATCAACCTTTGGGGCTACGTTTTTCAGCCACACTCATAAAAGTACAGGTTTCTTGAAAGGTTTTCAGTTTTGGTGGGAGCAGCCGCTGCAAATTTATGTAGATCTTTTTAGCATAAAACATCAAAGTTGACAGACACTTGCAGATGTTACTGGCTAGTTTTTTGGGCTGTGCATTCAGCCTTTTAGTGTCATTTTACTTCATATATTGAGCACGTACACACCATGTATGCTTCTGTGGATACCGCTTATGTACATCCATGTGGTCATTGATATAGCAGGTACGTTCTTTGCATAAAGCCTTTTATGTTTGATAAAGAGGGTCATGGTGAGGTTTTCTTAGCTAGGAGACACCTAGATGTCGGGGTCTCTTCGATGATGCAGCTGGAAGACTTACCCAACCTCACCATAGGAGATGTAGGATAGTTGTTCATATGTGCTCGATAAGCCTAG
This sequence comes from Ceratopteris richardii, assembly GCA_020310875.1. Classification (NCBI taxonomy): domain Eukaryota; kingdom Viridiplantae; phylum Streptophyta; class Polypodiopsida; order Polypodiales; family Pteridaceae; genus Ceratopteris; species Ceratopteris richardii. The sequence continues at coordinate 4,940,071 of CM035435.1, read as the reverse complement.
TTGGCTTCTATTGGGTATTTGATTATATGCAGTGGAGTCAGTGATTCACTATGCAGGTAAACATGTCAATCCTTGTAGTTTCATGATATTTTGATACTCCTTATACGCCCATTTTGCAGAGGATATTCTGGCAAAATCTTTGCATTATTTTGGTTTTGTCAACTATACAATGGTCGATTTATTCCATTGATACACTTATTCCTTGGTGTTTGGACTCTTCTAGCTCCATTATCATTCTATTCACTTCTCTATCATCATGGCATGAGAGGTCTCAGGCACATTTGGTGGATCAGGGTCTAGTTCCAGTGTTCCAAAGAGGAACTATAACTTGCAGGGCAAAGACCATTTTAAGATCCAAAAATTTGATGGCACAAACTTTGCTCTATGGAAGAATCAGATTAGAGATATGTTGATTCAAAGGAGGCAATGGAAGCTAGTAAATGGGATTTCAAAGAAGCCTGTTGATATGGACAAAGATGATTGGGATGAGTTAGATGAAATGGCCAGGTCTACCATTCGCTTGCACCTGAGAGATAATGTTTACTTTACAGTATTAGACTGTGAAAGTGCAGAGGAGCTTTGGAAGAAGTTATGCAATACATATGAAAAAAAGACAACATCAAATAAAGTGTATTTGATGAGAAAATTATATGACCTTCGCATGAAGGACACAAATAGCATTGCTACTCATCTAAATGAGTTTGATGCTATATTCTCCCTATTACAGGCTCACGAAATGTGTTATTAGGATCTTGCTCACATGCACATAGAGGTTACAGATGCAGAAAACACACAAAAAAATAGACACACCAGGAGATGAGACAGAATGCAATATTGGGTGCAATCTCCCCCCATGCACTCTGTTTCGACAGTCCACAGAGTGCATGTATTTATAGGAATTTTTTATTATGTCGAAATAGTGGTTACATGAGAGCAGCTTCAAGCAGAATTCATGAACGTAAAAGTTGGTAAGTTTTGTAGAAAGCCTTTGTTTTCAATATCAAAAATTACGGTCTACAATGACCCTTATTCCAACCACTACTTTTCTAACTATTTCTAACAATAGAAACTTCTACGCGGGTTTATTTACAAACTAAATTATAATTCGGATTATTGATGTCCACCCTTTCATGCCTTTCACGCCCTCACGAACCTTCACTTGCTATATCAAAAACACAAAAACACATTAATACATTAATAAATTAACACTCCAACAATGCCTTATTCAACACATTCCATAATTTATAACAAAATGGATATGGATAATGAAATAAAAGTAGTATTGTTGTTATGCACCTTGCCATCATCATGGGATATGTTTTGCACAGCTATTAGCAATAGTGCACTTGGTGGTAAACTCATGTATGATGACATATGTGGAGCACGCTTGAGTGAGGAGATTCATAGAAAATCTATCATTGGCACTCTGATGCATATAATGTTCATGATTCTTACCAAGGAAAGAATAAAAAACGTGGCAAGAGCAAGAACAAGGAAAAGAATGGTACGGAATAAGAGTAGATGTAAATCAAGGAAGAGGGATATCGAATGCCATTGTTTTCATAAGAAAGGACATATGAGCAGAGACTGTTATGCATTAAAGAATGCTAAAGGTAAAGGACAGAATGTTGATGGGCATGTTAAATAGCTACCTACACCATCTACTTTGACTGGGAAGATTGAAGTAATTAATTCTATTTTCGATGATGTTGATGTGTTGACACTTGATAGTACTGTGCCAATTGAGGCTCTTATGGCTAATTCTCTTTCCCACACGTGGCTGCTAGATTCTGGTGCTTCTTTCCATGTGACACCACACAGAGAATGGTTCTCTAATTCTGTAGCAAAGTCTCTTGGTACCGTGAGACTTGCTAACTCTTACCAGTGTGACGTTGTGGGGATTGGAGATGTAGTTGTGCAGTTCATTGATGGTTCAAAATTTACTATGCATAATGTACACCATGTACCTCAATTATCATACAGTTTGATGTCAATTGGTCAACTTGATGACCTTGGGTACAAGGTGGTCTTTGTTAGCGTTAGTGTCCATGTGAAAGGCCAAATGGCCACTCAACACTTCTTTGTATATGTTCTTTAATAAAACATATAGTGGCATGGTTAGTCACAGACTATAAGTTCAACTGCATTTAGTAAGACCTAAGAAGTCTATCTTCATGCTCCCTCTGTACTGTGTTTTTCTGCATATTGTGCAGTCTCTATGCGGAGTATCGTGTGCAGCCTTAGGAGCTCATTTTTCGACTCCGAGGATATCTTCCTTGAGATTGTGAGAAGGAGAGTGCACTGTGGTGCATCGCCATCGAAATACTTCATTGGTATCAGAGTAGTTTGACGCAAAAGCTTTCTTCCTTTTTTGCGATTCAACCGCATTTAGTAAGACCTAAGAAGTCTATCTTCGTGCTCCCTGTGTACTATGTTTTTTTGCATATTCTGCAGTCTCTGTGCGGAGTACCGTGTGCGGCCTTAGGAGCTCATTTTTCTACTCCGAGGATATCTTCGTCGAGATTTTGAGAAGGAGAGCGAACTATGGTGCATCGCCATTGAAATACTTCACTGGTATCAGAGCAATTCGATGCAAAAGCTTTGTTCCTTTTGTGCAAGCGAAGTGAGCACTCCCCTGCTTTCTCCAAGGCTTACGATTAAGGCAGCAACCAAGGCATAGACCTTGGCATACCTTGTCATCCAAGTCACTGACGTCACCATTGGTGCCGTTGGTTGTGTGCAAGGAGGGACCTCAGCGATCAAGGAATATAGAGGTTTCCGGTACTTCCCGGGAGGTCATCCATCCCAGTATTGTTCCTTTGGGAGATCACATAACCGTGGCAATCTCTTGCCACTAAGCTACACTCTTGTGGTGTTTGAAGAAGGGCAAAGACTAAGGTTGACATTACCTTGACCATGTTTTGGTCCCTCAAAGCTTCATTCTTTGCTTTCAAAGCCTACTTTCGAAGCATTTTTGGGGTGTCTTTTGGAGCCGTTTTGGAGTACTTCCGCACATGTTTCTCTTCACATAGGTCCGAGAACATCAAGAAGAGTGTTCTTTATACTTCTCTGACATTAAATATCAACCTTTGGGACTGTTTTTTCAGACACACTCGTAAAACTACAGGTTTCTTGAAAGATTTTAGTTTTGGTGGGAGCAACCATTGCAATTTTATGCAGGTTTTTTGAGCCAAAAACATCAGAGTTGACAGACACTTGCAGGTATTATTGGCTAGTTTTTGAGCTATACATTCAGCCTTTTAGTGTCATTTTACTGCATATATTGAGCACATACACATTATGTACGCTTCTGTATACCGCTTATGTACGTCCATGAGGTCATTGATATAGCAGTTACGTTCTTTGCATCAAGCCTTTTACATTTGATAAAGAGGGTTGTGGTGAGGTTTTCTTAACTGGGAGACACCCAGATGTTGGGGTCTCTTTGTTGATGTAGGTGGAAGACTTACCCAACCTCGCCATAGGAAATGTATGGTAGATGTTCATAGGTGCTCGATAAGCCTAGTTCGCTTCTATTGGGTAACTGATTATATGCAATGGAGTCAGTGATTCACTATGCAGGCAAACATGTCAGTACTTGTAGTTTTATGATATTTTGACACTGTTCATACACTCATTTTGCAGAGGATACTCTGGCAAAAGTTTTCCAAATTTTTTGGTTTTGTCAACTATATAGTGGTCGATTTACTCCTTGATACACTTATTCATTGGTGTTCGGACTTCTTTAGCTCCATTATCATTCCATTCAGTTCTCTACCATCATAGCATCAGAGGTCTCAGGCACATCCGGTGGATCAGGGTTTAGTGCTAGTGTTCCAAGGGGGAGCTAATAACTTGCAGGGAAAAGACCATTTTGAGATCCGAAAATTCTGATGGCACAAACTTTGCTCTATGGAAGAATCAGATTAAAGATGTGCTGATTCAAAGGAGGCAATGCAAGCCAGTAAATGGAATTTCCAAGAAGCCTGCTGACATGGATGAAGATGATTGGGATGAGTTAGATGAAATGGCCAGGTCTACCATTCGCTTGCACCTAGCAGATAATGTTTACTTATAGTATTAGACTGTGAAAGTGCAGAGGAGCTTTGAAAGAAGTTATGCAATAGATATGAAAAAGAAACGGCATCAAATAAAGTCTATCTGATGAGAAAATTATATGACCTTCATATGAAGGACACAGATAATGTTGCTGCTCATCTAAATGAGTTTGATGCTATATTCTCTCAGTTACGGGCTCAAAAAATGGATATGGAAAATGAAATGAAAGCAGTATTGTTGTTATGCACCTTGCCTTCATCATGGGATACATTTTGCACAGCTACTAGCAATAGTGCACCTAGTGGTAAACTCATCTATGATGACATATGTGGAGCACTCTTGAGTGAGGAGATTCGTAGAAAATCTATGGTTGGCACTCAGAGTGGAGATGCATATAATGTTCGTGATTCTTACCAAGGAAAGAATCAACAACGTGGCAGGAGCAAGAACAAGGAAAAGAATGGTCAACGGAATAAGAGTAGAAGTAAATCAAGGAAGAGGGATATCGAATGCCAGTATTGTCATAAGAAAGGACACATGAAGAAAGATTGTTATGCATTAAAGAATGCTAAAGGTAAAGGACAAAATGTTGATGGGCATGTTAAACAGTTACCTGCACCATCTACTTCAATTGTGAAGATTGAAGAAATTAATGCTATTTCTGATGATGTGTTGGTACTTGATAGTACTATGCCAACTCAGGCTCTTATGGCTGATTCTCTTTCCCACACTAGATGCTAGATTTTGGTGCTTCTTTCCATGTGACACCACATAGAGAATGGTTCTCTAATTATGCAGCAAAGTCTCTTGGTACCGTGAGACTTGGTGATTCTTACCAGTGTGATGTTGTGGGGATTGGAGATGTGGTTGTGCAGCTCATTGATTGTTCAAAATTTACTATGCATAATGTATGCCATGTACCTCAGTTATCACGCATTTTGATGTCAGTTGGTCAACTTGATGACCTTGATTACAAGGTGGTCTTCTATGTTGGTGTAATTTGCAAGCCTACACATTTGGCTCAAAGGATACATCAAAGGATACACATACATGAAGAAGCATAGGAACTTATGCTAGTGGTTAATTACCACTTTACCTCATTGTAAAAGTCAATTTGACTTAGAATCTTTTTGTAATCACCTACCACAATGAGTCGTGGAAAAGTAGCTCATCTAATTGAAGGAATATCTCCAAGCTTTTAGGAGCTTGATCATAGGGAGCCAAAATTTGAATTTGAATTCAAATCTTTGCTCATCACATATAAAAATGAACTTGAAAAGTCGCGGGTAAGAGAGATCATTCCCAAGCCTCATTCTACTGAGTTTGAGTGTGTGTGAGGACTATACCATAGCCTACACCTCTCTACACCATTAAGCAATGTTATTCATGCCAATCGGATTGTACACAAGTGTTAATTAATAGATACATTTACATCATTAATCTCTGAGTTCTCTGTTAGTCTACTCAAAAGTCTGCCAACTTGTCAAGGGCATATCTCGGTCAATACTCCACCAAAATCAATGATTCAAAGCTTGTTTGATTCAGCTTGAAGTCTACTACATGCTATCAAAATTTGAGGACATTCCATTCAGCAAAGTTAGAGAAATCTGCGTCGAGGTGCTCACTGGTCTATTTTTGCTACAGTCCTAAAAAGTCAGGGGTATAGCTAAACTTGCTAAATTGATTTCTCTTAGCATAGTTTATCTTTTTACATAATTCCACTTGAAAATGGTAGCTTACTAAGCTAATTGAATATCCCTAGAAGTAATTTTATCAATTTCTATTGTACTAGTCACACTGAGCAAAACAGTCAACAGGTGTCAAGACTAAAATAGAAGGTTTTCTTGAGTTTGTGAACTTCAAAGTTATCTGTTTTGATTCAATCATTGCACACATCATTTCCAAAGGACATAGGTCATTTCTTGGTGTCATTGGAAAGCTAAGGAAGTTTACTAATCAAGTCTGAAGCAAAAGAGGGCTGGTACAAAGCAGGTTTAGCAGTACCTACTCAGTCTCTTGGATCATCCATCCATCTTTCCCAACATGGTATCAGAGCAATAGAGGTAAAATGGGAGATGGTTTTCCTTCCTTTATTTATAAATTGGACATGAACAACTATCAAGCTTGGTCTCTAAGGATGAAGACCTACTTACAAGGAAGGAGTCTCTATGGATACATCTCAGGAGATGAGGAATTGCCTTCATTCAAAGCAAGAGGATTGCCAACCAAGGAAGAACAAGAAAAACTCAACACATGGTGTGCTAAGGATGCATTGGCAAGGTCTTATTTACTCAACTCTATCTCTGACTTTCTTTTGCCACATATCAGAAATTGCAAGACTTCCCAAGAGACTTGGGAAACCTTGTCATCATATTTTTCCTCCAATACAAGGGCTAGGAAAAATCATTTGTGGATTGAATTCACAACACTAAGGAAGCAACCTAAGCAAGCTGTTTCAGAATTTGTGACCAAGATCAAAGATGTTGCAGATCAGTTAGCAAGCATAGGAGAAGAGATTGAAGAAGAACGAATTGTAAAGCAAGTGATCAATGGAATCAAGGATGATGACAAATGGGAAAGCTTCACCACTGCAATGGATCTCTACATGGACATGCACACTCCAGATCTTACAACTCTCATGGGACAACTATTTACACATGAAGCAAAGCTCACAAAAATGGAGATACATCCAAAGGTAATAACTCTTCTGCCCTATACACTGATAAGAAGTCTAAGGATAAAGGCAAGAGCAAGAAGATGGAAGATGAAGGCTCTACCTCCCAAGCCAACTATGCAAGGAGAGGTAGATCTTCAAGAGGAAGGGGCAGAGGAGGTAAGCAAGGTAGGGGGAGACCCTATAATTCATCACCATGTAACATTTGTGGTTTATCAAATCACACCACAGATGAGTGTTTCAGGAATTACAAAAATCAGAGAGGAAGAGGCTACCAAAGAGGTGGTTACTCACAGTCAAGAGGAAGGTTCAACCATCACCAAGGCCACAACAACAATTACAACTACAACAAAACCAAGAACTTTACTTCTTCAGATTTTTCCAATCACTGAAATGACATACCTATAGTATTTTGCTAATTTCTCTTAGCTCAAATATTATTTCTCCAAGATCTTTTAGTGTATGAAAAAGATTAGAGCTTTCCAACAAGCTATCATATGCAAGAAACGGATCTCTAGAACTCAAGTTATGGCCTTCACAAGATCACCGTGTATGACTTGCCAAAACTGGAAATTTTGCCCCCTTTAGTAATTCTGAGTGTCTAAAAATGAAAATTCGATGCCTAGCATCGACTTGCAACCAAAAGTCGATGCGTGGCATCGACTTTCAGCTTTTTTAGCCACTTTTTCAACGCCAGAATTACCCCCTTGAACACACACACATGAACAAGACCACTCTTATGTTAGAAGTCGATGTCGGGCATCGACTTTATGCTGAAACTCGATGCCAGGCATCGAGTTGCTCCACAAACCTCATGTTTTTAGAAGATTCAACAACAAGTAACACTCAAAGAATGAAAACAATGACTTATCAGCCAAGATTTGATGTCAGGCATCGACTTCTCGCATAAAACTCAACCTTTCAACATACATTCGATGCCAGGCATTGACTTGCTTGAAAAACTTGAATTCTTCAAAACATTACACAGAAGACAAACACTGGAGATGGAAGAAGAAGACTTATACACAGAACTTTAACTAGTTCTTATCATAGCTATGAAAACTCAGAAGCTTACAAGTGCTTTCTCACTCAGAGAAGCCCGACTATACTCAGTCATACAAATTGAGTTCTAACTCACTCTATCATTGTCTTCCTCATCGCGTCAGTTGATACAAACTAACTTATATATATTTTCTCATTCTCGTGATTTTTAAAAAACTAACTTTACAAATATAATACACTTGTGAATTTGTCCCTTCACATAGGCATGTGGTTTTCTTCTAAAGCTTTGACCTTCAAATATATGTCCAATTAGTGATTGTTTCTCCAACATTCATTTCTTTCCACCGCATGCACCTGGTGGATGAGGAAGCTGTGTGCAACCTCCCATGAAAAGTCTTGATTGTTATCTTTCTTTATTATCATTCCTCACGACCTGGTTCTTTGGTGTTGTCACCTGATATGTGCCCCTGTGGGTCTTTGGGCAGAGGGTGGTTCTTTCTTTTTGAGCTTCTTTGTTCATTGAGCTATTTTGGTCTTTGATTTTCTTCTTCTTCTCTTTTTGCTTGATTCTCCCTCCACATGTCCTCCTCCTAAACTCTATCGTCCTCGGCAGGGTTTTTGTGGTGACGTGCATATGTTTGGATGACTTTCTGCTTTCTATGGTTAAGCGAATTTGCTTGACATATCATCAGTTCCTTCCATTGACTTGACTTTACACCGTCATCTGGTGCCTGTCTATGGTCTGCAAAAAAGCTTAATTCATAGGCCACCAGTCACGCATTTAAGTTAGAAGATATTTTTGCAAAGATCTCTGAGTCCATTTCAAAAAATCCTATAAAGAATGCTTCTTCAAATGTTTGCATATATGGACTCCGCAAAAACATAAGTCTGGAGTATATGGCCATGAGCATTAAGCGACTAGGGATAATAGATAAATCAAACACTAGTGCATCTGATCCCTGGTTTATTCCAATGAAGCTCAAAAAGGTATACTGAGTGTGTTGAAATACCTTTATTACAGTAAGTAGCATACTCAAATTTTTTTTGGTCATCTTGATGGCTAGATCAGGTACTGTGGCATATTTGGTGATCCAAAACTCGATAGTCTTCACCATGTATTCTTTGTTTGGTAAGTAATTGCATGGTGGACTCGGTAATAGTGGATAATTTAGCCATTGATTATTTAAGCTTCCTTGGCACTGTGCTTCCCAAAATTGCATTCAGGAGTGTCTTCGAGGTACTGGGCAAAAAGATGGGTTAACTTGAAGCACATACGTTGCCGATTCCCAGTGGATCCGTAACGTGGGGTTCTTTTCCAAAAACTTCCATCTCCATATAGGATCTGCTTTATCAAATTCCTCTTGTGTATAGGTAAATTGCATATTGGACTGCAAATTGTTATCTGGTTCTTTATTTGTGGTCCTCCTTATATATTAGCATGTTTCTTCTTTGAGTAACCCATAAGGTACATTGAAAGGCTTCATAATCTGTTCTATGCTCTTGCTCTCAATCTTTGCTTCTTTCATTACTTTGATTACATGTTCTTCAAATTCTTCTGTAAGTTGGGACACCAATAGTGCCCGCTCATGTTGGTTTAGTTTTGCAATAGCCCGGTTATGTCCCTCAGTGTGGGTCTCTGTTTCCTCCCTTATTGGTGAATGATGCATGGGGGAAGAAAGAGGGCGTACCTCCGTCTCCTCAATAGCCATTGTGGAGATTGGAACTACTGGTGTCCCCATAGTCACCTGTTGTTCTATTTGAGCCTTTAATTTGGTCATGAGTTCATCCTCTCCTATGGCAGTAAGTTGATTAGCATCTTCATTGCATTGCTCAAGGAATTTATTTTCTACCATCTTCTATTTTTTCCTGAGTTCGTTGGTGTCTTCCATATATTTCTTTTCTTATTCCGCCATGATGGCTTGCTCTTTTTTCAGCTGATCTTCATATTTTGCTATTTGATCCTCCAATGTTTTTGTGTTGCTTGCAGTCATTTTAGATGCTTCGACGGGCTGGTTACATAATATGGCAGTCATCAACTCTTTATTTCTATTCCTTAAAGTGTCTACTTCCTCCATGTATACTTTGATTTGACTTTAGAGCAACTTACTTCGTGCATTCATTCTGAGTTTCTCTGCTTCACCAGCTTCATATCTTCTTTGTAGCTCATTAAGTTGATCTCGAAGCTGTTGGTTTTCCGTCACTAGCCTAGTGCTTTTGTCTTTTGCTTCTTTGGCTTCTGCTTCCTTGGCCGAGAGTTCCTGTTGAGCTTGAATTAATTTTGCAGATAAGCTTTCACTTATTACCTGGAATTGACTTTTCTCTCACATGGCCTTATCATAATCTGCATCTGCTTCAAGCATTAAATGTTGAGTGTCCATAGCATTTTGTATCATTTGCTAGACGACCGGCTTTAATTTAGCAACATCCACATTGAGCCATGTTTTGGGGATACTTGGTTCTTCCCCTGTTCATATGTCTCTTCCTTGTTCCACGTGTATGGTTTCGTTGTGTGGTTGTCTTATTTGTAGGTGTATCTCTCGCTCTCTTTCCTCCTCTTCATTAGTGGTTGATTTGGTAGCATTGCCTTGAAAAGTGACATCCAAAGGAGAGGGCTCTGCTACCACCCTGATTGGTGTGAAGGGCTCGAGCTCTTCCACTGTTTCCTCTACTTTTTCTTCCTTTGGATTCTTGACCGATGCTTCTCCATCCAAGTGAGTCTCTGTGATTTGAACGTTCGTTGTTTCATTCATTTTGAATACATGAATGTCTTCTTTAGGTGATTCTTGCCTTGTGGTGCCTTTGACCATGTCATCAAGAATCTGCTCTATCTTTGTACCCTCCACTACAAAGTCATCGTTTACTTGATTCAATTCCTCCCAATGACCATCATCTTTTGAGTCACTTTTGGTGTCCACATTCAGGATAGATGGTTCTTGCTCTTCTTGCATATCAGACGATGAGCTAGAGTTGGCCAATCCCAACTCTCTATATCTATGAACCTTGGTCAGCCTTTTTCTTTGCTCAATCTCTTCATGAGATTTTTGGTAATGATGTCCTTGTACTGGCAAGTTTACTTGACCTTCCATTTACTGATGAGTTGCTTCCATGGCTTTGGTTACTTCTGCTTCTGTAATTGGAGTAATGTTTTCTGGCCTTGTTTTCGGAAGTACATGTATCCTTTTAGATGCTGGAACAGCTTCTTTTGCTTGCATCATTTCTCGTAGACTTTTGGTACCTCTCATTCTTGGCTGAGAGCTGGTTTCAGCTTCTTCCACTATTTTTAATCCTTTCTTTTTCCTTAGAACCATGGCAATCTTAGCATACTTAGCCATTTCTTCATATGGAGGCATCTCTTTCAAATGTTCCCAAATGCCTAGGGCATGATAAATCAGTATTGTTAATGCAACACTTCCATTCAAAAACTTCTTATGGTTCCACTATTTCTTTGCTTCAAAAAGGCATTCTTGAATATATGGTGTCATATTCACTTGGTTCCCTATCTGTTTGATGGCATGAGAGAGCATCTGCACTATGATCTTTTGTGGTGTTGTATATCGATGCATATTTGGAAAGCAAAAGTGTTGATGAATCAGTCTTACTTCTTCTTCACAACACTTTATTGGGACTTTCTGCTTGACCGTTGGCTTGAGGATGATAAGGGGCTGATTTTTTATGAATAACTAAGAATTCAGTCATCAAAGACTCTATTACTTCATTAGTGAAGTGAGTCCCTCGGTCACTTACTATCTCTATAGGTAGCCCAAAGAGAGTAAAGATGTGTTCAAAAAGAAACTTAGTTGTGGTCTGTGCATCGCTTTTTCTAGTTGTTTTTGCTTCTACCCATTTAGTTAGATAATCTGTCGCCACTATTATGTACTCAGCATGTGATCCTTTGGCTAGTGGATTAATGGGTCCTATGAAATCAATACCCCATTTGAAAAAAACCCTTGCGCAAACCATAGGTCTCAAAGGCATGTCATCTCATCTAATAGGGTACTTAGCTCTTTGCCATGTCTCACAACTTCGCACGTAGGTGTCTGCATCCATATGTAGAGTTGGCCACCACAAGCCTACAAAGAGAATCATTTTTACAGTTCTTTTGACTGAGAAATGTCCTCCTGAGGCACCTGCATGTGCCATTTCTAATATGGGTAAGTACTCTCCTGCATGCACACATAGTCATAGCTGATTGTCTTTTCCTCTTTTGAATAATTGTCTCCCCAAGATAACATAGTCCTTACTCATTTCTTCTGGGGATCATTTTCTAGCTAAACTTGTTCCTTCATCATGCTCTCGTGTCTTTAAGAATTTCACTAACGTCTTACTCCAGTTGGGTGCTATTGTAGAGAAGGGTAATGATATATGATCATCTGGAGTGGTTTCTTGACATTCCATGCAACTACCAACATACTCGTGAACATCCTTAGGCATATCAGGCCAATAGACTCCTAATCATTTCAATTCTCTTAGAGTTCCATGAGTTCCCTTGTGCATTCTCCATTTGTTCATGTGTGCCTGTTCAATCAAGTTCTTCTGTTCGTCTTCTTCTACACATCTTGATAGTACACCATTGGGTTCTTTATGGTACACACCTCCTGCTACAATGTGTAAGTTACGCGATTGCAGAATTACCTTCCTATTCTCCCTATTAATTGAGTGTTGAGGTCCATGAGTGAGTATCGAGATCAGCTTTTCTGCCCACTTAGGACATACTTCCAAATTGAACAGGTAAGTGTCTGGTAAATTGTGTGATACTCCGTTAGGTGGTTCTCCATGTGTTAACCTAGATAGATGATCAACTCTCACATGGGTATTTCCTTTTTTTACTATCAATTCAAAATTGAACTCCATTAACAACAAAAACCATCTTACTAGCCTTCCTCTGTTACAAGGCTTATCGACTAAGTAGAATAAGGCTTGATGATCTATGAAGAACTTGAACTTGTTGGCCAGAAGGTAGTGTCTGAATTTCTTCACTACGTACACCATCCCTAAACCTTCTCGTTCCGTAGTTGTATAGTTTCTTTTAGCTTGATTCTGTTGTCTACTTGCATATGCAATAGGATGGTCCAATTTTCCTTCATCTGCTGGTTGAGCTAGAATGCAACCTATTGCATAGTTGGAGGCATCTACATGAATATGAAAAGGCTTATTCCAGTTGGGTGTTTTTAGAATTGGTGTTGTGCTTAGTCTTTTTTTCAGTTCATTAAATGCTTTCTCGCATTCGTCCATCCATGTGAATTAGATCAACAATCCATATAATGGTTTTGCAATTATGGCGTACATGTGGATAAATCGACGATAGTATCCACAATAACCCATAAACGCTTACACTTCCTTTGCATTTTCTGGTCTTGGGAGTTCTAGAATTACTTTGATCTTGTCTTCCTCAGTGGATATTCCATTCCTAGAGACAATGTGTCTTAGGATTTTTCCTTGTCTCACCATAAATACGCACTTCTCGGGATTCAGGCACACTCTATATTGTCGACATTTTTCAAATATTCTTTGCAACTCTCGAATATGTTCCTGTCTCTGATCTGAGTATGTGCATAATTCGTCTACGTATACTTCCATACACTTCCTTAGGAATTCCTTGAAGGCGTGACAGATCAGCCTTTGGAAAGTAGTAGGGGCATTTGTGAGCCCAAACGGCATCACCCTGAAAGCATAGACTCCCCATTCAGTCATGAATGTGGTCTTATGCTCGTCCTTCAAAGCAATAGCTACTTGGTTGTATCGAGAGAATCCATCCACGAAGCTATAGACTCCTTACCTGCGACTCTTTCCAAGAGGTGATCAGTGATAGGTAATGGGTAGCTATCACGGATCACGGCTGCATTGACCTTCTTCATATTAATGCACACTCTTAATTCCCCGTTCTTTTTGGGCGCAACTACTAATGGTCACACCCATTCCGTGTGTTCTATTTCGTAAATGAATTCGGCTACCAATAGTTTGTCTATTTCTTCCTTAATTTGTGTTGCATAGACATCATTATAAGTGTAAGGGCATTGCTTTGATGGTTTTGCATCAGGTGTCATTGGTATTCAATGAGAACAAATGGAGGGCTCCACACCTTTGAGGTCCTTGTAGGTCCATGCAAACACATCTCGATATTCTCGAATCAGTCTTATCAATTCTTCTTCCTCCTCAGGTGACACATCTTTTCCCATGTACGTGCATCTTTCTTCTCCATCTTCTATAGTCAGTATTCTTCGTTTGTTTCTTGTTGTCATATGCTTCTCCTTCTCTTGTCTCTCTCTTAGGCATCTGAATGGCTATCTTTCTGTCCTCTACTTCGTATCTTTTGAAGTGCTCGAGAACTTCAAACAGGTCTGAGGTTGGTTCGGTCTTATCCATGATTTTCTCATGGTTTGGTACTATCTGAGCTGCTTCTATTGCTAACACTTTGGTTGTTCCATCCTTGTCCTCGGTTTGGGTGACTTCTAAATATCGTTCCTCCGAATCAAACTCCTATTCCGTTTCTATGCTCTCGTACTCTTCCTTCCATTCCTTCTCTAATACTTCTCTTGCCTCTACCTCCTGAAGGACGACCATGTAAAATTTTACATCATAACCCTCTTCATCCACACATTCATTCATGATCAATAGCAGGGGTACATCCCTATATGCAAACATATGCAAATTTATCTTGGTCGTAGTTCCTTCATGTTGTAGGTACAAAGCATCTCTTCCCAAGTCTTGCACTACCTTAAGTTGTCTCATGAAAGGTCATCCCAGTATCATTTCATAATTATTAGCTTTCCCAAATTGACATATCTCTAATGTGTGCTCAAACTCCACTCCGCAAGTGGTTAACTTAATTTTCTCCAATATTCCTAGGGGTCTCTCTACATGGCCATCGGCTAATTGAAGCTTCATACAGTTGTTCATAGGGCTGGCTTTCCCCATTTCTCCCAAATCTCTTTGGTGGCAATGCCCACGCCTGCTCCTATGTATAGTATGGCCTTGGTCATGTATCCATTATACGTGACGGGTAAACATGTGTTGCCCTCATCTCCTTTGCTAAATTCTCCAACTTTATCCACTGGAATTTGTATAGTAGAAGGGGCTTCAGTTTCTTTACTTTCCTTTTTGTTCTTCTCATGCTCTGACTTCAACTATCCCGCTACTTGTTTCCATATTTGAGGCTTGACACGTAGTAATTCTTCCACTGTCAACCGACATTGTTCTTTGGTCTTCTTGAGTTCTGCTAAATTGTGTGAGGTCTTGTCTGAAGACTGCTTTTCCTTTCCTCATATTGTGGGAGCATAGAAGATTATGGATTCCTTCTCATATTCTCCCATGTAGTTTGGTAGGGTAGGAATGTTGTGTGCTTCCTCCCTATTTTGGTCTAACAGGGAAACTTCTTCATACATTTCTTCCAAATTGGGAGTTAGCTGATCATCTTCCACATCTATTTCCTCAAAAGGAGGTCTTGCATTTCCATTCTTTTTCCATCGATCTTCTCGAATCCTAGTCCATAACTCTCTAGACCAATCAGCCTCTAATTCAGGGACTATGGATATTGATTTGTCCTGGGTGTTAGGTAGTTCTTCCTTATTATCTTCCTCTTTTGGTTTTTGGTCATTTTCTTTAACACAATCATTGTATTGGTTTTCAGGTATTCTTGTCTCTAGGAGGATAGGGATAGTCTTTTCTAGAGTGGCCTGAGCTACCTCTATGAGCTTTCTACATATAGCAAGTCTCTCCTTTTCTAACTCCCCTTGTGGATAGAGTTTCTCGTGTTGCTCTATGTTTGGTTTGGTCATGATCTTGGCTTCGTAAGCTTTCAACCACATATCCAAATCGTCTGGTCTTGGGTCAGCTAAGATTGTTCCTAGCTCATTTGGTTCTAGTGTCTCAGTGTAATGGGGGTTTCTTCCCGAATTTCAGGTTCCATAGGTTTTGGAGAGCCTATATTATTTGGCACATATGGGTTAGCAAGAACAAAAAAGTTTCAACTCACAAAAAAGATTTCTTTTACCCTTGCAAATGGGAATCGCAAGATTGGTCTTCAAAGCATCTCAATGATCGATGACTCCCCTTTTGATGATTTTGTTTTCTCTAGAGCCCTTCATATCATTAAGCCTTGTAACTAGAGATCATATCTTTTGTAAGAAAATAACATCACAATGGAATAGAGTGATAGGCAAAGTTGAGAGAAAAATGCAAACAAAGATAGATGCAAAATGAGAGATAGAGAACTAAAATTCGCAAATTGCAAAAAGTAATGCAACCAAAACAATGGTGTTGTCCACCTGTGCACTCCCAATGTAAAGCTTAGATGGCGATCTGGATAGACTCTAGATGAAGGACTTACTAGTGCAGAATACTATATAAACCTCAACATGGACCATGCTTATATAGCTTTTACAAGGGGAGTTGGTATAGATAAACATAGTCGGGAGACACCAAATGGTCAACAAAATATACAATCGGACAATATCTCCATGACTAGAAGTCCTAGTTGTCCACCTGTGTGCTTCCATGTGTGATCTAGATAAACTCTAGTTGAAGAGCTTACTAGTGTGCAATGCTATATAAAACTCAACATGGGTCATGCTTATATAGCTTTTACAAGGGGAGTTGTTACTGATGAACATAGTAAGGAGATACCAAATAATCAACAAAATATACAATCTGACAATATCTCCATGACCAAAATTCCTGCCATCTCAGCCCTATGGGCCAAGGGGGATAGGCCCCCCGGACCCCACAGAAGGGGGAAAGCCCCCCATGTGCACTCCACCCATTAAGGTTCTATGGGGAAACTGCACTGTTGAAGCTCAAGGTCAAGGACAAAGCATGGAAGCACATCAAAGAAGTGGACATAGAAGAAGAGTGAGCAAGTAGGGAGCTCCAAGAAGTGTATGTCAGATTTTCAGAAGAATCCCCTACAAAAATAGTGATTTTCATCACTAGAAACCATTGTAAATACCATTATCTATTTTTAGTAACTCCATTTTGTTCAAGCCGAGGAGTCCTCGAGCTTGAGGAGTATTAGAAGTACCATCGTACCAATTTTCATAATTTTTAGACTTCGTTTGAGCCCTCAAATAAGCCCTGGAACCTAATTTTTAACTAGGCCGGACACTAGGTCTGGACAGGGCCAAAACTAGTCAAAAAACTATAAAAAGAGCTAGAGAGCTCATTTTTGAGGTTAACTTGTTAGAGAATAGAACTTTTGTAAGAGAACTCTTTTGCAATCTAAGCTTTCCATTGTTCCCCTCTTTGATCTTACTTTGTGCGCGTGTGTGTGTATGTGTGTGCATGTTTGTGTGCTTTCACTCACGCACTTGTGCCTTCACTTGCTCGTGGTCTTCATACCGGTCCTCACGTCTCCGCGGATTGACAAGTAAAGGAGGTGGTGCTTACGCTTGAGCTACACCAAATTTTGGCGCCGTTGCCGGGGAGAGAGCTTCGAGGACGAGCGTTGTGATGGTAAGATCGTAGATTTGCGACGTTGGAAGGTAAAAAAACTGTCATTTCAGTTCATTTTCTGTTTTTTCCTCTTCATCTTCATCATCATCATCATCTCCACCTTCTTCCATCTTCTTCTTCACAGAAATTTCTTGTTTTTAGTGCATTTTCACCATTTTCATACCATTTTTCATGCATTATTGTGTGAGAAGGAGTTAGGAGGTGCAAGGGAGAGCAAGCGCTGCATTTTTTTTTATGATTTTCTGCTCATACGGAGCTCGCCATAGCCGGCGCTCAGAAAATTGAATTTCCCGCCAAAAAACGCGATTCTGTGATGAAAATCGCGATTCTGTGAAAATTCAAAATTTTTTGAAAGATCACGATTTTCAGTTTCCCGCCTAAAAGTTGGTTGAAAAGAATCGCGATTCTATGTTTTTCTCAAAAAACACGATTCTCTGCTCAAAATCGCGATTTTCAAAAAACACGATTCTCTGCTCAAAATCGCGATTCTCACCAATCACGATTTTCAGCAAAAACACGATTTTGTGAAAAACACGATTCTCTGCTCAAAATCGCGATTTTCAAAAAACACGATTCTCTGCTCAAAATCACGATTCTCACCAATCACGATTCTCAGCAAAAACACGATTTTGTGAAAAAGGCGATTCTATGAAAACACGATTTTTTGCTCAAAATCGCGATTTTCAAAAACACGATTTTGTGCTCAACATCGCGATTTTCATGTGAAAAATACGATTTTCAAAAAACACGATTCTCTGCTCAAAATCGCGATTCTCACCAATCACGATTTTCAGCAAAAAACACGATTCTGTGAAAAACACGACTTTCTGCTCAAAATCGCGATTCTCACAAATCACGATTTTCAGCCAAAAATACGATTTTGAGAAAAACACGATTCTGTGGGACAAAATCGCGATTTTCAAGTCAAAAACACGATTTTGAGAAAACACGAATTTTTGCTCAAAATCGCGATTTTCATGTCAAAAACACGATTCTGAGAAAACACGATTTTCAGTCAGAAACACGATTTTGTGATCAACATCGCGATTCTCTGAAACACGATTTTGTGATCAACATCGCGATTTTCAGAAACACGATTTTGTGATCAACATCGCGATTCTCTGAAACACGATTTTGTGATCAACATCGCGATTCTCTGAAACACGATTTTGTGATCAACATCGCGATTCTCTGAAACACGATTTTGTGATCAACATCGCGATTTTCAAATCACGATTTTCTGCTCAAAATCGCGATTTTCAAAAACACGATTTTGTGCTCAACATCGCGATTTTTTTGACTTCACAGCATCGCGATTTTCAGAAAGTTCACAAAATCGCGATTTTCTCCAAAGGTCCTGTTTGCCTGTTTTGACCCCCAGGAGCCTGATTTGACATAACTTTCTCATCCAAAGTCCATTTTTTGAGCTCTATAGCTTGTTGGAAAGCTCGTTTCAAATCCTACACGATCTCAACTGTTTTTTTCAAGAATAATGCGTTGATTTTGAGATAGGATAATTTGAAGTTGACCCTCAGGTGGGACTAGGGAACCAAGGGGGCTCTAAAGAATTGTGAACCATACCAAAGGGAAAATTTGGACTCTTGACTAAAGCTTATGAACCTGAGATCTGGTAGACACTTAGGCAAGGATAAACAAAGCATTAGATCTTCCGAGGCTAGTGTCAACCATACATCCAAGTCTTGGGCACAACAACTAAGTGGTCATCTTTTACTCAGATCAGACACAAGTGATTCAGAAATGTCTTTTAGTATGGGAAAACCTGCAGGTGGCTCAGGGACTGCCCATCTACAAACACCGGAAGGTCCCTATAAGACACAGTTGGAATATATTCGGACCAACCAATTAGGTGCTCGCATCTATGAGGATGGTCTGAGGCGATCAGTGGTCCAACTCAAAAATCCAGATCAATCCTTTGGACTTGAACACCCGGTGGTCAAGTTCGAAGAGGGTTCATACATTGATAAGGAAGGAACCATGTATGTGGTTACCAACCAACCAGATAGGACCGATGAGTTTGGAAATATCATTCATGAGAATGAGATAGGAGACCTAGAACAAGGAAACGTAGGACAAGGACCCCAGACTCCTAGAGGTAAGTCAGTTTTGACCCGAGTGATCACTCCGGACTGGATCCCTCAAGACAACAAAAGCATAGAACTATTTTTGAATAGAGGAACAGAGGAAGCCTTTTGGAGGTTCAAGCCAGATCAACCTAGCCAATTGGGCATAGTTATCATCTATGAATTCAAAGATCCTGAGATACCAGGCAAAGTTGTCTACCTGGATAACATATCAGAGAAAATTTTCTTGGTAACGGAACATGATAGACATGCATATACATGGAAGAATGACATGATTTTCCCCCCACCAAGATCCAATGTTTCCCATGGCCTCCAAGGGGTAGGATCATCCCAGGCTCATGAAGCCCAGAGAGAAAGAACTAGAGAGAGACCTGAGGTAAGTTTTGCACACACCGTGGGCAGGAATAGGTCAGGATTTGAAAATGAAAGACCTGAAAGAGAGAGACATCAAGCACATAGGCAACAAAGAGATGAACAGGATTTTCCATTGCCTAGACCCCGGGAGTACCCAAGAACCCTTAAACCCAGTCACGTGATCAAGGCAATGAAGAACTATTTCGATGGGACAGGGGATCCTTATGATCATGTGGCCGAGTACAAACAAGTGCTGAGAGCCGAACAAATTGAGGACTGGTTCACCCAGTACGAGGCATTTGGTTTGACCCTTAAAGGCACTGCCTTAGCTTGGTTTCAACCATTGAGTAGAAGCAGCTATCGCGATATAGGTCAACTGCTAGACGAATTCATTGTAGAATTTTCCAAGAGTGGTATCAGGCATAACACATCGTCCCTGATCCATAGTTTCAAGCAGACACCCCAAGAAACAGTGCGACTAGCAGGTAGAAGGTTCAGACAGTACCTAGAAAGATGCCCTGCTCCAGAGCTACCCACACCAGCCAAACAAGTGGCTTTGTTTTTAGATGGCTTATTGAGCACAAAGTTAAGATCCTATGTATACTTGAAAGATCCTAGATCCATAGAAGAGTGTGTGCGGACGTGCATAGACATAGAAGATAACTTGGGTGAGGAGTTAGGATTGGCCAAACTCTACAAAGATTCGGATAGTTCTACTAGTCATACTTCAAAGATCTCCACAGAAATAGAAGAGATAGCTGAGCAAGTTGCCAAGAAGCTGGGAGTCCAAAATAAACAAACACAGGGAGTCACTTCATTGAATCGGTGCTATACTTGCGGAGGTGACCACATGGCTAACGTATGCCCAATGCAAAACCAAAACATTAGAGAAAGGAATGCTCCATATTGCACTATTGAGAGAAAATACACAAACCACACGGCTCAAGATTGTCCCTACAATAGGCAGGTTGTTAGACAAAATTATCAGCAACCTTACCCACAAGGTAGGTATCAGAATCAATACCAACAGCCATATTACAGACCACAACAGCAATATCAGGTACCATATAGGCCACAACCTGTCTTGGTAAACCAACCACCAGCTCCAGCCAACGTGATTCCAGTCAAGTATGCTGTGGGAGAGGAAAATCCACATAGAGCTTTGGTGCCACTAACCCCATTGATACCAGATAACGACTCTCATGCCCATAGTTCAGACTACTCCCATGAAGGTAGTCCACATGCTTATTACACAGAGTCACCTGAACATAGTGAGATTTACTCGTATCAATATGAGGCACCGCCTATGGAGCAAAATTGGGAGCCAGAATACTCCAATGTCATGTACACAAATCCTAACCCTAGGCCCCAGTTGAGACAAATGAGACCACAAGCCCCTAGAGGATCTTGTTTCAGATGTCATGGTGACCATTTCATTCGTGACTGTCCCCACCCACCATCTCCGAGTCAAGGACAGGCTATCACAATACAGGCTTTTTGTCCTGATTGTGGCAAAGACCATCTCCCCAGAGATTGTCCAAGAAACCCCTCTAGTGCACCCAAGATTACACCCATTAATGTGGTAGGCTTAGTGGCAGATCCAAGTTCAAGTAGTAGCCATGTGGCTCCTATACAAGCTGTCACTAGAGCACAAGCCTTAAAACAGGATAAACCAGTAGAACAATCAGAGTCGAGTGAATCGGGAGAGCCTAGTAAGAGGAAAACAAGAACATGGAAGGATACCAGAGAGAAGGCCAATCGCAAGTGGAATAAAAAGTTATCGGAACTAGAAGAAAGCTTAAAAGAAGCGAAAACAAAAATAGAAGACATTGCATCTCAAAGCCCCTCGCATGCCGAAACTCCATCCACTCCACCTCATCCCACCCCACCACCCATTGTAAATAGACCGCAACCAGGGTCTGTTCTTGCAGATCCAACCCCAGAAGGCTTGGACATGATGTTCAAGGCCTACCAGGCTCGACTTCAAGAAGGGCCTACAACGGCAAACCTAGACAAGAGTTACCCTAGAGCAGATTTAGAGATTGAACGGATGAAAATGTGCATGAAAATGGTAGAACAAGCTCAAGCCATACTTGAGACTAGTCAAAAGTTCAATCAGACAAACTCTATCAAATCGGATTTGCATTTCCAGGGCTTACTAGAACGATTAGAGCAGTTGGTAAACAAACCACAAGTTTCTCTACCTCCACAGGCTCAACCAGTTATTGAAAGAGGAAGCTCACCACCAAGGGGAGCTTATGTTCCTAATTCCACGGATGCTGGAATACCTCCTTCTATTCAACAGTACTCTCAAGAGTTCTTGCGGGAAATACAAGAGGAGAAATGGGCCAAGGAGAAGGGTAATTCCCCTCCTATTCCTGAGATTGATGATCTTCATGATCAATTTCCCCAAGACATTCCATCTATTTACGAAGATGAAGCAGAACAAGAAGACGAAAGATTAGATTTTGAATCTAATACCTTAGAAGAACTGCCTCAATTTCCAGGCCCATGGGAATCTGAATCACTCCAGATTAGAGCTCCCACAATACTAGTAAGAAATGAAGACTCAGTGGTTCCAAGGAACACGGATGTCGTGAAGAACACTAAGGTTCAGTGTCATCTCACTGTAGAAGAGTTGCTCAAAGCAAAACCTGAGTTATGGAATCATGTGAAGGATCAGGTCCCAGAACTTGAGTCCAATATGCCAAAAGTAGGCTCTAAGCAAAGGGTACCAGAGATACCTCTAGACAAAATAGGGGACATGTGTGAGGGTGAAGAAGGTAATACTTATCTTCCAATCACCTACCAAGGTTACACAACCAAAGCAATCATAGATTCAGGTGCTGGTGTTGCTATTGCGACCACCTCCTTGTGGAAGCAATGGGGCAAGCCCACATTAAGACCAACTAGAATGAAGCTTCAAATGGCTGATGGTCATTTTGAAAGACCTCTAGGATTGCTAGAAGGGATCACTCTAACCACTTGTGGTGTAGAGTTTGAGCACACATTTGCTATATGTGACTTTGAGAAAAATAATGTCTTTGAGATGATCCTAGGAAGACCCTTCCTACGACAATTGCAAATAGTACAGGATTGGGGAACTAACTCCTTGTACTTACAGCACTTAGGGGTCACCACTAAGGTCAATTTGAAGGATTACACCTTCAGAGATGTACCACCCCTACAGTGGAATTCTATCCACAAAGCAAAAGAAGATTCCATCTCTGTGCATTCTGAAAGTTCACCTGATCCATCATGGCTGCATGAAGATACTCATTTGTGGATGTGCAAGGTTGCAAAGGAAGAGGAAAAACGTTTAAAGGCAAGAGAAGAAGGAACTTCGTTAGGAGATAGACCAGTTAGAGACCCAGCCTACACACCGATGATCTTTCCAGATGAGGAGTTTGAGCCTCATGGCTGGCCAGAAATCTTAGCCACCATGGACATTGCTGTCAATGAGGAACAGTGGACACCTCATTGTGATGAGGAGGGTTATGATATCTCAGTGTTCATGTGTCAACCCTTGCTAGAAGAATGTGACCCTAGTGATGTCATAGAAGAGGAAGAGAATGACGATGATCTGGAGTCTATTGTGATGGATAGTTGCTTTAACTCAGAGCAGCACTATTTAGAAGATATAGGAGTGTTCACCCAGAAAGAAGAAGAACCTCTCACAAGTATTAAAACAGTAAACTCAAAGGATGGAAGTGAGAGTAGTCAAAAGAAAAAGAAAAGAAAAGCAGTGAAACAAGAAAAGGAGGAATCATTGTTTGAAGTACCAGAAAACTTCAAGAAATATGAAGTTGACGACCGCAAAATTTTGGTACGAATGCCTAAGAGAGAGGCCATCATAGGAGAATCATATGATAATAAAGAAAAGACCAAGAAGATTGTAGTGACCATTGAAGAGAACGAAGAGAGATGCACATATATAGGAGATGACCTAAGTGCAAGAGAAGAAATGGAGCTCATAGCTCTATTAAGGGAATATAGGGATGTGTTTGCATGGCACTATAGAGACTTGAAAGGGGTAGATCCAAGAATTTGCTCTCATACTATCCCCATGACTGCTGATGCTAAGCCCACCAAACAGAAGCCCTACACATATAATGATACCTATGCAGCCAAAATCAAAGAAGAAATTGATAGGTTGATTGAGGCTGGATTCATCTATGAGATTGAGCATACCGAATGGGTGTCCCCCATTGTTGTGGTACCCAAGAAGAACGGGAAGTTGCGAGTGTGTATTAACCTTAAAAAAGTTAATGCCGCTACGATTAGAGATAGTTATCCACTTCCAATCACAGAACACCTATTGGAGCGTGTTGCAGGCAAGGAAGTTTATAGCTTCCTTGATGGATTTTCAGGTTACAATCAAGTAGCCATTGCCCCAAAAGATCAACACAAAACAGCTTTTGCTACAGAGTGGGGAATCTTTGCATTTCGGGTGATGCCATTTGGGCTCACCAATGCACCTGCAACATTCCAAAGGCTCATGTGTCATGTCTTCAAAGAGTTCTTGCGAAAGAGCTTAGAAGTGTATGTGGATGATTTATGTGCTCATTCCCAAGAAAGAAGGGTTCACATCCCTGAACTCAGACAAATCTTCAACAAGTGTAGAGAATATCGAGTGTGTCTGAACCCAGAAAAGTGTGTGTTCATGGTGCGTCAAGGTAAAATCCTCGGTCATATTGTTTCTAAGAATGGAATCTCAACGGATGAAGATAAGGTACGAGCCATAGCGGAGCTGCCAAGGCCAAGGAATGTTAAAGAGGTACAAGCCTTTATGGGCCATTGTGGATATTACCGTAGGTTTATCCACATGTACGCGATCATAGCTAGACCCCTTTATGCCTTGTTGTCTAATTTTGAGTGGAACGACGAATGCGAGAATTCTT
Organism: Ceratopteris richardii; assembly: GCA_020310875.1. NCBI lineage: Eukaryota > Viridiplantae > Streptophyta > Polypodiopsida > Polypodiales > Pteridaceae > Ceratopteris > Ceratopteris richardii. Next base: position 4,915,532 of record CM035435.1, on the reverse strand, counting down.
TCAATGAACTGAAGAAACGTTTGTGCACAGCACCAATACTGACCACTCCTGATTGGAATAAACCATTCCATGTCCATGTGGATGCATCCAATCATGCCATAGGATGTGTGCTGGCACAACCCACAGGTGAAGGGAATTTAGATTTGCCCATAGCATATGCTAGTAGACAACTAAACCCAGCCGAAAGAAATTATACCACAACCGAGCGAGAAGGGTTAGGCATGGTATATGCTGTAAAGAAGTTTAGACACTATTTATTGGCCAACAAGTTCAAGTTCTTCACTGATCATCAAGCTTTGTTATATTTGGTCAATAAACCTTGCAATACTGGACGCTTAGTAAGATGGTTCCTCTTACTAATGGAGTATGACTTTGAAGTTGTTGTCAGGAAAGGTAGAACCCACCTTCGGGCAGATCACCTTTCTCGCATTACTTCAGGAGAGTCACCACAAGGAGTGTCTGATGAACTACCTGATGCTTATCTGTTCAATTTGGAAGTTGTTCCTAAATGGGCAAATAAGTTGGTACCAGTCCTAACCTTCGGCCCTGCAAATAAGAATGTGAAAACATCACAAGAAGAAATTGTAAAATCACAAAAATATCACATATTGGCAGGAAGCATGTACAAACAAGATACTGAGGGTGTATTAGCTTGTTGTGTCGAGGATGATGAACATAGTAGTTGGTTGCAGCAAGCTCATGAGGGATTGCTAGGAAATCACTATTCTAAACAACGAACATTGCAGAATTTGAAACGTTTAGGAGTGTATTGGCCTAGCATGGACAAAGAAATACATGAGTGGATCAAGAATTGTCCAATGTGTAGAGAGAAACCACCAGTGGAGCATGCGACCCTTTATCAAGTATCATTAATTCCAGATTGGAGTACTCCATTGGTAGAGTTTATGAGATCGGGAAGATTACCCAAAGAGGCCAGTCTAGCAAGAAGACGAAATATGGAGCAAGAGGCTCAAGGCTATGCCTTAGTAGGAGAAAACCTATACCGAAGAGGTAAAGATGGTTACTTAAGACTGTGCGTTCATGAATCAGACTATTTAAGGGTCTTAGAGACTGCACACAGTGGTGTTGCAGGTGGACATTTTGGCCCTGACCGAGTGATTAAAACCATTCTATTCTCAGGACTTTGGTGGCCCACTCTTCATATGGATGCACATACCTATGTGAAGAAATGTGACACATGCCAATGTGCACAATATCCAGTGAGAAAAGACGAGATGCCCTTGAGGCCAATCATGGGAGGACGTGCATTTTCGAAGTGGGGCATAGACTTCATAGGTCCTATTAACCCCCCAGCTAGAAACTCCCATGCAGAATACATCATTGTAGCCACAGATTACCTTACAAAGTGGGTAGAAGTCAAAGCCACAACAAAGAATGATGCTCAGACTACGGCTAAGTTCTTATTCGAGAATGTGTTCACGAGATATGGACTACCAATAGAGTTGGTGAGCGATAGAGGCACACACTTCTTGAATGAAGTCATTGAAAATCTTCTCCAAGAATTCTTGGTGATACATAAGAAATCCGCCCCCTATCATCCACAAGCCAACGGACAAGCCGAGAGTACCAATAAGATCCTCTGTAACGTATTGACAAAATTGGTAAATAATAAACGCTCTGATTGGGACAAACAACTTCATCATGCTGTTTGGGCTTATCGAGTTGCCTACAAAACGGTACTCAACGCCACCCCATTTCAGATGGTCTTCGGACAGAACGTTGTGCTACCATTAGATTTCTTAATCCCTGCCTTAAAAGTAGCACAAGAGTATGAGTGGAATGGGCATGAATTGTCCTCTAGGATCTTTGATCTCGAACGCTTGGGTGAAACGAGGCTACGAGCGGCAGCAGGCATCTACGCTGCAAAGAAGAGGCAAAAGGCATACTTTGATGCACACATCAAGGATAAGGGATTGAAAGAGGGAGATTTAGTGTTGGTATACACACTAAAACAACATGCCCGTAAGTTGGAAAAAAGAGGTTATGGACCCATGATCATTAATAGAATTTCCACTAGTGGTGCAGTTCAGTTGGCCACTCTAGAAGGAGATATCTTGCCAAACTATATTAGTGGCTGTAGAGTCAAGCTATATCAAGAACCTCTTACTGAGGATATGCTAATGAGACTCAACACTGCGAAGAAGCGAAAAGAAGAAGAGTTAAGAGTGAGAGAAGAAGCACAGGAAGAGGCCAGTGAGCGTATTAGGCAAAATAAGTTAAGGCGATTAGGCCTAGATGTCAACTCAAAAGCCCCAAAATATCACATGGATATGTGTCAAAAGTCAGGCATTGCGACTTCTTTGGTCATTGACCGAAGACCCTTTGTGACCATAGAGATAGGACAAGGGAAGGGTGCAAGGACGGTGAAAGCATTGATTGACTCAGGTGCAGCAAGTAGTGCAGTTAAACTTTCCTACTGCCAAGACTTGGGGTTGAACATCAATCCCATAGAAGCTTATCTCATAGGATTGGGCGGTGTGGAAACCCCTTGTTTGGGCGAGGTGGAACTTCCCATCTACCTTCAAGATGTTCCAATGAAAGTCAAAGCGCTAGTATGTCAAGATGAGAACCTTACAGAACCACTTGTCTTGGGTCAAGATTGGATCTATGATCATGCAGTTAACTTAAACCTAAGAAGTCAAATTCTTCAAGTTTGGGTACATGAACAATGCATTACATTAGAATTAGAGAACTGCATGCTCCTAGATCATGGCACCACACACTCTCTTAGTTCTTCCAAGACTAATCATATGAAAGAAGATGTTGTATGTGTCAAAAGCTCTATGATGCAGAAGGAGTCAATCGTGGAAGACCAGGTTCGAAGGCGGGTGGATCTTTCTTCTTCTCCAAAGACTCAAGTAGCCACAGTAGTGAGCCCACCACACAAGCAAACACAACCGTTCACGACAACTGCTACATCAAATAGAAAGACACCATTCGATAAAAAAGCGGTTCCGGGCATGAACCAGATCTGGGTACGCAAAGGAGAGCAACCACCAGCCTTACCCCCACAAATCCCATCCATGCACACTAACCAAGCCAGAAGACGAAGGAAGCAGCTCAGACAAGCTCCGTCACAAGATATCCAACAAGTTTGGGTGCCTAAGAAGTTAGTTGCAGCTCAACAAGGGCAATTACAGATGTGGGTACCTAAGAAGATCCTACACCCACAACAACCTTTGTTCTCCCACATGCAAAAGGTTTCAACAAAGAGGCCAAAAAGAGAAAAGGGTAAGAACCACGTACAGAGACCAAAGGAAGATCAAATCAGCTCTTCAACATTAGTAGGAAGACATGCAAAAAGGATATGGGTTTGGAAGCCAAAAGTGCAAGTAGCCTCCACCGAACCAAAGCATCAACCACACTGGATACCACAGTTCAGAAAGCATCCAAAGAGAAAGACGCCTGAAGTGACCTCTACAGTGCCAAATGGACTCCAATAAGGAGGATTACATCAGTTCGAGACTCATAGATACCTCCACTAAGGCCGGCATCAACCTCCACAAATAACATCGAAAGCCTCGAACGAGCAACAACCATGTGCTCCTTGCACAACCCTGTCTTTTGCACCATTTAGGTCATGCATTTCCAAAGTATGCATTAATATAGGGCCACATTACACGGCCGTGCATAGACACACTTGAGAATCCCATGCACAAGAGCACAGTGACATATGTCGAACATTTCTATTGATACTAACTTTTGTGTTCTTGTTTTGTGATATCCTGTTCCTCAAAAAAAAAAAAAAAAAAAAAAAAAAAAAGAGAGAAGTGGGAGAGAGCTTGTTCCCAGGGTGTCTCGGCCAGCAGTGAGATTATTGCTGCCTTATCTGGTAGAGGACAAGCATTTGGCATGAACATGGCATCTACAGCTATGATTTTCTCTTACCATGGTAGGAATGAAGAGCTTGAAGGTCCGCAACTTGCGTGATGCTTAACTACTTCATGTACCAGAGCATCCAAGGAGATATCTGCAAAAGGTAGTTCTGGAGGAGAAGACTCCTGCATATGGTGAGCTAAAGAGTATATGTGAAACACAGCTTGGTGTAGTTACCCGATGTTGCTTGCCAAGGAATATAAAGCAATTCAATTCTCAGTATTTCCTGAACCAGTATGGAACAGTAGCACTGGTGAATGGTCTATGTCAATCAGCATGGTAATCTCTTAGAAACCGGCACGTGTCCAATATTCCTCTGAGTGTCAATATAGGGAAGTGAACGTGCATGAGCCCAAGCTCAGAAATGCACATTGTTAGTGACAAATGTTGCTTTGAAAAGAGGAGAGGGGATCCACCACTCAAAAGATCTCATCAGTGGACAATCAACATGGACATTCATCAACAAGGTTCCATCCCAAAGGCCGAGTGTACAACACGAAGAGGCAAACATCCATCAACCTTCGCCATGGTAAGTCTCTTTACTCTGGAAACACCATAACCATGATAGTTTAGGAAACCTCTTCGTCAGCATACCCTTGAGCACTTAGCTCAAGACCCGCAATTTTTGCACCATACTTCTTCCAATGCATTTTCCAAGTAAGCATGTGTAGGGCTACATTACAAGGCCGTGCACAAGGCACATACTTTTTTCAACCCATGCACGAACACACTTACCCATCACTCAATATGGGTTATGAGTACTTGGCTTGACTACTATGAAGATCAACTTTGGAAGATCTAGAAAACATCAACGGAGACTCACAACGACATAGTCATGCTGGAATACAAGGCAGAAGCACATACCAAGAGACTACAACCTGCAAAGACTCACAGTGATAGATGAAGAACGTCGGACGACTTGTGTTCAAACAGAAGGGACACTCCCTCTCAAGGCACTACTTGGAACAATCACTACAACAAGGGTCTGTCAGGGACGACAGACTCGAGAGGGGGGGGAGTGTTGAAGCTCAAGGTCAAGGACAAAGCATGGAAGCACATCAAAGAAGTGGACATAGAAGAAGAGTGAGCAAGTAGGGAGCTCCAAGAAGTGTATGTCAAATTTTCAGAAGAATCCCCTACAAAAATAGTGATTTTCATCACTAGAAACCATTGTAAATACCATTATCTATTTTTAGTAACTCCATTTTGTTCAAGCCGAGGAGTCCTCGAGCTTGAGGAGTATTAGAAGTACCATCGTACCAATTTTCATAATTTTTAGACTTCGTTTGAGCCCTCAAATAAGCCCTGGAACCTAATTTTTAACTAGGCCGGACACTAGGTCTGGACAGGGCCAAAACTAGTCAAAAAACTATAAAAAGAGCTAGAGAGCTCATTTTTGAGGTTAACTTGTTAGAGAATAGAACTTTTGTAAGAGAACTCTTTTGCAATCTAAGCTTTCCATTGTTCCCCTCTTTGATCTTACTTTGTGCGCGTGTGTGTGTATGTGTGTGCATGTTTGTGTGCTTTCACTCACGCACTTGTGCCTTCACTTGCTCGTGGTCTTCATACCGGTCCTCACGTCTCCGCGGATTGACAAGTAAAGGAGGTGGTGCTTACGCTTGAGCTACATGCACGATGCCATAGGACCTTTATTTTCACCTTGAATGGAAACCCAATGGCCGAAAAGATTATGCCTTACCTAATCTAATGGCTAGGCTCACAAAGATCATCTATAACCATCAATGGTCACACATAGACCTCATCTAACTTAGAAGTTAGGGTTCCACAAATGTCCAGGCTCTCACAATGGATTCTCCTTATAATGGGAGCCTTAGAACTTAGAGCACCATGGATCATTTAGGGTCACTTGAGGGTGGAGTATTTACCTCTTTGTTCTTGTATTGCTGGGTCCTAGCTAACCCAGTACCTTGGATTTTATCCTACCCTTTGTACTTTATTGACACTTCATTTAATTTAATACATTTATGTTCTCTCTCTCTCTCTCTCTCTCTCTCTCTCTCTCTCTCTCTCTCTCTATATATATATATATATATATATATATATATATATATATATATATATATATATATATATATATATATATATATATATATATATATATATATATATATATATATATATATATATATATATATATATATGTGTGTGTGTGTGTGTGTGTGTGTGTGTGTGTGTATATATATATATATACATATATGTGTGTGTGTATGTGTGTGTATATGTATATATATACGTGTGTGTGTGTGTGTGTCTGTGCGTGTGTGTATGTATACACACTCACACACACACACACACACACACACATATATATATATATATATATATATATATATATATATATATATATATATATATATATATATATATATATATATATATAAAGTAGAGGCATATTGACTCAGTGGTATATTGGACTTGAGAAAAAGACAAGGCTTCCCCTGTTGGAGTTAGACATCTGTGGAAGCACGTGAACAACACAAGGAAGAAGAAGAAGCTTGGAGCACAACACACAATACTGAATGTATTACCACTTGAATGTACAAAGATAAGTAACCCGTTAGGGCTATGGGCGTATATATAAGCTGGGGGGAAAAAACTCCTAAAGAGGGAAAAAAAGGTGCCCTAGCAGTCCTAGTGTGTTCACACACATCACTACCTAAATATATCAACAAATCCCCTCTGGGAGTGACCCGGTGAACAAGGAGTTGGCACTCATGTATAAGGAAGTGCCAAGCTACGTGGAATCAATCCACAAAAAGAATTAAGCCCAAAGCTTTGTGAAAAGCTTCAAACATCTCCCTAGGTAGAGCCTTCATGAAAAGTTCTGCAATGTTCTCTTCCATGGGCACATATGCCAAGCTGATCTCCCCAGCAAAGAACCTCTCCCTGACATAATGATAATGCACCTCAATGTGTTCACTGCAAGCATGGAACACATTGTTCCTCGCAATTGCCAATGCGCTTTGACTCTCAGTGAAGATGGTGGTGGAAGAAGAGTGACCAACACCCAAATCAGCCATAACGCGTCTGAGCCAGAGACACTCAACAATCACTATGAAAGCTGCCCTATACTCAACCTCACAACTAGAAGCTACCATAGTAGGCTACTTCTTGCTCAGCCAAGATATGCATGAGGCACCAAGCATGAAGCAAAAACCACTAGTGGACACACGAGTGTCATAGCAACCAGCACAATCACTATCAGAAAAAGTATGCAAATCTAGTGGTAGTGATCCCCCTTTGGGATAAAACAATCCAAGTAGCCAGGTACCACTTAAGTAGTGAAAGACGTGCTTAATCGCCTGCCAATGCTTGACACCTAGGCAATGCATAAACCTGCTCATCTGTGAGACAACAAACTGAATATCTGGCCAAGCAATGCATAAGTAAATCAAGCATCCAACAACCTGTTGATAGAGAACAACATCAAATGCATCTGCAACATCATGAAGACTCAATTGTAAACCTGTCTCCATAGGAGTGGCAATAGGTTTGTAGTCTTCAAGGCCAAAATGCTACCATAATGTGTCAATATTTTGTTTGGCACAAAGCCATTCCACCATCAACTTGCATAAATTGAATGCCCAAATAATGATGCAAATGCCCCAAATCAGACACCTCAAATGAGGCATGTAAATCAGCCATAAAATCAACAATATGCATGTCATGAGGACCAGTGAGCAGCATATCATCAACATACACAACAATGATCAGAAGTACATCATTAGCACACTTAACATATAAGGTGCTTTCAATTGGACTATTCTCAAAACCATGTGTAATCAGATAGCCGTGTATCTTTTCATACCAAGCACATGGTGCTTGTTTCAAACCATATAAAGCCTTTCTCAACCCGCACACCTAGTTTTCATGCCCTTTTTGCACAGAGCCATAGGGCTGAAAAACATACACTTTTTCATGCAAGTCACCATTCAGAAATGTTGTTTTAATGTCCAACTGATGTACATTCCAACCATGATGAGTTGCACATGCACAAATGCTACAAACAGTAGTCATTCGGAAAGTAGGAGAAAGGTCTCATCAAAATCAATGCCTCTTTCCTGTGCATAACCCTTTGCAACAAGCCTAGTCTTATACATGTCAACTGTTCCATCAAGTTTACACATCAGCTCGTATACCCACTTAGTGCCAATGGCCTTCTTGCCAGGAGGCAAGTCACATAAAGACTAGGTACCATTTTTTATGATAACATCATATTCAGATTGCATTGCAACCATCCAATGTTCAGACTTTTGTGCTTCATCAAACGAAAGAGGTTCAGTCTCATCATAGAGACTAGAAGCAACCATAGCATAGCAATCTAATGCAAAAGAGGCACTATGAGAGCTTGAACATGTATGGTATGACAGAGGTGCATCTAAATTACTGTCACGAAATGTCTGCACCAGCCATTTTGGCATAGTTTTTGCCTCCTCTATATCAGCTCTCTCATCAACAAGTGCATCATGTAAATCTCCATCAGAAATGGAATGATTTGCATCATCACCTGAAACTTGCAAAGGTTGAGAAGTTGCCTCATTAGGACCAGCACTAGATTGTCCACCTGTAAAAAAGAGGCACCAAAGTATCATACATGTCTTTGGAGCTAACAGATGTCTCCTTTGTACGAGAAAGTAAAGATGGAATAGCATCTTCCATAAAAACAACATCACGGCTAACCCAAATGTGTTTGGTCTGTGGATGATACAGACGATAGCCTTTGCTTTCAAAACTGTACCCAACAAAAATACATTTTCACTACTTTATCATCCAATTTCTTACGATGTTGTTCAGGCACTAATGCATTTGCCAAACAACAAAAAACATGCAGATGAGCAACAGATGGCTTGCAACCATGCCAAGCCGCATATGGAGTGATAGATTGCAGTGCTTTAGTGGGACACTTATTAAGTACATATGCTGCACACATGATAGCCTCAAGCCAGAAACTATGTGGTAAAGCCTGACTCTTGACCATACACCTCGCCATCTCCATGAGTGCCCTATTCTTCCATTCAGTAACTCCATTCTGTTGAGGTGTATATGGCATTGTACACTGATGTTTTATTCCATGTTCAACCAGAAATGCATTAAAGTTAGAAGACATATATTCCCCCACCTCGATCAGAACGGAGAGTGCCCATTCTACATGCTGACAGATTTTCAACCAAAACCAAAACTTTTTTGAAGCACATGAACACTTCGGACTTTGCTTTGAGTGGATATACCCTTGCATGCCTAGAAAAATCATTAATGAAAGTTACGAAGTAAAGATAGTTTCCAAGAGAAGTTGTTTGCGTAGGACCATAGACATCACTATGTACAAGCTGCAATTTTTGAGTAGCCTGAACTAAACCATCTTTTGGAAAGGAGGAATGTTGACCCTCATGGTCAAGCACAAGGTGCAGATGCATGTCAAAGAAGTTGACATACAAGAAGAGAGAGCATGTAGGGAGCTCCAAGAAGCACATGTCAAATTTTCAAAAGAAATCCCTATAAAAATAGTGCTTTTCATAACTAAAAACCATTATAAATACCATTTTTCATTTTTGTAACTCCATTTTGTTCAAGCTGAGTCCTTGAGCTTGAGGAGTATTAGAAGTATTATCCTACCAATTTTCATAATTCTTAGACTCCGTTGAGCCCTCAAATAAGCCTTGGAACCTACTTTTTAACTAGGCTGGACACTAAGTATGGAGAGGGCCAAAACCACTCAAAAAACTATAAAAAGAGCTAAAGAGCTCATTTTTGAGGTGGGGTGGTTGTAGATTTGAGCTTTTGTAAGAGAACTCTTTTGTAATCAAAGTCCTTCCATTATTCCACTCTTTTGCTCTTACCTTGTGCACATGTGTGTGTATGTGTGTGCATGCTTGTGTGCTTTCATTCACGCACTTGTGCCTTGACTTGCTCACGGTCTTCATACCAGTCATCACATCTCCACAGATTGACATTTATGAGGTCAATCTCCTCACGTTCATACTTTCCATTGTGCTAGAGTGACACCAAATTTGGCACCGTTGCCGGGGAGAGAGCCTGGAGGACAAGCGTGTGACGGTAAAACGTAGAGTAGCGATGTTGGAAGGTAAAAAAATAGTCATTTTCAGTTCAATTTTTGACTTTTTTTTCACCTTCATCATCATCATCATCACCACCATCTCCTTCTATCTTTAGCTTCTCTGATTTTTTAGCTTTTGTGATTGTACATTCCCTATTTTTGCCTCTTTTTCTTCATTATTGGTTGTGCGAGGAGTTCAGAGAGAACTTAGAGCTGAAGCGTGGAGGAAATACTGAGTTTCACACTCTCAAGACACCAAAATATGAGTGACAGTATCGTGACCTAAAACGACCTGTGTCTGGTATTGCGGCTGTTGTATCGTGAGTTTGGAGGGTGATCTTACATCTACAGGGATACACGAGTGATGAGGACACAAGGTACACATATCCACAAAAATTTTTGAATTTGGATGTAAAAAACTCCAAGTATCGTGTCCGATTGAGTTTTGGTGTTGCAATACCAAAACTCCCGTGTATCGCGATACTTGTCAAGTATCGTATCGCCTCCTTGAGGTATCGTGATACCATCAAGGTATCATGTATCGCCAGGTCGAGGTATCACGTTTAAGTGGTATCATATCATGCACCTTGCGGTATCGTATCACGTAGCAGGAGATATCATATCATGAGCCCGGTGGTATCGTATCATGCAGTAGGAGGTATCCTATCATGTCGGTTAAGTGGAGTGGTATTGTATCGGATAGCATAAGTAGTATCGTATCGCTGTTGGAGTGGTATCATATCATGAGCCCGGTGGTATCGTATCGTGATCCCCTAGAGGGTATCGTATCGTGAGAAGTGAGGTATCGTCCAGCTAGAGGTATGGTATAGTGATCACTTCCAGTATCGTATTGTCTTGATAGGAGCATCATATCGCACAAGTTGGTATCGCCTTGGTAGTATCATATGGCTTGAGGTGGTATCATTTGTAGTGGTATTGTGTATCGTGGAAAACAGAGGTATCGTATCATGAAAATTTGGTATTGTATCGCCTGTTCTAAAGCAATCCTAGAGAGGTCTTGTTTCCCTGTTTTAACCCCCAAAACCCTAAACTACCATAACTTTCTCATGCGAAATCCGTTTGTTGTGGTTTGGGTTTGTTGGAAAGCTCGTTTAGAGTACTAAAAAAGCATCCACTGGTTATGTAAAATTAATACGTGGATTTATAGATATACTATTTTGAAGTGGACCCTCAGGTGAGACTAGGAAACCAAGGGGACTCCAAAGGATTTTGAGCAATACAGAAGGGAAAATTGGGACTAGAAGACAAAGCTTATGAACTTGAGATCTGGTAGACACCTAGGCAAGGATAGAAAAAGCATTAGATCATGTGAGGCCAGTGTCAACCATACAGTTAGGTCTTAAGCACAACAACTCAGTGGTTATCCCTACACACTAAGTTCTGAAACAAGTGACTCAGAAACGTCTTTTAGCATGGAAAGACCCACACGTACCTCAAGCACTACCTATTTACAGACACCAGAAGGTCCCTATAAGACACAATCGGAATATATCAAGACCAACCAATTAGGTACTCGCATATATGAGGATGGTATGAGGCAATCAATTGTCCAACTCAAAAATCCAGATCAACCTTTTGGACTTGAACACCCAATGGTCAAGTTCAAAGACGGTTCATATATTGATAAGGAAGGAACCATGTATGTGGTTACGAGCTTACCAGACAGGATAGATGAGTTTGGAAATATCATTATAGAGAACGAGATAGGAGACCTAGAGCAAGGAGACCTAGGATGAGAACCCAAGACTCCTAGAGGTAAGCCAGTATTGACTAGAGTGATCACTCCATATTGGATCCCTCAAGAAAACAAAAGCATAGAACTATTCTTGAATAGAGAAACGGAGGAAGCCTTTTGGAGATTCAAGCCAGATCAACCTAGCCCAACAGTCACCATCTATGAGTTCAAGGATCCGAAGACACCATGCAAAGGTGTCTATCTAGATCACACATCAGAGAAAATGTTCTTGGTATCAGAGCATGATACGCATGCATACACTTGGCAGGGCAAATTGAATTTCCCTCCACCAAGATCCAATGTCTCCCATGTCCTTCAACGAGCAGGATCATCCAAGGCTCATGAAACCCAATGAGAACAAAATAGAGAGAGACCTGAGGTAAGTTTTGCAAACACTATGGGTAGAGACCAATCAGGATTTTGAAAATGAAAGACCTGAAAGAGAGAGACATAGAGCACATAGGCATCAAAGAGATGAACATGGTTTCCCATTGCCCAGACCCCGAGAGCACTCAAGAACCCTTAGACCCTCTCAAGTGGTCGAGGCAATGAAGAACTACTTTGATGGTTTAGGGGATCCTTATGATCACGTGGCTGAGTTCAAGCAAGTATTAAGAGCTAAACAAGTTGAGGACTTGTTCACCCAATTCGAGGCATTTGGTTTGACTCTCAAGGGTATTGCCTTAGCTTGGTTTCAACCCCTGAATAGTCGTAACTATCGTGATATAGGTCAATTGCTAGAGGAATTCATAGTAAAATTTTCCAAGAGTGGTATCAAGCATAACACATCATCCTTGATGCACAGCTTCAAATAGAAACCCCCAAGAAATAGTGCGACTTGCAAGAAGACCGTACTTAGAAAGATGCCGTATTCTAGAGTTACCCACACCTACCAAACAAGTGGCCTTCTTTTTAGATGGCTTACTAAGCACCAAGTTAAGATCCTATGTGTACTTGAAAGAGCCTAGATCCATAGAAGAGTGTGTGCGGATGTGCATTGACATAGAAGACAACTTGGGTGAGGAGTTAGAATTGTCAAAGTCTATAAGGATTTTGACAGTTCCACTAGTCATACCTCCAAAACGTCCACTGAGATAGATGAGATAACCGAGCAAGTTGCCAAGAAACTAGGAGTTCAAAATAGACAAACACGAAGGGTCATCTCATTGAAGCAATGTTACAACTATGGAGGAGACCACATGGCTAATGTTTTTCCAATGATGGCTCAACCCCAAGGAAACACTAATGCTCCACATTGCACTATTGAGAGAAAATACACAAATCATACGGCTCAAGATTGTCCATACAATAGGCAGACTGTCAGACAAAATTATCAGCAACCTTACCAGCAAGATACGTATCAGAATCAATACCACCAACCACATTATAGGCCACAACAACAATATCAGCCTCAATACCAACAACAATATCAAGCACCATATAGGCCACAACTAGTCCTAGGAAACCAACCATGAGCTCCTGCCAATGTGATTCCTGTTAAGTATGCAATGGTAGAGGAGAACCTTAATAGAGCATTGGTGCCAGTAACCCCGTTGGTCTCAGAAAATGACTCTCACGCTCATAGTTCAGACTACTCCCATGAAGATAGTTCACAAGCTTATTACACAGTCACTAGAGCATAGTGAGGCTTATTTCTATCAATACGAGACACCACTTATGGAACAAAATTGGGAGCCAGAATACTCCAACGTCATGTATATGAATCCTAACCCCATGCCCTAATCGAGACAAGTAAGACCACAAGCCCCTAGAGGACCATGTTTTAGATGTCAAAGTGACCATTTCATTCATGAATGTCCCCACTCACTGACTCCAAGACAAGGACAAAACATCACAATACAAGGTTTTTGTCTTGATTGCGATAAAGAACATCTTCCTAGAGATTGTCCCAGGAACCCCTCTAGTGCATCCAAGGTTACACAGATTAATGTGGTAGGCTTAGTAATGGATTCAAGTGCAAGTAGCAGTAATGTGGCTCCTGTACAAGCAGTTACTAGGGCACAAGCATTAAAACAAGATAAACCAGCTGAGCAATCAGAGCCAAATGAATCAAGAGATCCTAGTAAGAGGAAAACAAGAACATGGAAGGACACCAGGGAGAGAACCAATCGTAAGTGGAATAAAAAGCTATCCAAACTAGAAGAAAGCTTGAAGGATGCAAAAACAAAAATAGAAGACATTGCATCTCAAACCCCCTCGCATGCCGAAACTCCATCCACACCACCTCATCCCACCCCCACATACTGTAAATCAACCACGAACAGGGTCTATAGTTGCTTTAATTTAGAAAAGAACTATCTAGAAGATGTAGGAGTATTTACTCAAAGAGAAGAAGAACCTCTCATGAGCATCAAAACTATAAACTCAAAGGATGGAAGTGAAGGAGGTCAAAAGAAAAAGAAAAGAAGAGTAGTAAGACAAGAAGAGGAGGAATCATTGTTTGAAATACTAGAAAACTTCAAGAAATCTGAAGTTGAGGATCGAAAAATTTTGGTACGAATGCCTAAGAGAGAGGACATCGTACATGATAATAAAGAAAAGACTAAAAAAATTGTTGTAACCATTGAAGGGAACGAAGAATGAGACCTAAGTGCAGAAGAAGAAGCAGAGCTTGTAGCTTTATTAAGGCAATATAGGGACGTGTTTGCATGGCACTATAAAGACTTGAAGGGATTAGATCCGAAAATATTCTCTCATACAATCCCCATGATAGCTGATGCCAAGCCCACAAAACAGAAGCCCTACACATATAATGACACTTATGCTGCAAAAATAAAAGAAGAAATTTACAGGCTGATTGAAGCTGGATTTCTATGAGATTGAGAATACTGAATGGGTGTCCCTCATTATAGTGATGCCCAAGAAGAATGAAAAATTACGAGTGTGTATTAACCTTAAAAAAAATTAATGTTGCTACGATCAAAGATAGCTATCCGCTTCCAATCACCGAACATTTATTGGAGCGTGTTGTGGGCAAGGAAGTTTATTGATGGATTTTCAGGTTACAACCAAGTAGCCATTGCTCCAGAAGATCAACAGAAAATGGCCTTTGCCACAAAATGGGGAATCTTTGCATTTTTGTGATGCCATTTGGGCTCACCAATAGGCAAAGAAAAAAGAGGCTAGAGTAGTTGTTGTAGAGGCCTCTACACCAAAATAGAATCTGCTAATCTAGTGCAGAATGAAGAAAGGGTGTTTACTACTATTTGTAGTTTTGACCCATCTTCTCCTGAATAGTGTATGTCTACAGTAGACTCAAATGTTTGGTACTTTGATAGTGGGGCAACCAAACATATTACCTCGCAGTGCAGTTTCTTCACTTCACTCGAACTTGCCCCTATAGAGAATATTGTCACATGCACCAACACCTCTTATCCTATCATGGGAGTTGGTAAGATCATTTTGACTACTACTAATGGTAGTTCTTTTACATTTTCGGATGCTTTATTTGTGCCAGGGATCAAGAAGAATCTGTTTAGCCAAGAATGGCTTTAGCCAAGAATGGATTTAGCCAAGAATGGCTTTAGCCAAGAATGGCTTTAGCCAAGAATGGCTTTAGCCAAGAATGGCTTTAGCCAAGAATAGCTTTAGCCAAGAATGGCTTTAGCCAAGAATGGCTTTAGCCAAGAATGGCTTTAGCCAAGAATGGCTCATGAATGGCTTTATCCATGAATGACTTTAGCCAAGAATGGCCAAGCATGGATTGGTTGTGAAATTTGTTGATGACAGATGTACAGTTCATGAACTATCAAATGGAGACGTCATTATTGCTTCTGGCATTTTATGTTGTGGGATGTATAAGCTCTTAGACTATGAAAGATCTGTGAATGATTCAACATGTGCAGTACATGATTCTCAGGTTATGTCAGATGCAAAGCTTTGCCATGCATGCTTTGGTCATCTGCCTTTTGCTAGTCTGCTATGCTTGCAGAAATATGAAATGGTGTCCTCTTTGCCCAAACTTGAGGCACCCAGAAAACATGTCTGTGAAGGCTGTATTTGGGCAAAATGCAATGTTCCTCCTTCCCAAAAGATGGTTCAGTTCAAGCTACTTGGAAATTGCAGCTTATTCACAGTGATGCATGTGATCCTATGCAGACACCCTCTTTTGGGAACTAAAACATCAGTATATAGTGCCATATACACCTCAATAGAATGCAGTTGTTGAACAGAAGAGCAGGTCACTCATGGAGATGGCCAGGTGTATGGTCAAGAGTCAGGCTTTACCACATAGTTTCTAGCTTGAGGCTCTCATGTGTGCAACATACGTACTTAATATGTGTCCCACTAAAGCATTGTAGTCTATCACTCCATATGAGGCTTTTCATGGTCGTAAGACATCTGTTGCTCACCTTTGTGTTTTTGGTTGTCTAGCATATGCATTAGTGCATGAACAACAATGCAAGAAATTTGATGATAAAGCAATGAAATGTATTTTTGTTGGGTACAGTTCTAAAAGCAAAGGCTATCGTCTGTATCATCCACAGGAAAAACACATTTTGGTTAGCTATGATGTTGTTTTTGTGGAAGATGTTATTTGTACACTTCCAAATTTTTATTTAGTTAGTAAACTTGCAAATCTTATAGCTTAGCTAATTTTTCATAAAAAGAACAAATAACCTTAAACATATCATAAAATAAACAAAAACGAAAAACACTAAAAGGACCATAAAAAGAACAAAATTCTTAAAGTTAAAAAAAACATTAAAATCAACCAAAAACACTTATTAAAAACAATTTTCTTTTAGCATTTAAAACACAGAAACACAAAACAAAGAAATATTCATCTAAATCACAAGAAGAAAGAAAGAAATCAAGTTACAAATCAAGTTTGACTAAAAAGCCCAGACTATCACAAATATGCTCAAAACTTAGAAGTAGGTTTCTACTCAGGTAGCTAATATCTAAAGTAAAATTCAATCTCTAGTCTTAAAACCCTAGAGATACTATCAATTTTAGATATAAACTAATAGAAGAAATCCCATTATAGAGATAGATTAGAAAATAAGAATCAAACCCTATAGCAAAAATTCCAGTTCTAGACCTAGACCTAGGGTAAAAATTTAGTTCTAGCATTAGGTACATAAAGAAGAACCACTACTCTAGACCTAAAAAGCTAGAGAAAAGATCAACTTTGGACCCCTAAAGATAAAGATAAATTTTAAGATTCTATCTCATGTCAAGTGAATAACTCTAAACGTCTAACACTCTGAAGTGATTACAAGTGCTCAAAGCATACCCAAAACTTTGAATTGAGAGTTATCTTGAAGAAGAAGATTTTCAAAAACCTAGCAAGAAAGTGACTGAAAAAGATAGGAAGGTCTAAAAGCTTACTTTTGTCTCCCCGATCAAAGTACAAACAACCTTTGCTCTGAATTCTATTCTAAGTTAAGGGATAGTATAGAGCCAATAACTCTGGACATTCTTCTACATTCAAAAAAAACCAAAGAAGGGAAATGGAGGAAGTATTTAAGGGATTAATGATAGAGAAACAAGGGGGAAGAGTGGTGCAGGACATTCTTAAGGATAAGGGTAATTTCATTTGAATCAATGTAATTGAACATCTAGATGTCTTTGAAGAGCTAGCACAAGTCTAAGGACTACACTTCCCTAAGGGAATTCATCCCGACATCCACCCCCACTAAACTTGCACATCGTCCCGATGGGCCAAACTGGAAAATTCAATCGAAGCATATCAAGATTCTTTTGAAAACTCTTTTTAATTTTTTTCTTTTTGTTTTTAAAACTGAAACGTGATTTCATACATTCCATGCAAATTTATAAAGATTAGTACAAATTTTAGAAAATAAAGCAGACGCATGTTTCACAAACATCATACTATGTTTCCACTTCCACAATCAGACAAGTAATCACATGAATGAATCATAGGCTTTGTAGATCTTTCATTTGTTCAACTCGTTCGGATCTAGCAACTTATTCTAAGTACTATACTAAGCTCTGCTAACTCAGTTTGTAGAAATGTGCCCTGATTCCTTTATTTATCCCCTAATGTCCAACTCTCCATCATATCTCTTTCTTTTCTTTACTTTTTTTTCTTTCTTTTTCTTTACTTTTTTTTTTAATTTTTACCCTTCATCTCTGCTCAGCACCTTTTCTTTTTATTCTTTTAGTTTTACAAGTCGGACTATGCTGAAATCGAGTGCGGCTCATGGACTTGTCCACCCAGCCAAGTTTACCCCACTTGTCTGCTGACCCGATATAGTGCACGACACACAACACTAGCCCTACATGAAATCAATGTCAGCTCGTGGCTCTGACCACCTAGCCAAAGTGACTCCACCCACCTACTGACCCATGCAAGTGCATGACAACAGATAGGTCAAGCCTACGATGAAACTAGTGTTAGCTCGTGGCCTTGATCACCCAACCAAGGTTGTCCCACCCACCTACTAGCCCATTATAGCACACTAACAACATGCACATGCATAACTGTTGGCTTGAGTATGAAGATTTTTCTGAATCATGATCTATCTGGAGGTAAGATCTCACAAGAAATAAATAGTAGGACCCAAGGAGTCCCACTCACTAAGCGTTCAAATCTATCAGCATATGCATGCACTTAGTTTAAGCATGCCATCTTATTCCCACGCTTTCACTCCCGAAAGTCTCTAGTCTGCTAATTGATTCTATTCATACCATTTTTAGTCGTTCATGCTTCATGCAAAACCATAATAGATGTATCTGTTTATCAAAGTTTAATTGAGATTGTAATTTCGTAACTTTCACTTGATCAAACAGATCCTCATTAGTTAAAAGTTTTGGATCAAATGAGACATATACATCCTTATCTTTCTTTGATTTCTCTCGAGTTTCTCTATCAGATTCTCTTTTATGATCTATTTCCATTTGTTCTTTTGATATATGCTCAATATTTTGTTTCTCAGCCTTTATTTGTCTACTTTTGGTTTCTCTTGATTTTCAGTAGATAGCATTCTCGTTTGTTCACCAAATTTATTGTTTTCATGTAATTTTGGTTTCCAAATCTTTTGAGATGATTTTGATCTAGTTTTGGTCTCCTCGAATTATTCCTTCATCCCACCTCTTCCTACATTTAGATGTAAAGGTATTTGCTCTTGATATTTACAATTTTTACCTTCCCATTCACTTACTAGTCTATGTTTGCATGCACTTTCATATGCTATGCAATCCCAGAACATATGTCCATACTGATTGCACCAAAAACATCGTATAGGTCTCTTCTCAGCCCAACTTGATTTCTTAGGTATCACTCTAGGTGTTGATCTTTTAAGACCTAATGACTGTTTATGTGTAGATATGCTTTGAACTTTTACCTCATGTTCATTATCACATTTCAATACTTGTAGTTCTTTAACTTGGTTGGTCAACAACTCAACCTTATCTTTCAATTATGAAATCTCAGAATCCATTTCCTTTTTATGTCTTTAATACTTATGCCCATTAGCTGAATAGTATAAGGTATCTCATTTATAGTTTGCATTAGGATCATAACAATACCAAACTTTGATTTTATAGATTCAGCTGAGTTAATTTCCATTTTCTTAAATTGCCCTTTGTATATTTTGAATTGTTCTTCAATCATTTCCTTCATTTCAATTTTCCTCTAGTTACGGTATAAGCTACGGAAGTGTCAAATTCTTAATCTAAACAAGAATAAAAAAGATGCACGTGTATGGACTAAACTAGTGCAAAATGTGAATGCTTAGACTCACGCAAACAAATCAATCTTTATGTTTAAAGTGTGTGGAACAATGCAAAACTCAAAGAACTTAAAAATGTTGGTACCTGGAATATTTGATCTGATGTCAACATTCCTCTTTCTTCTCAAGGAGTGGGTGGTGTGTCGAGGATCACCAGGCAACTGCCTCGCTTCACATCGGGTTCAGGTGTCAGAGAGCGAAGGAGGTCTAAGAAGCGGAAGAGCAGCGCAGGGTTGGATCAGGCCCCGCTAGGTGTGAGTGCATCATCCCCCGTCTGGTAAGTGACGTCTGCACGCTAGCTGCCTCGCCCTAGTATGGTGGTCATCATCTTGTAGGCCCACATCTTGGAAGAGAAAGCGAAAAAGCGCTCGATTGGGTGATACAAAGTCATAGGCATATGCATCGCGAATGTAGAATGATAAAAACAATTCTACAAGTAAATGGCCGATCTCGATAATAATGGTCCAACAATTTAGGATCGATATACAAAATCAATGATACAACTCAGAAAATAATATATGTCACCACAGTGCAATCAGACAATACAAAATGGATACTTAGCTACTGTGCGCATCACTCAAATACAAGATATTCACTCCTCCACAGTGCGAAAGGATGCCCTTCAACTTCTCTTCAGTCTTTGTGATAGGAACTTCACTTCAAGGCAAGATCTTTTCTTTGCTTTGGTTTTCATTCTTCACTTCGGATCAATGATCAAAGCTCCTCTTTGTTCACTTCAAATTCTTTACTTCAAGTTCATTCAAAAACCTGGAGAGAAGATCCATAGAAAAGATCCACGGGGGGTCAAGTTAGAAAACTCAATTTATACGTTCTTTCTACCAACTGACTTACATTTATACAACCACTCTCTCTCATTCTCTCTCCTTCAAAGTTTTTGTCCCAATCTCTACATCACATTGTCGCCTCAGCACTTCTTGCTCTCTCTCTCTCTCTCTCTCTCTCTCTCTCTCTCTCTCTCTCTCTCTCTCTCTCTCTCTCTCTCTCTCTCTCTCTCTCTCTCTCTCTCTCTCTCTCTCTCTCTCTCTCTCTCTCTCTCTCTCTCTCTCTCTCTCTGATTGAGACGTTCAAACCCACGAAAAACGTAAACCAACAAAAGGGACACCAAGAAGATTGCCAGAACACGTTTATATTCGATTAGCAACTCGTGTTGAAGAAGGCAATGAGAGCTTGGTATGAGGAGTACTAGTACCCCTCATAGTTGCGCACAATTTGGCGCCACAGGGCATACCCCCCAAGCACTGAAAAGGGCTGGATAGAAAAACAGGCTGTGACATCCTCCCCCGGCTTGAAGAGCTTGGTGTCCTCAACAAGCGGGTTCGGGTCTTACAAAAGTTGGTGTGAATACAAAGTTTGGGAACATTACATGGGGCTCATAGCCAAAATGGCTTAAGTGTGGCGATAGTATTTTCGGACTAATGGATGGTCGGGTCCGAAGGTGTTGGCCGGAAGCCAATCCGCATCGACTAAAGGTCGTCCTTTGAATTTGATGAGAAACTGTGGGCCTTCGCGAGTGTTCCGGTCCCGTAAGATAGCTTCCGCCTCGAACTGGTTCTCTCCGTCGTGCAGCACCGGGATCTCGCGTCCGTACTTGGCGTCGGGTTTGAACCGCTTCAGGAGGCTGACGTGAAAGGCGTTGTGAAATTGCACATTGTCGGGCAGCTCCAAGCTATAAGTGACTTCATTGATGCGCTTCTCCACTTTGTATGGTCCGTAGTAGCGATGGTTGAACTTCTGCGTGATGTTCTTTGGCAGAGTGATATTTCGTGCGCTGACGAGGACAAGGTCGCCTACTTGAAATTCTTCGCCGGGTCGTCGTTTCTTGTTTGCGTAGCGAGCCATGCGTTCTTTGCTTCTTTGCAAGCTGGACTTTGCTTCTTCTAACTTTGTTTTCCATTGATCCAAGAAGGCGCCGCAATCAGGGTCTGTTGTTGCAAGTGTGGAGTCTTGTGTGAGAGCCAAGGGCGTGATTACCTCCTTGCCGGTCGCCAACTCGAATGGTGTCATCTTCGTGCTTGAGTGGACGGAAGCATTGTAGTGAAACTCCAGAATGTCTAAGTGCCTCGCCCAATCCTTTTGGTCCGTTCTGACATAGTTTCGGATGTAATCTTCGATCGTCTGGTTAACCCGTTCGGTTTGCCCATCTGTTTGTGGGTGATATGATGAGGAGAACCTAAGTTGCGTCCCCAAGAGGCGGAAAAGCTCGGTCCATAGCCGACTTAGGAAACGGCCGTCGCGGTCTGACACTATGGCGAGGGGCAACCCGTGATACTTCACGATGTGAGTGAAGAACAGTAATTGAGCCACGGCCTTGGCGGTGAGCGGGGGCTTAGCCGGAATAAAGTGTGCTTGTTTGGTGAAGTAGTCCACCACAACAAAGATGGTGTTGAAGCCCAAAGATGGTGGGAGTTCGGTGATGAAGTCCATGCTAATCATGTCCCACGGCCGGTTGGGAATTGGGAGTGGTTGCAGAAGGCCGGCAGGCTTCACTCGATCTTGACGGACTAACTGACATGTTGGGCAGGTTTCTACATATTCTTGTACTTGTGCCTTCATGCGGGGCCAATAAAAGTGTTTATGGAGCGTCTCGTAGCTGCGATTTTGACCTCCATGGCCGGCCACTTTGCAATCATGTGCCTCCCACAGTAGCTCTTTGCGTAGCTCTACGTCATTCGGTACATAAATTTTGCCTTTGCGGTGGAGAATGCCGTCTTGTAATGTGTAGCGCTGCGGGGCTTGAGCCATTTGCATCTCCTGAAGTATTTCTTGAACTTGGGCATCCTGTGCTTGCGCTCGTTGAATTCTGCCTCTCAAATCTGAGGATACGGTGGACATCGCCTGGAGCTCGGGTCTTCGACTAAGTGCATCTGGCATTACATTCTGTTTGCCCGGCTTATGAATGATCTCGATATCAAACTCGGCAAGAAAATCCTGCCATCTTGCTTGTTTTGGACTTAGCTTGGGTTGAGATGTAAAGTACTTCAAGGAGATGTTGTCCGTGAAGACCGTTGTGTGCTTGTCGATAATGTAGTGCCGCCACTTGCGTAGGCAGTGGATAACAGCTAACATTTCTTGCTCGTGTGTGCTCCATCTGAGCTCGGGGCCGGTGAGTTTATGCGACTCGTATGCGATGGGTTGTCCGTCTTGTAAGAGGACGCCGCCGATGGCTGAGCCTGATGCATCTGTGTGAACTTCAAACGGTTTGTCGAACTCTGGAAGTTTGAGAACCGGGGCATTGCACATAGCCACCTTTAATGCTTCGAAGGCTTCTTCTTCGTCTGCTCCCCATTTGAATGGCTCCTTTTCTTTGACCAACTCCAAGAGCGGGGCCGCGATCTTGCTAAAACCTTGGATGAACCGGCGGAGAAATTGGCAAAAGCCGATGAATTCTCGCACCTCTTTGACGGTCTTCGGGGGTGCCCATTTGAGTACTGCGTCTACTTTCTGGGGGTCGGCGTGGAGGCCCTGTTCGGAAACGATGAACCCCAAGAATTCCACCTTCTTCATGCAGAACTCGCACTTGCTTGGCTTGGCGAAAAGCCGACGTTGCCGTAGTCGTAACAAGACCGCCCGAACGTGTTCATAATGTTCCTCTAATGTTCGGCTGTAAATCAGCAGGTCATCGATGTAGATGATGAGGAAGAGGTCAAGCATATCCCGGAAGCCGTCGTTCATCTCTCGACAGAAGGTGGCCGGTGCCCCTGTCAGCCCGAATGGCATGACGAGCCACTCATAGCTGCCGTAACGTGTGCGGAAGGCCGTTTTCTCGATGTGTTCCTGTGCCACCCTGATTTGATGATACCCGGATCGGAGATCTATGCGCGTGAAGTATCATGCCTTGCCCAGGCGATCTAAAAGTTCCTCCATCACGGGTACGGGATACTTGCTCTTGATTGTGCCTTTATTGAGTGCTCGGTAGTCGATGCATAGGCGTAAGAAGCCGTCTTTCTTTTTCACAAATAGGACCGGGGCTCCATATGGGGAGCTACTTGGTCGGATGTATCCTTGCACTTCAAGTTCCTGTAACTGCCGCTTCAGCTCCTGAAGGTCGGCCTCATTCATCCTGTATGGCGCTCGCGACGGTGGCGGGTGATCCGGGAGCGTGTCGATCCGATGCTGGACATTACGTAAGGGGGGAAGACCGGGTGGGAGGGTATCCGTGAGAACATCTGAAAATTCTTCCATTAGCATCTGGAAACTTGGGTGCCCAATCTTTGAGACGTCGATCGGCCGTGGTCCCGTCTCCTCTGCAACCGGTCTGAGAACACATAAGTGTGCGATTCCGCCTTGATAGACTGCTCGTCGAAATTGCTTGTGTGATAATGGTGATGGCGTGTGTGTGGAGGTTGACGTTCGAGCTTGTGCTTTCTCTTTGCTAGTATGTTTCTGCTTAGATTCCCTTGGTTCATTGTCAGAAGGTTCGTCCGTACGGGGAGCCTGGACACGATTGCAGTCGACGACGATGGCCTGCCCATTCTGATCGAGAAGGACTTTGTCTACCCCTTTGCCGAAAAAGGAGATCATGTGTTTATCCATAAACTCGAGGCCAAGGATGACTTCGAATGTTTCCATCGGTATAATCAGGAAGTTCAGGTGACCAAACCATTGGCCTAACATGACCGGGACACCGTCGGCGTAACGCACATGACTGGCCTCTCCCTGAGCAAAGACCACCGACATGCGGAGCCGTTTACTGATCTTGAGTCCAAGGCGTTGAGCACACTGCGGAGTCATGAAGTTGTGGGTTGCACCCGTGTCCAGCATCACCGGCATGCGTTCGCCTGTGACTTCTCCCATAATGAACACTTGGTGTATGATGGGTAATGCAACTGAATGGCACTGAGCCTTGCCCTTTGATGTGGACGGTCCGCGGGGGGAGGAGTCGTCTGATTCGTCGCTGTGAATCTCGGTGATTTTCGGGCCGGAGGTGGATGCCTCTTCGGTCTTCGTTGCTTGCACTCTAGTGTCGGGTCGTTTCCGCCAGCATTTCTCAGTGGGGTGACTGCCTTGGCAATATTTGCACACCGGACGGGGGTCGCGCCGCGTTTGGTTGCTTCGGTTAGGGGATCCTGAACGGTTGTCTGCTGGGGCCGGGAGGGCTTTGAAACCTTGACCACGTTGTTGCTCGGTTGATCTTCGGTATGTGGAGGTTTGCTCCTTGTTAGAGGTTGAGTCTTTGCGGGTAGCTTGGCTTCCGTCGGTCGAACGAGCCAGCCGGTTGGAGTAAGCGTCATTGAGCCGTTCTGCGATGCGGACTGCGTCCTCCCAGGTTTGGGGGTCTTGCTTCTCCACTTCTTTGCGGTAGTACGGGGAGCACCCGTAAAGGAAGCCGTGTAGGCGATCAATTTCCGCCATGTCGTTGATGCGAAGCATGAGCCTGCGATATTGTGATACATAAGGTCCAATGAATTTGTCTTGACGGAGGTTGCGCCATTCGTCACGTGCTTGGAACGCTTCGTTGCGAGGTACAAAGTAGTCGACGATGGCCACTGTGAAATGATCCCATGAGGGCCAGGCTTGCTTCTTATGTTCCACCATATACCATGCTGAGGCTTCGTCCTGTAAGAATTGGCCGGCGATGGTACCGGTTGGGTGCTTGACTGCGGTTGTGGTTGGGGTTGAGGTTGGTCCTTGGCTAAGAGGTGGGCTTCTACTAGGGAAGTTAGTCTAGAGAGGGTGTCTTCGAGCCTATCAATGCGGTCGTGGACAGGCCCGGGATTCGGGTGAGCTGGGTCGGACTCGGGTTGGGTGTGGATCTCGGCGTTGAGCTCGGCCTCCTGGAGGCGTTCGTGTAGCTCGGCATTCACCAAGAGCAAACGGTTGAGTTCTTCTTCTAGGGCAGCCCGTTGGGCCTTGTGACGTCGGCGCCGTTCAGTCACATTCTTGGCGCGTTCCGTCCCCGAAGTTAGACCGGCCGTGCCAACGTCGTGTTTGCTGGCCATGGTGGCGTGGAGCCAACCGGCGGCAACTTGGGAGGGATAGGGTCCTGAAGATGAAGGGGGGCTAGGGCACGCGGGCACCTAACTGGAACAAGGGGGTGGTCCACCGGTTGACGGAAAGAACGGCGAGGCTTGGCGAATAGCGCGGAGGCGACAGTAGAGCGCGCGGAAGCGACGACGACGGCGGGGGGCGGGGTGCCTTTCTTGCAGGGGGGGGGGGGGGGGGGGGCAAGGGGGTGCCTTGCTTGCAGGGGGGAAGGGGGGGGGGGGCAAGTGGGTGCCTTGTTTGCAGGGGGGGGGGGGGGGGGGGGGCAAGGGGGTGCCTTGCTTGTCGGGGGGGGGGGGGGGCAAGGGGTTGCCTTGCTTGAGGGGGGGAAGGGGAGGGTCAAAAGACCTCTTGCGACGTCAAAGAACTTCCCACGGATGGGCCCGGGACGTTAGATGGCGCTGCCAGCACTGGTGTGACAGTCCGCCCGTCCAAAGGCTTCCCCTAGGGTCGTTGCTCTGATACCACTTGAGACGTTCAAACCCACGAAAAACGTAAACCAACAAAAGGGACACCAAGAAGATTGCCAGAACATGTTTATATTCGATTAGCAACTCGTGTTGAAGAAGGCAATGAGAGCTTGGTATGAGGAGTACTAGTACCCCTCATAGTTGCGCACAATTTGGCGCCACAGGGCATACCCCCCAAGCACTGAAAAGGGCTGGATAGAAAAACAAGCTGTGACACTGATTGCATCAGATCCTCTACAACCGCCTTTCTCTTCAATCTACTTTTTGCATCGTTTTTCTTTGATTTCTGCCGATCTCTCTTTCTCGCGCTCTGCTATGCCATCATCGTTGTGCTTCTCCTTGTGTGTGTGATTCTCTCTCTCTCTCTCTCTCTCTCTCTCTCTCTCTCTCTCTCTCTCTCTCTCTCTCTCTCTCTCGGTTCTGAACCCTTTTGATGTGCACAAATCCTCAAATCTTTCTCTCTCAGAGGATCGTCGATATGCCATGGCTTCCTCTTCTCTTTTCCTCTCTCTCTCTCAATGCATCATCTTTGCAAGCACTCTATAGGTTCTCTCTCTCTCTCTCTCTCTCTCTCTCTCTCTCTCTCTCTCTCTCTCTCTCTCTCTCTCTCTCTCTCTCTCTCTCTCTCTCTCTCTCTCTCTCTCTCTCTCTCTCTCTCTCTCTCTCTCTCTCTCTCTCTCTCTCTCTCTCTCTCTCTCTCTCTCTCTCTCTCTTTCCTCTCTCTCTCTCTCCCCCTCTCTTTCTCTTTCCTCTCTCTCTCTCTCTCTCTCTCTCTCTCTCTCTCTCTCTCTCTCTCTCTCTCTCTCTCTCTCTCTCTCTCTCTCTCTCTCTCTCTCTCTCTCTCTCTCTCTCTCTCTCTCTCTCTCCCGCTCCCTCCCTCCCCCTCGCTCTCTCTCCTTCCCTCCCCCTCTCTCTCTCTCTCATTTCTCTATGCATCATCTCTACAAGTACTCTATAAGTAATCTCTCTCTCTCTCTCTCTATCTCTCTCTCTCTCTCTCTCTCTCTCTCTCTCTCTCTCTCTCTCTCTCTCTCTCTCTCTCTCTCTCTCTCTCTCTCTCTCTCCCTCCCCCTCTCTCTCTCCCCTATTTCTCTCTGTCCTCTCTCTCTCTCTCTCTAAGAACCACCACGCCATCGATTTTGAGTTCATTGTGCGTTCTCTGCACCATCCATCCCTCTCTCTATTGATTGGACCTTCCTAGTCATCTTCCATCTGCAAGCGAGGACACGGTCCTTTTTCTTCTCTTTCTCTCTACAACCTACAACTATCTCGCAAGTTTAGCATAGACATCAGACAATATGTTACATATTGTCTCCATCCTAATTGAGAGTTGATTACTGTTCATAATGCCATTGGGAAAACAACCAATTGCTAAGCTATTGATAGTAGGTTCCTTTGCGCTTCAACACATCTGCCTCTAGTAGTGTATTCTTTTGGTTCTTCTCTTTGAGAGATAGCAGAGGAACATCATGGAGTTGCCTTAGTTATAAGAGCTCAAAGGTTGTGGCACACAGCTCCTTATCATGTAGTAGATGCAAGAAGGAGGTGATGTAAATTCTGTGCACAATGTTGGGAGCCAAGAATTCGATATAGAGAGTAGTGGCCAATAGCCACTTAAAAGTTGAACTCTACAGCTCGTGACATAAACTGCTCCAGAGGAGCACCAAAATCCTTATGACTTGGGCCGATTTTGTTCGTCAACCTCATACAGAGAGGTCCTCGCCATATTACCATACCAGTTGCACAAAAACTGGAATCTCTCCCTCTCTTATAATTCCGTGTTCTACTCTTAAATTGAGCACACAATTTTATTCATTCATGATAAATCAAAGTCTATCTGTAGTCCTTCATCTTCACACACAACACCTCAACACTCGGCTCTCTATTCCTCTCATTCACAAGTCATCTCTTTCTCTTTCTCTCTCAAACAATAAGCATGAACATAAAAAGGCAAAACATGAACAAGAAATGAATGAATAAGAGAAGAGTGAGAAAGTGTACCTAGAGAGAAGATCACAAAAAAGATCCACGGGGAGAAACAAATGAGATTTGGACACCTATTTATAGGTTCCCCCTTAGAACTTCTCTCTAGAATCTTCTAACCTCCTTATCTAAACTTTCTATTTCTACAACCTTCTTCTATGTTCTTCCTCTATTTTTGGAATATCTTTGTTTGATTTGTTTGATCTTTACCCTACTTGGATCTTTTGGCTTTTCTTCTCTTCTTTTACCAAAATAAGAGATAAGACTAGGTCTTTCTCCAATAGATCCCTTCATGTTCAATGCTTTACCCATGGGTTTTACTTGGGTATCTAGCCATTATGCTTCATAAAGGAAGTCATTTTCCTTAGGTCTATGTTATTGGGATCTATAATGTATGTTATGTTATCCCCATAAAGCATCAAGATACCTTTAGGTTTATCCTTTATAGCTCATCCAAATTCTTTTCCTAACCCATTTAGGATTTATAATCCTTATGGTGTATGCAAGGCTTCTCTTGCATTGGGATTCTTTGAGAATTCCCAATCTTTGAGAACTTCATTTAGTTGGAAGATGTAATGAAAGATATATGAAGTACTAGAATACAAGGAACTACTTCAACTTTATCTATTTCTTGCATATCTTTTACCTTGCAATACCCTATTTGGTCTTTTCAAGGCATAAGCTACAAGTTCTTGGGGACCTTCTCCCCTCCTTAAGAGTTTTTGTCCTCGAAAACTACCTAAGAGTAAACTGAAAATTGTGCTCTTTCAGAAGTATTTGAAAGAGTTTATTTTCAAGCTTTTATTGCCCTTCCTCATTAAAAGAAATATTTAGAGCTTTTAACTTTCCTCTAAGTTTGTTGAACAAATATCCCAAAGTTTCAAGTTTGGATTCTATAAATTCGATGTCCCATACCATCGAATCTACTTAAGTATAAATGTAAACCTAGATGTCCCATACCATCTGGCTCTGATACCACTATTGTGAAAGGACTCCATAGCCTTCACAACAATGAACTAAGAAATCTAAGAGAACTAACTAGCAAGGCCACACACTAGGAAGAGAGATGTCTTTCCACCCAACCAACCCCTCCAATATATAGCTCCAAGTCAAAGGGGATAAGTCCCTCTCAAGAGGACGTGTACCTTCCATCACATGGGTCCCTAAGGTGTTCACATGGTTTCCAAGCTTAGGAAATCATATGAAATCACATGGCTTCTAAAAGAAGACTCTCCAAGCTCTCACGTACAAATCAAGTGGCTAGGAGAAGCTTCCAATCAAGCCTAAGGTACTCAATCTTAGAAAGGTTCAAGACCCATCTAAAAGGTGTAAATAAACCATAAATCCCAAGGGTTTCACACCTAGAAACCCAAGGGTTCTACCCCTTAGACCCATATAATTATACTACAACTAGGCTCCAACCTCTAACCCCACAAGAGAAATAGAAAAGGAGACCCTGGCCATATTGCATCTAGTTGTCCCAACAAGAGAACAAACTCTAGAGTCATAGTCACCCTTGTAGCGTAGGGAAACAAGGAATTCTAGTTATAAAGGAGAACATACAACTGGACCATGATATAAGAAATGGTCTAATAATTACAACAACACCCTAACCATATTGTAGTCAATTGTCCCAGCAACACCTTGTGGAAACCCTAGCCATATTGCAGTTAATTGTCCCAATAAGAGAACAAACTCCAAAGTCACAGCCACCCTTGTAGAGTAGGGAAACAAGGAAGTCCAGTTGTAAAAGAGATCGTATAGCTAGACCATGATATAAGACAGGGTCTCATAATTCCAGCAACACCCATAGAAACATGTCTTACCCCTGTCAAGTTAATCGTGCCTAAGAAGACCCTTTCCCTTACAAACCTAGTAGATTTAGGAGCCTCTTCATGTTTCACCGATGAAAGATTGGGTACAAAACACAGGATTCCAGTTCTTCAAAAGAACAAACCAGTAGTAGCTAAAGTAGTAGATGGACAATCTTTAGAATTTGGGAATATTACCATGGAAACCATACCATTAAGAGTACACCTTTGTGACCATGATTCCCACATATTTTTCAATGTAATATCAAGTCTAGTAAAGCCTGTTATCATTGGAATGCCCTAGCTAAAGAAACATAATCCAGACATCGATTAGGAGAAGAACAAAATCACTCCTCGAGATATCCAAAATAAATCGATATATGTAGGAGCCAAAACCTTCATGCATGCAATAAGGAAGGAACCAACATATATGATCTATGCCATACCAACTCTACAGTCCAAGAAAGGTGATCCAGTAAAGCTATCTAGTCAATATCAAGATTTTCAAGATGTCTTTGAGAAGAAGAATGCAGACATCCTCCCAGAGCATAGACCTTATGATTGTGCCATAGAACCTCAAGAAGGAGCACAACCACCCTTTGGACCAACCTATAGACTATCCCCAAAGGAACTTATACAATTACGTAAGAATATTGATGAGAATCTAGCCAAGGGGTTTATCAGACACTCAAAGTCTCCTGCAAGAGCCCCTATCCTATTTGTAAAGAAGAAGGGTGGGACTCTTCGAATGTGTGTAGACTATCATGGGTTGAATAAAGTCACTACAAAGAATAGATATGCTCTACCACTCATATCAAAGCTCTTGAAAGGCCTTAGAAAAGCAAAGTTCTTCACAAAGATTGACCTTCGAGGAGCTTACAATATTGTTAGGATCAGGCAAGGAGATGAATGGAAGAAAACATTTTGGACAAAGCATGGAAATTTTGAATATTTAGTTATGACATTCAGTCTCACAAATGCTCCAACTATCTTTGAACATATGATCAATGATATCTTTTGAGAGTATTAGATGATTTTTTCATGACTTACCTTGATGATATCTTGATATTCTCCAAAAATCTAGAGGATCATGAATCTCATATAAAGATAGTCCTAGAAAGACTAAGAGAAAAATGTGTATATGCAAAATTGGAGAAGTTCTCTTTCCGTCACACAGAAGTGGAGTTTTAAGGGTACATTGTATCAGAGAAAGGAATCTCTATGGACCCTAAGAAGATCGAGACAATCCTTGATTGGCAGCCACCTTCATGTGTTTGAGATGTACAATGTTTTATAGGGTTTGCCAATTTTTATAGGATATTCATCAAAGATTACTCCAAGATAGTGACACCTCTTACAAAGCTTACAGGAAACAAAAAATTCTCATGGAATGAAGAAGTAGAGAAAGTCTTTGACACCTTTAAGTCATCATTCACCATTGCTCCAATTCTAGTTCACCCTATTTCTACCATGTCTTTTTTCCTAGAGATAGATGTATCAGACTTTGCCTTGGGAGCGATCCTATCCCAACATGGGGATGACGGACACCTACATCTAGTTGCATATCATTCAAGGAAATTCTCTCCTCTAGAGATTGATTATGAAATCCATGATAAAGAAATTCTTGCCATAGTGGATGTTTTTGATACCTACATCACCATTTAGAAGGAGAAACTAATAAAGTTATTGTGTACAAAGATCATAAGAATTTAGAGTACTTTATGACAACCTGCATCCTCAATAGAAGACAATCTTGTTGGAGTAACTTTCTATCTAGGTTTAATTTTGTCATCATGTATTGTCCAGGACACCAGCAACGTCAGTCAGATGCCTTGTCAAGAAGATCTTACGTTGCACCAAAGAAAGGCAAAGAGGCTTTTGATCAACGGGATAGTCTATTGCTTAAGCCTGAACATCTTTAGTTAGCAACCATCTCTTCAAACCATCACAAAGATCCAGCCTTGAGTCATTTGATTTTTGAGACTCTATCAAATGATCAATTGTTTCACAATATCAAGCAAAAAATTCAAGAAGGGAAAATTCATGAAGTAAACGAGTTCCAGGAAAATGACAGGTTACTATTCTATAAGAATCTATTGTACATCCCTCCCGAAAAGCCTAGGATCCAAGTACTCTAGCAATGTCATGACAACCTTGCAGCAGGACATTTTGGAGTGAATAAAACAATAGAACTGATATCAAGAGATTTTTGGTGGCCTCAAATGTGGAAGAAAGTCAAAGAATATATCCGAACCTGTGATACTTGCAATAGATGTAAGGTATTGAGACATAAACCTCATGGCCTCTTGCAACCTTTAAATATTCAAAAAAGGGCATGGTCTTCATTATCTATGGATTTCATCACCGATCAACCAAGATCAAATAAGTATGATGCCATTCTTATTATAGTGGATAGATTTACAAAGATGGCACTTTTCATTCAAACTACCAAGATAGAGAGTTATAAATTGTGCATGTTTTGGTTGATTTGATTGATTATGAGATGCAAAACCATGTCATTTATGTACATTAGGCTTGTATATTTGTAAATAGATTCATTAACCTAACTCTAAACCCCTAAAATCCAGGGTTTGATCCTTAGAAAACCTAGGTTTGACCCTTGAAACCCTAAGTTTGACCCTTAAAACCCTAGGTTTGACCCATGAAACCCCTTGAAAAATTGAGTTTACCCCATGGAAACCTAACCTAAACCCTGGGAAACCCTAGGATTTTAGGTCATAAATGTGAATAAACCCATTAATTGATGTGTTTGACTTTAAGCATAGGCAAACCCTAACTTTGCTCGATTGAAACTCTAGGTTTGAGCCTAAGAATTGCCATTTATCCTAAGCCTAATCCTTTAATTTATTTAATTTTGTACATAAAGTGTGAAACCAAACCTTAGTCCAAGAAAAATAAAAAGAGAAAAAGAAAAGCAAACAAAAATAGAAAGAAGAAGAATTAGAAAAGTACCATAGTATGAAGGGCATTTAAAAGGACAGAGAAGGTGAGAAGATATAGAGACATAGTTATGTGGATTGTATGAAGAACCCATTGGTATGGGACGGTGGGTACTGATTCCCAGTGAATACTTTTTCTTGATGGCTAGAAGAAAAAGGGACTCATAATCCTAAGGAATATGTCAGGAAGATAATGTCTAGGAATAGGCATCTTCTTCAATTATCCTCTCAAAGGGAAAAATAATTCTAGCAACAAAATATGAAAGGATCTATTTCTCATAGAGAGTTAGAAATAAGGAGAAGATCAACTTCTTTGAGTTTGAAGGTAAACTCCAAAGGATGAAGCTCTAAAAGCTTCATCCCAAAGTATGATTTGAAATTCAAGGAACATAAAAATGATCTTAGACCAAGCTTTAAAGAAAGCTCATAAAGATCATCTTTTTGATACTTGATAAACTGAAGAATAGGAAAGATCTAATTACGATGTCAACATAGGACATCTTTAATAGATCTAGAATATAAGGGAGAGAACTGTGGAAGGATCAAGAAGACCTTTAAGTTTAGATCCAACTAAAGATCCATAAGGATTAAGCATTGAAGAAATGATTGGAATAATCTATTTATACTTATGACCTTAAAGATAACACGATCTTTTACACTATGGGTTCCGAGCTTGGGATGTAGTTATAAAGATCTTAATCTTTTTGGAAGAACAAGTAACATAGGTTTCAATCAATTGGAGTCTACAATATTTAGATTAATCCCTATGGATTCTAGTCCCTTAAGGTGGATTCTCAAAACTATGAAAAGTTTTGAAAGAACATTGAACCCACTTTTGGTAAGTTATTCTCTCTGAAGATAAAGAGGATGTTATATCCTTTTAGAATTAGATAGATAATCCACCTATACCATTCTATTGGTTGGGCAAGGAATTGTAAAAATAGATTCCCCTATTGTTTGGAGGCAAATTTTTAAACTAGAAAATCCACCCGTTTTACTAATCCTAAAGGTAAAAAGTATGTGTACATCTAAGAGCAAGTGATTGGGCATGGATTATGAAAGATTCATGTTCCTTTTAGAACAAGTTGGATTCTGACTTGAGAGATGAATCTGATAAGGAAACCTTAAATAGCATTCATCTATTTTGCTAGGTCCATGGACAAGTGGTGCAAAACGATGGACCAAGGTAGTAATTTAGCTAAAGTCACTTTGTATCCACCTAATTCACATGTTGAGCTATGGAGAGCCAGATGGCACATGGCTTAAAAAGGGAATAGGCAAGGATGTTCTCTTCCATCCTTTTCATTCTTTCCATACTTTGCATTCGGCTCAGTTCTTTTTCGTATGCAAACTAGATGGAACTTTGAATGATTGGGGTAGGGGAATTAGACCATACATGGATTCTCCTCTTTTAAGATTCAATTAGGGTAGAATTTCCCTTTTGAATTAAGAAGCGGACTTAGAGAGATGAAAGCCATGATGCTTGAGATTGATCATGGGGCATGGGGGAATACCCCAAGGTATATATCTCCACTCATTTCCAAGGACAAATGCTTTTAAGGGGGGGAGAATGTTGTATAATTACATGGGGCTAAGGGGTAGAACCCTTGGGTTTCTAGGTCTAAAACCCTTGGGATTTATGGTTTATTTACACCTTTTAGATGGGTATGATGTGAATGAGTGAGCCGACAAGAAACAAATGTGCCATCACTGTCGATAGCTAAAACTAACAAATCTCAATAAGGTATCCCTGACATATACCTGTGTGACCACTATACATGTTAGAGAAATGAAAAAGTGATACGTGTCATCCTAGATCATCTCATGTTGAGCTTGATGTCTCAA
Source organism: Ceratopteris richardii (assembly GCA_020310875.1). NCBI lineage: Eukaryota > Viridiplantae > Streptophyta > Polypodiopsida > Polypodiales > Pteridaceae > Ceratopteris > Ceratopteris richardii. The sequence continues at coordinate 4,881,010 of CM035435.1, read as the reverse complement.
CAAGTATGTGGGGGGAGATTGTACCCAATGTGGTGTTCAGTCTCTTATCTCTCTCTATTTTGTGAGCACTTTTTGTGAGATTTCATTTATGTACTATTTCTATGTATGTGCATCTACAAGATCCAATCAACACACCATGTGCATACGAAGCTGTTGATGCATGTAAAAAGGCGCTCAAGCTCTACATACCCCTTTGGGACACTCATTTCTCACCATATCCACGTCCATGGAGCAAGGAAAAGGGAGAAAATGCATGAGAAAAGAGTTACAAGATTTCCAAAGAGCTCTCAGTGGATCCTCCACCAAAAAGCCCTAATACCAAATGTGAGAAGTGGAGAATGAGATACGTGGGACTCATCTCCTAACCCATTTATAACCCTCCCCTAGTTACCATGTAGAGTTCTCTCTACGATTCCTCTACACATCTAGCCATCACAAGTAGGTACCTCGTCTCAACTCTCTAGCTTCTAGTCTTGGCTATCCCCTAAGCAAGGAACTTCACGTTCCTCCATGCATGTACATATTTGTAATATAACACTCTCTCCCTCTTCTATCCACCTTGCCCAAGCCTACTTCCTAGGCTTTGATACCGATTGTTGTATCTAAGGGGAATTGAACTCATGACCGACCAGCTAGGAGTGTGATGGGCTAACCACTTGCACAAATATTAAGGATTACTTCCTAATGCTACCTCTTAGCATGTGGTTCAACCATATCGTGCAATTTTGAGACTGTGACCAGAGGGGTGTCAACGATGCCCTAGATGAAGTGACGACCTGCTCTGATACCAATTGTTGGAGGCAGATGTCTATGGAAGCTTGTTAAAAACACAAGGAAGAAGAAGAAGCTTGGAGCACAACACACAATACTAAATGTATTACCACTAGAATGTACAAAGATAAGTAGCCCATTAGGACAATAGGCATATATACAAGCCGGGGGAAAAAACCTCCTAAAGAGGGAAAAAAGTGCCCCGGTAGTCCTACAATGTTCACACACATCACTACCAAAATAAACATCATGAAAATGGCTAGGACTATGCTCCGCAACAAGAATCTACCCTTCAAATTTTGGACATAAGCCAATCACACTATTATGCATACCCTCAATCGAGGCTTTAGAAGTACACATTGAAATATAACACTTTTTGAAGCTTATCATGGAAGGAAGCCCAATGTTAAGTATTTTTGTGTCATTGGTAATGATGCTATTAGCTCAGGAAATGGTTGGTTTTTATGCACTAATATGTTTCTATTTGGTAGGAGAATATGTTTGATTGCAAGTCCTTGAAGAGTTGATTAGGTGTTTGATGGGAAGTATTTGGGGGCTTTAAAAATCGAGAATGTTGTCGTTTGCACCCCGTCGTGACATCGTTCATCGCTATAGGGGATCTGTCATTAGCAAACGTGATGTCGTTTTTTTTTTTCTCTTTTCCAGTTCTTGCCATTGTCTACTCCAGCGAATGATCCAATTGTATGGTATAAAAGTTGTGGCTCTAATAGCACTGACATATGGATGGATGCTCGTTTCTGGCATGCACTCACTGTTAAGACATAGCCATCATATCCATGTGGAATTTCAGCATGTGAATCTGTGGCTTCATACAATCAAAGTAATTTGAAAGCAAAGGTTGCAAATGATAGTCTCTGGAATCAGCGTGTCTATCTGTTCTACCTCAAATATAATTATGAAGACCTTGCACCATGGGTTAGTATTAGTGGTATAACAAAGGCACTGTTGGACAAGGGAAAATCACTGGCATCTTTCAAGATAGTGATAAAAAGGGACAGACTATATGTAGAACCCTATGCAACTTTCCATTTTCTTGTCTGACAAGTTGTTCACCTTTCTGTTTTGCATGTAGAACAAAGGAAGTTTTTCTTTGCTGTTTTTTTCTACATGAATTATGTCACAGCAAGGCCGACGGAGGGGAGGCGCTATCTCTCGTTTTTTTGTGGTTCTCTTGAACAGGTGCACGGATGACAAGAAGAGGCCGGGGGATACCCACCTAGAGAGGGAAAAAATAGATATATGAGGGCAGGAGAGCATTGGTTTTGCTTCCTCTTTGTTCCAGTGGGTTGAGGACTATTGGAGCAGTCTCAGAGAGGTGTGCACGTGAAGAAGGCTCTGTATAGAGTAGCAGAGGAGGGGGAATAGCTATGCTTGCGTGGCTGTTGTTCTTGGGGCAGAAATCAAGAGAGGCCAAGTCGACAAGCAAGGAGGCATGTGGTTCAGGGTTTCAACAGTCGCTGTGGTTTTTGGCCACTCCTAATCAGAGTGGGGAGTGCACATCACAAAGGGGAAGGAATTCTTGCTCTGTCGAGGGCTGAAGGGGGTGATACTCCTTGTTTTGGGGGCATTCATTTCGTGGTGTGGACTATGAAGGAGGAGCCCACAAAGGAGGGGAATGAGAAGTAAATCAACATCGAACTATTTCGAGGGGAACGGTACTCTGAAGAAGAGACAGTTAGAAGAATACAAAGCGGGGAAGGGGCTTCGGGGGTCTCTGTATTTTTTGCTGAGGGGATGAAAACCCAAAACAAGCAATGGAATAGGGTCATGAGAGGCAGGTCAACAGAGAGATACGGAAAAGCAAGTGATAGGGAAGTTTGAGATAAGAGAAAAACTCCTTTGTGTTGTGCAAGCTAGAACCTCCATAAAACTATCTTTTGTACTTAATGTGCATCTAGGTTTCTGTATCACATCAAAGGAGTGGAAGAACAAAGCGGCAAATCTGAGTGATTTCGAATTCATGAGCAAGAATGGTTTCAGTAACATCTGAGGTATTGCTGCTAACTGTCAAAATTGTTGTGCATGTTAACTTGCAAGGATATCGCTACTGAACATGGGATAGGTGGGGAATTTTTGTCTTCTGAAGGTGTCCAAGTCGAACTCTTGAGGTGCAGATAAGATGCTCTGTTTTTTTCTTTGCACATGATTATGTGTTTTCACTTTTCCAAAAGAATGATGTGCCCATGCTTTAACTATTGATGTTTGCTAATGGAAATTGTCTGGAACGAATTGGCTGAACGTAATGAAAAAATCAAAATTTTTTAATGCTACACGTGATCAAGTTTCTTCTCAAACCTCTACTTGCTGACTGCCAAAGAAAGCGAATTTCTTTTCTCTCTATGCATAAAGCGCTTCCTAATTCATGTATTCGATTGATCAACACTGGGAATCTTATTCCCACTTGGATGTAGCTAGGGACTCTTGTGCTTTCATAATAGTGAAAAACTCCAAATACAATCTTAATAATGGCAGGACGATGTGAATACCCCACTCCCTCTTAGTTCCGCTCATTAACATTAGTTCTGTACTAGGACACTTGAGTGTCCTAGGACACTTAAGTGTCCTTCTTTTACACCAAATTGATTGATTTTTCTTGATGATACCCTTGAGGCTTTGATGGCATACTCACTTGGATTTGATAGCCCACATCATGTAATTTTAGAGAAAAATATAATCTTTAACATTTTACAACTTCACATGGGTTATTAAATGAAGAAGAAAATGGGAATTTTTAAAAACTCAACTTTCAGCATAACTGAAAAAATAATGCAATTCAAACATTTTAACAAATTGGATATGTTTTAGATAATGGAAAGTTATTCATGGACTTTTGTAGTGTAAAGCAAGTGTCTAGGGATCTGTAGAGAAGGTTGAAAACTTCCATAATTCATAAACATGGACTCAAAACTTGTCTTCTCTAGATCACTGCCATTTATTGCCCCTTTTAAAGAATGGCTCACTATAATTTGTGTGTAAGTGAGATTGCAGAGAATTGGCAGGTTATCAATGGATAACCTTCATACTAATTGAATGTATATTTTTATTCAAAGCCTCCACTTTGAACTAGTAGCCATTGCATTTGGTGCTAACTTTCATGCTGAATTGGCAAATCATATATTTCTATGTTCATGAAAAGAACATAGCTCCAAAGGTGGAATAAAAAAATATGATGAAAAATAATAATTATTTTAATGCTATTCTTAGTATTTAATATTCCAAAATATGCTTTCATGCCATGTTTCGTTCTTAATCTCATCAAATAATATGTGATCCGCAATGGTGATTGTGATAAGAATGAAAAAAATTGGCATACATATTTCAGTTGACAAAAAGAAGATGGCATCCATGATGGAAATAATGAAATGATTTCAAATGATCCTTATCATTTTATGATATCGAAGATTATATCAAAGACTTTTGAGTATTATTTTTTGTATGTGTTGATGTGTGCAAGGGATTGTGTGTTTATGCATATAACAACTATCAGAAAAATAATTTTACTAAATATGTTAGAACTATATATTATTTTGATTCTATATGTACGTGACTCTTATTTCTTGGTAGGAACTAGTTTATTTTCTTGGATATCAAGCTAAATGTTTGTAATTTGACATTATTCCAATTGATGTTAATATTTGTATGTGCATATATTGGTTGGTGTCCACACATATATCTACTTTGTTTGGTGTACATAGAGCTGAAAAACTTGGTTAATTTTTAGTAGTTCCCTTATGTGTATACTTTGTTTGATGTCTTATTTTCTTTCTTCATGTGAAGAAACTAGATCTCTTCCATAATTGTACATTCTTTTCTATGTGTCCACAAACTATTCATGATTGTATCTGTAGAATTTAGTTGATGCACACACAACAGAAAATTCTTGGTTGTGTCCAAAGATGTGAAAATTTTGGTGGATTTCAATAAATTATTTAGCTTTGTATATGTAAGCTTTGGTTTATTATGTCACACATTCTCTACTTGGTAACTTGAATGTGTACACCTTGGATGATGTTCATAAATTCTTTACAGTCATATATGTAGGCTTTAGTTTTTTTTTTGGTGACTAGAGTCATAGCAATTGATTTTATATGTGTATACCTTGGTTGTTGTCTTCATACCTGGTTTGATTGTTGGCATATTTGTACACCTCTGTGGATTCTCATAAGTTTGTTTGAACCATGTTTAGAACTAGTTGCTGTTTTTGGTGTACAAAGTCAAAATAATTGATTTTATTTGAATTGAAATGATTTTTCTAAGTGAGTTTGAGGCTCATACTATATGATCTATGTTTCAAGGAATATGTATATTTTTTCTTTCATATGATGAATTTTTTTTGGATAAAAATACATTTGATTAGGAATTTTCATCTTGTTCACTACCATAGCATCTTGAGAGGCTATTTACATGAACCCAAAATATGATTTATTATGTTTTATAATTTTGGATTAACCTTTGAATTATATTTAAAATGTGGGTTAAAGGATTTTCTCAAATTGTCTTTGTAGAAGGTGTGTGATTTTTTGGAAAATTGTCAAAAAGGGACACTTAAGTGTCTTGTTTTGGTACCAAACTAGTGTTAACTCATGTATCAATTCAAGCAATTGCTCTCGCTGCTGAAGAGAGATGTTATTGCTAGAATTGACGCAACGATGGTTTTCAGTAAAGGGGAAGCAAAGAAGAATTGATGCACCCTGACCGCTGATCATTTTTAACTTAGGTTATATTTATGCGGGCCTAGGGGAGCGACTCTTAATTTTTGTGTTTTTGAATTGAGCGGTCATGTAGTGAAATATGAGAACACCGACGACAAAGGTTTAGCTTTCTACCCGTGCCTGCTAATGTGTGTGACTTTAAGTCTTTGGTTATTTGTGAATCCTAGGAATCTGTTGTTGTAGTCTGTTCTATAATGACGGCTTGAACAGCCAAAGATGCAAAGAAACTCTCAACACAACACTCAAGGCATGAATTCAAAGGAGAGCACGAGGGATGCAATGACCTATACACATGGTTATGGGTGGGGATTTATATGCGCTCCAAATTAAACAGAACACATGCACAGAAAAACAAAACCCAAAGATTATAGTAAATGCACAAAAAAAATGGTGTATTAGTTTATTGAGGAATAGAAATTGAACTTGGGGTAACTTTGTTTGAAATTTCATTTGCAAGGAGCACGTCTGTGTGATTGTGAGTGGGCATACATGTGTGCATGAGTGTATGTGTGTGTGCGCAAAGAGAGAGAGAGAGAGAGCGAGAGAGTAAGAGAAGAGAAGAGGGGAAAGCAGGATAAAGAGGAAAAAAACTAGAAGATCAAGAAAGAGTGCATGAGAGTGTGTGTGGGTTAGCGAGTGTGTATGCACGAGAGGATGTGAGAGGGTAAGAGAAAGTGCATGAGTACGTGTATGCGAGAAAGGGAAGGATGCATGAGCGGGAAGTATATGAGCTAGTGCATAGACAAAGGAAGTATCAATCGAGAGATAATTGTGGCCTCTATGTAATCCAAGTGGTCTGATTCCGAGGCGTTTGAGCAGAATAAAGGCTTGTATAATCATCTTTCTCGTGGGCATTAGGACTCTTCATTTGGCGATCCTACTAGGGAGTTGGCTTGGCACTCCTCCTAGAGTTGTGCCACAAGTACACTCGGTGCCCCAATTGTGCGGCATGGCCCATCGACCCAGATTGAGTGCGTTGGCCTAGGTAAAAAGATGTCGCAAATTTCGCAAGTCAGGGAATTTCAAAAGGTTGGCCCGAGGTTGATGAACTCCAGATGGACTAGAAGTCAAAGCGGGTTTGGACACCCAATGAGAAACCATGCATATGAATGTCACCGGGTTGGTCAAATCTCGAATTACATTTGGTGTTGGTGTTGTGAGAAGATGGGGCACATCGCAAAATTTTGCCCTTGTGTGTCTAGTCCGTTGGACTTTGTTCCCGCATGCACGGATTGTGGAAAGAAAAGGTTATGCGAGCACGTGTGCCGTGCAAAGGTCGAAGAGGTCTTGACAAAAGAGGTTAGTACGTCCCTTGTGACTTTCTTCGTGGATGCCGAAGATAACGAGAGTTCACTAGCAAGCATAAAACGTCAATTGGAATGTCTTCGTGAAGAGCGCGATAGTGAGAGCGTCAAGGTGGAAACATTGGAGAAAAATCAGGCAAAGATATAAGAGGTTGTAGACAAATGGGAGGAGCAATTCCGAGTGGTGGCAGATATAAGTAGAGTGTTGAAAGTGGAAAATGAGAAGCAAAAAGGACAAGTCTAGTTCCTTGAGAGTGAAAAAGTGGCTGGGAAGAGCAACGCCACGAGAAAGGAGGTCTTGGACCTTAGAACCGCCTTGATGATAGCCAATTGCCATGGAGTTTTGATTGAGGAAGAGCCCTCACGAGACAATGATGACCTGGCACAGAGAGTCGACCAAATGGAAAAGGAAATCGAGAAATTGCGAGAGATGACTGGTAGATATGATGACCAAGCGGGTAAGCTAGCTGAAGAGTTCCACCTGGAGTTAAAAAGAATGAAAAGTGCCCAAGTAGAGAGTGGTGAGAAGATGAGACAATTAGAGAAGGCAAATGAGAGGTTGAGTGGCATGCTAGGTAAATGGATGAGTCAGAGAGATGATGAGAGACAAACATGTGTAGAAGGGGACCAAAAAGTACGAAAAATGGAGGAAGAGTTGAAAGCAGTATTGGACAAGTTAGAGGCATTAGGAGTGGGTTTTGAAGGGATGGAGAAGTTGGCGAAGAAGGTGGATGAACTTGAATTAGAAAATGAAAGTAGAATCTGGGAGGACAGAACAATCCGAGAAGAATTTGAGAAGCTGTCTGACATAGTCGAGAGGAGGTTTCCCTTGAAACAGAAAGAAAGAAGAGTCATTTAGAAGAGGAGAGGAAGAAAATGTGGGTTCGGTTCCATCAAGTGGATGATGATATTTTTCGACTCCAAGGCAGTGATGAGCGAAACGAAAAAGGGATAAGGGAGTTAGCTACGAAGCTTGAGGCATTAAGAGGTGTAGTAATGAATGGTGGCCTTCCAGACTGTATCGCCTGGCTAGAGGACAATATCAGCAAGCTATCGGCTCATGTGGAATCTTTGCGAAGCAAGCAGAGGTTGGAGGTGTAAGAGGAAAGATGGATGTTGATAGGGACGGCTTAGGTCTGATTAGGGTTTGCTTTGTCAAGATTGCAAGTTGGAGATGTGAGGAACGGATGGATCGAGTGTGTTGTACGCTTAGGAACTGAAGTGATACTTTTTGAGGTTTCAGGTCGATGAGGTGGTTAGTATGTGCGGGTTTTGAGAGGAAGGGTTAACCATGGCATTTGTGGTTGAATTTTGGCTTGAGTAGCGACAGAGAGGAGGTGTCTCTCATCAGGAGGTCCACGGGGGGATATATGTGTGTGTGTGTGTCATGATTGGTTGGGTTGGGAAAAGGGCCTTTCTTCTGTCTTCTAATTCTCGAGACTTTGGAATTGAAAAAGACAAAAAAACAACAGGGAAGAAATAAGTGTGTACATGTGTGTGTGTGTGTGTGTGTTGTCGGTGCACTACAGTGTGCTAGTAGGTGGGTGGAACAACCTTGATTGGGTGATTGAGGCCACGCGCTAGCGCCAGTTTTCTTGTAGGCCCGACCTGTATGTGGCTATGTGCTTATGCGGGCCGATAGGCGGGTGGAGTCCCTTTGGTCGGGTGGTGAAAACCACGAGCTTACATTGGTTTTGCATAGGGCTAGTATTGTGCATCGTGTGTAAATAAATAAAGAAAAAGAAAAAAAAAGAGAGAAAAAGAAAATTCCTCTCTCGAGGGGGGATAGAAGAGAGGCGAGAGAGCTTGATGCTCGGATGGAAATATATGTCTGTATTATGGGGATTTGGGTTATGTGTGGACTCCTGATGAAACATGCCAAATCGAAGCTTAAGCTTGGCTAGGATTTTTGCTGCGAAGTGTTTGTGGAAGACTTTGACTTGAGAGATCCAAGTGTGCTAGTTACTTTGTTCGTCTGCGAACTCTTAGAAGGTGCTCATTTCGTCTCTTAGGATGTGAGACTGCTTGGGAAGTCTTGAATCATGTTGACAACAAGTGGTCTTGTCGAGGTGAGCTCGCGTTAGGCTTGATACATCTTTGTCGTGTGTCCATCATTTTCAGAGAGGTGTGGTGGTGACTTAGCATAGGATCTAGTCGACGAGCAAGAAAAAAAATGAGAGATAGACAGGAAGGCAAGTGGGAATAGGAAACCCTAGGTCGAAGAGGCATGAAAAATAGATGGGAGGACTCAATGAGAAATGGAAGAAGGATTGGGGAGGTTGTAGTATAGCCGGGACGGGCATCAAAAATGAAATTTAAGAATGGTACTTACTTACATATATATGGTGTGTGTGAAAAGTGGGTTGAGTATGCATGTGGAATAGGAGATTCGTGAGGTATTGATTGAATATCCGAGAAGAGTGTCGGGAAGGAAATGTGGTTCTTGCATGTATGCATGTTGTGTGTGACGAGAATGCATGTGTGATGCGGGATCATGAGGTGTGTGTTCAGTATATATGTGTGATATGGATGATTGATATGGATGTTTTTCATTTTGATAGTAGATGTGGTGTTTGATGAAAAATGGTCTAATATGTTTGATGAGTTTGTAGACAGGTGGACATGCCACTTATGTTTCCTTTTGTATTAGGAACAACACTTTTTCATTTTCAATTGATTTCCAAAGTATTCAATGGGGGATTCTTATGCTAGAAATATGTTGTTAGACATACCTAGACAAGAAGTAGATTATGCACCGCACGAAGGGAGTAGACAGGTAGAATACACTCCAAGCCTTCCTGACATTGGACAACAAGAAAGACAAGAAGTGAATATTTATAAAGAAGTAAATGGATTGGACGAGAAGATGAATGATATCCAAGCAGATACGTTCATCATTAAGGAGATCCAAATTGAGATGGGGACCCTTCGTACTTCAATTAATGAAGTTAAAGGGAAGATGGAACAAATTTTGAATACACTTTGTCCAACTTTACCCCTACCTGCCCAAATGGGTTCCTTGTCCATTCGACCAAGGAACCCATCCTCGAGTAAAGGACTAGATGCTCCTTTACCAATCCATGGTAACTTATCTTTAAAAAATAAGACTATGAAGTAACTATAAATCCTCCTTCCATTTCCATTATGTCTAGGAGTCTTTCATTCGTGAAAGACTTAAAACCACCTCAATTCTTAGGGGAAGATAAATACCGAAACAAGGATGTAGTCTTGTCATTTTTGGAAAAATAGCAAGACTTACACCAATCAAAAAACACCCATGAAGCCTATCAAGTCTTACAAATAAGTTTCTCACTTGGAACTAAGGCTTATAAATGGTGTATGAGCTTAAAAGAGGCTCAAAGAATCCCTAAAACTTGGAGCCAATTTGAGGAATTCTTTAAAAAATAATTCCTACCAGAAAATGAAGATGAGCAAAATTGTGAAGAATGGGACAAAGTCCTTCAACGAGGATGTCCCCTCTCCTTGTACATTTCTCATTACCGAGAAATAGTACTCAAAATTCAAAACCTAGATGATTTTCATAAAGTTAGAGGTTTCATATGTGGTCTTGATAAGCAGATCAACCATGAAGTGAAGAGAAGTGCTCCAAAAAGCTTAGAAGATGCTATAAAATTCGCACAGATCTACGAGGATCATGCTAAAATTGGAACACAACCACTCCATCTTGTCGGGGAAAATAAAAACTTTAAAAAAGGTAAAAGAAAGATAGGAACTTTCAAAAAACAAGACTTTAAGACTGCTAGACTTTCACGGCCAAGACTTGACCCTAAGGTCTAGGAGAAAGCAAAAAATGAAAACCTTTGCTTCAATTGCCTAAACTTAGGACATCTTAGTAAGAACTGTATTACAAGGGGCAACAAAAAGCCACCCGTCAGCAAAAGGGAAAGATAAGGTAAGAATCCACTTGGTCCAGACTCTAAATCTTGAAAATAGCAAAGCTTGGAAAAAAGCGGAGGTCCTTCATGAAGATTGCATGCATCAATGTTTTCTCTTTGATTCAATGTGGGTCCAAAATCAGTTTGGATCTCATGACCTAGTCAAACTTTATGCCTGCATAAGAGGGGAAAAGTCATGATAGATGACTCGACCACTCATAATTTCCTAAACTACTCACTGTTGGAGATAGACGTCTCCGAAAGCACGCGAACAACACAAGGAAGGAGAAGAACCTTGGAGCACAACACACAATACTGAATGTATTACTAGAGAATGTACAAAGATAAGTAGCCCATTAGGGCAATAGGCGTATATACAAGCCGGGGAAAAAAAGCCTCCTAAAGAGGGAAAAAAGTGCCCCGGTGGTCCTAGTGTGTTCACACACATCACTACCTAAATATATCAACAAATTCCCCTGGGAGTGATGCAGTGAACAAGGAGCTGGCACTCATGTATAAGGAAGTGCCAAGCTATTGTTAAAAATAAAGAAGTAAGCTCGTATATATTTTTGCAAAAAGGATTCAAAAGAGAATCAAATCCAAAATCTGAATTGTAAGAGGAGTGGCTGTCCAAAGTAGTGGAGAAATGATGGAGAAGAGCTCTCAAACTCATCATGAGAGTTTTTGGTCACTTGGCTATAAAAGAAGCAAGAGAGGACACTCAAGGAGAGAGGAAGAAGGCGTGGAAGCCCCCTTGTATCTACTTCATTTGGTTTGAGTCATTTCGTTCAGTTCACTCTCATAGAGTGTGTCCAGCCGCACACCCATTTTTGGGTAGTCTACTTGTGAGAGTCATATCTCTCAACATGTGTATCCAAATTTAGTGTTTAAACATTCGTTGGAAAGCTTATCTTGAGTACTTCCTCTGTCTAGAACAATTTTATGAAATTCTTTATGCTCTCTGAGTTATTCAGGTTTTAGTGAAGTCCAGTTTTCAGCCTAACTGAGTGGACAGTTGGTACCAGTTTTCATTTGAAGGTTCTGCTGTTGGCAAGAGTCTTCATCCTGAGAAGGTCTTCTACACTTTCTGCTGCGATTAGGAGAGGAATTCTCCAACATTTGGTATCAGAGCCTTGGAGTTTGAAGAGGCAAAGCATTGGAACTAAACTGAAGCAAAGGGAAAGCTACAAATCAAGGGGGAGCTTCGTGAATTCAAGAGAGAGCGCCACAACATACTTGAGGTAAACTTCAATCTTGGAAGTTTTCAATGGCTGATTTAGGACAACAAGTTGAGAAGTTAGACAAAGACAATTTTCAGTCTTGGAGGTATAGAATGATAAATTACCTTAAAGGTAAAGGTTTATGGGGTTTAGTTAGTGGAGATGATCCACAACCGGTAGACCTTGAAGATCCCAACATTACTCCGGTACAAAGGAGACAATTTGCTGATTGGGAAGAGAGGAATCGAAGGGTGATGTTCCTCATCTCACAAGTTATTTCTAACACTATGATTGGTCATGTGCAAAGCTTAGAAACAGCCAAAGAAGTTTGGGAAGCATTGGAGAAGGTGTATGCTACCTCAACAAGGTCTCGGAGGATGCAACTCAAGAACGAGCTCAACAACATGAAGAAAAGCTCAAACCAAAGCATTAGTGAGTATACATTGAGGATTAAGGAGCTTCGAGATCAACTAGCATCAGTTGGATGCAAGATAGAAGAGGAAGACATCGTCCAAACAGCCCTCAATGGCTTGAGGAGTGAAGAAAAGTGGAAGCCCCTCATCACAAACATCCTTTATAGAGATCCTCTACCAACATTCGATGAGATTATACCAAATCTTGTGGCTGAAGAGGTTGCTCAACAAGGAGAAGGCAACAAAGGTAAGGACAGCCATAGTCAAATGTTATATGCAGGAAGAGGTAGAGGAAGGAACTGAAGAGGAGGCTCGAGAGGAAGAGGAAGAAGCTACAACAATACAAATTTCAGCTAACACAACTCGGATGACAACAAGGACAACTCAAATGACAACACACATGGAAGAGGTCGAGGAAGAAATAGAGGAAGAGGTCGAGGTTCATACAATCCTCATAAAGGTATAACATGTTATCATTGTGGTAAACTAGGACATTATGCAAATGATTGTTGGCAAAAGAATGGAAGGCTGAATGGAGGCAACCAAAGGAGCCAAAATAACTATGCGAGTACATCAAGTGAAGGAGACAAGCAAACCATGCTTGCCATGAAGCATGACTACAACAACTCGAGAAGTGATGACCAAAAATGGTTCATAGATTCAGGTTGCAGCAACCATATGACATGCCAAGGAGATTTGTTCACAAAGCTACAAGCTCCAAGTGGAAAAGGATGTGTAGAGACCGGCGATGAAACTCAACACGCAATTGAGCATGTTGGAGATATCAAGCTTGGAGACAAGAAGGTATTGGCTGATGTTCTTCATGTTCCTACTATTGCAAAGAATTTGATTTCAGTAGGACAAATGGTAGAGAAAGGATATCATGTTATCTTCAATGAAAAAGGCTGCTTTATAAAGAATCCAAAAGAAGGATTCAAGGTCATTGCTCAAGGAAGGAAAGAAGGAAGGATGTTCACTTTGGACATTCAACAACCGCATGGAAAGGTGATGTATATTCAGTTTGGAAACAAGAGGATAGCTGAAATCGATTTGTGGCACAAAAGGTTTGGACATATCAACATTCCCAAGCTCAAGGACATGAGCAACCATGAAGTGGTAAGAGGTCTTCCAAGATTCAATGATGCCGGACTACATGAGTTTTGTGAAGCATGCCAACTAGGAAAGCAAACTCGACAACCATTCAAGAAAAGCAACTATGTGGCAAGGAATTTACACACGGATGTATGGGGACCATCACAACAACCATCAGTGGATGGTAATAGATATTTTGTCACTTTTATTGATGATCATTCAAGGAAAGTATGGATGTTTTGCATAAAACAAAAATCAGATGTGTTCTCCATGTTCAAGAGATTTAAAGCACAGGTAGAAAAGGAAACAGGATGCTACATAAAGACCTTGAGGTCTGATGGAGGAGGAGAATATTTCTCCAAAGAATTTTCAGACTTTCTTTATGAAGATGGAATCAAGAGACAATTTACATGTAGGTACACACCTCAACAAAATGGAATAGTTGAAAGGAAAAATCGACATATCACAGAAGTTGCAAGATGCATGCTCAACGAGATGAAGATGCCACTAAACTATTGGGCTGAAGCAACTAGTACGGCCGTTTATTTGATGAACAAGTGCACAACGGCTGGAGTGCATAATCTAACTCCCGAGGAGGTTTATTCCGGTAAGAAGCCTGACCTTACACATCTCAAAGTTTTTGGATGCGTGTGTTATGTTCACATCCCTCAAGAACTAAGGACAAAGATGGAGGCAAAGTCCGAAAAATGTATTTTTATTGGATATTCATCGGAGCAAAAGGGATATAGGTGCTACAATCCGGTGACAAAGGAGCTACGAGTCTCACGAGATGTGGTATTTGATGAGCTAAGACCATGGTTTGGAGACAAAGGGAAAGAGAAGACTCTTGAAGAAGATTGCGAAGATGATGAAGGTGCTGTCCAAGAAGAATTTCAGCAAACAAGCACTCAAATGTCAGGTCCAGAAGCTTCTACATCACTTGGAGAAAGCTCAACATGGAAGGGGAGGCTAAGGAGTCATTCCTCATCACCAACATCAGCTTATGAAAGATCTAAAGCCGAAAGTGCTGCCCAAAATAGTGATTCAAATACAAGTGAAGAAGAGTATGAAGAGGTGATCACACCGAAGGTAAAGTTGAACCGATTGAAGAAGAAATGTTCAAAAGGAAATGAAAGGAGGTCTTCAAGAGCAAGGTATCCAATTGAAAGGCTGAGCTATGATAGTTTTATTGCAAAACATTTTGCATATATGACACAGGTGGTCAAAGATAAAGAACCGGATGCATATGAAGAAGCATGTACACAAAAAGAATGGCAAGAAGCTATGCAAGAAGAGATGAAAGCTCTCAAGGACAATCACACATGGGAGCTAGTTCCAAAGGCTGAAGGTATGAAGATTGTTCCAAATAAATGGGTGTTTAAAATAAAGAGAAATGCTGAAGGCTCTCTAGCAAGGCATAAAGCTAGACTAGTAGCAAAAGGATTCAAGCAAACTCACGGCATCGATTATGAAGAGACTTTCAGCCCGGTTGCAAACATGGGAACAATTAGAACCTTGATTGGAGTGAGTGCAGCAAGGAGATGGCCATTGTACCAACTCGACATAAAAAATGCTTTTCTCAATGGTGAACTTCAATAATGGGTATACATGAGTCAACCGATTGGATTTGAAGACAAAAAGCATCCAAATTTTGTTTGTAGATTGAAGAAAGCTTTGTATGGGCTGAAGCAAGCACCACGTGCTTGGAATCAAAGATTGGTCGAGTACCTCACAAGGTGTGGGTATAGTCCAAGTAATGCAGATCCCTCTCTCTACATGAAGAAAGAAGAAGGCAAGCAGGTATATATTTGCATATACATTGATGATCTCATCATAACAGGAAGTAATGTTACAGGAATACAAGAGATCAAAAGGAAACTTGGTAAGGAGTTTAAAATTTCAGATCTTGGTGAGCTGAAATACTTTTTAGGCATTTAGATAGTCTATGGGAAAGATGGCATTTACTTAATGCAAAGAAAGTACCTATTGGATGTTCTTTTCAGATTTGGAATGAGTGAATGCAAACCACTCACTCAACCTATGGACACAAATGTGAAGCTATGCTCAAATGATGGAGAGAAGTTACATGATGTAACTACATACAGGAGTATTATAGGTTCATTGATCTATGCTACGATCACAAGACTAGATTTGTGTTATATTGTTGGAGTTCTTTCTCAATTTATGCAAGCTCCAACAAGTGAACATTTAAATTCAGCCAAACGAGTGCTAAGATATGTGAAGCACACTGTCAATCATGCATTGTTTTATAGATATGATGAAGAATTGCCGGTAAAGGGCTTCAGTGATGCTGATTGGGCTGGTTCCAAGGAGGATAGAAGATCCACTTCAGGTTATGTGTTCATGATAGGTAGCAAACCTATCACATGGAGCTCAAAGAAGCAACCTACTGTTGCACTATCATCTACAGAAGCTGAATATAGAGGTTTAGCCTTTGCAACTTATGAAGCTATGTGGATTAAGAAGCTCTTGGCTGATCTTGATGTGCAGGTGGAGACCATTCCAATTTATGGTGACAACATGTCAAGCATTCACTTGACAAACAATCCAATGTTTCATGCATGAAGCAAGCACATAGAAGTGCATTATCATTATGTTCGAGAAAAAGTTTTGAGCAAGGATGTGGATATAAAGTTCATTGGAACTAATGACCAGGTTGCAGACATGCTTACAAAGTCCCTCGATGCTTCTAAGCTCAAGAGGTTCAAGGACGACATCAACTTACAAGATATGGTTGAAGGTGCAAGCTCACATGTGAGCTTGAGGGGGAGTGTTAAAAATAAAGAAGTAAGCTCGTATATATTTTTGCAAAAAGGATTTTCTTCAAGTAGAAGGAAAATACAAAAATGAAAAATAGAAGCATTTACTTCAGCAAGTAGTGGAGGCCAAAAGAGAATCATTCAAAAGAGAATCAAATCCAAAATCTGAATTGTAAGAGGAGTGGATGTCCAAAGTAGTGGAGAAATGATGGAGAAGAGCTCTCAAACTCATCATGAGAGTTTTTGGTCACTTGGCTATAAAAGAAGCAAGGGAGGACACTCAAGGAGAGAGGAAGAAGGCGTGGAAGCCCCCTTGTATCTACTTCATTTGGTTTGAGTCATTTCGTTCAGTTCACTCTCATAGAGTGTGTCCAGCCGCACACCCATTTTTGGGTAGTCTACTTGTGAGAGTCATATCTCTCAACATATGTATCCAAATTTAGTGTTTAAACATTCGTTGGAAAGCTTATCTTGAGTACTTCCTCTGGCTAGAACAGTTTTATGAAATTCTTTATGCTCTCTGAGTTATTCAGGTTTTAGTGAAGTCCAGTTTTTAGCCTAACTGAGTGGACAGTTGGTACCAGTTTTCATTTGAAGGTTCTGCTGTTGGCAAGAGTCTTCATCCTGAGAAGGTCTTCTACACTTTCCGCTGCGATTAGGAGAGGAATTCTCCAACAGCTATGTGGAAATCACTCCACAAAAGGAAGTAAGCCCAAAGCTTTGAGGAAAGCTTCAAACTTCTCCTTAGGCAGAGCCTTCGTGAAAAGGTCTGCAATATTCTCCTGTGTGGGCACATATGCCAAGCTAATCTCCCCAGTAGAGAACCTCTCCCTGACATAGTGATAATGCACCTCAATGTGCTTAGTGCGAGCATGGAACACAGGGTTCCTCGCAATTGCCAATCCGCTTTGACTATCAGTGAAGATGGTGGTGGCAGAAGACTAACCAACACCCAAATGAGCCATAAGGTGTTTGAGCCACACACACTCAATAGTCACTGTGAAAGCTACCCTATAATCAGCTTCACAACTCGAAGTGGCCACAGTATGCTGCTTCTTGCTCAACCAAGATAAACATGAGCTACCAAGCATGAAGCAAAAGCCATTAGTGGACACACGAGTGTCATAGCAACCAACCCAATCAGAGTCAGAAAAAGCATGCAAATTTGGCAGTAGTGATCCCCCCTTGGGATAAAACAACCCAAGTAGTCGAGTACCACTCAAGTAGCGAAAGATGCGCTTAACCCCCTGCCAACGCTTGAAGCCTGGGCAATGCATAAACCTGCTCATCTATGAGACAGCAAACTAAATATCTGGCCGAGTAATGCATAAGTAAATCAAGCATCCAATAGCTTGCTGATAGAGAACATCATCAAATGCATCTCCAGCATCATGAACACTCAATTGTAAACATGTCTCCATAGGAGTGGAAATAGGCTTACAGTCGTCAAGGCCAAAACCCTGCAATAACGTGTCAATGTATTTCGTTTGACACAAAGCCATTCCACCATCAACTTGCATAAACTGAATGCCCAAATAGTGATGCAAATGCCCCAAATGAGATATCTCAAATGAGGCATGCAAATCAGCCTTAAAATCAGCAATATGCTTCTCAATAGGACCAGTGAGCAGCATGTCGTCAACATAGGCAACAATGATCAGAAGCACATCATTAGCACGCTTAACATATAAGGTGCTTTCAGTTGGACTGTTCTCAAAACCATGTGCAATCAGATAGGCATGTATCTTCTCATACCAAGCACGTGGTGCTTGCTTTAAACCATATAATGCCTTCTTTAACCTGCACACCTGGTTTTCATGCCCTTTTTGCACAAAGCCACGGGGCTGAAAAACATACACTTCTTCATGCAAGTCACCATTCAGAAATGTTGTTTTAATGTCCAACTAATGTACATTCCAACCATGATGAGCTGGAAGTGCACAAATGCTACGAACTATAGTCATTTGACAAGTAGGTGCAAAGGTGTCATCAAAATCAATGCCTCTTTCCTGCGCATAACCCTTTGCAACAAGTCTAGCCTTATACCTGTCAACCGTACCATCAGGCTTACGCTTCAGCTTGTATACCCTTTTTAGTCCCAATGGCCTTCTTGCCAAGAGGCAAGTCACATAAAGACCAAGTACCATTCTTCATTATAGCATCATATTCAGATTGCATAGTAGCCATCCAATTTTCTGAATTTTGTGCTTCATCAAACAAAACAGGCTCATTCTCATCACAGAGACTAGATGCAGCCATAGCATAGCAATCTGATGCAAAAGAGGCACTATGAGAGCATGAGCGAGTACGTAGCTGCATCTAATTTGTTGTCACGCAAAGTCTGCACTAGCCATTTTGGCATAGTTTTTGCCTGGTCAATATCAACTCTCTCATCAACTAGTGCATCATGTAAATTCGCATCAGAAATGGAATGATCTGCATCATCACATGCAACCAGCAAAGGTTGAGAAGCTGCCTCATTGGGACCAGCACCAGACTATCCACCTGTAAAAAGAGGCAGCAAAGTATCATACATGTCTTTGGAGCTAATAGATGTCTCCTTAGTACATGAAAGCAATGGCTGATTAGCATCTTCCACAAAAACAACATCACGGATAATGAGAATGCATTTAGTCTGTGGATGATACAAACGATAGCCTTTACTTTCAGAACTATACCCGACAAAAATACATTTTACTGCTTTATCATCCAATTTTTTGTGATGTTGTTCAGGCACTAATGCATATGCCAAACAACCAAAAACACGGAGATGAGCAACAGATGGCTTGCGATCATGGCAAGCCTCATATGGAGTGATAGACCGTAGCACTTTAGTGGGACACCTGTTAAGTACATATGCTGCACACATGACACCCTCAAGCCAGAAACTATGTGGTAAAGCCTGACTCTTGACCATACACCTCGCCATCTCCATGAGTGACCTGTTCTTTCGTTCAACAACTCCATTCTGTTGAGGTGTATACGGCACTGTACACTGGTGTTTTATCCCAGGTTCAGCCAAAAATGCATTAAAATCAGAAGACATATATCCCCCCCCCCCTCGATCTGAACGGAGGGTGCCCATTTTACATGCTGATAGATTTTCAGCCAAAACCAAAAACTGTTTGAAGCACATGAACACTTTGGACTTTGCCTTCAATGGATATACCCATGCATGCCTGGAGAAATCATCAATGAAAGTCACGAAGTAAAGATAATTTCCAAAAGAAGGTGTCTGCATAGGACCACAGACATCACTATGTACAAGCTGCAATTTCTGAGTAGCCCGAACTGAACCATCTTTTGGAAATGAGGAACACTACATTTTGCCCAAAATACAGCCTTCACAAACATGTTTTCTAGGTGCCTCAAGTTTGGGCAAAGAGGACACCATTTCAGATTTCTGCAAGCGTAGCAAACTAGCAAAATTCAAATGACCAAAGCGTGCATGCCAAGGCTTTGCATCTGACATAGCCTGAGAATCATGTACTGCACATGCCAAATCATTCAGAGATCTTTCATAGTCTATGAGCTTATACAGCCCACAACATAAAATGCCAGAAGCAATACTCACATTGCCATTTGACAGATCATGAATTGTACACCTATCATCGACAAATTTCACAACCAAGCCAATCTTGGCTAATGCAGAAACTGATAACAGGTTCTTCTTGATCCCTGGCACAAATAAAGCATCTGACAAAGTGAAAGAAAACTACCATCAACAGTAGTCAAAATGATCTTACCAACTCCCATAACAGGATAAGAGAATTGTTGGTGCAGGTAACAGTATTCCCTATAGGGGCAGACTCGAGTGGAGAAGAAACTATGTTGCGAGGTAATATGTTTGGTTGTACAATCAAAATACCAAACATTTGAGTCTACTACAGACATGCACTGCTCATGAGAAGATGGGTCAAAACTACAGATAGTAGTAAACACCCATTCTTCTTCTTGCACAAGATTAGCAGACTCTGTTTTTGGTGTAGAGGCCTCTGCAACAAGCATTCCAGCCTCTTTCTTCTTTGCCTCTTTAGCAACCAGTTTTGGACAGTTCTTTACGATATGAGCATTCCCTTTACAGTACTTGCAAAACAATTTTTGCTTTTCTGATTTCTTCTCGTCTTTATCTTCCTTCTTCGAATGTGCAGCATTTGCAAATTTCTGCTTACTAGTTGAAGAGCTCCATTTTCCTTTGCCCTTCTGACTAGCCAAGAAAGCTTGATCTGCAACACGCATAATGCACATGTTCTGCCTAGACTGATCTTCCTCCAACAGAATAGAGACTAACTCCTCATATGACAAGGCATTTGGATTGATTTTCATCATTAACCAAAGAGTAGAAGCAAAACTTTGATATGAATCAGGAAGACCATTCAGAATGGTCTGCACAAATGAGCTATCTGGTACAACGTCATCAGCAGAAATCAATTGTTCCTTCAAGTCTTTGATCTTTTGTAGAAAACTTTCCATAGAATCACCTTCATTCATGTGCTCACTCTCCAATTGTTTTCGGAGGTAAGCAACACGAGCCTCATTCCTAGCTTGGACAATGTGGTAAGTGTATCCTAAGCATCCTTAGCTGTTCTGCAAGAGCGAATGTGAGGAATAATAGCACATTTGACAGACAAAGCTATCAATGCATGTGCCTGGGCATCTCTGCCATCCCAACGAATTTGCTATGCAGTAGTGCAACAAAAACCGCATCATGAACAAGAATATGCAGAATATCATCATCTTCTACACCTTCTGCCTCAGCTTCTGTACCTGCAGTTGTAACATTTGTAGGTGTGATAGGACGTTTTTCAACACCCTACACAATGTTCCACAATCCTTTTGCAACCAATACATTTCGCATCATATAAGCCCATAATGGTTAGTTGGTAACATCCAACTTATCCTCAACAACCAACATACGAAATACATCACTACTTTCAGCCATGGCCGGTGACCAAAATACCATGATGCAAAAAATTGATTGTATCTCAAAAAGTTGAATAGAACTACCCTGACGAATTCCACTAGACCTATAGAAGACTTCGAGACGCTTATACTGGCGAACAGAAATTGGTATATACCTTTGGCACAAAAAAAGGAAATAGCCTACACAAGCACTGTGATAGTGCATTCGGAGGCCAAAACGAGCTCAGATCGCGATTTTGACACCAGACAGCAAAGCTGTTTTGATCTTGAAAACACGCTGAGTATGCTCACCAATATTCATGTGATTCTGAGACTGCAACCGAAGGAGTGTCGACGGCACCCTAGATGAAGAGAGGACCTGCTCTGATACCAATTGTTGGAGATAGACGTCTGCGAAAGCACGCGAACAGCACAAGGAAGGAGAAGAAGCTTGGAGCACAACACACAATGCTGAATGTATTACTAGAGAATGTACAAAGATAAGTAGCCCATTAGGGCAATAGGCATATATACAAGCTGGGGGAAAAAAACCTCCTAAAGAGGGAAAAAGTGCCCTGGCGGTCCTAGTGTGTTCACACACATCACTACCTAAATATATCAACACTCATTTGTGAAGAGATTAAAGTTACCCCAATAGAAGTCACCACATCAGTATATGGTATCCATGATGCAAGACCAAGACAAGAAGGTTTGAGATACTATGATTTGTGATCTGGAAATAGAATTTCAAGGTTATAAAGATAAACTTGACTTCCAATCATGCACATGGAAAGCACTGATGTGGTTTTGGGTAGGGAGTGGCTTTGGGGCCTAGGAAAAACACTTAAAAGAAATTATCAATTGAATACTTTGGAGTTCGATCCATTAGCTAATTCAAGGAGAGTGTGATGTGCTGAGTAACCCCCTTCTTTCGAGCATGGAATTAAAAGAACTTGTAAATACCCAAAAAGAGGAAGTTTTTATGATACTTCCAATCGATTTAGACAATGTTTATAATATGAATCCAGTTCCTTATGTCTCCTCTCCATCATTTGAATATGAAAGCTTTAAATTTAAGTGTTTAATGAATAATTATTAGGATGTTTTTCCAAAAGAACTTCCCCATGGCTTACCTCCTTCTCGTGGACAAGTCGATCATGCTATAGACTTGTTCCCAGGAACTAAGCATATATGTAAACCCCCCTACAGACTCCCATATTCCCAGCAAGGTGAAGTAGAGAAACAACTAAAGGAATACTTGAATAAGGGATTCATTCAGCATAGTCATTCACCCCAAAACACCCATTCTCTTAGTTAAGAAAAAAGATGGATCAATGAGACTATGCATTGACTATCGAGCCGTGAATAAAGTTACAATCAAGAATAAATATCCAATGCCCTAAATCGATGATTTATTTGATCAACTAAAATGAGCTAAGATATTTTCAAAACTTGATCTCCGTCAAGGATATCATCAAATAAGGATTAGATATGAGGATGTTCCTAAAAAAGCTTTCATAACTAAATATGGGCATTTTGAATTTTTAGTCATGCCTTTCAGACTAACAAATGTCTCGGCTACATTCATGATGCTATTGATACCATACTAAGGCCTTATTTGGGAAAGTTTGTAGTTGACTTCCTTGACATCCTTCTTGTCTATAGTGAGGATGAAGCTCTCACTTAGAACATTTGGAAAGAGTTTTCCAAGTTCTCAAGAGAAAATAAACTATTTCGAAAAGAAGATAAATGTGAATTCGTTTCAACAAAAATCAGATGTGTTGGACACGTTATATCTAAGAAAGGTGTTCAAGTAGATCGTGAAAAGGTCCAAGTTATTCTTAACTGGCCTCACCCTAAAACTATTATAGAACTCCAAAGTCTTTTAGGGTTAGCAAGATACTACAGAAAAATTGTGCAAAAGTTTGCAAAAATCTTGATCCCTTTTTTTGAGAAATTAAAGGGAAAACCTAAAAGTCTTAACTACGAGAAAGAACAAGCTGAAAGTATGGAATGGCTTAAGAAATCCCTACCTTTGGCCCTGGAATTGTAGATAGTAGATCCAAATGAATCTTTTTTAGTTGAAACAGATGCTAGTGATCTATCAATAGGAGTTGTTTTGAATCAAAATGGTTGACCAATTGCTTTTGAAAGTCAAAAGCTAAACCCAACTCAAAGAAATTATTCCACCTATGAAAAAGAGCTTTATGCAATTGTGCATGCTATAAAAACGTGGAGACACTACTTGTTCTGTTGGAACATCAAGCTTACACTATGCTTGAGGTGGATTTGATCTACATCAATGTTGATATATTTTAGGTAGTGATGTGTGTGAACACACTAGGACCGCTGGGGCACTTTTTTCCCTCTTTAGGAGGTTTTCTTCCCCCGGCTTGTATATACGCCTATTGCCCTAATGGGCTACTTATCTTTGTACATTCTCTAGTAATACATTCAGTATTGTGTGTTTGTGCTCCAAGCTTCTTCTTCCTCCTTGTGCTGTTCGTGTGCTCCTGCAGACATCTAACTCCAACAATTGGTATCAGAGCAAGTCATCGCTGCATCTAGGGTGCCGTCGACACTCCTCCGTTTGCAGTCTCAGAATCGCACGAATTTTGGTGAGCATACTCAACGTGTTTTGGAGATCAAAACAGCTTCGCTGTGTGGTGCCGAAATCGCGATCTGAGCTCGTTTCGGCCTCCGAACGCACTATCACAGTGCTTGTGCAAGCTATTTCGTCTTTTTGTGCCAAAGGTATATACCAGTTTCTGTTTGCCAATTTAAGCGTCTCGAAGTCTGCTACAGGTCTAGTAGAACTCGTCTGGGCAGTTCTGTTCAAATTTTTGAGATACAGTCAATTTTTTGCATCAAGGTATTTTAGTCACCGGCCATGGCTGAAAGCAGTGATGTATTCCGTATGTTGGTTGTTGAGGATAAGTTGGATGGTACCAACTACCCATTATGGGCTTATATGATGCGACATGTTTTGGTTGCAAAAGGATTGTGGAACATTGTGCAGGGTGTTGAAAGACGTCCTGTTACACCTATAACGACAGGTACTACAAATACAGGTGCTGGAGCTGATGAAGATGGTGTCGAAGATGATATTCTGCAGATTCCTATTCGTGCTGCTATTTCTGTTGCACCTACTGCAGAGCAAATTTGTTGGGATGGCAGAGATGCCCAGGCACATGCATTGATAGCTTTGTCTATCAAACGTGCCATTATTCCTCATATTCGCTCTTGCAGAACAGCTAGGGATGCTTGGGATACACTTACCACATTGTACCAAGCTAGGAATGAGGCTCATGTTGCTTACCTCCGAAAACAGTTGGAGAGTGAGCACATGAATGAAGGTGATTCTATGGAGAGTTTCCTAACGAAGATCAAAGATTTGAAGGAACAGTTGATTTCTGCTGATGAGGTTATACCATATAGCTCACTTGTGCAGACCGTTCTGAATTGTCCTCCTGATTTATATCAGATTTTTGCTTCTACTCTTTGGTTGATGATGAAAGGCAATCCGAATGCCTTATCATTTGAGGAGTTAGACTCTGTTTTGTTGCAAGAAGATCAGTCCAGGCAGAACAGGTCCATTATGTGTGTTGCAAATCAAGCTTTCCTGGCTAGTCAAAAGGGCAAAGGAAAATGGAGCTCTTCTACTAGCAAGCAGAAATCTGCAAATGTTGCACATTCGAAGAACCAGGATAAAGATGAGAAGAAATCAAAAAAGCAGAAATTGTTTTGCAAGTACTGTAAAGGGAATGATCATATCATAAAGAACTGTCCAAAACTGGTTGCAAAAGAGGCAAAGAAAAAGGAGGCTGGAATGGTTGTTGCAGAGGCCTCTACACCAAAAACAGAGTCTGCTAATCTTGTGCAGGAAGAAGAATGGGCGTTTACTACTGTTTGCAGTTTTGACCCATCTTCTCATGAGCAATGAATGTCTGCAGTGGACTCAGATGTTTGCCAGTACTTTGACAGTGGGGCGACCAAACATATTGCCTCGCAGCACAGTTTCTTCTCTTCACTCGAGCCTGCCCCTACAGGGAATACTGTCACATGCGCCAACAACTCCTCTTATCCTGTTATGGGAGTTGGTAAGATCATTCTGACTACTGCTGATGGTAGGTCTTTCACCTTGTCAGATGCCTTATTTGTGCCAGGGATCAAGAAGAATCTGTTATCAGTTTCTGCATTAGCCAAGATTGGCTTGGTTGTGAAATTCGTTGATGACAGGTGTACAGCTCATGATCTATCAAATGGTGATGTGATTATTGCTTCTGGCATTTTATGTCGTGGGTTGTATAAGCTCATAGACTATGAAAGATCTGTGAATGATTCGGCATGTGCAGTTCATGATTCTCAGGCTATGTTAGATGCAAAGCTTTGGCATGCACGCTTTGGTCATCTGAATTTTGCTAGTTTGCTACGCCTGCAGAAATCTGATATGGTGTCTTCTTTGCCCAAGCTTGAGGGACCTCGAAAACATGTATGTGAAGGCTGTTATTTGGGCAAAATGCAGCGTTCCTCCTTTCCAAAAGATGGTTCAGTTCGGGCTACGTAGAAATTGCAGCTTGTACATAGTGATGTCTGTGGTCCTATGCAGACACCCTCTTTTGGGAATTACCTTTACTTCGTGACTTTCATTGATGATTTTTCCAGGCATGCATGGGTATATCCACTCAAAGCAAAGTCCGAAGTGTTCATGTGCTTTAAACAGTTTTTGGTTTTGGCTGAAAATCTGTCAGCATGTAAAATGGGCACCCTCCGTTCTGATCGAGGGGGGGGATATATGTCTTCTGATTTTAATGCATTTCTGGCTGAACGTGGGATAAAACACCAGTGTACAGTGCCGTATACACCTCAACAGAATGGAGTTGCTGAACAAAAGAACAGGTCACTCATGGAGATGGCGAGGTGCATGGTCAAGTGTCAGGCTTTACCACATAGTTTCTAGCTTGAGGCTGTCATGTGTGTAGCATATGTACTGAACAGGTGTCCCACTGAAGCGCTGCAGTCTATCACTCCATATGAGGCTTGGCATGACCGCAAGCCATCTGTTGCTCATCTGCGTGTTTTTGGTTGTTTGGCATATGCATTAGTGCCTGAACAACATCACAGAAAATTGGATGATAAGGCAGTAAAATGTATTTTTGTTGGGTACAGTTCTGAAAGTAAAGGCTATCGTCTGTATCATCCACAGACTAAATGCATTCTAGTTAGCCGTGATGTTGTCTTTGTGGAAGATGCTATTCAGCCATTGCTTTCATGTACTAAGGAGACATCTGTTAGCTCCAAAGACATGTATGATACGTTGATGCCTCTTTTTACAGGTGGACAGTCTAGTGCTGGTCCTAATGAGGCAACTTCTCAGCCTTTGCAGGTTTCATATGATGATGCAGATCGTTCTATTTCTGATGCAGATTTACATGATGCACTTGTTGATGAAAGAGCTGATATTGAGCAGGCAAAAACTATGCCAAAATGGCTGGTGCAGACTTTGCATGACAACAAATTAGATGCACCTTTGTCATATCGTACTTGTTCGGGCTCTCATAGTGCCTCCTTTGCATCAGATTGCTATGCTATGGCTACGTCTAGTCTCTGTGATGAGAATGAGCCTGTTTCTTTTGATGAAGCACAGAATTCAGAAAATTGGATGGCTGCCATGCAATCTGAATATGATGCTATAATGAAGAATGGTACATGGTCTTTATGTGACTTGCCTCCTGGAAAGAAGGCCATTGGCACTAAGTGGGTATACAAGTTGAAGTGTAAACCTGATGGTACAGTTGACAGGTATAAGGCTAGGCTTGTTGCAAAGGGTAATGCACAGGAAAGAGGCATTGATTTTGATGAGACCTTTGCACCTACATGCCGTATGACCAATGTTCGGAGCATTTGTGCACTTGCAGCCCATCATGGTTGGAATGTACATCAGTTGGACATTAAAACCGCATTTCTGAATGGTGACTTGCATGAAGAAGTGTATGTTTTTCAGCCCCGTGGCTTTGTGCAGAAAGGGCATGAAAACCAGGTGTGCAGGTTAAAGAAGGCATTATATGGTTTAAAGCAAGCACCACGTTCTTGGTATGAGAAGATACATGCCTATCTGGTTGCACATGGTTTTGTGAACAGTCCAACTGAAAGTACCTTATATGTTAAGCGTGCTAATGATGTGCTTCTGATCATTGTTGTCTATGTTGATGACATGCTGCTCACTGGTCCTATTGAGAAGCATATTGCTGATTTCAAGGCTGATTTGCATGCCTCATTTGAGATGTGTGATTTGGGGCATTTGCATCACTATTTGGGCATTCAGTTTATGCAAGTTGATGGTGGAATGGCTTTGTGTCAAACGAAATATATTGACACATTATTCCAGTGTTTTGGCCTTGAAGACTGTAAGCCTATTGCCACTCCTATGGAGACATGTTTATGATTGAGTCTTCATGATGCTGGAGATGCATTTGATGTTGTTCTCTATGAGCAGGCTATTGGATGCTTGATTTACTTATGCATTACTCGGCCAGATATTCAGTTTGTTGTCTCACAGATGAGCAGGTTTATGCATTGCCCAGGAGTCACGCATTGGAAGGCGGTTAAGCGCATCTTTCGCTACTTGAGTGGTACTCGGCTACTTGGGTTGTTTTATCCCAAGGGGGGATCACTACCGCCAGATTTGCATGCTTTTTCTGACTCAGATTGGGCTGGTTGCTATGACAGTCGTGTGTCCACCAGTGGTTTTTGCTTCATGCTAGGTACCTCATGTATATCTTGGTTGAGCAAGAAGCAACCTACTGTGGCCACTTCCAGTTGTGAGGCTGAGTATAGGGCCGCTTTCAGAGCGACTGTTGAGTGTGTGTGGCTCAGACGCCTTATGGATGATTTGGGTATTGGCCAGTCTTCTGCCACCACCACCTTCACTGACAGTCAGAGCGCATTGGCAGTTGCGAGGAACCCTGTGTTCCATGCTCGCACTAAGCACATTGAGGTGCATTATCACTATGTCAGGGAGAGGTTCTCTGCTGGGGAGATCAGCTTGGCATATGTGCCCACACAGGAGAACATTGCAGACCTTTTCACGAAGGCTCTGCCTAGGGAGAAGTTTGAAGCTTTCCACAAAGCTTTGGGCTTACTTCCTTTTGTGGAGTGATTTCCACATAGCTTGGCACTTCCTTATACATGAGTGCCAGCTCCTTGTTCACCGCATCACTCCCAGGGGGGATTTGTTGATATATTTTAGGTAGTGATGTGTGTGAACACACTAGGACCGCCGAGGCACTTTTTTCCCTCTTTAGGAGGTTTTTTTCCCCGGCTTGTATATACGCCTATTGCCCTAATGGGCTACTTATCTTTGTACATTCTCTAGTAATACATTCAGTATTGTGTATTTGTGCTCCAAGCTTCTTCTTCCTCCTTGTGTTGTTCGGGTGTTCCTGCAGACGTCTAACTCCAACAATCAAAGGCTATAGCGTCGAAAGAATATCCGTTGGAGAGTTCTTTTTCTTATGCTCATTTATTGTATTTTTTGAGAGATTTTTGATGGTTCATTTACCGTTGTAAAAGCCTTGAGCTTTACACATGTAAAGGTAGAAAGATAGAGCCAAAATCCCACGAATTTGTGGTGGTTGAAGTTGCATTCAATCAAGCAATCAATCACCTAAAAGTAGATCAAACTAGATCTTCACTTTTCCTAGATTGTAGGAAAGTGAATTGATTCCCTCCAACAACCATTCCCACCTTCATTTGAATTCAAAATCCACTTGTAGAAGTCATGGAACACTCATAGAGGCTATATAAAGACTTGAAATCACTTGTACAATACATGGAAGCAATATACATACATTTGTGACCATCATTGTCTTGCTCCTTCAATTCTCTACATCATCTTCTTCGCCAACAGTAATCTTACAGAGGCTGCTGCTCTCTCTTCAGCGCTCCAAATTGCGTGCAAGATGGCTCATTGGAAAGTTATTAGTGTTTAGCTTATGCCTGTAAATTTTCATATCATTTGGTTTGGTATATTTGGAGAAATCTGAGTTTTTCTGTCTCGGGGTGAATCTCTGCATATTCCTGAAAAATAGGAAGTACCACCGGTGAATGTTGCATTCATTTCTATAGCATATTTTTCTTATTCCTTATACTTTTGTGCATTCCATACACTCAACCCTATGTTTATCACCCCCATAAAAGGATTTTTTCTAATTGTAATCACGCTGGTCGCTATGGGCATTTGAAGTTCATTGTCTCTTCCATAGATAGTAAGTTTTTTGAGCTAGTCGACCGGTGAACCTATCTGTTTTGTATCGACTCATTCTCCTTGATGCTCCAAAGTACATAGTGTCTTTCTTTGCACTTATTGCATTCCTATAAGGTCTATTTGAGTCTCCATAAGCTCAAGGGCTAGTCTTGTGCCGGTTGGCTTGACCAAACTTCGTCACTTCGAAACGCACTTTTCTACCTTCTACAAGCTTCTCCAAGTTCTTTCAGTGGTATCAGACCTAGATCAAGATGGGTGATGCCTTTCCCTCAATGATCGAGAAGCTTGATCAACACAACTATGCGGCTTGGCAAATCAAAATGGAGGCCTATTTGCAAGGTAGAAATCTTTATGGAATTATAGCAGGTGATGAAGCTATGCCTATTCCAAGATCCAAAGGAGGACCTACACAAGAGGAGACAGGCAAGCTCACACTTTGGTGCACAAGGGATGCTCAAGAAAGGTCGTACATACTAAACTCTATCTCTGACTTTCTATTACCACATATTAGAGGATGCAAGACATCTCAAGAGACTTGGGATGCCCTCGAGACTTTCTTTTCTGCTAGTACCAAAGCAAGAAAGAATCATCTTTGGAACGAGTTCAACCAAATGAAGAAGACACCTAAACAAACCATCACAGAGTTTGTTACCAAGTTCAAGGAGGTTGCGGATCAGTTAGCATCCATTGGAGAGCTGATTGAAGAAGAGGTCATCATGAGGCAAATTCTCAACGGCATTCGTAGTGATAAGCAATGGCAATCCTTCACGACGGCTTATGATCTCATCATGGATGTGCAAACTCCAGACTTCAACATATTTCTTGGACAACTCTTCAATCAAGAAGCCAACAATAGCATAAAGGAAGGTAACTCTTATCATGGTAATTCAACTAGTTCTCTATATGCATATAAGAAGGATAAGAAGTAGAAAGGCAAGAAGAAAGAAGAAGATGAAGAAGAGACTTCCCAAGCCAACTTTGCAAGCAAGAGCAAGTGGAAAGGGAAGAATAAAGGACCAAAGCAAGACAAAGCCAAAGGTCAGAATGTTCAACCTTGTGCCATATGTGATAAGACCAACCACACCACTCAGAATTGTTGGTTCAATGGGAAGACCCAGAAAGAAAGTGGAAGAGGTGGATATGGCAGCAATAGAGGCAGATGTGGACACAACTTCAACAATAACAATAGAAGCTATAATAAAAGGGACTACAACAATTATTCAGAAGATCAACCACATGAAGACTCATTGCTTCTTATGAATCTAAGCCACAAAGAAGGTAAAGAAGATAATCATTTGCTCTACATAGATTCAGGATGCTCGAATCATGTTGCAGGCAACATTGCTCTTCTATCTTATTTGGAAAGTCCAAAGCATAGACATGAAGTGCAAACAGGGGATGACACAAAGCACAATGTGGAGAAGATTGGTAATGTCAAAGCTTCCAATGGCAGGACAAACATTCTAAGTAAGGTTCTCTATGTACCCACTATCACTAAAAACTTAATAAATGTAGGCCAAATAGTTGAAAAAGGCTTGCAAGTTAGGTTCACCCAACATGGAGCTTTTGTGGAAGATCCATGTGAAGGCTTCAAAAAGATAGCCCAAGGTGAGAAGCATGGTAGGCTCTTTACTTTTGAAGTAGGAGAAACCAGGCACATAGCTCTATTCAACTTTGGGTCTCAAAACCTAAGTGAGCTTGAAGTGTGGCATAAGAGATTTGCTCATGTGAATGAAAGAACCTTGAAGGATATATGCAGGGATCAAAGTGTTCTAGGACTGTCGAACATATCAAAGCAACACATGATCAACAGGTGTGACGCATGTCAGATTGGGAAGGCACAAAGACAACCATTCAACCACAAAGGGTACATCCACAACAACTTATTGGACTTAGTACATACAGATGTATGGGGACCAAGTCAAGAACCTTCGTTGGCAGGATCAAGGTATTATGTCTCATTTATTGACAACCATAGTAGATGGATTGTTCTATACGTTATCAATAGTAAGAATGAAGTGTTTGATTGCTTCAAGAAGTATCTTGCACATGTGGAGAATCATACAGGTAGATCACTAAAGAAGCTCAGATCTGATGGAGGGAGAGAATACTTCTCCAAAGAGTTTGATGAGTTCTTGCAGGAAAAAGGTATCAAAAGGGAAGTAACTACTAGGTACTCTCCTCAACTAAATGGAATTGTAGAGAGGAGAAACAAGACATTGGTTGGATCAGCCCGAACAATGCTTGAAGAGAAGAAGTTGCCACATTATCTATGGGCAGAAGCTATTTCAACTGCTGTGTACCTTTTCAATCGACTACCATCCAAATCACTTCAAGGTATGACTCCTTATGAAGCATGGCATGGAAGAAAACCTAGTCTTGGACATTGCAAGGTTTTTGGTTGTTTAGCTTATGTTCATGTACCATCACAAATAAGAGGTAAGCTAGATGAAAGGGCAACAAAGGCAGTGTTAATTGGATATGATTCAACTCAGATGGGTTACAAATTCTTCAATCCTTCAACCAAGCAATTCACTACAAGTAGAGATGTTGTGTTTGAAGAACACAGGTCTTGGTATGATGAAGACAAACAAAAGGTAACATTACCATATGATCTTGATTCTAACTCTCATCAATTAGGAAGCAAGCATGATACACAGGTCTAGGATCCAAGAAGTGATACAGACGATGACCAAGATGAAAGAGAAAAGGATTACAAGCTATGGAAGTCAAAAGGCAAAGCAAAGATGCAAGAAGTTGGAGAATGCTCAAAACAAGCACCTAGAAGATCACAAGAGAGAAGAAACAAACAAAAAGGTATGGATATGATTCCACATTTGTTACAAAGCATTCAATCTACTTGGCAAAAGACTCTATTTCAGAGGAACCCTCAGACTATGAAGAGGCAAAGGGAAACCCTAATTGGGAAAAGGCCATGAACGAAGAGATAGATGCATTGAAGGAGGTGGACACTTGGGATTTTGTTCCAATGTCACCGAATCAAAAGGTAATTGGTTGCAGATGGGTATATAAAGTTAAAAGAAATTCAGATGGATCAGTTTGCAGGTACAAGGCAAGATTAGTTGCCAAAGGATGCTCACAAACTCATGGTATAGACTATGAGGAAACATTCTCACCATTTGCAAAGATGACTACAATTAGGACATTGATAAGTGTAGCTGCTGCAAGGAATTGGAGACTCCTCCAACTTGATGTGAAAAATTCATTCTTAAATGGTTGGATAAGTGAAGAGGTATACATGTCACAACCACCAGGTTTTGAAAACCCTAATCATCCATCTTATGTTTGCAGACTTAAGAAAGCATTGTATGGATTGAAACAAGCTCCTAGAGCTTGGAATTACAGGTTGGTTACATATCTTCAAGATCAAGGGTTCAAAGCTAGCAGCTCAGATCCTTCTCTATTCATCAAAAGGGATCACAATGAGGTTATCTATCTATGTGTATATGTAGATGATATTATTGTGACAGGTGATGATCGGAATGGCATTCAAAGGATCAAGAGACACATGCAAGAGGAGTTCAAAATCAGTGACCTAGGTGTGCCCACATATTTCCTAGGTATGCAGGTGATATATACAGATGAAGGAATGTATTTGACTCAGAGAAGATACATTCAGGATCTTCTTCTCAAGTTCAAAATGGAGAACACTAAACCTGCAGGTACACCTTTGGAGATGAATCATAAACTAAGTGTTCATGAAGGTGAGAAAATTAAAGACATTAAAGAGTATCAAAGCTTGGTAGGTAGCTTGATATATGCTACTCATAAAGGGCAGTCATCTCATATAGTGTGGGAGTGCTTAGTCAGTTCATGCACTCACCGAGAAGACCACACATGGATGCGGCTAAGAGAGTACTTAAGTATCTCAAAGGTACAATCAACGAAGGTATATTCTATCCTTACTCTTCAGATTTGGATATCAAAATCTATTCAGATGCAGATTGGCCAGGAGCTAAGGATGATAGAAAAAGTACATCTGGTTACTTAGCATTTGCAGGTTCGAAGCTAGTGTCATGGAGTTCCAAGAAGCAACCAACAGTTGCTTTATCCTCAACTGAAGCAGAGTATAGAGGCTTGACCATAGCAACTCAAGAGGCAATATGGTTAAAAGCATTGAATACAGATTTGGGACTTGTGAGTTCCAAACCTCACATATTTGGAGATAATGTAAGTTCCATGCATCTAGCGGCAAATTCTATTTTCCATGCGAGAACCAAGCACATAGAAGTCCATTTTAATTTACCACTTCATCAGGGAGAAGCTCATGGCAAAGAAGATTGACATTTCTTTTGTTCCAACTGAAAAGCAAGTAGCAGATATGATGACGAAGGCACTTGATGGAATAAAGCTTTGTAGATTCAAAGCTATGGCAGGTATTCAACTTATCAGAGAATGAAGACTCAAGCATACTTTAGCTTGAGGGGGAGCTGTTGGAACATCAAGGTTACACTATGCTTGAGGTGGATTTGATCTACATCAAAGGCTATAGCGTCGAAAGAATATCCATTCGAGAGTTCTTTTTCTTATGCTCATTTATTGTATTTTTTGGGAGATTTTTTATGCTTCATTTACCATTGTAAAAGCCTTGAGCTTTACACATGTAAAGGTAGAAAGGTAGAGCCAAAATCCCACGAATTTGTGGTGGTTGAAGTTGCATTCAATCAAGCAATCAATCACCTAAAAGTAGATCAAACTAGATCTTCACATTTCCTAGATTGTAGGAAAGTGAATTGATTCCCTCCAACAACCATCTCCACCTTCATTTGAATTCAAAATCC
Organism: Ceratopteris richardii; assembly: GCA_020310875.1. Classification (NCBI taxonomy): domain Eukaryota; kingdom Viridiplantae; phylum Streptophyta; class Polypodiopsida; order Polypodiales; family Pteridaceae; genus Ceratopteris; species Ceratopteris richardii. Next base: position 4,846,831 of record CM035435.1, on the reverse strand, counting down.
ACTAGAAGTCGTGGAACACTCTTGGATGCTATATAAAGACTTTAAATCACTTGTACAATACATGGAAGCAATATACATACATTTGTGACCATCATTGTCTTGATCCTTCAATTCTCTAAAATTTCCATATCATTTGGTTAAGTATATTGAGAGAAATCTGAGTTTTTCTGTCTCGGGGTCAATCTCTGCATATTCCTAAAAAATAGGAAATACCACCGGTGAATATCGCATTCATTCCTATAGCGTATTTTGCTTATTCCTTATACTTTTGTGCATTCCATACACTCAACCCTATGTGTATCACTCCCATAAAAGGATTTTTTCTAATTGTAATCACACTGGTCGCTATGGGCATTTGAAGTTCATTGTCTCTTCCATAGATAGTAAGTTTTTTGAGCTAGTCGATCCACGAACCTATCTATTTTGTATCGACTCATTCTCCTTGATGCTCCAAAGTACATAGTGTCTTTCTTTGCACTTATTGCATGCCTATAAGGTCTATTTGAGTCTCCATAAGCTCAAGGGCTGGTCTTCTGCCGTTTAGCTTGACCAAACTTTGTCGCTTCGAAACACACTTTTCTACCTTCTACAAGCTTCTCCAAGTTCTTTCATTTGGCGCCAAAGTAACTATAGTTTTTTATCAAGCAAGTATTAAATTGTTTGCAAACCAATCTAGCTATCAGGCAAAAAAGCTAGATGGGCCGAATTACTTCTAACAATTTGACTATGAACTTAGATATAGAAGAGGAAAATTTAATGTAGTGGCAACCACATTAAGTAGAATGCCAATGTTAAATTTTCTCAATTTCATACAAATTTCTAATGATTTAGTAACATTAATGAAAGGCAAGTATCAAGAAGATACAAGCTTTAAAGAAGCTTGGAAGAAAGTTTCAACTCAAATTACAAACTTATCAAATGAAGATAAGTTTAAACACTACAGTGTTCAAGATGAATATTTGTTATAAAAGGGAAAAATATGTGTCCCTTGTGACCAAGAACTTAGGAGAAGAGTTTTGTTTGAATGTCATGATGCCTGAAGGACATCCTGGAATCAAAAAAACTTATGAATTAATCAAAAGACAATTTTACTGGCCAGGTACACATAAAGATGTACATAATTATGTGCTTATATGTACAAAGTTCCAAGTAAATAAAGCCAAAAAGTTTAAGATAGGAGGTTTCTTACATCCTTTGGAAATTCCCAATGGAAAATGGGAAAGCATTTCCATGGATTTCATTACGGGCTTGCCTCAAACCCAAAAAGGCCATGATGTCATTTGGGTCATAGTTGATCGATTGAACAAAATGGCTTGTTTCACACCTATTGGTACTACGTTAAACTCTAGAACTAGCTAAAATGTTCATAGAACATCTCCAATGACTCTATGGGATGCCTCAAGACATAGTGTCTAATAGAGATAGAAAATTTACTAGTCATTTCTGGAGAGTTCTGTTTTGTAGATTGGAAACAAGCTAAGTGTAATAAAGTAAGTTTATGATCTAGGGGTTCGACCGGTTCAGACGGATCTGAAATCGGACACCGTTTGGTCATCCGTGTGTATGACCAAAGATCTCGAGTTTAGACTTACTAAGAGGTCTTGTGCTCTTGTAAACAAGTGATCTACTTAGCCTAGTGGTTAAGACTCAAGGGTGTGAAGGAGGAGGTCTTGGGTTCAATCCCCATGGGGAACATGGGGAGAGTATTTTGACCAAAGAGATCGAGAGCCTTCTAGAAGCATCCACTTGAGTTAACTCGAGTTGATTGGGACACTTGGTGCACATGCAGTTACATGATCGACACATGGCTGGCTAGTATCCACCTGCCCAAGAAGGCAGTGCCCTAGAGAGAGCTATATATAGAGGCATTTGGTTGGGAGGAGAGTCGTCTCTCTAGCATGTGGTGGTCGTAATTTGTAGTTCTCTTGCATTGGTATCAGAGCCTAGCTTTTATGGAGACCTTGGGGAGTTCATCATCTTCTTCATAGTACTTATGCTTTTTGATGCTCATGCATAGGACTTATGCTTGTATGTTCCCGTGTGGGGCTTGAGATTTCACGCTTGAGATTTCACACCTTATATCTTTATTTTTGCGTGAATGGTAAAGCAAAATATTATGAGCAGGTCATCATATCATGGTGCAAAGAGCAGGGCTCGAACTCGAAACGCTGTTGAGCAACGAAGTCTTAATATCCATCGGCTTCATATGTGGAATATGACGTTATCGTATATGGAAAAATTATATCTGGTTTAAGCGATTGTTTCTCTTGACTGCCTGTGAGTTCTTATGGGCTGTTGCAGATCGTGAGTTCTTATGGGTTGTGGCAGATCGTGAGTTCTTATGGGCTATGGAAGATAGTTTAGCCATGAGGTTTGTTGACCCACTCATTATTCGGAAGCGACCTCCTTGTTGATACACTGCAACACAAGTCTTTTCGTCTGTAGAAAAAAACAAGTAATGATGTGCTGATATGAATTTGGCGGCTGCTATGGAAGGCTGTAGATCACACTCAAAAGATGATTGATTCATTCTAAGTATTCATAGGATTGGAGCCTGTGATCTACGGGCTCAGGATCTCTTGCCCTCGCCATGAATCCATTGAAGTATATGAGCGACATAAAACTGAAGCTTTTGAGCTCCTCACGCATCTGGCGGAGATGAACCTGTGGTGCTCGTAATCTTTTTTTTTTTTGCTTGACTGTGCAGAGATTCAACCCGAATCCTTCTCGACTGTGGCAAATCTGGAGTTGGAAATTGCAAAAAATGTAATTGCTAACCCCACGGCTTCCTGGCAGGTTCGAATCCATGATCATTCCTTCTAAGAGGAACATTATATACAATATGCCATGGCGCATTTGTGCTACGAGAGCAGCAGAATATGAAATACCCAATAAATCACAGAAAATGGCTTTCGCATTCTATGGGAGACGATAGATAGTCTACAGGCGCCAGGGGTCGGACCCGTAACAACATTCAGATGAGAGACTCTGCTATCCAGATGAGCTACTCTTGGTTCTGATTATAAACTTTTAATAGCTACTGTTTATTGCAATGTTATAGAACTCAGAGCACGAGCAAATGAAGCCTGGATTGCCGAACTCAAACCCAAGATGTCGTTAGGAAGCGCTTCACTCTTCGCCACGAAGCCATAGGCATTTCATGCCACTGACCAATGACATAATCCTGCTGTTGTGTTGCCATGGGGCTTGACAATCCATGCCATTCAAGAAATTAGTACTCTCATCTATTCACAAGAGTAATTGACTATAGTGTTTCTGTATCCATGTCGTTTTCGTTCATCTTTACTGCGGCTTTAAATCTTATAGCAATGCGAACGAAGCAATGGAGATAGATCAAAGGGTTGGGTTCTTGATCTCCAACCACGAAGGAAGATACTTGTTCCAGAGGATCAGAGGATGGACGAAGCTATGATCAAAGCTAAGTATTTTCCTGTTTCTACTTAATGCTTGATTTATCTTGTTTTCATTAGTCTACACTTAATCCTAAATGCACATTCAAATAGCTAAGATTTCAATCGATTAAGTCTAGATTAGGATAATGAAACAATCCACTTCTCATTCCAAGCATTAATTGGCATTAAGAAAAGACTTGATTAAAAAAAAAAAGGATCCTTGTGCATCAAAGAATGTATTTTGGTAGTTTAATTCCACATTTCCTTTCCATGGAGTAAGCTTTTTATTTCACCACAAGGATATGTTTTTATATCATAGTGCATTAGGACAAAGGAAAGGATATACATGCATCAAGATTGCATGATATACATTCTTAAGTACAAGGAAAAGTCATGCATCAAGCTCATGCATGATTGTTACATTATTTTTTGGGCATGCAAAGAACATGCATGCAGACGCATGTGAGCATATGCATTTGCATGTAGGCACATGCATTTGCATGTAGGCACATGCATTTGCATGATAGAACGGGATGTTGTTTGCAAGTAGATATGATAATGTACTCTCTTAGTATTTAGCTTACTTTATAAAGCTCGCGGCTTGACATTAGGGAAGACAGAGGACTAGTTAGTTGCAAAGTCATTCAAGTTCTAATTTGCAGCTCAAGTAATCTTCATTTGATTTCATTCCAAGGAGTGATGGAAATCAAACGTTGAACCTCAACATCAATTGATTTTTGACATCAATAAAAGGATGTTAGGTTCTATAGTTGCATCTCTGGTAAATGATGCAACTAGCTAAGCAATCTTTAGGAAATAAGATAAGTTCCTAAGGACTTGAAGCAAGTATGAACTTTTTATTTAGGAATAGAAAGTTCCAAGAAATGGATCTCCAATCCATGAACTTTTCCTAAACAAAGCTATAAAGTTCAAAATTGTGTTCATAGTAACATTACTATTGGATCAATCATCAATAGATGCTTGGACTTTAAACATAATTTTGATTGGTGAAATATGTTTAAGGGACTCTAGTAACATCTAAAGATTGACCAATAATAATGAATCTTGTATCAAACTCAAGAATAGGAGTCAATATCACATAAATGAAAGTTCAACTTAAACTTTCATAGTGGCATGGGAAACCATATCCAAAAGGTGATATTTAGTCTCTAGTTTGATACTCAGGAAATGAATACAATTGAGTGAGTAAAGTTTCTAGAAATTGTTTCAAAGAATCCAGCATTGCAAAACATTCCATGATGAATCATTTGCTCAAGTTATTTGATTCCCTAGAAGGAATCTCAAGTCTTTGAAGAATAATGTTCTCCCAAGTAGTGAGAAGGAAATTCTTTAAACTCTTTAGTCAGTAAGTAGTTCCCTAGCAATCCCTAACTGCAAGAAGTGGTACTTAAAGGCCAAATGATTGAAATCACTTGGATGTGTATCAAAGATTCTTAGCTTTAGAATTTGAAAAGCATTAGAACATGTTTGGACTTAAGTTAGGGAAAGATCTCTAAAAATCCTGCAGGTAAGCCAAAAAGCTTAGAAAAGCACAAGAGATCTTAATGATAAAGACAAAGTCTTTATTATTATCGCATAATCAACAAGGCTTGATCAATCTTGGCCATGGTTGTCCAAGATAATTGTGATTGGAACTATTGTGAAGCTTGCCTAAGTATTGGCAATCGAAATAGTAAGTTGTTCCAAGTTTGAACAGAGTAGATATTCCAAGTATGTAGTCTGCAACCGTGTCGACGATAATTAAGTCTGTGGAAGGTAAAACATAATGTTTACTTATCCTTAAAGGGATTTTGGTAAAAATCCAAAGAGCATGAGTGGATGCTTAAGACTTAGGCATTAGAGAGATTCCTATATAAAATCCCCGGGGTAGGTACCTAAAGCATCAGTAAAGAAAGGAATCTAAAGACAAGAAGTCAAAAGCTCTTGTCACTACAAAATTGGTCAAGGATAAACCAATTGAACTTGAATTTGAGAAAATTCAAGTACTTTGAATTCTAATTGGTTTTTATTTGAAAACCCTACCAAAGAAGGATGGATGTTCCATCAAAAGGTCAAAGGAAAGCACAAGATTGTGAAACGATCATGTGAAGGGATCAAAACCTAGAAAATTTAGTTAGAGTTAATGCCTGAAACTTCAAACTTCTCGAAAAGAAATGAAGCAAGAAGGTTCTCTATCAAGAGATGTTTTGACTTTAGGATAAATATCACCCACACATTAATATGAATACAAAATAGGGTGGTATGGGACACCAGATTTTATACTCAGATTGATGTAGGAAAGATGGTATGGGATATCAGACCGTGGGATGATAATTATCTTTTAGTCCTAGTTTTGGATCTTGAAGTTGAGTTTGATCCGCAAGAGAATTAAGACTTCAAAGGAGGAGTTTAATTCAAAGAGGATAAAAGTAGTATCCTAAGATAATTCAAGATAACTTCAAGATAAAGAAATAGAAGATATGAAGTAAGTAACTTCCAAGATCTTCTTTTTTGTTAATTTAGAAATATTTCATAAATTTTTGAAAAAAAGTTGGACTTTGAGTTGATCTTTTCAACCAAGGATTTGATTGACTAAATCAAGCATCAAGTTCCTAGTGTAACTTGATAAATTCACTCTTTTTACTCCAAGAAATGCACAAGAATTACATTCCCAGTAAGGAGTCAGAAAGACTGAATATGACATGAACTTAGTCTCAAGTGAAGCATTATTTGAATACAAAAAATCATCAATAGAAGCTTAGTGGTTCAACACACTGATGTTGGTTACCACACTAGTATCTTGTGGTTGGATGATGTTTTTTATTTGCTTTAAATCTTTTTGAGAGTCCAGATTATTTCTCTTAAAGATAGAAAAAAATCTTCAATATCCCGTGGAAATAAATTTTTGAGAAGTTAAAGTCCTGAGTCATCTAGACTTTGACTCATATCAAGCTACGTGTCTTCGAAGTATGAATTGGTTGTACAGAGTTTTAGTTATTTCTTTCCGCTTTCCAAAATCTTTTGGAATTGGCTCAGATATGGTATCTGATTCCTTTGTAAAAGATCAGGGTTAGCCGGTTAGAACTAGATAACTAAATTGAACATCCTAGATAGATGTTATATATAAGAACCTTTTCAATCTTCAAAAGATAATAAGTCTAAGTGGACTTATTTATTTAAATTTGCTTCAAGTTATAGCATAAAAGATTTCCTAGAGTCCAGTATACTCTAGAATAGATAAGTTAGGAATTGCTCATTAGATTGACAATTCCCAAGAACTTTCAATTAAAGTCTTTGAGAAAAGTGTCCTAAGTTGGACAATTTTCTTTAGTCAAGTTAGTATGGTTGACTCAACAGAAATGGTAAACTTTCTCCTACAGTTTATATAGGATTTTTAAACCCATTAGGACAAAGTAGTCCTCTACTCCGGTGAAAAAATCAAGTAACTATTGGATAAGAGTAAACCATTGAACAAACATCCAAGTTAGATGTTTGGGACAACCAAACTTCAAGAATCTCGAAAAACAAATTCAAGTGAATCAAGAGTTCTCAAAGTCTTGCAAGGGATAAGAATCCCACTTTCATTACTAAGTCTATGCACTAGTTATGCCTAGAAATGGACTAGTAATTTGAATCCACCTAGTTCACATGTTTGTGCCTAGATCGCACATCCAGAAATTGTGAATTGGCTAGGGATGTGTTTTGATCCACCCTTATTATTATTTCACTAGTTTGTACTTTGTCCAGTTCATCAAAGTGCAAAATGAGACAGTGTTTTGAATCATTTGGGTAGGGACGCCACCACAGAGATGAGACATGTTCTTCCAGTTTTAGAACATGACCATGTTCTTCTTTTAGAACATGAGGCTCGAGGGTTGCGTACAATAGATATATAGCTCTATTTTCAAGGACGAAAATATTTTCCAAGGGGGGAAGAATGTAATAAAGTAAGCTTATGATCCAGGGGTTTAGCCGGTTCAGACGGATCTGAAATCAGACACTGTTTGGTCATCCATGTATATGACCAAAGATCTCAAGTTTAGACTTACTAAGAGGTCTTGTGCTCTTGTGAACAAGTGATCCACTTAGCCTAGTTGTTAAGACTCAAGGGTGTGAAGGAGGAGGTCCTGGGTTCAATCCCCATGGGGAACATGGGGAGAGTATTTTCCCAAAGAGATCTAGAGCCTTCTATAAGCATCCACTTGAGTTAACTCGAGTTGACTGGGACACTTGGTGCACATGCAGCTACATGGCCGACACATGGCTGGCTAGTATCCACCTGCCCAAGAAGGCAGTCCCCTGGAGAGAGCTATATATAGAGGCATTTGGTTGGGAGGAGAGTCATCTCTCTAGCATGTGGTGGTCGTAATTTGTAGTTCTCTTGCACTAAGCATGATTATTGCAGAACATCCGCAGATGGATGATCAAACCAAAATGGTCAATCGAATACTTGAAGATAGGTTACGATCTTACGTATCTTCCACCCAAACTAATTGGGAAGACTATATACCATTAGTAGAGTTTGCTTACAATAGTGCTAAGCACTTTGCAGTTGCAATTTAGTCCTTTCATGTTAATGTAAGGGTTCAACCAAGAGCACTGTATATAGTTGGACTACAAAATGAGAAAGTCCAAGTAGCTAAAAATTTCTTAGAAGACATGAACTTTAAACTAAGAATAGGTAAGGAAAACCTAAGGAAAGCCCAAGATATAGCTAAATCATTTAGAGACCCTAAAAGGTGAGATATTTCCTTTCAGGTTGGAGAACTAGTATATCTAAAAGTTCCCAAATAATCTAAAACATTGAAATCAGGACCTTGTCCTAAACTCTCTCCACTTATGGCCCTTTAAAGGTTCTCAAAATAATAGGGAATTTGGCTTATGAGTTAGAACTACTAGATGACTGTTTACTTCACTCAATATTTTATGTAAGTAGATTAAAAAGAAAACTGATTGAACAAGACAATCTTGTATCTTTAGATGCAATAGTTCAAGCAATTTCCCTTCATAACATCCCTCATGAACCAAAAAATATACTACGCACTCAAGATAAAGAAAAACTAGAAATCATCTATATAAAGAGTGCCTAATTAAATGGAGGGATGGAGCAAAAGAATGCGCCCCTTGGAAATGAGTAAGTTCCATAAACAAAAGATTTCCCTCTTTCCAACTACAAGTTAGAAACGAGGCAACATCTTTTGAGAGTGAGTCCATGATCAACGAATGGGATCATGGTGCATGGGGGAATACTGCATATATTATAGCAACACACATTTTCGAGGAAGAAAATGTTAAAGGGGGGAAGAATTAAATATAAGCCTTGGGTTAGACCCTTAGAATTTGGTATTTATCTTTGGAGACCCTTGGTTTAATTTAATGGGTAGGAACCTATGTTCTTGGTTTTAACCCTTGGTAATTTATTTCAATTGAAGTCTCAATTGAAGGTTTTTTACCTTAGGAATAATTATTCTAAGGTAAAGGAACCTTAGTCTTGGGAGAAGCTTCTCCCAAGTGACACCTCGATTCATCCATGAAGGGAAGGATTCAATTGAAATAGTAGCCATGTGATTACTTTGGAAAGTGTCCACATGAAGGACACTTGGAAGGACACATGGATGAATATTAAGACATGCACCCCTTGGACCTTTGGTATAAATATGGGTGGATGCATACTCACTCACTATCTCGGTGGATGCTATACTCTAGGAAGAAGCTTTTCATAACAAGGATACTTGTTGAGATGATGTGTAGTACGATGTCATCCAAAAAGCTTTCTCACAATTTTTGGATTGATGCAGTACATATAGCTAATCACATTCTAAATAGGTCATCCACAAAAGATTTGAAGGTCATTACACATTATGGAGCTTATTATGCGAAGAACCCCAATGTGATTTAGCTCAAAGTTTTTGGTTCTCCAGTTTATGTTCACATTGAGAAGAAGGATCATGGTAAGCTTGGTGTAAAATCCATTAAAGCTATTTTTATTGGTTATGCAATTGAAAGGAAAGGATATAGATTATATGTTCTAGATACAGGTGATATCCTACTCTCATGCAATGCATATATAGCAGAAAGTCAGACTTATGATAAGAAGGAAGAGATTCCTGATTTCATAAAATAGATGATTATGCATTTTTCAGAACGAATTTGGATTCTTATATTCAGCCATACAAGGGGAGTGATGAATCTTCTCAAAACCTAAGAGATGCAGGGTGAAGAGAGAATTTCATTACCTAGTCCATCATCAATACCTCTTGAGGTTCCATCTTATGAAGTTGGAGAATATTCCATAGTTCCATAAGAAAGAGATATTGAAGAACCAGAAAGGATTCGACCACTCAAACCTAGAAGGACAATGGTATAAAGGAATACACTGGAAGAACGAGGAGTCAAACAAGGAGACCAAAAAAAAACTAGGTAAATTATGTAGAATATTTAGAGATTCATAATATTTTAGCTCTTACTTTAGTTGGGAATGAACCAACTAGTTTTCAAGATGCACTACATAGTCCTATATGGAAGAAAGCTATGCAAGAAGAGATTGATTATATTCATAAGAATCAAACATGGAAGCTATGTGAGTTACCAAAAGGTAAGAAAGCTATTGGTGTTAAGTGGATCTTCAAAATCAAAAGAAAAGTAGACGATACCATAGACATGTATAAAGCAAGATTAGTTGTCAAAGGTTATGCACAAAGAAAGGTATCGAATATGATGAGAGATTTGCTCCTACATCTACAATGACAGTCGTCAGAACAATACTTTCTTTAGTTGCATTTTTTGGTTGGAAAGTATTCTAGTTAGATATCAAAACTACATTGCTTCATGGTGATTGTCATGTTCAGCAACCAGAAGGTTTTGAAGAGATAGGTAAAGTGCATTTAGTATGCAAGCTTAAAGCTTTGTATGGACTACAGTAGGCACCAAGAGCTTGGTATGAGAATATACATCTCTATCTTCTATCTATTGGTTTTTAAAACTCAGACTCAACTCTCACTCTTTATGTTAAAGCTGAAAAAAGTTGTTTTGATTATTATTATCATACATGTTGATGATATGATCATGACACACCCCAAGGATTCAGACCTTTAGTATTTTAAAGCACAACTTAAGCATTCATTTGATGTAAATGACTTAGATATTTTGCATTATTATGACATTAAAGGGGGGATTGCTGGAAACAAAGTCAAAATAGGTCCAAAACTCCCCAACTAGTAGCCATATTAATTGTATTTTGTAGAATCTTCACACAAGAAAGGCATGGGTAAAGTGGCTAAGTCAAGAGTCGCCTTTCAATTGCTAGTTTTAATGATCTTGTTTTTGTTTTTTGGAATATGATGGCATGCTTTTGGGAACTTCTTTGCACATGAGTTTTGCATTTGGGAGTGCTTTTCACAAGGATCTCAAAGCTATAAATAAAACATTGGTTCATTGTTTGAGCATCACTCAAGGACTACAAGCCTAGAGTTCCTACACTCTTGAAGAAGGTGTGATCTACATCACTCAAGGACTACAAGCCTACTAGGAGGAGAGTTCCTACACTCTTGGAGAAGGTGTGATCTACATCAAGAGATATCTAGAGGAGATTGTATCAGTCAACCATCAGCATCACTTGTTGAGTTATTGTGTGTAACAAGTCTATTTTTGTCCTACTTGTTCATTCACTCGTTTCTAATTTAGGTTGAATAAAATTAGGGTTTTTTGTCAAAGAGTTCTAGACTTTTCATGTTCTCCATATTCTCTCACACATACTCTTCATACCTCTTATGCACAAAATTTCTTGTATCAGTTCCTATTTATGCCTAGATTCAGATATTGTCAGTTTGTATCATACTCACACATTGCAGTTTGACATTGGAATATAAGATAGTGTAGGTGAGCATCCTAGCTTACTGTACACTTTGTAAATCTTTTCTATTCTCTGTCTCTCTCTATCTTTCACTCATCATCTTTTTGGGTATTAAGGTGTGTATGCTAAGGTTCATGTGTTGGAAGATCCTCTAAACATGTGATTAATTGTTATTGAGGCCCACCCCACTTCCAACAACATTACCTTATGGGTTCTAAGGTTTTAATTAAAGTAAAACAACAAGCTATTGAACATTTATAACATCAATCATTGATTTTTGATACACATTAAATGGGCTTCTTTTATTCAAAAATTTAAAGGATAATATTGTAGCAGATGCTCTTACTAGTTTTCCATCACTAGAGTCACATTCTATTTCTGTCCATAATATTTCTGCCATGCATATTCATTCATTTCATGACATGATTACTAGTTATGTTTCAAATCTTTGCTTTTCATGTGCATGGAATGCTTTCAATAATTCTACATCTTCAATTGATGATCATTATACTTTTCATAATGTTTTTTTGTATTTTCAACACAAATTATGCATCACTCATGCTTTTATAGACTTTGTTATGAAAGAGATGCATGAAGCACCTTATATGGGACATCGAGGCATACAAGTTAAAGTTTCTACTTGTAAACATTTCTTCTTTTGGCTGAATATGGAAAAAAAATATTCCCCATTATGTTTTTCAATGCATTGTGTGAGAGTGTGTTAAACGTCATCATGGTAAAACATTTGGATTGTTAATGCAACTACGTATTCCCAATGAGCCATGGGAGTAGATTTCTATGGATTTTATTATTGTTCTTCCTATGACTTCATCTCATAATGAGATGATTTGGACAATTGTTGATAGGTTTAGTAAACATGCATATTTCATTCCATGTAAAAAGGCCTTGTTTGCATGTCAAGCTACTAAGTTGTTTATTAAAAGTATTTTCTCACATCATGGTGTTCCAAAAATTATGTTCTTTGATCATGATCTTTGTTTTTGCAATCATTTTTGAGTTGCATTATTTCAACATTCCGGTTCCAAAATAGATTTCAATTTTGCATTTCATCCTAATGGGCAAAGTGAAGTTACAAATAGTATTATCATTGATTTATTGCATTGTTATTCACTAGATAATCCAACTAGTTGGGATGAGAGATTACCATTACTTCAATTTTCTTACAATAACACAACACATGCTACTACCGGCCGTGCATCTTTCTAAATTGTTATGGCAAAAAGCTTCCATTCCCATGTCACTCACTCAAACTGATATTCATATGGATGATTCTAATGCTTAATATGCATTTCTATACTTCACAAAGTTCACGATAACATTCAGAAACGTCAAGAATGTTATAACCATAATGTTAATAAGGAACAACTAGCCAAACAATTTAATGATAATCATTTAGTATGCTTACATATCATTGATCGACGTTTGAAAAATATTTTACGATCTTAAAGTTAATCTTGCACCACATTATTATGGACCATTTCACATTATTCAAAAGATCAATGAAAATTCTTTTAGATTAGATCTACCATCTAATTGGAATATACATACCTATTTTCATATTAATTTATTAAAACCATTTAAAGGCACTTTATCACTCACACCTATCCTTGAAGATCCTCATTTTCTTGAACAAGAATATGAAATGTTAATTCTTGAGAAAAGATTGGATCATATTGCAAGCAATATACATACAGGTACTCAATATCATAGATATCTAGTGAAATATAAGAATCATTCTATTGAAGAATCACAATGGATCCTCAAGACTTCATTGACTTCCCATTATGATCACTTAATTTCTACATATCATTCACAATCAAAATAATTTAACTCTCCAAATATACATTTCCATGCACATATTTTTACATGAAACATGCTTATTATTGTTCAGTGATGGGACATGTGATTGGCCATCCATTTCTGTTTTCTTTCTTATCAACTAAGGTAAATTGCTTTTTCAAGTGGGGAGCATGTTATCAATTATGAGATGTTAAATTATTGAGTTTATTTTCTTGCTATTTTAGTGTGCTTTGTGCTTTGATATAGGAGTTGAAGGTTCATGAGGGCATGGATGGGCATGGAATAATTTAGATGCATTTGGACATAAAGAAAAAAATTTTATTTTCCATAAATTTTGTATATGAAAGTCCCATGTAGAGAGTTGTTTTAGAACGTCATAAAAATAGTGGTTGAAATAGGGATCTCTATGGAACATGACTTTTGTAAATAAAAGCTAAGGATCACAGTAAAAGTGAGCAACTTTTTAATCGTACACTTGCTTTTCAAAGCGACACATCCCACCATCATGAGGAGTTTGTACACTCAATTTTTTTGGTAATTAGAGGCCAAGAAAGCTTTATCATGGCAATTGAGGCCAAGAAGGCTTTTTTGAGGTAGCAAACATATCTTGGGGACATGTCTCGATTCCCCAATTCTTCAAATGTCTTCAACTACCACTTGTTGTGGAATCAGCACTACAAGTAATAAATCTAACTATCATGCTAACTAGTAAATAAACTAGTAAGATCACTCAAGAACCTAATCTAATCCCACAAGGGGGTGAGAGATGCATAGATCCACCCAAAAAACTCCACCCATATATCTATTTCCAAGGCTAAGGGGAAAATATGAGGAGAGCTTGCCAAGTGTCCCTCCACATGGATGCTAATCCAAAGGTTTCTAACCTTGGAAATCACATGGAGTCACATGGTCTTCATATAAATTCTAAATGGATAGCTCTGAAGATTCTATGTGCAAGTCCAAAGGCTTTAGAAGCTTCCCTAATGGCTAAAGACCATACCCTTAGGAAAATCAGTCTTAAGGGTAAAAACTCTTCAATGGAAAATACATGAATCCAGGGTCCAACTAGAACCCCAAGGGTTGTTTCCAACATTTCCAATCCTTAGAATCCATATGTTTTGCTTTCCAAATTCATGTTTTTTATACAACAATATATGATGATGAGTATGTCTCTCTTACGAACATACCACTTTCTCCTTTCCTATTTGTCTCTCATATCATTCTCTTCTTTCTCTTCCTCATTATTCCTTATTCTTTGTGTCAAAGGATCGATTGTACCGTGCTTAAGAAAAGTGAGATGTCATACTTGATTGAATATGTTCTAATGGATGTTAGCAATATAGTGTCATGGGTTCTAAAAAGAAAGCAAAAAATTCCTCAAAACACCAAAAAAACATCAATACTCCTCTAAAATGAGCCATTAAAGGAGACTAAGTAGTAAGGATACAATGCAATTAACTCTCTCTAGAACTTTCTAGGGTTTGCTAGCATGCACTTTCTTATCATTTGTTGACCAGTTCGCGCAATGCTTCCATTATTCTCTTCCTTTGATGTTCGTAGGTTGGTGGGACATCTCAATTTGAGCCCACAATGAACGCTTCAAAAAAGGGGAAATCAAGGAAGAGGAACCAAGAAGCTTCTGGAAGCACTGCAGCCTCTAAGCGATCCCCTGCTCGAACATCGATATATAATCTCGTGATCTTCTCTCTACATTGTAGTGAGTCTGTTCCGTGCGAGATTTTCAGGCGATACACTTGCTAGCTAACTATCGGACGAGTATTCCTGTGCCCCCTGCAGTATAACGTTTCGGCGAGTTTAACAGACATTCTCATATGGCAGTTGACGTTGAAGATTTCCCGTCTGCTGATGTTGATGAAGAAATGGAAGACCTCGGAGAAGATACCGAGGTAACTTCTTCAGGGCCTCAGAAAGTTGGCGAGGAGAGATCCATTGGCTCTAATGGTCTCAAGAAGAAGCTTCTCAAGGCTGGGACGGGCTGGGAAACTCCAGAGAAAGGAGATGAGGTCCAAGGTATGCTTACGAGGTTTGCGATGTCTGACATTTCTATGCATGCATGGTCTCCACGTGAGGTATCTGTCTACAAGTGACCCGAACTTGAGCTTCCGTGCAGTGCATTATACTGGGACGCTCCTGGACGGTACCAAATTCGACTCCAGCCGGGATCGCGGAGATCCATTCTCCTTTAAGCTTGGGCAAGGTACGCGTGTGCGTTTGATGTTTTACGTCTCGATGGAATTCTCCAAGAAGGGTAGCTCTTTCGTGCAAGTTTCTTGATTCTTAGTAATAATTCTACTTGATCTGCGCAATCACGCTGGAATTGCAGGTCAAGTCATTAAAGGATGGGACGAAGGTATAGCCACGATGAAGAAAGGGGAACAAGCGGTCTTCACAATTCCGCCAGAGTTAGCATATGGGGAATCTGGATCTCCTCCCACTATTCCCCCTAATTCCACTCTTCTCTTTGACGTGGAATTAATATCATGGCTCAGCGTGAAAGACATATGCAAAGATGGAGGTATCTTCAAGAAGATACTTGTAGAAGGTCAGAAATGGCAGAAACCAAAGCAGGATGATGAAGTCACAGGTATGTAAGTGAGCACATTGAATTGTATGTTCCGGACATAGCATCATATACTGACATGTTTTTCCATTGCAGTGAAATTTATCGCCAAAGCCCAAGATGGGTCAGTGCTTTATTGCACCCCAGATGAAGGTGTGGAGTTCTATGTGAAAGATGGTGCGTAGTTTAGAAGCCTGCTCTTGTTTCACATACTAGCGTACCAGTAATGAATCTTTGACTTTAGAGGTCATGAAATTCCAGGTTTCTTCTGTCCTGCGATCAGCAAAGCGGTTACCACCATGAAGAGGGAAGAGAAGGTCATTCTTACTGTACAGCCCGAGTGTGAGTGTTCTTACCAAAAATGAACTCGTTTACCACACCTCGTACTTATTGATACTTATCACAGCGTGGCTGCTTATTATTGATTGACTTCTGATGATCCGAGTCAGACTTTGAAAAATTCTATGTGTACCTTTCAGACGGGTTTGGTGAACTGGGGACAGAGGCGAAAGGAGATTTCCCGGCTGTCCCAGGAAATGTATCTTTATCCATAGAGATGGAGTTACTGTCATGGAAGTCAGTCGAGTCTGTTACGGATGATAGGAAAGTTATGAAGAAAGTCATAAAATCTATGGATGGTTATGAGAAGCCAAACGATGGGAGCCGTGTGAAAGGTGAGGTTTTGCAAGACAACTATCTACGGAGATTCCGTTGGTGACAAGTTTATTGATGCTCCTTCTCATGACAGTGAAATATGTGGCAAAGTTGGAGAATGGTACGGTTTTTGAGAAAGAAGGGTTCGGCGATGAGCTCTTCGAATTCATTACAGATGAAGGTATTGTGCATATTGTGTATGTTGTTGTCAAGGCATGTTCGCTTTTTGTTGCTTCCTCATTGGCTTAGGGCAAATATGTAATTGAAATTTTGTTGGCAGAACAAGTGATTTCTGGGTTGGATAAGGCCGTGGGAACCATGCTCAAGGGCGAAGTGGCACACGTAATTATATCACCTGAGTATGGATATGGTAGTACAGAAGTGCAGCGGCCACTCGCACTTGTTCCTCCCAATTCTACTTTGTTTTATGAAGTAGAATTAGTCGAATTCGAGAAGGTAGCAAAGGAGTGGATTGTACTTCAAATGTGAATGAGTGACTACTGGATTTGTAGAGAGAATCAAGCTGTCTATGTGTACCGCTGCAGGAGAAGGAGTCATGGGATATGAATAACGCTGAGAAAATTGAGGCCGCTGGGAAGAAGAAAGAAGAGGGAAATACTCTTTTTAAACTTGGAAAATATGTTAGGGCAGCGAAAAAATACGACAAGGTGAATTCATATTCTCCTTAGTGTGTGTACCTGCAGTGCAGACAACGTTTTCTGATCTGAGCACATTTTTTGAATACTTGGCACAGGCTGCGAAGTTGATAGAATACGATAGTGCGTTTTCAGAGGATGAAAAGAAGCAGGCGAAGGTGTTGAAGGTTGTTTGCTCTCTCAACAATGCCGCATGCAAATTGAAGACTAAAGATTTTAAGGAAGCTACAAAATTATGTACAAAGGTAGAATCTATATGGCCACTTTTATGTATAACCAAATAACTCGTTTGGCACACGTGAATTACGTACGTGGAAGTCTGATCTTGCTCATGTGATTATCTCATCGTGGCTTGCAGGTGCTAGAGCTCGAATCTCAGAATGTGAAAGCACTGTACAGAAGGGCTCAATCATACGTAGAGACAGCTGACTTTGATTTGGCAGAATTGGATATAAAGAAGGCTCTTGAGATTGACCCATCTAACAGGTTGAGTATGGCAGATTGAAGATAATAACGTCATGTATTGGTTCCAGTATCTAATGTTGTTCTTTGTGTACTGCACAGAGATGTGAAGGTCGAATACAGGAGGTTGAAGCAGTTGCAAAGTGAATACGATAAGAAGGAAGCGAAGATGTATGCAAATATATTCTCTAGACTCGGCAAGCTGGAGCCCGTGCAGGCAGCAAGTTAGGGATTACCTTATTTTTTTACTAGAGCGGACACACTGAACGGACATTTTGTGGGGCTTCAAAGGCATCCTCTACCATTTACACATTGTAGAGCAGGTCAAGCAAGGTTGAAAAACATTTCGCAGTTTAAATGTATCGATAAAAGACGAGCTTAAAGGCAGTTTCCAAATGGAATGTAAAATTTCATTCAGTCTTAGTGTTTGTTTCTGCATATGTGAATTTACGATACTTCCGATTTTGTAATTTTACAATGTAGCGCCTCCTTGCAGAATTGAATACATGAAAGGCATTTTTTTCCTTCGACATCGAGCCTGGTTGTTAGTGAGTGAAAAAATGTTTTGTGTTAGTTTCCATTAACATGTGACGGAAAAGGAATCGCATCTCAGCCAGAGTGATTTATAATTTGAAGGATCTTGCAAACAATTGGGGAGGGGGGTGCTTTGTAAAGCTACATATTGGTTTTGGAACCTCATGAGATCAACGACTATGCAATATTATACAGTTTGATTCTTTTACCCCATCAGGTCAGGAAGTACAGCTGAATTGAAATACTCCCATTCAGTGTCAAAAGCACGCTTGCAAATGTTCCTATCTCGGCCAGTGACAGGTCATGGTCGTCGCTTTGTGTCATTCTTATGTTGTCGTTGTATTGCCCTGCTCGTCAACGTGTTACCTCCGAGGTCATATACAGCCGATTAGGCGAGTGTACGTTTGTGCAATGTGCATTGGTGATCAACTCTCTGGAATGAGAGAATGGAGTAAAATTGGAACTTGTTTGTTTGAATATGTTGAAAATAGTGCTCGTGCAAAGACGATTGTCGAGTTTAATGATCATGTTTTGTATGGACTGAGCTCCGAGGCGAGTGTAGCTCTGTGCATGTGCATCGGCAAAGGACTGGGAAGTGCTTCATAAAACGAACTATGGAGATCGTATTTCTACAGGACACAAATTTTCGTATACATCATCTAGCGAAAGGGATAAAACATCCAAAATCCAATTTTTAACGAGTAACTCTGGACAAATTTTTATGCGTGTTGACCGTTTTGAAGGGCAAGGAAAATAAGTTAGAAAATTCTTGTAAGCATAGCCAGGAAATGTACCACCTGGAAATAGAGAGAGGAGGTTGTAAATCTTGAGGATGAAATGTGAAACAACGGCAAGGTAGTTTAAAACTCATCGGCACATAAAGGCCCTAGTGTTGTGTAGTAGCAGGTGAACACATGCGTTCGATTTCTTGCACAACGCTCGCAGACATTGATCGTTTATGCTGAAACGAAGAACGAAGAATGCTGTGGGTGATTGTTTCGATGCTGACGCTTCTTGTGAAGATATACGGCAAGGCGTTAATATGAAACTTAAGGCGGTAAGCTAGAGATGCAAATGTGGTGTTCTTCAATGCTGGTCCTTCAGTCGAAATGAAGTACGAACTATCTACTCGCGGTTGCTAAACATAAACAGTAAGCAAAAATGTGAGAAAACCATACGGTATTGTCTGCATATGTGCCCACGAAAGTGACGTTATGGCAGAGATTATTGAAAACATTTCAATACGACGAATGTGGACATTGGATATGGAAGCGAGTATGTGTAACGTTCATAATTCCCGTCATATGTGTAACGTTCCAACAGCCAGACCAAGACTTGGCTATGGCCGATGAAACTTACTCAGATATTTGTGGACAAGCTATTACTGCTACTCTTTGATTGACAGGAATAGAGGGACCGAGCCAATCTTGAAAACTAGTGACAACGACATTTCTTATGACTAAAGGACATGCAAAGAAACTAGAATCTGCATGGCAGATTTGCGTTAAGAATAAAGGATATTGGGGAGGCTTCTGGAACTCTTTAAGAGGGGTGGCTTCATGAAATGTCCAAAAGAGAAGATGTGCTAGAACTTTGATAATACTTTCAAATAGATTTTTGTAGAGATGTCATACCTCATGACTACAGCCCGGTAACCCGGTCACAAACATCAAGCAATAGAACTACTTTTAAAACCACAAGAAGGAAAGTTGTACGTAGGGCAACTTGTTCTCTTTTGCATCATCATTAGTTGGGGACATGGAAGCATAGATAGACTTAGAGACCTTACACTCTCAACTAAACATTAAGTTCCCCTCTTTCAAAGGTTTAGCTCACGAAGACTTTGAGTATCTCAACTAAACATTAAGTTCCCCTCTTTCAAAGGGTTAGCTCATGAAGACCTTGAGTATCTGAGAGGAGGTTCTTAGCCTTATACAAAACTAAGAGAATAATAAAAAGGAAAGATTCCTTTTTGGTGCTCTTCCCAACAACACTAGAAAAATTGGATGATAAATAGTTCAATTAGTTCCTTGACAACCACTTTACAACATGGAACCTAATGAAGGATTCTTGTGAGAACCAATTTCAACAAGGAAATATTACAAAGAATTTTATAGAAGAATTAGAAACCTTAAGATTGAGTGTCAGAGACATTTTTAGAACTTGTCACTTGGGCCAAAGCACTAATGGCCAAGCTTCTCATTCCTCCACATATTTTTCTGTCAAAAAGTGGCTAGCTAAGCCATTGTCAATGTCTACTTAGTGTAATTGAAGGAGCTTGTGCTCCTTACAACAAAAATTGATGAGTTCATCATTACTTCCACAAGACTGGAACAAATCAGACATTAATATGGAATTGGATTCTTTGATCGACTCTCCATGGAGCCCCAAGACAAAGTAGCCCAACTCAGGAAGGAGTGGGGGATCTTAGGAACCAATCGACCCCACAAGGAAGAGGAATGTGGTGTGGTGCAGTTGCAGTCGGAGATTGAAGCTTTGAAACTTCAAAAAGATGAGCATGCCCAAGCAAAGGAAGTGGCCTAATTTTGATAGGAGCTACAAGAACTCCGCTTAGGAAGTGGAGTAAGAAGTGGACTTGGGTGCACCATGTGTAGTAAGCAAGGCAATGTGGGAAGTGAATGCCCTATGTTAAGTGTAACTTGCCAGCTTCGCATGAAGCTCGACCATGAAGCTCAAGAATGCTACATAAAACGAAATCTTGGTCAAGTGTATCGGGGACAAATAGGATCTCAAGCAAGACCTCTTCCATCACCCAAGTTAATGGCTACAACTCCAATCCAAGGCAATAAGCAAAACTTGTGCTCTACAAGAAATCTAGTAAGTGGGCCAAGGAGGTCAGTTATTTGCTTTGGTTGTGGGGCTTGTGGCCACTGTCAGAGCAAATGCCCTCGACCCAAAGGTTCCACCCTTGCAAAAATTGCCTAGAGGCAAGATATCATTATACCATGTCTTGCCCCAAGAACAAGGCTTCCATATCTGGACCCCATATCTAGATGATATATGTGGATAAAGAAAACATTCTAGATGAGGTCTTTATGCCTTCACCAACTTCCAGAATAGTTCGCTTGGAAGGAATTGACTCCATGGTAGTGTAGGCAAAGAAGCAAGGGAGGAATCCCTCAAGAAAAAGTAATTCAAGAGTCTACAACAAAGGAAGAGCGTAAGGCTAAGGAGAGAGCTAGCAAGTTCATGTCTACCTCTAAAGGAAGTGGAGATATTCCACCAGGGTGGGACCATGAAGACATGAATGAAGCAATTGGAAATGCTTACAACATGACTAGGAAAGGGCTAGAATACTAGCATATATCTCTGATACGAGCTGAATCAGAAGCCACAAGGCTACTAAAAACAATGAAGAAAGAAAATATTTTTGATCTCTCAAGAATGGATGTAAAATTTAGGTGGGAGGTGTTGTAGATTATTGATGAATTATCCACCTCAAATCTTGTGGCAAAGATTGACATCCTTAGTGAAGAGAGAATGGTTAGGAAAGCCCCTCCTCACTGATTACAAGAGCCCTAGGCTAACTGTAATTATCAAAGGGCATGTATTCTAGGGAGTTATAGTGGATGACGATTGAGGTATTAATTAAATGATCTATAGAGTATACAATGAAAAGGCTCTGACTCAGACTCTAAAAAATTGCCAACTTTATAGTAATCTTGGTAGACAAAGCCAAGTAAAAACTCTAGGAGTGGTGCTTTGAGTGCAAATCTTAGTTCAAGGTAACAACTTCACTCTCGATTTTCTTGTGTTGAGATTCTCATACGTGGTTGGAGGATTTTCACTTTTGATTGAAAGGCCTTGGTTAAGGCATGCTAGTCTTCTGCATGACAAGGGAAAATATACAATGTGGGTTAAACACGAAGGAAAAGAGTTAAATGCAAATCCACCTTGAAGAAGGACCAAATAGTCATGGGCATGCCAATATGAATGAGAGAGTTAGCAGTAGTATTGACTAGGATATGATGCAAGATCCAAGTTTGGATGTGGGAGAAGAAGAGGATATTTTGGAATGGTTAGAAACAGGTAATTCATTCCCTTATTATGGAATTTCTCCATATGTGACAAGTATAGAGGAGCATGAAGGAAATTAGGAGACCATATAGGGTGTTGGATTGGGTGAGCCTATAATTGATCATCAGAGAGGGAGAAAAACACCCCTCAAGTGCATCATAAATGAAGCTTACACATGATATGAGGGAAGCTAGTCAGAAAAAGAAGGTAAAACAACCCAATGAAGAATCTTCTTTTCCAATTCATGAAAATCCTGCAGGATGGATGCAACAAAAGGAAAAACAGATTGATATCCAATGTGATCATGCATATGATAAAAGGAATATGTGGAGTAAATTTATGGAAGACACAAAAGATTCAGATGATCCTATAGGTAAGTAGCTAGTATACGGTACCAAGCTCTTGGAGCTTGCTTTACCCCATATAGGGATTCTTAATCTGCAAACATACTCAAGAAATTGTGAGTCTTCAAAACCAAGGGGTTGAGCCATATATACTTCCTCTAATATCCATCCATTCAAGAAGGCATTCTTTACATCCATCTGATATATCCGCCAATTCTTGGCCACTATAGTACATGAGTACTCTGATTGTAGGCCTCTTTGCTTTAGGAAAGAAGATCTCATCATAATCAATGCCTTGAGTTTGAGCATATTCCTTGCCTCCTAACCTAGCTTTATATCTATTTATGGTTTTATCAGAGTTCTTTTTTACCTTGTAGATGGGGGTTCTTTAGCAGTCATGTCTTGAGCCATGTATATAGAATGCTTAGTGACTAATGAGGTATCATATCCATATCTTTCTAGCTTCTTCTTTTCCCTTCTAAACATTCTAATTGCTTGTTGAGATGATTTTGTTACATCTTTTAATTCCTACACTTTGGATTTACCTTTAGAGTTTCAAGACTTGTTCTCCCTTCTAGTTGTCTTCGGGTTATCTTCCCTGATTCACTTGACTCTTCAAGTGTGCATGAACATTTGTTTGATAACATTGGAAAATTATTCTCCAAGTCATAGTGCAATTCGATATTCTTGTAGTCATCTTCAAACCAATATTTATTTTCATCAGATAATACATCTCAACTTACTATTAATCATTTAGTGATAGGAATATAAATCCTACAAACCTTTGGGTTTAGATCATAACCTATGAACACACATTTCTCTACCTTGGGATCAAGATTCCCTCTTATTTATGATGGTATGTGTGCATATGCAATGCATACAAATATTTTGTAATGATCTAAGCTTGGTCTTCTTCCATTCCAAGCTTCATAGGGTGGGAGAAATAATCTCCCCCTCCATCAGACCTTAGTCTCTTCAATGTCTTACCTACTTGATTCACTACACATGTAAGATACTTTTTGAAACATGAAAATACTTCATCTTTACGCTTCATACTACTATAATCATCAATGAAAGACACATAATACCCTGATCTTGAGGTAGATTGTTCCTTGCTTGGTCCCCAAACATCAGTGTGGACAAGCTCCAAGATATCTCCATGTATGCGAGATTTACCAAACCTCACATAGGGTTTCCTGTGAGATTCGCCAAATTGGCATGTAGTACATTTGTAAATCATACGTTTCTTTATGATATGTGGAAGTGCGAGTACACTTTGATCTTTAATAATTTGCTTCAAGGTCTTCTCTCTAATGTGATTCAACCTACTGCATGATTTGAACATTCTTTCATAGTCATGTTCATGAGTAGAAGAAAGTCTTCTTGTGATTAATCATTAGTATAATTATTGAAGTCTCTCCTTCCTTTGTAGCCTCCTTGATAGTTGTTATTGTCATCATAGCCATATTTTTCTTGTATCTACGTCTAGGAGCTTCGTATCTATTAGACTCAAGAAATGACAGGTAGGATATGGTTGAACCACACCCTAAGAGAGAGGATTAGGAAGTAATCCTCAACCATGGCATTTGGGCAAGTGGTTAGCCCATCACACTCCTAACTGGTCAGTCATGAGTTCAATTCCCCTTAGACACAAGAATTGGTATCAAAGACTAGGAAGTAGGCTTGGGCAAGGTGGATAGAAGGGGGAGAGAGTGTTATATTCCAAATATGTACATGCATGGAGGAACGAGAAGTTCCTTGCTCAGGGGATAGCCAAGACCAAAAGCTAGTAGAGAATTGAGACAAGTACCTACTTGTGATGGCCTAATGAGTAGAGGAACTACAGAGAGAAGTCTACATGGTGACTAAGTGAAGGTTATAAATAGGCTAGGAGGTGAGCCCCAGGTATCTCATTCTCCACTTCTCACATTTGGTATCAGGGCTTTTTGGTGGAGGATCCACAAAGAGCTCTTTGGAAATCTCGTAACCCTCTTTTCTCATGCATTTGTTTCCCTTTTCCTTGCTCCATGAATGTGGATATGGTGAGGAATGAGTATCCCAAAGGGGTATGTAGAGCTTGAGCACCTTTTTCCATGCAATGATGGCTTTGTACGCACATGGTGAGCTTTGATATGAGGTAAGATAATTTCCACCGAACTTTCAAAGTTTGAAGGGATACATTCATGTACACCTATTAGAGCTAGTTCATATAGATGTATGGGGGCCAAGCAAGGAGCCATCAATCTCTGGATCTATGTATTATGTGTCATTTATTGATGATTGTAGCAGATGGACAATACTATATTTTATGAAGCATAAAGATGAAGTGTTTTCATGCCTTAAGAAATATCTAGAACTTGTAGAAAACCAAACAGGAAAAACCTTGAAGAGGCTAAGGTCAGATGGAAGGGGAGAATATTTCTCCCATGACTTTGATTCTTATCTCCAAGAGAGAGGAATAAAAAGAGAGATTATAACCAGGTATACTCCAGAGCAAAATGGAGTGACAAAGAGAAGAAATAGAGCAAAATGGAGTGACAAAGAGAAGAAATAGAACAAGAGTGGAGGCTACAAGATCAATGCTAAATGAGAAGAAGTTTCCCAATTACCAATGGGCAAAGGCTGTATCCACAGCCACCTATCTGATCAATAGACTCCCATCAAAAGCATTAGATGGGATGCCACCATATGAAGCATGGAATGGAAGAAGACCTAGCCTTAATCATTGTAGAATCTTTGGGTGCATGCATATGCACACATACCTTCACAAATCAGAGGCAAATAAGATCCAAAGGTAGAGAAATGCATACTCATTGGCTATGATCTTAATAAAAAAGCTTATAGGCTATATAATCCAAGCGATAAAGAATTCATTGTGAGTAGACATGTTTTGTTTGATGAAATTAAATCTTGGTTTGAAGGTGATTGCAGGAAAAATTAACTTCCCTATGATCTAGAGGAAGACTTTCCAACATTGTCAAAAAGAAATGAGCATACACATGAAGAATTAAGTGATTCTGAAGAAGACTAAAAGACTACAAGAAGGGAAATTAACTCTTGGAACTTCAAAGGCAAAGCCAAAGTGCAAGAGATGAGAGACGTGGTAGAATCCTCTCAACAAACTATAAGGAGATCTACCAGAGAGAAAAAGAAGCCAGAAAGTATGCTTATGACACCTCTTTGGTCACTAAGCATTCGGTTTACATAGCTCAGGATTCAAACTCAGAAGAACCATCTATATATGAAGAGGCCAAGAAGAAGCCAGAATGGAGTGATGCCATGGAAGAAGAAATAGAAGCTCTACAAGAAAATCAGACTTGGGAATTGGTTCCCAAGAAACCATCTATGAAGATCATTGGCTCAAGGTGGATTTACAAGGTAAAGAAGAATTTTGATGGCTCAATTAATAGTTACAAAGCAAGGATTATAGCCGAGGGGTTTGCACAAACCCAACGTATTGAGTATGAAGAGACATTCTCACCTGTGGCAAAAATGCCCACAATTAGAGTTTCTATGAGCGTTGCATCTTTCGAAAATTGGAAGATATATCAAATGGATGTAAAAAATGCTTTTCTAAATGGTTGGATTTCAGAGGAAGTATACATGGCTCAACCTCTAGGCTTTGAAGATCAATCATATCCAGAATATGTATGCAGGTTAAGGAAAGCCTTGTATGGCTTGAAGCAAGCTCCTAGATCTTGGAATCATAGACTTTTCACTTACTTGCAGGATAAAGGTCTTATGGTAAGAAAGAGAGATCCTTCATACCTTTGCGTATATGTGGATGACATAATCATTATAGGTAATGATGCAAATGGAATCAAGAGGATCAAAGCTCAGATGAAAGAGGAATTAAAGATCAGTGATCTTGGCCTTCTGACATACTTCCTAGGTTTGGAAGTGGTATATATAGAGAAAGATATGTCCTTAACCCAAAGAAAGTACATTTGAGACATGCTTACCAAGTTCAAGATGGAAAATACAAAGGTTGCAATTACACCCATGGAGGTAAATCCGAAGCTAAGTGCACATGAAGGTGAGTTAATTGAAGATGTGACTAGTTATCAAAGCCTTGTTGGAAGCTTGAACTATGCTACACTAACTAGAGTAGATATATGCTATGGAGTTAGTGCACTAAGTCAATTCATGCACAACCTAAGGAATCCTCACATGGAAGCAGCTAAGAGAATCCTAAAGTACTTGAAGGGTAAACTCAACAAATGGTTGTACTATCCATATACATATGATATAGATGTCAAGCTCTTCTCTGATGCAGATTGGGCAGGTTCAAAAGATGATAGGAGAAGCACCTCAGGCTATCTTACATTTACAAGTACCAAATTAATTTCATGGTCTTATAAGAAGCAACCTAAAGTTGCTCTTTCATCAACTGAAGCTGAATACAAATGACTTGAAAATGCTACACAAGAAGCTACGTGGATGAAGACCCTATATTCAAACTTAGGTTTAAATACTTCAACTACACATATATTTGGAGATAACATTAGTTCATTACATCTTGTTGCTAACCCTATCTATCATGCAACGACCAAACATATATAGGTTCACTACTATTATGCCAGAGAAAAGATCATGAGTAAGGAGATAAAACTCTCATATGTATCTACACATAAACAATGTGCAGATATGATGACAAAGGCATTGGGTGGAAGCAAATTAAACAGGTTCAAATCAATGGTTGGATTAGAAGAAATCATGAAGGACTGAAGACTTAAGCATCTTTGGCTTGAGGGGGAGTTATGGAGTCTTGTGAAGTTATGGAGTTGAACCCACGACTCATGTGGTAGGAAAAATCAATTCAAATCATCCCTAAAGTGTAGGATCACTTTTGGGTGAGGGAAAATTCAAATTCGAACGTGAACTATGAGAATAAATATACATGCTTTTAGTCACGAGATATGAGAGCCATTTTGAGAAGACTTTGAGCTACATCAATGAACACACATTGAGCTCACTTCATGTGTGTGTAGTCCACATCGATTGCCTTGTATCATATGTTCATTAGCGTATACATTTTGATACATTTCTTCAAGTATATCTCTGTCTACTATTTTTTGTTGCATCTTCATCATTATAGTGCTTTTGTGGAATCAATTTCTCTATGTGTACTCATACATTTTCAATATTTTGACTTGTTTTCGTTATATTGAAGTGTCTAATACTTGCATATCAATTTTCATCATATTTGGTTTAGGGGATCTCGAGATATGAATCATAGAAGGTGACTGTGTTTGCACATCTTCTAGATCCTGAAATGTCGGGATGACCTCCCTGACTTGTTACATTCATTTCTCAGTTATGATGTAGATAAATTGATGGAAAAAATTTCTTTAGTTAGCTAAACATTCCAATTAGATGTGTGCAAATGATCTCTAGTCAATTTGTACCAGGGTTTGAGCTCTGTACAAATTACTGAACACTTCTATTATCAAAATAGAAGGTTTCTTCACATCCTTGCATATACAAGTTATCTGTTTTGATGCAAACATTTGGAAATGATGCTTCAAAGCACTTAGTGGTTCCAAATGCATTATTTTGAAGCTAAAGGATTCTATTAAGTATCCCTGTAGTTAACTTGGTAGGTGTAGAACATGTTTTGTGCAACAATAGGTCATCTCTAGAGCATACTCATCCATCTCCTCACATGCTTTGATCACTTGTAATCACTTCAAAGTGCTAGAAGTTTAGAATTATTCACTTGATATCTGATAGAATCTTAAAATTTATCCTAGTTTTTAGGAGTCTAAAGTTGACCTTTCCTTTAGCTTTTTAGGTCTAGAGTAAATATTCTTCTTTATGTACCTAATGCTAGAACCAAATTTCTACACTAGGTCTAGGTCTAGAAATGGAATTTTCACTATAGGGTTTGATTCTTCTTTTCTAATCTATCTCTAGAATGCAGTTTCTTCTCTTAACTTATATCTAATTTTGATAGTATCTCTAGGGTTTTAAGATCAGAGATTGAATTTCATTTTAGACATTAGTTACATGTGTAGAAACCTACTTCTAGGTTTCGAGCATATTCGTGATAGCCTAGGCTTTTTAGTCCAACTTGATTTGTAACTTGATTTATTTCGTTTTTCTTGTGATTTAGACTAATATTTCTTTTTTTTTATGTTTTTGTATTTTAAATGCTAAAATAAATTGTTTTTAATAAGTGTTTTTGGTTGATTTTAATGTTTATGAATTTTGTTCTTTTTATGGTCCTTTTAGGGTTTTTCGTATTTGTTTATTTTATGATATGTTTAGTGTTATTTGTTATTTTTATGGGAAATTAGATAAGCTATAAGAGTTCCAAGTTTTCTAACTAAATAACAATTTGGAAGTATACAAAATGTATGGCTATCTTAATGCATGTCATGGGTACTGAAATGTAAGTAGAAAACATTCTTTCTTTTCAAGTGAGTGATAGGAATTCTACTAAGCAGAAATCTACTAATTTTGCACAATCGGAGAAGGAAGATAGAGAAGAGAAGAAAACAAAAAAGCAAAAATTGTTTTGCAAGTACTATAAAATAAATGATCATGTCATAAAGAATTGTCCAAAACTAGCTGCAAAAGAGGCAAAGAAAAAACAGGCTAGAATGGTTGTTGTAGAGCCTCTACACC
The DNA here is from genome assembly GCA_020310875.1 of Ceratopteris richardii. Classification (NCBI taxonomy): domain Eukaryota; kingdom Viridiplantae; phylum Streptophyta; class Polypodiopsida; order Polypodiales; family Pteridaceae; genus Ceratopteris; species Ceratopteris richardii. The sequence continues at coordinate 4,817,846 of CM035435.1, read as the reverse complement.
GAAAACAGAGTCTACTAATCTAGTGCAGAATGAAGAATGGGCGTTGACTACTGTTTGCAGTTTTAAGCCATCTTCTCCTTAACAGTGTATGTTTACAATAGACTCAGATGTTTGGTACTTTGATAGTGGGGCAACCAAAACAGAGTTTCTTCACTTCACTCGAGCGTGCCCCTACACGGAATACTGCCACTTGTGCCAACAAAGCCTCTTATCCTATCATGGGAGTTGGTAAGATCATTTTGACTACTGCTCATGGTAGTTCTTTCACATTTTCGGATGCTTTATTTGTCCTAGGGATCAAGAAGAATATGTTATGAGTTTTAGCTTTAGCCAAGATTGGTTTAGTTGTGAATTTTGTTGATGACAAATGTACAGTTCATGATCTATCAAATGGTGACATGATTATTGCTTCTTCCATTTTATGTCATGGGCTGTATAAGCTCATAAAATATGAAAATTTTTTGAATGATTCAGCAGGCTATGTCAGATGCAAAGCTTTGGCATGCAGGCTTTGGTCATCTGATTTTTGCTAGTTTGCTACACCTAGAGAAATATGAAATGGTGTCCTCTTTGCCCAAACTTGAGGCACCCAGTAAACATGTGTCTAAAGGTTGTATTTTGGGCAAAATGCATCATTCCTCTTTTCCAAAAGATGGTTCTGTTCGAGCTACTCAGAAATTGCAGCTTGTTCATAGTGATGTTTGTGGTTCTATGGAGACATGCTCTTTTAGAACCTATCTTTACTTCATGAATTTAATTGATGATTTTTCCAGGCATGCATGGGTATATCCATTGAAAGAACAGTATGAAACGTTTATGTGCTTCAAACAATTTTTGGTTTTGGCTGAAAATCTATCAGCATCTAAAATGGGCACCCTTCATTCTAATCGAGGGGGGGAATATATGTCTTCTAACTTTAATGCATTTCTGGCTGAACCTGGGATAAAACATCAGTGCACAATAACGTATACACCTCAACAGAATGGATTTGCTAGATGGAAGAACATGTCACTCATGGAGATGGTGAGGTGTATGGTCATGAGGGAGGCTTTACCAAATAGATTCTGGCTTGAGGCTGTTACGTGTGCAACATATGTACTTAATAGATGTCCAACTAAAGCATTATAGTCTATCACTCCATATGAGGCTTGGGCATGGTCGCAAGCCATCTATTGCTCATCTGCGTGTTTTTGGTTGTCTGGCATATGCATTAGTGCCTGAACAACATCATAGGAAATTGGATGATAAAACAGTAAAAAAGTATTTTTGTTGGGTATAGTTTTGAAAGCAAAGGCTATTGTCTGTATCATCCACATAATAAACACATTTTGGTTAGCCTTGATGTTGTTTTTGTGGAAGATGTTATTTAGCCTTTACTTTCATGTATGAAGGAGACATCTATTAGCTCCAAAGACATGTATGATACTTTGCTGCCTCTTTTTACATGTGGACAGTCTAGTGCTAGTCCTAATGAGGCAACTTCTTAGCCTTTGCAAGTTTCATGTGATGATGCAAATCATTCCATTTCTTATGTAGATTTACATGATGCACTTGTTGATGAGAGAGCTAATATTGAGGAGGCAAAAACTATGCCAAAATGATTGGTCCAGACTTTGCGTGACAAAAAATTAGATGCACCTCTCTCATACCCTACTTGTTTAGGCTCGCATAGTGCCTCTTTTGCGTCAGGTTGCTATGTTATGGCTGGCTCTAGTCTCTGTGATGAGAATGAGCCTATTTTGTTTGATGAAGCACAAAATTCTTAAAATTAGATGGCTGCTATGCAATTTGAATATGATGCTATCATGAAAAATGGTACCTGGTCTTTATGTGACTTGGCTCCTGGCAAGAATTCCATTGGCACTAAGTGGGTATACAAGCTGAAGTGTAAACCTTATGCAACAATTGACATGTATAAGCCTAGGATTGTTGCAAACGGTTATGCGCAAGAAAGAGGCATTGATTTTGATGAGACCTTTGCACCTACATGCCGAATGACTACTGTTCATAGCATATGTGCACTTCCAACTCATCATGGTTGGAATGTAGATCAATTGTTCATTAAAACTACATTTTTGAATGCTGACTTGCATGAAGAAGGGTATGTTTTTCGGCCCTATGGCTTTGTGCAGAAAGGGCATGAAAACCAAGTATGCACGTTAAAGAAGGCATTATATGGTTTAAAGCAAACACCACGTGCTTGGTATGCATGCCTACTTGATTGCACATGGTTTTGAGAACAGTCCAACTGAAAGCACCTTATATGTTAAGCATGCTAATGATGTGCTTTTGATCATTGTTGTGTACATTGATGAAATGTTGTTCACTGGTCCTCATGACAAGTATATTGATGATGCCTCATTTGAGATGTTTGGTTTGGGGCATTTACATCACTATTTGGGTGTTCAATTTATGCAAGTTGATGGTGGAATGGCTTTGTGTCAAACGAAATATACTGATAGATTATTGTAGCATTTTGGTCTTGAAGACTGTAAACCTATTGCCACTCCTATGGAGACATGTTTACAATTGAGTCTTCATGATGCTAGAGATGCATTTGATGCTCTTCTCTATCAACAGGCTATTGGATTCTTGATTTAGTTATGTGTTACTTGGCTAGATATTGAGGTTTCTGTCTCACAGATAAGTAGGTTTATGCATTGCCCAAGTGTCAAGCATTGGTAGGTGGTTAAGCGCATCTTTCGCTACTTGAGTGGTACCCGACGGGGATCACTACTACCATATTTGCATGCATTTTTTTACCATGCCTGGCCTAGTTGCTATGAAAATCATGTGCCCACTAATGGCTTTTGCTTCATGCTTGGTAGCTCATGTATATCTTGGTTGAGCAAGAAGTAGCCTACTGTGGCCACTTCTAGTTGTGAGGATGAGTATAGGGTAGCTTTCATAGTGATTGTTGAGTGTGAGTGGCTTAAACGCCTTATGGCTAATTTGGGTGCTGGTCAATCTTTTGACACCATCATCTTCACTGATAGTCAGAGCATATTGGCAATTGCGAGGAACCATGTGTTCCATGCTCGCACTAAGCACATTGAGGTGAGATCAGCTTGGCATATGTGCCCACATAGGAGAACATTGTAGACCTTTTCACAAAGGCTCTTCCTAGGGAGAAGCTTGAAGCTTTCCGCAAAGCTTTGATTTTACTTCCTTTTGTGGATTGATTCCACATAGCTTGGCACTTCCTTATACATGAGTGCCAGCTCCTTGTTCACCGCATCACTCCCAAGGGGGGATTTGTTGATATATTTAGGTAGTGATGTGTGTGGACACTCTAGGACCTTGGGGGCACTTTTTCCCTCTTTAGGCGGTTTCCCCCCCAGCTTGTACATACACCTATTGCCCTAATGGGTTACTTATCTTTGTACATTCTAGTGGTAATGCATTCAGTATTGTTTGTTGTGCTCTAAGCTTCTTCTTCTTCCTTGTGTTGTTCTTGTGCTTTTGTAGACCTCGAACTCCAACAAGGTTCTTCAACAACAATGTCCAAGCAATTGCTTTGCTTTAGGTCAAGTTTAACTATCATGGGGAAGAAGAAAGGGGATGTGAATGGATGACCGGTTGGATCAGGCCCTGTCATCAATTCTATGGGCAACAATGCATGTTGAGCACCTTCAAGAATAGTCGATGGACACTTGCTCGAGCTTTAGGGGAAGCAACGAAGTACGTGGATGGGGTAAGAAAAATTAGAAGATGAATGGTTCATGATTGACATTTACTTGAGGGGTCAAATTAGGAAGATAAATGGAAGATGCCAAAGAAAAAGAGGGCACATGAATATATTTATTATTATTGTCCATGGGGAAATACAATGAATGAACAATTATGTTTTAAGTGATATAAAATAATCAAACTAATCATGGGATCTTGATAGCCCCTATAATTATCCAAAGATCAATCTCTACGATAGAAAGAGGGATCTAGTCATCAATCTCTATGGTAGAGAGAGGGCTCTAGTCTTGAATCTCTACGATAGGAAGAGCTCCAGTCCTCAATCTCTGTGATACGTAGAGGACTCCAATGTTGCTATGTGGTTGATCAGTTCAGAATTTGTCTCTTCTCAATACTCTTCAATCCTCGATCTGAAAAAACATTAGAAAAAAAAATCCATTCATTAGTATATTTTAAATTAAAATAAAAAACAATCATGAAAGATACAATACTCTCTTTTTAATCATTTTGTTTTCTTTTTGAATCACACAATTTTTTATCTATATCAACTACTAATTGGTGCTCTTTGGCTAATTTCAATTCTTTGCATGCATAGGAGAAGTGCTTTTGAGCATCACACCTGGCACATCTTCCCCCTTGAGTTCCTCACCTTTCATTAAACCGAGTGTTTCCTTGATACACAACTTGCGTAGGAGCCATAGGATATTGTTCTCTAATTGGTTGAACTAGTGGGGAAAATTGGGGTATGATATAGGCTTGGGGAACATTTGGTATGGGCATATGAGTACCTTGAATTGAATTTGCATCTTTCATACTAGGTTGAGAAGAACTAGGGTCCTGATATCCCATTGAATACACCTTGTGTTGGCACTCAAGGTCAAGCACAAGGTGTGGGAACGCATCAAAGAAGTGGACACACAAGAAGAGGGAGCACGTAGGGAGCTCCAAGAAGTGTATGTCAAAATTTTAGAAGAAACCCATATAAAAACGATGATTTTGATCATTAAAACCATTGTAAATATCTTTCCACATTTATGCAACTCCATTTTGTTCAAGCCAAAGAGTCATCGAGCTTGAGAGTATCAGAAGTATCCATGTACCAATTTTCATGATTTTTAGACTCTGTTTGAGCCCTCAAAAAAGCCCTGGAACTATCGAGCGGGTGTGGTTTAGCGGATGTGCCTTGTACTCCTAGGCAGATGGTGAAGGTTCAAGTCTTGCCCGAGGCTGGATGCTTCAGGATTCCCCAAGATGGGTGCCTCTACCTTAGGAGGTCGAGTGTGCGTGTCTTTCCAATTCATTGTACTCTCAAAAAGAAAAGCCCTAGAACTTGATTTTTAAGTAGTCCAAACATTAAGTCTGGACAGGGCCAAAACTAGTAAAAAAAACTATAAAAAGACATAGAGAGCTCATTTTTTAGGTGAGTTAGTTTAGCATTTTTTAGGAGAGTAAGTTAGCAAGACAACTTCTTGAAGAGTGTAATGGAGTTATTGATAATCAAAGCTTCCATTGTTCCTATCTTTGTTATCTTGCCTTGTGTGCATATGTGTGTCCATGCATGCATGTGCTTGTCACTCACATTTTCTTGCCACAATTGCACATGATCTTCATATCCTCCTCACATCTCTGCTGACAAGTAAAGGACGTGGTGATCATGATTGGACTACACCAAATTTTGGCACCGTTGTCGGGGAGTGTTGCTTGAGGAAGAGCGTTGTGATGGTGGTAAGATTGTATATTTGTGATGTTGGAAGGTAAAACAATCATTTTCTGTTAATTTTTTGATTTTTTTTCTCCACCTTCATCATCATCATCATCACCATCTTCCCCATCTTTATGTTCACATACAACTTTTGTTTTTTACTGTATATTCCCCATTTTCACCTCATTTCACATTCATGGCTGTGCGAGAAAGAGAGTGGGGGAGAAAGTGTTGGTGTGTGAAAGTTTTTGTGAGTGTAGATGCTTTCAAAAAATTAATTGGAAGCGTACTCATGCAAAAAGAATGGTGTAATTAGGTTCTAACTCTTTACTATGTGAGCCAACAATTAACTTCCACAGAGCTGAACTATTCCACATAGAACGAGACTATCTGGGGCTAATTGAATCAATTAAGAAATTTCATCACTATTTATTGAGCAAATCTTTTACTTTTCATGTGGACCATACTGCACTCCTCTATTTGGTCAAGCAACAGAATTTGGTGGACAGGCTGAAAAACATACACTTCTTCATGCAAGTCACCATTCAGAAGAAGTGTTCAACTGATGTACATTCCAACTGATGAGCTACAAGATCACAGATGCTACGAACAGTAGTCATTTGACATGTTGTTTTAATGTCCAATTGATGTCCATTCCAACCATGATGAGCTGCAAGATCACAAATGCTACGAACAGTAGTCATTCGGCAAGTAGGAGCAGAGGTTTCATCAAAATCAATGCCTCTTTCTTGTGCATAACCCTTTGCAACAAGCCTAGCCTTATACTTGTCAACTCTTCCATCAGGTTTACACTACAGATTGTATACCCACTTAGTGCTAATGGCCTTCTTGCCACGAGGCAAGTCACATAAAGACCATGTACAATTTTCATGATAGCACATATTCAGATTGCATTGGGGTCATCCAATGTTTAGAATTTTGTACTTCATCAAATGAAACAGGTTCAATCTCATCACAGAGACTAGAGGCAGCCATAAAATAACAATTTGATGCAAAAGAGGCACTATGAGAGCCTGAAAGAGTATGATATGATAGATTTGCATCTAATTTTCTCTCACGCAAAGTCTGCACCAGCCATTTTGGCATAGTTTTTGCCTTCTCAATATCAGCTCTCTCATCAACAAGTGCATCATGTAAACCTGCATCAGAAATAGAATGATCTACATTATCACATGAAACCTGCAAAGGCTGAGAAGTTGCCTCATTAGGACCAGCACTAGATTGTCCACTTGTAAAAAGAGGCAGCAAAGTATCATACATGTCTTTGGAGCTAACATATATCTCCTTAGTACATGAAAGTAAGGGGTGAATAGCATTTTCCACAAAAACAACATCACAGCTAACTAGAATGCATTTAGTTTGTGGATGATACAGACGATAGCCTTTGCTTTCAAAACTATACCCAACAAAAATACATTTTATTGCTTTATCATCCAATTTTATGCGATGTTGTTCAGGCACTAATGCATATGCCAAACAACCAAAAACATGCAGATGAGGAACAGATGGCTTGCTATACACATGATAGACTCAAGCCAAAAACTATGGTAAAGCCTGACTCCTGACCATACACCTCACCATCTCCATGAGTGACTTGTTCTTCCGTTCAACAACTCCACTCTTTTGAGGTGTATATGGCATTGCATAATGATGTTTTATCCCACGTTCAGCCAGAAATGCATTAAAGTCAGAAGAAATATATTCCCCCCCTCGATCAGAATGGAGGATGCCCATTTTACATGTTGATAGATTTTCCACCAAAACCAGATAATGTTTGAAGCACATAAACACTTTGGACCTTTCCTTGAATGGATATAACCATGCATGCTTGGAAAAATTATCGATGAAGTCACTAAGTAAAGATAGTTCCCAAAAGAAGGCGTCTGCATAGGACCACATACATCACTATGTACAGGCTTCAATTTCTGAGTAGCCTGAACTGAACCATCTTTTGTAAAGGAGGAATGTTGCATTTTGTTGATATATTTAGGTAGTGATGTGTGTGAACACACTAGGACCATCGGGGCACTTTTTTCCCTCTTTAGGAGTTTTTTTTCCCTAGGCTTGTATATACGCCTATTGCCCTAATGGGCTACTTATCTTTGTACATTCTCTAGTAATACATTCAGTATTGTGTGTTGTGATCCAAGCTTCTTCTTCTTCCTTGTGTTGTTCGTGTGCTTCCGCAAACGTCTAACTCCAACAACTAGTATCAGAGCAGGTCGTCGCTTCATCTAGGGTGCCGTCGACACTCCTCCGGTTGCAGTCTTAGAATCGCACGAATTTTGGTGAGCATACTCAACGTGTTTTTGAGATCAAAACGGCTTCACTTTATGGTGCCAAAATCGCGATCTGAGCTTGTTTCGGCCTTCGAACGCACTATCACAGTGCTTGTGTAGGCTATTTCATCTTTTTATGCCAAAGGTATATACCAATTTCTATTTGCTAGTATAAGCATCTCGAAGTCTGCTACAGGTCTAGTGGAAATCATCCGGGCAGTTTTGTTCAACTTTTTGAGATACAATCAATTTTCTGCATCAAGGTATTTTAGTCACCAGCCATGGCTGAAAGCAGTGATGTATTCCGTATGTTGGTTGTTGAGGATAAGTTGGATGGTACCAACTACCCGCTATGGGCTTATATGATGCGACATGTGTTGGTTGCAAAAGGACTGTGGAACATTGTGTAGGGTGTCGAAAAACGTCCTATCACACTTGCAATTGTTACAATTGTAGGTACTGAAGCTGATGCAGAAGGTGTGGAAGATTATGATATTCTGCATATTCCTGTTTGTGCTACGGTTTCTACTGCACCTACACAGAGCAGATTCGCTGGGATGGCAGAGATGCCTAGGCACATGCATTGATAGCTTTGTTTGTCAAACGTGCCATTATTCCTCACATTCACTCTTGCAGAACAGCTAAGGATGCTTGGGATACACTTACCACATTGTACCAAGCTAGGAATGAGGCTCGTATTGCTTACCTCCGAAAACAGTTGGAGAGTGAGCACATGAATGAAGATGATTCTATGGACAGTTTCCTAACGAAGATCAAAGACTTGAAGGAACAATTGATTGCTGTTGATGAGGTTATATGAGAGAGCTCACTTCTGCAGACTGTTCTAAATGGTCTTCCTGATTCATATCAGAGTTTTGCTTCTACTCTTCGGTTGATGATGAAAGGCAATCCAAATGCCTTATCATTTAAGGAGTTATTCTCTATTATGTTGCAGGAAGATCAGTCCAGGCAGAACAGGTCCATTATGTGAGTTGCAGATCAAGCTTTCTTGGCTAGTCAGAAGGGCAAAGGAAAATGAAGCTCGTCAACTAGTAAGCAAAAATCTGCTAATTTTGCATATTCGAAGAAGGAAGATAAAGATGAGAAATCAGAAAAGCCAAAATTGCTTGTAAGTACTATAAAGGGAATGATCATATCATAAAGAACTGTCCAAAGCTGGCTGCTAAAGAGGCAAAGAAGAAAGAGGCTTGAATAGTTGTTGTAGAGGCCTCTACACCAAAAACAGAGTCTGCTAATCTTGTGCATGATGAAGAGTGGGCGTTTACTATTGTCTGCAGTTTTGACCCATCTTCTCATGAGCAGTGCATGTCTGTAGAAGACTCAAATGTTTGCCAGTATTTTGACAGTGGGGCGACCATATTCCCTCGCAGTGTAGTTTCTTCTCTTCACTCGAGCCTGCCCCTATAGGGAATACTCTTACATGCGCCAACAACTCCTCTTATCCTGTTATGGGTGTTGGTAAGTTCATTTTGGCTATTGCTGATGGTAGTTCTTTCACTTTGTCAGATGCTTTATTTGTGCCAAGGATCAAGAAGAACCTGTGATCAATTTTTGCATTAGCCAAGATTGGCTTGGTTGTGAAATTTGTTGATGACAGGTGTACACTTCATGATCGGTCAAATAGCGACGTGATTATTGCTTCTTGCATTTTATGTCGTGGGCTGTATAAGCTCATAGACTATGAAAAATCTGTAAATGATTTGGCATGTGCAGTAAATGATTCTCAAGCTATGTCAGATGGAAAGCTTTGGCATGCATGCTTTGGTCATCTGAATTTTGCTAGTTTGCTATGCCTGCAGAAATCTGAAATGGTGTCCTCTTTGCCCAAACTTGAGGCACCTAGAAAACATGTTTGTGAAGGCTGTATTTTGGGCAAAATGCAGCGTTCGTCCTTTCCAAAAGATGGTTCAATTCGGGCTACTCAAAAATTGCAGCTTGTACATAGTGATGTCTGTGGTCCTATACAGACACCTTGTTTTAGGAATTATCTTTACTTCATGACTTTCATCGATGATTGTTCTAGGCGTGCATGGGTATACCATTGAAGGCAAAGTCCAAAGTGTTCATGTGCTTCAAACAGTTTTTGGTTTTGGCTGAAAATATGTCAGCATGTAAAATGGGCACCCTCTGTTCTGATCGAGGGGGGGAATATATGTCTTCTGATTTTAATGCATTTCTGGCTCAACGTGGAATAAAACATCAGTGTACAATGCCGTATACACCTCAACAGATTGGAGTTGCTGAACGAAAGAACAGGTCACTCATGGAGATGGCGAGGTGTATGGTCAAGAGTGAGGCTTTACCACACAGTTTCTGGCTTGAGGCTGTCATGTGTGCAACATATGTACTGAATAGGTGTCCCACTAAAGCAGTGTAGTCTATCACTCCATATGAGGCTTGGCATGACTGCAAGCCATCTGTTGCTCATTTGCGTGTTTTTGGTTGTTTGGCATATGCATTAGTGCCTAAACAACATCACAGAAAATTGGATGATAAAGCAGTAAAATCTATTTTTGTTGGGTACAGTTCTGAAAGTAAAGGCTATCGTCTGTATCATCCACAGACTAAACGCATTGTGGTTAGCCGTGATGTTGTTTTTGTGGAAGATGCTATTCAACCATTGCTTTCATGTACTAAGGAGACATCTGTTAGCTCCAAAGACATGTATGATACTTTGCTGCCTCTTTTTACAGGTGGACAGTCTAGTGCTGGTCATAATGAGGAAACTTCGCAGTCTTTGAAGGTTTCATGTGATGATAAAGATAATTCCATTTCTAATGCAGATGTACATGATGCACTTATTGATGAGAGAGTTGATATTGAGCAGGCAAGAACTATGCCAAAATGGCTGGTGTAGACTTTGTGTGATAGCAAATTAGATGCATCTCTGTCATATCCTACTCGTTCAGGCTCTCATAGTGCCTCTTTTGCATCAGATTGCTATGCTATGGCTTCATCTAGTCTCTGTGATGAGAATGAGCTTGTTTCCTTTGATGAAGCACAAAATTCAGAAAATTGGATGGCTGCTATGCAATCTGAATAGGATGGTATAATGAAGAATGGTACTTGGTCTTTATGTGACTTGCCTCCTGGCAAGAAGGCCATTGGCACTAAGTGGGTTTACAAGCTGAAGCGTAAACCGGATGGTACAGTTGACAGGTATAAGGCTAGGCTTGTTTCAAAGGGTTATGCAGGAAAGAGGCACTGATTTTGATGAGAGCTTTGCACCTACATGCCGATGACTACTCTTCGGAGCATCTATGCACTTGCAGCTCATCATGGTTGGAATGTACATCAGTTGGACATTAAAACAGCATTTCTGAATGGTGACTTGTATGAAGAAGTGTATGTTTTTCAGCCCCGTGGCTTTGTGTAGAAAGGGCATGAAAACTAGGTGTGCAGGTCAAAGAAGGCATTATATGGTTTAAAGCAAGCACCACGTGCTTGGTATGAGAAGATACATGCCTATCTGATTGCACATGGTTTTGTGAACAGTCCAACTGAAAGCACTTTATATGTTAAGCGTGCTAATGATGTGCTTTTGATCATTGTTGTCTATGTTGACGACATGCTGCTCACTGGTCCTATTGAGAAGCATATTGCTGATTTTAAGGCTGATTTGCATGCCTCATTTGAGATGTCTGATTTGGGGCATTTGCATCACTATTTGGGCATTCAATTTATGCACCTTGATGGTGGAATGTCTTTGTATCAAACAAAATATATTGACACATTATTGCAGTGTTTTGGCCTTGAAGACTGTAAGCCTATTGCCACTCCTATGGAGACAGGTTTACGATTGAGTCTTCATGATGCTGGAGATGCATTTGATGTTGTTCTCTATGAGCAGGCTATTGGATGCTTGATTTACTTATGCATTACTTGGCCAGATATTCAGTTTGCTGTCTCACAGATGAGTAGGTTTATGCATTGCCCAGGAGTCAAGCATCGGCATGCAATTAAACACATTTTTTGCTATTTGAGTGGTACTCGGCTACTTGGGTTGTTTTATCCCAAGGGGGGATCACTACCGCCAGATTTGCATGCTTTTTCTGACTCTGATTGGGCTGGTTGCTATGACACTGGTGTGTCCACTAGTGGCTTTTGCTTCATGCTTGATAGCTCATGTATATCTTGGTTGAGCAAGAAGCAACCTACTGTGGCCACTTCGAGTTGTGAGGCTGAGTATAGGACAACTTTCACAGTAGCGACTGTTGAGTGTGTGTGGCTCAAATGCCTTATGGCTGATTTGGGTGTTGGTCAGACTTCTGCCACCACCATCTTCACTGACAGTCAGAGCGCATTGGCAGTTGCAACGAACCCTGTGTTCCATGCTTGCACTAAGCACATTGAGGTGCATTATCACTATGTCAGGGAGAGGTTCTCTACTGGGGAGATCAGCTTGGCATATGTGCCCATGCAGGAGAACATTACAGACCTTTTCACGAAGGCTCTGCCTAGGGAGAAGTTTGAAGCCTTCCGCAAAGCTTTGGGCTTACTTCCTTTTGTGGAGTGATTTCCACATAGCTTGGCACTTCCTTATACATGATTGCCTGCTCCTTGTTCACCGCATCACTCCCAGGGGGGATTTGTTGATATATTTAGGTAGTGATGTGTGTGAACACACTAGGACCGCCGGGGCACTTTTTTCCCTCTTTAGGAGGTTTTTTCCCCGAGCTTGTATATACGCCTATTGCCCTAATGGGCTACTTATCTTTGTACATTCTCTAGTAATATATACAATATTGTGTGTTGTGCTCCAAGCTTCTTCTTCTTCCTTGTGTTGTTCATGTGCTTCCGCAGATGTCTAACTCCAACACATTTTACCCAAAATACAGCCTTCACAAACATGTTTTCTGGGTGCCTCAATTTTGGGAAAAGAGGATACCATTTCAGATTTCTGCAGGCATACCAAACTAGCAAAATTCATATGACCAAAGCGTGCATGCTAAAGCTTTGCATCTGACATAGCTTGAGAATCATGTATTGCACATGCCGAATCATTTATAGATCTTTCATAGTCTATGAGCTTATACATCCCACAATATAAAACGCTAGAAGCAATAATGATGTAGCCATTTGATAGATCATGAACTATACATCTGTCATCAATAAATTTCACAACCAAGCCAATCTTGGCTAATGCAGAAACTGATAACATATTTTTCTTGATCCCTTGCACAAACAAAGCATCTGACAAAGTGAAAGAACTACCATCAGTAGTAGTTAAAATGATCTTACCAACTCCCATAACAGGATAAGAGGAGTTTTTGGTGCACGTAATAGTATTGCCTGTACGGGCACGCTCGCATGAAGAGAAGAAGTGCTGGGAGGTAATATGAGTGGTTGTCCCACTATCAAAGTACCAAACATCTAAGTCTACTGCAGACATGCACTGCTCATGAGAAGATGGGTCAAAACTGCAAAGAGTAGTAAACTGCCATTCTTCATCTTGCACAAGATTAGCAGACTCTGTTTTCGGTGTAGAGGCCTCTGCAACAACCATTCAAGCCTCTTTCTTCTTTGCCTCTTTAGAAGCCAGTTTTGGATAGCTCTTAATGACATGATCATTTGCTTTATAGTATTTGCAAAACAATTTCTTCTTTTCGAATTTCTTCTTATCTTTGTCTTTGTTCTTCGAATGTGCAACATTTATAGATTTCTTCTTACCAGTAGAAGAGCTCCATTTTCCATTGCCCTTCTGACTAACCAGGAAAGCTTGATTTGCAACACACATAATAGACATGTTGTGCCTAGAATAGTCTTCCTGCTACAAAATAGAAACTAACTCTTCAAATATTAAGGCATTTGGATTGCCTTTCATCATCAAATGAAGAGTAGAAGCAAAACTCTGATATGAGTCGGAAGGCTATTCAGAATAGTCTACACAAGTGAACTGTCAGGAAGGACTTCATATGCAAAAATCAACCGTTTCTTCAAATGCTTGATCTTTGTCAGAAAACTATCCATAGAAACACCTTCATTCATGTGCTCACTCTCCAGCTATTTTCGGAGGTAAGAGCCTCATTCCTAGCCTAGTACAATGTGGTAAGTGTATCCCAAGCATCCTAAACTGTTTTGTAAGAGCGATTGTGAGGAATAATGGCACATTTGAGAAACAAAGGTATCAATGCATGTGCCTGAGCATCTCTTCCATCCCAACGAATTTGCAACCATCTTTGACACCTTCTGCATCAACTTCAATACCTAAAGTTGTAATAGTTGTAGGTGTGATAGGACGTTTTTCAACACCACGCACAATGTTCCATAGTCCTTTTGCAACCAATACATGTTGCATCATATAAGCCCATAACGCGTAGTTGGTATCATCCAACTTATCCTCAACAGCCAACATACAGAATACATCACTGTTTTCAGCCATGGCCGGTGACTAAAATACCTTGATGTAGAAAATTGATTGTATCTCAAAAAGTTGAACAAAACTACCCAGATGAATTCTGCTAAACCTGTAGCAGACTTGAAGATGCTTATACTGGCAAACCAAAACTAGTATATACCTTTGGCACAAAAAGACGAAATAGCTTGCACAAGCACTATGATAGTGTGTTTGGAGGCCCAAACAAGCTGAGATCACGATTTCAGCACCAGATAATGAAGCTATTTTGATCTCTGAAATAGCCTGAGTATTCTCACCAAATTTTGTGCGATTCTAAGACTATAACCAGAGAGTGTTGACGATGCCCTCGATGAAGTGGTGACTTGCTCTGATACCAATTGTTGGAGTTAGACGTCTGCGGAAGCACTCGAACAACACAAGGAAGAAGAAGAAGCTTGGAGCACAACACACAATACCGAATGTATTACCACTATAATGTACAAAGATAAGTAGCCCATTAGGGCAATCGACATATATACTAACCTAAATAGGGAAAAAAGTGTCTCGATGTTCCTAGAGTCTTCACACACATCACTACCTAAATATATCAACACCAAGCAATGAACAAAATTGTTTTTGTATTACATCAAATCATTGGTCACTCTATGTACAAAGAATGTATCGCCTTATATAGACCTTGTGGTGATTTTCCACGACTCAAAACTTATCGTTTTGAATTCAAATCCTCACAAGATTGTTAGTTGAAGATGATTGGAACCTCTTCATACATTATAAGAAACGTGGAGGTTGAACTTATGTCAACTTTTTGGTTGATTGATTGAGAATCAATCTCAACTACTTTCAAACTCGTTAAGTTTGGGCTTATTTTTTCATTTCACAGAGGTGAATACCTTGAACCTTACGAAAGAAATGAGCATAAGTGATCATACAATCAATACAGAGGAAAGTGTGCACCTAAGTGCAACTCCCAAAGTACATGTATAGCACGATCCATATGATGGTTGAAGTGAGAAAAAAAATTCATTTCAAGCATAGTGAAATCTTGGTGATCTAGCAAGATGTAGATGCAATATATGTGGTAGCTGATGCTGCAGATACATTTGGACCCACCAAAATAGGTGCCTTTTTTATTGCACTAGATCAGTTTGCACTGGCCTATCCTAAAGGATGGCCTCACGTTGTCTCCTCTGGGCAATCACCTCTACTTCTCTTCTAATTTTCACCCAATCCTCTATTAACCCAAATATGTTTTGGTTCTCCTCAACTCTCCTCTCGACTTTATCCCTATCTTCATAACTTAAAATCTTAAGGAATAGAATCACAAGATCTGCCTTCAAAGAACCTAGGTCAACGTGTGGAAGTAGAGCAAACCTGCTTAGGAACTCATTCAGTAGATGAGTCAGGGATGGTGTGGGTTTTGGGGAATGAACCCATTGTAGAAGACCCTCCCGACTATGCTCACTAAAGTCCTCTAAGTAAAAGAGTTTGTGTACCTCTTTCCTAAAAATCGGCCCAACTCTTCTCTATATGTGCTCGGATAGAAGTTAAAATTGATCCTAAAACTACCCATGTGAAGAAATGTGTTAATGTCTCTTCAAGCAGCCCCTAGATCTGAGCTTGGTCCTCAAAATTATCCAAGTACTCAGTAACATTCAGTCCAGTAAATTTTTCCTTTGTCTTTTAGGATGGCTTGGACTACTCGTGTTGCTTGTTTCTCAATCATTAGTTCTTTAAACACCTCTTCCATTTCCTTTTTCTGGCTTGTCCTAGAGTGTAGAAAAATGTCCATAGTGATAGGCTCAATAATCTCTCTTAACTCATAATATAGTTGAGAGAAAAGATTAGTTGAACCTTGGCCAAGGGATGAAAGTGAATTTAAAGTGAATTTAAAGTGAATTTAAAGACATCGCTTCTATTCTTAGATTTGGTACTTAAGTAAAACCTGTTCTAGGGTTTGTGTGTTTATGTAATATATTAGTCTAAGATTGATTTTTTGCAACTTGATTTCTTTCTTCTTTTAATATAGCTTTAATCAACTTGATTAATTTTCTTTAGGTTTATTTCTTTCTTGGACTTGATTTTCTTCTCTTGGATTTAACTTGATTTCTTGCTTGAATTCATACTTGATTTCTTTCTTTTCCCTTGGTTTTAATTTCAAAACTTGATTTTCTTTATCTTCATGTCTTAGGCTTTTTTTATGCGTTTGAAAAATTTTTAAATGTTTAAAAATGAATTGCTTTTAAAGATTATTTTTTGTTGATTCTAAGAGTGTTTTTAAGTTTTCTAATTTTATTCTTTTTATAATTTTTAAAGGTTTTTACTCTTTATTTATTTTTATGATATTTTTAGAATTTTTAAGTTTTTTTTTTTGTTTTTGAAGAAATTCAACTAAGTTATAAGAAACAGTACCAAATTTTCTAACTAAGTAACAATTGAAAGTGATCAAGATATATGATTTATACTAATGCATGGGATGACTGATCGAACATAGGCAAGAAAACAATCTTTCTTTTGATGTGTATGAAAGCAATGCAAATATTGATAGAACTTGGAAAAATAAATATATGGATTTCTAATTTGATTATGAGTTTATGTTTGTGCAGTGAAATATAAGTTTTACATTTATTTTGAAAAGAACCCTAAATACAATCAATCTAAGATGTGAAAAAATGTTCTGCTAACTTCTAAAGGTGTTGGTGGCAGGTCGAGGTTCTTCTATCTCCAAGAAACCACTTCACTTCATGTCGAGCTCAGCTTGTCGAAGAGAAGGGGGGTTGCAATGAGATGAGTGTAGGTTGGATCAAGCCATCAACTTTTGTCCATTCATCAAGCGTTATTTGCACATTGGGTGCCTTCCTAGGGATAGTCGAATGAGCATCACTTGCACTTCAGGGGGAGCAAAGAAGCATGTGTGCATGAGAGTAATATGTTGTAGATAAATCAGGTCATAGGGATCGGCATGGCAAGTGGTTCGAGCAAGAACGAACTCGCAAATAAATGACATTGTACTAACTACTACAGTGGTCATGGAAGAAGAAGTAACATCAATAATAAATTCATACTCATCAATGGAAAATACATTGTTGCCATCCATGAGAGTGTGGCCAGTACAAATTATAGGGGTAAGAAACCCATAAAAATATGATGCTTAAAGATACAAGGTAAAAGATCCTAGAAACAGGTAAAGATCATGAAGGAAAGAAATTCCACTACAAGCATACAAAACAATGGACTTCGCTCGGACTTCTGTACTACAAGTAGAAAAGATCTCTTTGCTACTCTTTACCTTGAATTTGGTCTTTGAAAAATACATTGGAAAAAAAACCTCATTTAATTAGTACAATTCAAAAATAAAAAACACTCACTTGAAAAAACTATACTTTGATTTGATTAATTTTACTTTAATTTCTATTTTTATTTTGATTTTCTATATATATATATATATATATATATATATATATATATATATATATATATATATATATATATATATATATATATATATATATATATATATATATATATATATATATACATATACATACATACACACACACACATATATGTATATATATATATATATATAATTTATTTATTTACACATTTCTATTTCTATTTTTTCTTATTTTCTTTATATTTCTCTAATTACTTAACTGAAGTTTTCGTAGGAACAATAGGATTTTGGTTCGATTGATTTATAGATGGTGGGTGAACAATTTGTGTGGATTGATTTATTTGTGTTGGTTGATTTTGTTTAGTGGTTGAGATTGATCTTGTGCTTCTAGCTATCACCTAGCTCTCCTTCTCTCTTCCTCTTCCTCATTAACCCTTCTTCTTTTTTTCTCAACTATGGCTTCATGTTCCATTGATGAATATAAATAAGTGACTATTGACAGTGTATCAATTGGGTCCTTCCATCGAGTTACCCATTGAATTTCCTTACTAGCTAATTTTAAAATGTTTTGATGCATCTTCTCTCATTCACTCTAGAGATTTTATCACTCTTGGCTAAGCCTCTATATCCCCTTTATCATCAATTACATGATAGGCATGATATGTGGACATATGGGAAGTTGAAGCGAAGTTGCTTGAGGTGCTAGGAAAAAATGTTTTCATGCCTCCTCGGACAAAATTGATACTTACCTTTTCATTAGTTTTAACATCATAACTCATCTTCTCTTTTATAAATACCAAATTCTTAGATAACTCATATTTGAAAATTTCACATGAATACCTATTGTGCTCCAAGGAGTCACATCAAATACATCTCTTGTTCTCAGGAGCCTTTGTAGGTCTATTTACCATTGTTTGCGAAGATTGAGAATCAATCATTAGCTTGACACTTTAAATCCTAAGATCACTGAATTTCTTTAACATTTACTTCATTTCATTAGGAGGGACAATGTCTTTCATAATCGGTAGATTCACTTGTTGATTTGGAGCAAGTTGTTGTGCTACTTGCATTTGCTCTTCTTGCGAATCTTCATGGTAGTCCTACATAAATTTCACTGATAGTTCTTTGATTTTCAATGTATCTCTTAATTGCGTCTTCAACCTCCTCTCACTCTTTTGTAAGATGGGAATCAGATTCCATGTCTTGTAGTTGTGAAAGCGGCTCCTCATGAGCCTTCATATCCACCACCCATAAGAATAGTGATGCCTTCTCATGGTGTATGGCTTTCTTGTCATATTCAGATAAGTCATCATATTGTTCATCAGATTCCCTCTTGATATCTAAGATGGAGTGGTCTTTAGCCTTATGTACCCACTTTAAGAATGTTTTTTGAGTCACTTTGTCGACATCTTCAAGCATAAACATCTTGAGGACACATCGATACAATTCGGAAATGTACACAAAATTTTCGATAAGTTCTAAGTCGTTCATAGGTGAAAGTCCAACCCCAAGGTATCTAGCTTCCAGTTCATACTCTTTACAAAATCGTGTATTTTTTTCACCATTAAAGTAACTCCTCCATTTAACAACACACTCATGGAACACTTGTATGGTACGTCTTGTTTTCTTATCCTCTTGAAATTGCAAAAACTAAGTAATCACTTCTATTTGAGCAATTGTGGTATCGCGCATAACCGGTAAAGAAGAAGGTTTTAACAAATCTTGATATTCACTAATATTTTCCTCTTTTTGCATTAGTGTGGGGACTCAAAAATTTACTCATCTCCTCCTTTCATGTTGGGTTCACCAAGTCTATCGAGATGTTCTTGGAAAGAAGGGTGAAATAATAAGAAAGGTGCACAATGTTAGAGAGTGTGAACGGTCTCATGAAAAAGAGGAAGAACTACACATTTAATATAGTTGATGGGAAATTTTTTGCTGATATATTTAGGTAGTGATATGTGTGAACAACACTAGCACATCAGGGCATTTTTTTTCCTCTTTAGGAGGTTTTTTCCCCTGGCTTGTATATACGCCTATTGCCCTAATGGGTCACTTATATTTGTACATTCTAGTGGTAATACATTCAGTATTCAATTTGTGTGTTGTGCTCCAAGCTTCTTCTTCTTCCTTGTGTTGTTTGCATTCTTCTACAAACCTAGAACTCCAACAATTGGTATCAGAGCACGTCGTCGCTTCATCAAGGGCATCATCAACACCCCTCTAGTCGTAGTCTTAGAATCACATGAAATTTGGTGAGCATACTCTGAACGCATTATCGTAGTGCTTGTGTAGGCTATTTCATCTTTTTGTGCCAAAGATATATACAGGTTTCGGTTTGTGAGTATAATTGGCATCTTGAAGTCTACTACAAGTTTAGCAAAACTCGTTAGTATAGTTCTATTCAACTTTTTTAGATATGGTCATTTTTTTTGCATCACGATATTCTAGTCAATGGTCATGGCTGAAAGTAGTGATGTATTTCCTATGTTGGCTATTGAGGATAAGTTGGATGGTTCAAATTACCCATTGTGGGCTCATATGATGCGTCTTGTACTGGTCACAAAAGGACTATGGAATATTGTGCAGGCTGTTGAAAAACGTCCTATTACACCTACAAATATAGGTACTGAAGCTGATGCAGATGGTGTTGAAGATGATGATATTCTTCATGTTTCTGTTTGTGCTACAGTTTCTTTTGCACCTACTATAGAACAAATTTTTTGGGATGGTAGAGATTCTCAGGCACACACATTTATAGTGTTGTCCATCAAACGTGCCATTATTCCTCACATTCTCTCGCAGAACAACTAAGGATGCTTGGGATACACTTACCACATTGTACCAGGCTAGCAATGAGGCTCATGTTGCTTATCTCCGAAAATAGTTAGAGAGTGAGCATATGAATGAAGGTGATTCTATGGACAGTTTTTTGAAAATGATCAAGGATTTGAAGTAACAGTTGATTTCTACCAATGAAGTCCTTCCTAATAGTTCACTTGTGCAGACTATTCTGAATGGTCTCCCCTTCCCGACTCATATCCGAGTTTTGCTTGTACTCTTCATTTGATGATGAAAGGCAATCCAAATGACTTAACATTTGAAGAGTTAGTTTCTGTTCTACTTCAAGAAGATCATCTAAGCAGAACAGGTCTATTATGCATGTTGCAGATCAAGCTTTCTTCGCTAGTCAGAAAGGCAAAGGTTAATGAAGCTCATCGACTAGTAAGCAAAAATCTACAACTAATGCACATTTGAAGATGGAAGACAAAGATGAGAAGAAATCAGAAAAGCAAAAATTGTTTTGCAAATATTGTAAAGCAAATGATCATGTCATTAAGAGCTATCCAAAACTGGCTGCTAAAGAGGCAAAGAAGAAAGAGGTTGGAATGGTTGTTGCAGAGGCCTTTACATCAAAAATAGAGTCTGCTAATCTTGTGTAGAATGAAGAATGGGCATTTACTAGTATTTGCAATTTTGAACCATCTTCTCATGAGCAGTTTATATCTATAGTAGACTCAGATATTTGGTATTTTGACAGTGGGGCAACCAAACATATTACCTCGAAGCACAACTTCTTCACTTCACTTGAGCCTGTCTCTATAGAGAATATTTACACATGCGCCAACAACTCCTCTTACCCTGTCATGGGAGTTGGTAAGATCATTCTGACTACTATTGATGGTAGTTCTTTCACTTTTTCTGATGCTTTATTTGTGCCATGGATCAAGGAGAATCTGTTATCAGTTTCAGCTTTAGCCAAGATTGGCTTGGTTGTGAAATTTGTTGATGACAGGTGTACAGTTCATGATCTGTCAAATGGTGACGTGATTATTGCTTCTAGCATTTTATGTCATGGGGTGTATAAGCTCATAGACTATGAAAAATTCGTGAATGTTTTAGCATGTGAAGTACATGATTCTCATGCTATATAAGATGCAAAGCTTTGGCATGCACGCTTTGGTCATCTGAATTTTTCTAGTTTGTTATGCCTACAAAAATCTGAAATAATGTCCTCTTTGCCCAAACTTGAGGCACCAAGTAAACATGTTTTTGAAGGTTGTATTTTGGGAAAAATGCAGCGTTCATCCTTCCCAAAAGATGCTTCAGTTCGAGCTACTTAGAAATTGCAGCTTGTACATAGTGATGTCTGTGGTCCTCTGTAGACACCTTCTTTTGGAAATTATCTTTACTTCGTGATTTTCATTTATGATTTTTCCGGGCATGCATGGGTATATCCATTGAAAGCAAAGTTCGAAGTGTTTATGTGCTTCAAATAGTTTCTGGTTTTGGTTGAAAATCTGTCAGCATGTAAAATGGGCACCCTTCATTTTGATCGAGGAGAGGAATATATGTCTTCTAACTTTAATGCATTTCTGGCTGAACATAGGATAAAACATCAATGTAGAGTGCCATATACACCTCAATAAAATGGAGCTGCTGAACAGAAGAACAGATCACTCATGGAGATGGTGAGGTGTATGGTCAAGAGTTAGGCTTTACCACATAGTTTCTGGCTTGAGGCCGTTATGTGTGCAACACATGTACTTAACAGATGTCCCACTAAAGCATTGCAGTCTATCACTCCATATGAGGCTTGGCATGATTGTAAGCCATCTGTTGCTCACCTTCATGTTTTTGGTTGTCTTGCATATGCATTAGTGCTTGAACAACATCGCAGGAAATTGGATGATAAAGTAGTAAAATGTATTTTTGTTGGGTACAGTTCTGAAAGCAAAGGCCATCGTCTGTATCATCCACAGACTAAATGCATTTTGGTTGGCTTTGAATGTTGTTTTTGTGGAAGATGCTATTCAACCTTTACTTTCATGTACGAAGGAGACATTTGTTAGCTCCAAAGACATGTATGATACTCTGCTACCTCTTTTTACAGGTGGACAGTCTAGTGCTGTCCTAATGAGGCAACTTCTTAGCCTTTGCAGGTTTCATGTGATGATGCAAATCATTCCATTTTTTATGCAAATTTACATGATGGACTTGTTGATGAGAGAGTTGATATTGAGGAGGCAAAAAGTATGCCAAAATGGTTTGTGCAAACCTTGTGTGATAGTAAATTAGATGCACCTCTATCATACCATACTTGTTCAAGCTCTCATAGTGCCTCTTTTGCATCAGATTGCTATGCTATGGTTGCCTACTAGTCTCTTGATGAGAATGAGCCTGTTTTGTTTGATGAAGCACAAAATTTGGAAAATTGGATGGCTTCTATGCAATCAGAATATGATGCTATCATAAATAATGGTACCTTGTCTTTATGTGACTTGCCTCCCGGCATTGGTACTAAGTGGGTATACAAGCTAAAGTGTAAGCCTGATGGAACAGTTGATAGGTATAAGGCTAGGCTTGTTGCAAAGGGTTATGCATAGGAAAGAGGCATTGATTTTGATGAAACATTTGCTACTACATGCTGAATGACTATTGTTCGTAGCATCTATGCACTTGCAGCTCATCATGGTTGGAATGCACATCAGTTGGACATTAAAATTGCATTTCTAAATGGTGACTTGCATGAAGAAGTGTATGTTTTTCAGCCCCGTGGCTTCATGTAGAAAGGGCACAAAAACCAAATGTGTAGGTTGAAGAAGGCATTATATGGTTTAAAGCAAGCACCATGTGCTTGGTATGAAAAGATACATGCCTATCTGATTGCACATGTGTGTCCATTAGTGGCTTTTGGTTCATGATTGGTAGCTCATGCATATCCTGGTTGAGCAAGAAGAAGCCCATTGTGGCCACTTCAGTTGTGAGGCTGAGTATAGGGCAACTTTCACAGTAGCGACTGTTGAGTGTGTGTGGCTCAGATGCCTTATGGCTGATTTGGGTGTTGGTCAGTCTTCTACCACCACCATCTTCACTGACAGTTAGAGTGCATTGGAAGTTGTGAGGAACCCTGTGTTCCATGCTCACACTAAGCACATTGAGGTGCATTATCATTATGTCAGGGAGAGGTTCTCTTTTGGAGAGATTAGCTTGGCATATGTGCCCACACAAGAGAACATTGCAGACTTTTTCACGAAGGCTTTGCCTAGGGAGAAGTTTGAAGCTTCCTGCAAAGCTTTGGGCTTAGTTCCTTTTGTGGAGTGATTCCACATAGCTTGGCACTTCCTTATACATGATTGCAAGCTCCTTGTTCACCGCATCACTCCCAAGGGGGATGTGTTGATATATTTAGATAATGATGTGTGTGAACACACGAGGACCACCGGGGCATTTTTCCTTCTTTAAGAGGTTTTTCTGATTGGTCACTTATCTTTGTACATTCTATTGGTAATACATTCAATATTGTGTGTTGTGCTCCAAGCTTCGTCTTCTTCCTTGTGTTGTTCGCATAGTTGTGCAAAAATCTAGAATTCTATGTGGATGACTTGTGTGCACATTCCCACATAAAACAAAATCACATCCGTGAGCTAAGATGACTATTTGAAAAATGCAAGGAATACCAAGTGTGTTTAAATCTAGAGAAATGTGTATTCATGGTATGACAAACAAAAATCTTAAGTCATGTAGTTTCGAAAAATGGAATATCAACATACAAAGATAAACTGAGAGCCATTGTGAAATTACCACGACCTAGAATGATGAAGGAAGTACAAACTTTCATAGGTCATTGTGGCTACTATAAATGATTCATACATATATATGCAATCATATTTAAGCCCATGTACAAACTTCTCACCAATTTCAAGTGGAATAAGGAGTGTGAAAAAATTATTTGCAAAAACTCAAGTGACATTTGTGCTCGGTCATTCTACATGTGGAAGCAAAGGTCTCATAAAAAACAATGACAATGCCTCTCTCTTGATCATAACCTTGGGCAACAAGCTTAGCCTCATTCAAGTGTTCCATCATGCTTGCATTTCAACTTGTATACACATTTAGTACCAATGGTCTTTTTGCCTGGAGTGAAATCACATGAAGCAAGTACTATTCTTCATAATAGCAACATATTCTGATTGCACAATAGGCATCCAATTTTTTGAATTACATGCTTCATCAAAAGAAATAGGATAATTCTCATCACAAAGACTAAAGGCATCAATTGCATAAAAAGCTGATGCAAAGGAAGCAGTATGAGAGCTTGAACGAGTATGATATATCAAAGTTGCATCTAATTTGCTCTCTCTCAAAGTTTGCACGAACAATCTAGGTATGGTTTTGCCTCTTCTATGTCATCCCTCTCATCAACAAGTGCATCATGTAAATTTGCATTAGAAATGGAACAATATGCATCATCATTTTGAACTTATGAATCCTGAGAAATTGCCTCATTTGAACCAACAATTGATTGTCCAGCTATAAAAAGAGGTAGCAAAGGGTCATACACATCTTTGAAGCTAACTCATGTCTCCTGCTACATGAAATTAAGGGCTGAATTGCATCTTCCACAAAAACAACATCATGACTAACTAGAATGCATTTAGTATGTGGATGATACAAATGATAGCCTTTTCTTGTAGAATTATGCCAACAAAAATACATTTCATTGCTTTATCATCTAGTTTTCTGCGTTGTTGTTCAAGCAGTAATGCATATGTCAAACAACCAAAGACACATAGATGAGCAACATATGGCTTGTGACGAAATCTAATGACCACTATTCACATGGTGCTAGTGGTAACCATTGGGCAAGTTTTCATATTAGATATCAAATAAGAAATTTTGAATGTTGACCTCAAGAGATAGGTACATGTGTGTCAGTACCCCGAGGTTTGAAGCTCCACATTTAAAGAAGGAATTATACTGGATGAGACAATCCATATGATCATTACACCATGGGATAGACATTGGGAGCTACATTTAGGCATTTGATAGTCTTACCTAGTTATGGAGTACCATACAAGATATCAGTTTTGTAGTTAGAATTTTGAGTAGGTTTGGAAATAGGCCTCACGAGGGACATTCAAGAGTTTTCAAGAAAGTACACTTGAGAGGGATGGTGGAATATTATGCTATACAACCAAGAAGAATGTGGTAGGTACCTTCAACAAAGTGCTTACAAATGATCTACTTCAAATACATCTTCAAAGACTTTGCATTGGGATGAGGAGGTAGTTCCCATCTCAGTGGACATTGGGGAGGGTATTAAACATGGTCAATGCTCCACCCTCATGGAATACTTGGCATCATGCCAAGAAGTTAGTTCACCTTCGGATGGACATTGGGGGGGTGTTAGATATATTCAATGCCTCACCCTTTATGTAGCACCATCATTGTTCCATGACACTATATGTTGGAAGGATCCCATTATGAGGATAAGCCATGTGAGAGTGTTGGACATTGGTAGGTTCCTGACTTTGAGATCAGATGAGATCTAAAGTAGATGATGGATAGTTAGTAAGTTTGCTTCTAAGCCATTGGATTTGGGATTGATACAATGTGAGAATCAAACCAAATCAAGGGATAGAAACAAAAGTAGCTTTCTTACTTGGGGAAGGGTCTTTTTGATGTGGGCCATCGGATCTAGACTTGATCTTAAGTTTGGATTAAGGAAGATCAAGGGCAACAAACAAATGGTGGTTGATCCTAATTTTCTAGCATTGGATTTGGACCATAAATCGTTCGTGCAAATTATATTTGGCATGGATCAAGCTACCACAAATTGAGAACATAGGAAGGCCAAACTCTTGGAGAAGCTTATAAGGATGGTCCCCTCCCCATCTAAGATCATAGTTTGTAGTGTTTGGAACCATTAAGGATTCCATATTAGTACCCATTTTTTTGGCATATAGCCCTTCATCTAACATCTATCTAGATCACCATCTAAGCTCCATATACAAAGCGCACAGGTAGATAGAACCATCTATATCTTGTGTAGTGTTTGAGTTCCATTTTATTAGAGTCTTGAGTTTGAGTCCAATTGAATTGAGTCAATCTTCTAGTCAGATTCCATTTTCCATTACAACCATATCTCTTGCATTTTTCCCATGAATAGTAATAGCTCTCTTTCTCTCTAACCTTGATCCTATATATTTGTTTTGGTAATCTCTACATGGTATTAGAGTTGCATCGCTATCTATCATTTTTTTCTAAAATGTGCATGCATGTGTCAACACTCATGCATGAGTGTGCTCTCTCTCTCTCTCTCTCTCTCTCTCTCGTTTTGGATGTGTGTACTTCCATCTTGCAATATTGTTGGAGATAGACGTCTGCGGAAGCACGTGAACAGCACAAGGAAGAAGAAGAAGCTTGGAGCACAAACACACAATACTGAATGTATTACTAGAGAATGTACAAAGATAAGTAGCCCATTAGGGCAATAGGTGTATATACAAGCTGGGGGAAAAAACCTCCTAAAGAGGGCAAAAAGTGCCCTGACGGTCCTAGTGTGTTCACACACATCACTACCTAAATATGTCAACAAATCCCCCCTGGGAGTGATGCGGTGAACAAGGAGCAGGCACTCATGTATAAGGAAGTGCCAAGCTATGTGGAAATCACTCCACAAAAGGAAGTAAGCCCAAAGCTTTGCGGAAAGCTTCAAACTTCTCCCTAGGCAGAGCCTTCGTGAAAAGGTCTGCAATGTTCTCCTGCATGGGCACATATGCCAAGCTGATCTCCACAACAGAGAACCTCTCCCTGACATAGTGATAATGCACCTCAATGTGCTTAGTGCGTGCATGGAACACAGGGTTCCTTGCAACTGCCAATGCGCTCTGACTGTCAGTGAAGATGGTGGTGGCAGAAGACTGGCCAACACCCAAATCAGCCATAAGGCATCTGAGCCACACACACTCAATAGTCGCTATGAAAGCTGCTCTAAACTCAGCCTCACAACTGGAAGTGGCCACAGTAGGCTGCTTCTTGCTCAACCAAGATATACATGAGCTACCAAGCATGAAGCAAAAACCACTAGTGGACACACCAGTGTCATAGCAACCAGCCCAATCTGAGTTAGAAAAAGCATGCAAATCTGGCGGTAGTGATCCCCCCTTGGGATAAAACAACCCAAGTAGCCGAGTACCACTCAAGTAGCGAAAGATGCGCTTAGCCGCCTTCCAATGCGTGACTCCTGGGCAATGCATAAACCTGCTCATCTGTGAGACAGCAAACTGAATATCTGGCCGAGTAATGCATAAGTAAATCAAGCATCCAACAGCCTGCTCATAGAGAACAACATCAAATGCATCTCCAGCATCATGAAGATTCAATCGTAAACCTGTCTCCATAGGAGTGGCAATAGGCTTACAGTCTTCAAGGCCAAAACGCTGCAATAATGTGTCAATATATTTCATTTGACACAAAGCCATTCCACCATCAACTTGCATAAACTGAATGCCCAAATATTGATGCAAATGCCCCAAATCAGACATCTCAAATGAGGCATGCAAATCAGCCTTGAAATCAGCAATATGCTTCTCAATAGGACCAGTGAGTAGCATGTCATCAACATAGACAACAATGATCAGAAGCACATCATTAGCACGCTTAACATATAAGGTGCTTTCAGTTGGACTGTTCTCAAAACCATGTGCAACCAGATAGGCATGTATCTTCTCATACCAAGCACGTGGTGCTTGCTTTAAACCATATAATGCCTTCTTTAACCTGCACACCTGGTTTTCATGCCCTTTCTGCACAAAGCCATGGGGCTGAAAAACATACACTTCTTCATGCAAGTCACCATTCAAAAATGTTGTTTCAATGTCCAACTGATGTACATTCCAACCATGATGGGCTGCAAGTGCACAAATGCTCCGAACAGTAGTCATACGCCATGTAGGTGCAAAGGTCTCATCAAAATCAATGCCTCTTTCCTGTGCATAACCCTTTGCAACGAGCCTAGCCTTATAGTTGTCAACTGTACCATCAAGTTTACGCTTCAGCTTGTATACCCACTTAGTGCCAATGGCCTTCTTACCAGGAGGCAAGTCACATAAAGACCATGTACCATTCTTCATTATAGCATCATATTCAGATTGCATAGCAGCCATCCAATTTCCTGAATTCTGTGCTTCATCAAAAGAAACAGGCTCATTCTCATCAGAGAGACTAGACGCAGCCATAGCATAGCAATCTGATGCAAAGGAGGCACTATGAGAGTCTGAACGAGTACAATATGACAAAGGTGCATCTAATTTGCTGTCACGCAAAGTCTACACCAGCCATTTGGGCATAGTTTTTGCCTGCTCAATATCAGCTCTCTCATCAACAAGTGCATCATGTAAATCTGCATCAGAAATAGAATGATCTGCATCATCATATGAAACCTGCAAAGGCTGAGAAGTTGCCTCATTAGGACCAGCACTAGACTGTCCACCTGTAAAAAGAGGCATCAAAGTATCATACATGTCTTTGCAGCTAACAGATGTCTCCTTAGTACATGAAAGCAATGGCTGAATAGCATCTTCCACAAAGACAACATCACGGCTAACCAGAATGCGTTTAGTCTGTGGATGATACAGTCGATAACCTTTACTTTCACAATTGTATCCACCAAAAATACATTTTACTACCTTATCATCCATTTCTGCGATGTTGTTCAGGCACTAGTGCATATTCCAAACAGCCAAAAACACGCAGATGAGCAACAGATGGCTTGCGGTCATGCCAAGCCTCATATGGAGTGATAGAGACTGCAGCGCTTTAGTGGGACACGTGTTCAGTACATATGCTGCACACATGACAGCCTCAAGCCAGAAACTATGTGGTAAAGCCTGACTCTTGACCATGCACCTCACCATCTCCATGAGTGACCTGTTCTTTCGTTCAGCAACTCCATTCTGTTGAGGTGTATACGGCACTGTACACTGGTGTTTTATCCCACGTTCAGCCAGAAATGCATTAAAATCAGAAGACATAAATTCCCCCCCTCGATCAGAACGGAGGGTGCCCATTTTACATGCTGACAGATTTTCAGCCAAAACCAAAAACTGTTTGAAGCACATGAACACTTCGGACTTTGCCTTCAATGGATATACCCATGCATGCCTGGAAAAATCATCGATGAAAGTCACGAAGTAAAGGTAATTCCCAAAAGAGGGTGTCTGCATAGGACCACAGACATCACTATGTACAAGCTGCAATTTCTGCGTAGCCCGAACTAAACCATCTTTTGGAAAGGAGGAGCGCTATATTTTTCCCAAGATACAGCCTTCACAAACATGTTTTCTAGGTGCCTCAAGCTTGGGCAAAGAAGACACCATATCAAATTTCTACAGGCGTAGCAAACTAGCAAAATTCAGATGACCAAAGCGTGCATGCCAAAGCTTTGCATCTGACATAGCCTAAGAATCATGAACTGCACATGCCGAATCATTCACAAATCTTTCATAGTCTATGAGCTTATACAACCCACGACATAAAATGCCAGGATTAATAATCACATTGCCATTTGACAGATCATGAACTGTACACCTGTCATCAACAAATTTCACAACCAAGCCAATCTTGGCTAATGCAGAAACTGATAACAGGCTCTTTTTTATCCTTGGCACAAATGAAGCATCTCACAAAGTGAAAGAACTACCATCAACAGTAGTCAAAATGATCTTACCAACTCCCATAACAGGATAAGAGGAGTTGTTGGCGCATGTAACAGTATTCCTTGTAGGGGCAGGCTCGAGTGAAGAGAAGAAACTGCGCTGCGAGGTAATATGTTTGGTCGCCCCACTGTCAAAATACCAAACATCTGAGTCTACTGCAGACATGCACTGCTCATGAGAAGATGGGTCAAAACTGCAGATAGTAGTAAATTCTTTTTCCTGCACAAGATTTGCAGACTCTGTTTTTGGTGTAGAGGCCTCTGCAACAACCATTCCAGCCTCTTTCTTCTTTGCCTCTTTAGCAGCCAGTTTTGGACAGTTCTTTATGATATGATCATTCCCTTTACAGTACTTACAAAACAATTTCTGCTTTTCTGATTTCTTCTCATCTTTATCTTCCTTCTTCGAATATGCAGAATTAGCAGATTTCTGCTTACTAGTTGAAGAGCTCCATTTTCCTTTGCCCTTCTGACTAGCGAGGAAAGCTTGATGTGCAACTCGCATAATGGACCTGTTCTGCCTGGACTGATCTTCCTGCAACAGAACAGAGACTAACTCCTCAAATGATAAGGCATTCCGATTGCCTTTCATCATCAACCGAAGAGTAGAAGCAAAACTCTGATATGAATCAGGAAGACCATTCAGAACGGTCTGCACAAGTGAGCTATCTGGTATAATCTCATCAGCAGAAATCAACTGTTCCTTCAAATATTTGATCTTTGTTAGGAAACTGTCCATAGAATCACCTTCATTCATGTGCTCACTCTCCAACTGTTTTCGGAGGTAAGCAACACGAGCCTCATTCCTAGCTTGGTACAATGTGGTAAGTGTATCCCAAGCATCCCTAGCTGTTCTGCAAGAGCGATATGAGGAATAATGGCACGTTTGACAGACAAAGCTATCAATGCATGTGCCTCGGCATCTCTGCCATCCCAACAAATTTGCTCTACAGTAGGTGCAACAAAAACAGCAGCATGAACAGGAATCTGCGGAATATGATCTTCGACACCATCTTCATCAGCTCCAGCACCTGTATTTGCAGTACCTGTCGTTACATGTGTAACAGGACGTCTTTCAACACCCTACACAATGTTCCACAATCCTTTTGCAACCAAAACATGTCGCATCATATAAGCCCATAATGGGTAGTTGGTACCATCCAACTTATCCTCAACAGCCAACATACAGAATACATCACTGCTTTCAGCCATGGCCGGTGACTAAAATACCTTGATGCAGAAAATTGAGTGTATCTCAAAAAGTTGAACAGAACTGCCCAGACGAGTTCTGCTAGACCTGTAGCAGACTTTGAGATGCTTAAACTGGCGAACAGAAACTGGTATATATCTTTGGCACAAAAAGACGAAATAGCCTGCACAAGCACTGCGATAGTGCGTTCGGAGGAGGCTGAAACGAGCTCAGATCGCGATTTTGGCACCACAAAGCGAAGCCGTTTTGATCTCAGAAACACGTTGAGTATGCTCACCAAAATTTGTGCGATTCTGAGACTGCAAACAGAGGAGTGTCGACGGCGCCCTAGATGAAGCTACGACCTGCTCTGATACCAATTGTTGGAGATAGACGTCTGCGGAAGCACGCGAACATCACAAGGAAGAAGAAGAAGCTTGGAGCACAAACACACAATACTGAATGTATTACTAGAGAATGTACAAAGATAAGTAGCCCATTAGGGCAATAGGCATATATACAAGCTGGGGGAAAAAAACTTCCTAAAGAGGGAAAAAAGTGCCCCGGCGGTCCTACTGTGTTCACACACATCAACAAATATGTGATCTTGATACCACTGATTTGTAGATCTACATATTGATGATTTAGTGTGTAGATAGTCTTACTTGACGTTGGTATGTTGATTGTGCATGAGGACGCAACATGACCACCAATCATCTATTGTTTGTAATTTCTCAAATATGTTTCTTAATCGAATTAAATAGATTTGATATGGATGCTTGATCCAAAAATACTTAAGAAAGAGCTAAGTCGGTAGTGATACTTGGCATACAAAATTATCTTTGTTTAGCTTCAACCAAAAATTTCATGCAGCTTCTATCAAGAACTAAAACATTTCTTACTGATTGAATGCATACAATGCTAGACAATAGTATCACTTTCTTGGGTTGATGCAACCTCTTAGTCATTAGTTTCACTTTAGTCTCCATGTTAGTGAACTTCCTATAATCATTGAGTCAAGTAGTCTTTTGGGTAGCTTAGTTGGAAGCTCAACAAGATGCTACTTCTATTGATTAGAGACTGATTGCACTTGTATGAATGTGTGTGTGAGGTCTTGATGCTGCCACAATCTCTTTGGAGTGTGTGGTACTCTAGTAAAATCTCCTGGGCATGGAACATGTTGAAGAAATCATCATTTTGGTGAATGAAGATATCATCAAAATAATACAAATAATTTGCAATGTTATATAATATGGATTGAAGGCTCTTCCTTCCCAAGAATATGAATTGAGTATAGGATTTGCATTGTACCATGGTCCTGACCCATCATTGGTGTTAGGGATGATAGGGAGTGAATACTAAGATGTTCCATTGTAGGATTACAAGTGATAGAATGAAGGATGGATCCATGGGGAGTATGGAGAATGTTAATATATATTGGTAGTGATGTATGTGAACACACTTAGGATCATCGGGGCACTTTTTTCCCTCTTCAAGAGGTTTTTTTTCTTGGCTTGTATATATGCCTATAAACCTAATGTGATACTTATCTTTTGAACATTCACTTAATGCTATACTTAGTGTTGTGCTCCAAACTTATTCTTCTTCCCTGTGGTATTGTGTGATTTCCTAATCCTCAAACTCCAAAAGAGAGGGTGGGAAAATCCATCCAAGGGATGAGGGTTATTGGTAAGGAGATGGAGAGGGAGAGGATGGACGCAAACGAGGTTGATTATTGTAGGATCAAGTTGGAGAAGGGATGAAAAACAAGAGTGAGTAGGTGGGAATGGAAGCACCGATAGTGTCTCCATTAGTAGAAGAATTCACATGAATAGGTGAAGCATCCCCTTGGGACATGTCATCATCATCCTACTATTTTTGTTCATGTGCACCACCCATTCTAGACATGCTCGTAGGCTAGATCTTTGTGCTTCTTCTTCTAAGGAAACTTGAGTAGGTGGACAACATGGTTGGCTACAATGGAACATCCTACCACTGGTTTTAGATTTTTCATTGTCAGCTCTATCATGACGATCTATTGGAAGTGGTGGTGGGTCAAAGGGTTGTTGGGCCATTAAATCGCATGAATTCAATAGTGGTAAGGACCAATACTCATGCAAATTGCCTTGTGCATCATTGAAAAGGATAAGGATTGACAAGAGGTGGTCGAGATGGTTCGAGTAACAGGTCATTGATTAAATATTATGAATGATGTGACAAGCCTCCTTCCAAATGCATCATAATAAAAAGTTAGCTACAATTGATGAGATGGGAGCCCATGGCAAGAATGAATCCAAAAAATCATTGGAAAATACTAAAATGATTGGTCAACAAGTTTGATGAATTGATAAAAAATTCATAAAAACCACATGTTTTACCAATAAAAAAATCATCACATTTTGCAGTATAGAAGCTTTACACCATCATACCATGTGGATCATGTCCACAATGTCCATATCATCAAATGGAAGGAAAATCCAATCAGCAAATATCTCCAAGATATGGTGAACCCTTGTCCGATTTGGGTCATGCAATTGCCATCACACAATGCCGATAACATTTTGCTAGATTTGAATATGTGTCGAATAATTCAAGGGAACTACCAAGTGGGCCATCATTCATAAGTTCCATCCATGACAATGAATTTGGCCAAGGAAGATAATAACTTCTTTGGGATTTATAGGGGTAGGGGATTCTAAAATAGCCCTGACCTTATCAAGATTGATCTGAATACCTTCTTTAGAGCTAGTGTTGCCTAAAAACTTATCACATTCCATAACAAACACATGATCAGTCAGATTGAGACACAAATGAACCTCACAACATTTAAAGAAAGATAACTTCAAGTGGTGCAAGTGCTCACAAATGATTTGAATGTTATCTCTTAATGAAGGGTTTATTGTAGTGTGTCATGCATGATTTCAAATGCTAATGGATGCAAAGAATTGAACATATTTATCTATATGTGTCAGTCAAACATTATTGTATCACTCAATGAAATATTTACCTTCAAGAGGGAGGCTTTTGGATGCTAAGGATTAATGCTCAATTATTTAGTATTAGATGAGTGGAAATTAGCCAAGAATCAAATGTTGCTAATCATTTTCTACTTCAAACAACAAAGGAATCATACCCTAGTCACCGACATGACAAAATTCCACCAATGTACCATGCCTTCTCTTTTTTGTTCTACTTTTCTTGTTCAGCTTATATAAGCACATGCTTTTTAATCACTCTTTGCACTTTAATCCTAAGATAATTAATACATTTTAAAATTGTGTTTCTTTTTAGTCATAAGGAATCAACAAAATTAATGATTAAAATAGAATATGGACTTTAAAACCAAACTAAGAAAAAAAAAAATTTTGGAAACACCTTTTAGTGGGATAACTTAAAAAAGAATTATCAACGCAAAATTTTGAAGGCGAATGTTGGTTCATAAAAAAATTAAATTTACTTAGGGAAAAGAGGACTACAAGAGGAACTAAAGGTGCCCGAAAATATCTCTAATTTTGATAGATATTCACTTTCATAACTCTTATCCCCATATTCCTTCTACGCTTGGTCAGACACTTCATTTAAGGAAAACCAAAGCAATACTAAGATCTACGTTTTCCTCTTCTCAGAGTCCTTTGAATTTAAGTTAATATAAAAAATACCCAAGCATGGCATTTCTCAATTGTCCATTGTGAGATGTTAATTAACTTGTATCCTCGTTCCCCTCCGTGAATAGTCTTTTACAAGAATTTATAATGAGAATTCCTCTCCATAGATAGTGTAACACGAATTCATCATAGTAAATTTGTGCCTAATTTCATACAATAAGGCACAACCAAGCGTCCCCATAAGAAATTGCTTTACATTTTATGAACAAACTAAAGATCTCATGAACATAGATAGGCCCTATTAAGAGAAGCAAAGTTATGCTCACCTAAGCTTTGACTAGTAATAGAGGTGGGGCTATCTTGAATGTTTGGCGTGATAGATATTCAAGTAATTTTGGAAATGGAATGCCTTTTCCATGCATAAGAACATGAACATAAGGTTAAATGTAAAATGGAAAATAAAATGGTCTACATTAAGTTTAGAATTGAAGCTCTATAAGCACTTGCTCATCAAAAGTAAGAAGCTCGTCCTTCGTTGGTTAAATCTCTTTGAATGGATTTGGGCCGAAGGGGAAGCTTTTCAACCAAAGGTTGGCTCTCCTTGGTGCCAACAATGCAAAAAAAAAAAAAAATCGAAGAGCTGGGTCACCTCTTCTGATCATGCTTATCAAGCTTAAAGCTTCCAAGAGCCTTGAGATGTTTACCTAGCCTTGCCAAAGAGATTACTTGGCAAAAAGCCTTGCTTGGTGAGGTATTGGAATGCTCATCTTATCTATGGAACATGAGTGGAGCAAAAACCGTTTGGGAGATTTGGGAGGCCAAAATGCAAAACCTATAAGTCACACAAAGGAACCTCTTAAGAAGTTCTTGCTTAGATAGTGGGATTATCTATGGAAAAGAATTAGGTTCAAACTCCTTTAGACACTCCCAAATCTTTGTTTTATATGATTATACGATGAAGTTAGAATCTGTCCCATACCCGAAATACCAGAGTTCAATGTATGACCTTTATATCTCTCTCCTTACTGTTTATGAGGTTTTCTACTTATGAAAAACTGAATGCTGTTCCAAAAAGGAAGTAAATTTCCTTGCGTTTTCTTAAATGAGAGAGAAAAAAAATTTACACATTCCCGATTCATGAAGTTGAAACACCCTGGACATCCCATATCTCATGCAGAAGGAAAGAGCATATGGATACATCTAAACCCCATTTTCTTTTTTTTTTTTTTTTAATGGAGGTTCGGCCGAGGCCTACTCCCCCGGACTTTTAACTTTGAAATTAACAACTGTACAAGGAAGGGCATAGTACCCATGGGACCCCCCTTATCCCACAAGAGCAGGGGTAGACGAGGTAGACGGCCCGAAGGCACTTACAACGAGGTAGACGGCCCGAAGGCACAGCGGAGTGAACGCCCGAAGGCAGTTTTCAACTCCCGAAGGCGGTTTACATATCCCGCAGCGCTGGGGGGTTGAACCCTCGCCCCCGCCTCAAGAGGCGAGGGACCCAACCGCTAGACCAGGCATCTTGGGATCTAAACCCCATTTTCTGTCTATCTTCGTATGCATCTGGTTTAATAAATAACAGGAAAATTCACCGAGTGGGCCAACCTGAGCTTGGGATCCGGCAAGGAAAAAGAAGCAAACTGATTTTCTGTGGTCAGAAG
This sequence comes from Ceratopteris richardii, assembly GCA_020310875.1. NCBI lineage: Eukaryota > Viridiplantae > Streptophyta > Polypodiopsida > Polypodiales > Pteridaceae > Ceratopteris > Ceratopteris richardii. The sequence continues at coordinate 4,781,421 of CM035435.1, read as the reverse complement.
GAAAAAAAAACAAAAACTGGGATGGTTTTCAGTCACATTATGCCAGCAGCTATGAGAGCATCAAAACACGATAGTAGTATCGCAAGACGACAAGACCATATTGGTTTCGAATGGCTAGAGAATGTGAAACGCGTTTGGTGCCTGTGATTAAATGGTCACAAGGCATCAGACGAGCTTCTTCCATCCCAATACAGCAAAGTAAGCTTTGATTGTGTCCTTTAAGCCTCCTTAGCTACGTTTCCTTGCATGTCTGCTCTCAAGTTACAATCAAGTTATTAAAACCCGTATAATTAACCAGTTTCTATCATTTAATATACTGTTGTGGAAATATAACATTTTCTTTCTTCTTCTTGCAGTAATAGCCAAAGGACCGGTCAAGTTCTCTTTACTGCTCGCAGTAGTTTTTCTCCTTGCTGTGATACACACAAAACCATTCGTAATGATCTCAGTGATTCAATCCAAATTTTCAAAGACCAGTGTCAGCATGGAAAGCTTCAAAAGGCGATTCAATCCCTCTCTCACTTGGAAGAGCAAGGCTACCGTAGAAGCTCATACACATATGTTTGTCTCTTGCAAGGTTGCATCCAAGCAAAGGCCTTGGATGAAGGTCGGCTTCTTCATAGTTACTTAATAAAGGATGGATCACATGGAAATATTTTTCTCTCTACCACCATAGCTAACATGTATGCAAGATGTGGGTCTATTGAGGACTCACAAGCTGTGTTTTATGGCATGTCAGAGCGCAATCTAGTTTCCTGGAGCATGATGATTGCAGCCTATTGTGCACATGAGAAATTCAAAGAGGCCATTCACGTCTTTTGGGCAATGCAAAAAGATGGCCTGACTCCTGATCATGTCAATTTTGTGAGTGTTTTCAAAGCATGTGCAGGATTAGGAAGCTTGGAAGATGGTAAGAGAATCCATGAGGCACTAAAGAAAAGTGGAATCAAGCCAAGTATTATGGTATGGAATTCTCTCATGAACATGTATGTCAAGTGTGGAAGCATACATGCTGCACAACATGTATTTGATTCTATGGAAGAACGTAATGCAGGCTCATGGAGTGTATTGATTGGAGGTTATACAAAAATTGGAAAGGCTGGGGAGGCCTTAGAATTATTCAGCAATATGCAGTCTACTGGTGTGGAGCCAGATGATGTTACTTTTTTGAGTGTCTTCAATGCTTGCGCTGCTGCAGGAGAGTTGGTCCAAGCTAAACAGATACATGATTCCATGAAAAAGAGTGGAATTCAGCTTGGTATGAACACACAGAATACACTCATTGACATGTATGCCAAATGTGGAAGTTTGGCAGATGCATGGGAGCTTTTTGATGGCATTTGCGATCGTGATATTGTAACTTGGAATGCAATGATTGCAGGAATGACAAAACACGGACAATGTGGAGAGGCCCTCAGGCTCCATAGGCAGATGCTCGTGGAAGGCAACCTGAGAGACCAAGTCAGTTTTGTAAGTATTCTCAATACATGTACTTTACTCGAAGATTTAATGCATGGAAAACAGTTCCATGCTCAGATAATGAAGTCTGAAGCATTTACTAATGTTTTTGTGGAAAATGCACTCATTGACATGTATGCTAAATGTGGCAGTCTCGATGATGCCCGCAAGATATTTGATGAACTGCAAGAATCAAATGTGGTCTCATGGAATTCTATGATTGTTGGCTATGGAATGCATGGGTTGAATGAGGAAGTTTTGAAGCTTTTTGAGGGAATGCTTAACAAGCGTATAGAGCCTGATCAGGTAACATACGTGAGAGTTCTAAATGCATGTGCCACTAATACATCCCTTGAGCAGGGGTTGCAGTTGCATCATGACATTCTTGTAAGCATGTATGAATTTGATGTCTTTATTGGAAATGCACTTATTGATATGTATTCGAAATGTGGAAGGATTAATGATGCATCAAAAGTGCTGCATCGGATGCTGAAACGGGACATTGTGTCTTGGAATGCACTGCTAGCAGGCTATAGCCAGCATGGTCTTGGCAAGGAAGGATGCCAGTTAATGGCCTGTATGCTGAATGAACATCTGGAGCTTACTCATGTTAGTTTTGTTGGTATCCTCTCAGCCTGTAGCCATGCAGGACTAATAGATGAGGGTTGTTTCTTCTTCACTTGCATGAATCATGCTTATGGAGTTCCTCAAGCAATAGAGCACTATGGCTGTATGGTAGACCTCCTTGGTCGTGCTGGTCATCTGCGTGAGGCAGCAGGACTTCTCAAACAGATGCCACTTGAAGCTAGTGTTGTGTTATGGAGAGCTTTGTTGGGTGCATGTAGGATCCATGGTGATGTCATTCTAGCTGCACATGCAGCAGAATGTATCCTTGATCTAGATCCAGAAGATCCAGCAGTTCTTTTGCTTCTCTCAAATATTCATGCATCATCAGATAAATGTGTAGATCAAGAAACATTAATAACACTTATGCATGATGAGAACTTGGAAGAGGCTGATTATGGGAATCTATCTCATATGGTTAACTTGATTGCATGACCATTATATGATGCCAGTGGATTCTGTTACATATGGAAATTTACAGTGGTTGAATTTCACATGTAATTCAGATGCTCTTAGTTTCTGAAGTGGTACGGCTTTGAATCATTGAAGCTATTTAAAGTAATGTGCAGGCATGCATGCATGCGCGCGCGTGCACACACACACACACACACACACACACACACACACACACACACACAGACACACACACAGACACACACACACACACACACACACACACACACACACACACACACACTCACAGACACACACACACACACACGTGCGTGCATGCAAGTGCACGCGCGCACACACACACACACGCACACATGCGTGCATGCACGTGCGCGCGCGCACACACACACACACACACACACACACACACACACACACACACACACACACACACACACACACACACACACACACACACACACACACAATCACATAATCGCCCATGGCCCGAAACAGAACTGTATTAACCTTTATCATCATTTTTTCTTCTTGGCATCTGGAAACTAACTTTCCATTGTGTAAATTGTAATGCAGAAAATCTGATACACAATCTAGCCTCAGTTTATCAGTGAAGCAAAATACATGCTACTTTTTATGAAAGTTTTTGAGAAGGTCTGCCATTCAATGGCTTTCAAAAAAGGAGGTATTTTTTATTTCCAAAGTCTTTGATTTATACGATAAGTTTCTATCACGTAAAAAGAAACCTGATGTTGTATTTTTTTCTTTTATTTTGAAACATCAAAGTTCATGATGTTTATGCGTAATTTTTTTCTCCTTGTGATAAAAGATTCCACAATCTCCTCTCAGTTATTCTGATATGTACATTCTTTGTATATGAAATAACACATTCTTAATGATGCAACTTTTGCTGGCTCCGTGATCTGTTAAGATTGAGTATATGGATTCACAACTTCTTGATTTTATATGAGAGCACCCTTTGCAGCATCTTAAATAAGTGGGCTTCACAAATTTTATCTTTAGGTGATATAACGACTGTTTGGAGCACATGGAAGCATGACCCTTTGCAATAGTTTCTTCCGCTGTATATCGAGGTCTGCTCTGAACTTGTTGATTTATTGCACCTAAAGAACTTTTGGCTTGCATGAACATTTTGGATTATTTTGAGAGAATTGAATATTTGGTCCCTTGTATCTGATACATTGTGGGCACGGATTCGGAGTGCATCAATATAAAAATAGGACCTTTGTACTCTTTTCTTATTGTGAATATGAGAACAGGACCCTTGTATCCTTTCTTTTAATGGTCATGTTCAAGCTCTCTTAGGAAAGCATGATGTTATTACGAGAGGGATTAATATTCATATGGATGAGAGATGCTTGCATCTAATATGCCCTCTTGGGCTTATCACGACTGAATCCTGATGTAGATGATAAACTTTTATTGATGTGCATGATTTCATGATTATGTCATATTCTTCTGAGTCCGTTCTGTTATCAGACTTACAGTGGGTTGCAGGGGGAGGAAGTGTGCAGGATGAGCTTGGATGAGCTGGTGGTTGCCCAAGCTGTATAGCAGCTGGGTGGTTGCCCCAAATTCATGTAAATGTACCTCATGGTTGCCTAAACATGGGTTTGAAGAGAGAGTTGGTCACCCAAGTTACCATTTAAGTGGAGGTCCCCAAGAGAGAGGTGGGATCTGCAGACACAAGGAAGCTGCAGACACATGAGACCAAGAGGGGATGATAAGAATGTGAGCAAAATCATCAAAATCATAGACAATGGGTCAACCTGCTGTTGGGCATTGTATAAAGTCCATATGACTCCCCCTTTTTATATATGCATTACATATATGACATACAGATGATCTACCTCATGATTATCTGCATTGGGGTGTGGGGCCCCCTGCAACAGCATAACCACAGGACAAGCTCACGAATGAATGACTCTCCTCCCAACCATATGCCTCTATATATAGCTCTCTCCAAGGGACTACCTTCTTGGGAAGGTAGATTCTAACCATTGATGTGTGAGCCATGTAACTGCATGTGTGCCAAGTGTCCTAGTTAACCGGAGTTAACTCAAGTGGATGCTTCTAGAAGGTTCTAGAGCTCTTTGGGCAAAATACTCTCCCCATGTACCCCACGGGAGTTGAACCAAAGACCTCCTCCTTCACATCCTTGAGTCTTAACCATTAGGCTAAGTAGATCACTTGGTTACAAGAGTAAATGACCTTTTAGTAAGTTTAGTCTCGAGATCTTTGGTCATACATGCGGGAGACCAAACTTTGTTCGATTTCAGATCTGTCTGAACTGGACGGACCTTTAGATCATAGACATACTTTATTACATTCTTCTCCCCTTGGAAAGTATTTTCATCCTAAAAAATTAGAGCTATATATACTATAGGCAACTCTCGAGCCTCATGTTCTAAAACTTGAAGAACATGCATTCATTCGATCACTTTATCCACTTAAAACTTGAAAGTAGAAAACCTTATCATATTCTAAAACTTGAAAAACATGCTTTGCTTTGATTGGTTTGTCCACTTAAAACTTGAAAGTAGAAAACCTTCTTTATTGGGGACCAGTTAAAACTGAAAAGTTGTAAAATTTCGTTGGATTGTGGAAACTTTTTCCCATGTTGAATTTTCTTCAGTTCCATCCTTCCATTTTACTAAGCACTCTTCGTACAAGTGACTTTTTGTACGTTTATCTCGGGTGCGAAGTATCCTTTCAGGTTCATGAAGAACTGTTTTACTTACTAGAATGGAAGTATAACTTGATGTCCAACCAGAAAAGTAAGATCTCTTTGCTTCGGATCAGCATAAGCCTTTGCACGATCTTGAGCTTTCTTTAAGTTTTCTTTAGCTATCTTAAGTTTAAAGTTCATGTCTTGAAGGAATTCTTGAGCTCCTTGTACTCGGTCATTTTGAAGTCCTACCGTATACGAAGACTTAGGTTGGAACCCATACATCAACACGAATGGACTAAATTCAGTTGATGAATTCTTAGCATTATTATAGGAAAACTAAGCTAAAAGAAGATAGTCTTCCCAGTCAGTTTGTTGGGAAGTGACATAAGCTCTGAGTATGTCTTCCAAGATTTGATTGACTTTCTCTGTCTTCCCATCGATCTGGGGATGTTCTGTTGGGAAGTGACATAAGCTCTGAGTATGTCTTCCAAGATGTGATTGACTTTCTGTGTCTGTACATCCATCTTGGGATGTTGAGCTCTACTTAAAGTTAGTTTAGTTTCAAGTCTACTAAAGACTGCTCGCCAAAAATGACTTGTAAATCGAGCATTTCTATCAGAAACTATGTCTACTGGAAGACCATAGAGTCGGTAAAGTTGATCTACAAATATTTTCGCGAGTTCTGGAGTCTTATAAGTAGTTTTGACTAGAATAAACTGAGCAACTTTAGTCAATCGATCAGCTACAACGCATACTAAATCAAAGCCTTTTAGAGTGCATGGTAATCCATAGAAATACTTTCCCATTACCTTTGGAAATCTCCAAAGGATGGAGCAATTCTCCAACTTTAAGTCGTTCAAACTTATTGATCTGACATTTATGCCACTTGGATACATAATTTTGCACATCTCGATGTAAACTAAGCCAATAAAAATATCGTTTAACTAACTCATAGGTTCGGTTAATACCAGGATGTTGTTGGAGTTAGACGTCTACGGAAGCAAACGAACAGCACAAGGAAGAAGAAGAAGTTTGGAGCAAAACACACAATACTGAATGTATTATCACTAGAATGTACAAAGATAAGTAACCCGTTAGGGCTATAGGCGTAGATACAAGCCAGGGGTAAAAAACCTCTTAAAGAGGGAAAAAGGTGCCGCGGCGGTCCTAGAGTATTAACACACGTCACTACCTAAATATATCAACAAATCCCCACAAGGAGTGATGCGGTGAACAAGGATCTTGCACTCATGTATAAGGAAGTGCAAAGCTATGTGGAATCAATCCACAAAAGGAAGTAAACTGTAAGCCCACAACTTTGCGGAAAGCTTCAAACTTCTCCCTAGGCAGAGCCATCGTGAAAAGGTCTGCAATGTTCTCCTGCGTGGGCACATATGCCAAGCTGATCTCTCGAGCAGAGAACCTCTCCCTGACATAATGATAATGCACTCAATGTGCTTAGTGCGAGCATGGAACACAGGTTTCCTCGCAACTTCCAATGCGCTCTGACTGTCCGTGAAGATGGTGGTGGAAGAAGACTGACCAACACCCAAATCAGCCATAAGGCGTATGAGCCAAGCCTAGCCTTATACCTGTCAACTGTACCATGAGGCTTACGCTTCAGCTTGTATACCCACTTAGTGCCAATGGCCTTCTTGCCAAGAGGCAAGTCACATAAAGACCAGGTACCATTTTTCATTATAGCATCATATTCAGATTGCATAGCAGCCATCCAATTTTCTGAATTTTAGTGCTTCATCAAATGACACAGGCTCATTCTAATCACAGAGACTAGAGACAGCCATAGCATAGCAATCTGATGCAAAAAAGGCACTATGAGAGCGTGAATGAGTATGGTATGATAGAGGTGCATCTAATTTGCTGTCATGCAAAGTCTGCACCAACCATTTTGGCACAGTTTTTGCCTCCTCATTGCTCAATATCAGCTCTCTCATCAATAAGTGCACCATGTAAGTCTTCATAAAAAATGGAATGATCTGCATCATCACATAAAACCTGCAAAGGCTGAGAAGTTGCCTCATTAGGATCAGCACTAGACTGTCCACCTGTAAAAAGAGGAAGCAAAGTATCATACATGTCTTTGGAGCTAACAGATGTCTCCTTCGTACATGAAAGTAAAGACTGAATAACATCTTCCACAAAAACAACATCACGGCTAACTAGAATGCATTTAATCTGTGGATGATACAGACGATAGCCTTTGCTTTTAGAACTATACCCAACAAAAATACGTTTTACTGCTTTATCATCCAATTTCCTGTGATGTTGTTCAAGCACTAATGCATATGCCAGACAACCAAAAACATGCAGGTGAGCAACATATGGCTTCCGACCATGCCAAGCTTCATATGGAGTGATAGACTCGAATGCTTTAGTGGGACACCTGCGAAGTACATATGCTGCACACATAAGAGCCTCAAGCCACAAACTATGTGGTAAAGCCTGACTCTTGACCATACATCTCGCCATTTCCATGAGTTATCGGTTCTTTCGTTGAGCAACTCCATTCTGTTGAGGTATATAGGGCACTGTACAGTGATGTTTTATCCCATGTTCAGCCAGAAATGCATTAAAGTTAGAAATCATATATTCCCCCTCTCAATCAGAATGGAGGGTGCCCATTTTACATGCTGATAGATTTTAAGCCAAAACCAAAAACTGTTTGAAGCACATAAACACTTCAGAATTTGCTTTTAATGGATATACCCATGCATGCCTGGAAAAATCATCGATGAAAGTCACGAAATAAAGATAGCTTCCAAAAGAGGGTGTCTGCATAGGACCACATACATCACCATGAACAAGCTTTGATTTTTGAGTAGTTCGAACTGAACCATTTTTTGGAAAAGAGGAATGCTCCATTTAGCCCAAAATGAAGCTTTCACAAACATGTTTACTGGGTGCCTCAAGTTTGGGCAAAGAGGACACCATTTCAAATTTTTGCAGGCGTAGCAAACTAGAAAAATTAAGATGACCAAAGCGTGCATGCCAAAGCTTTGCATCTGACATAGTATGAGAATCATGTACTGCACATGCTGAATCATTCATAGATTTTTCATAGTCTATAAGCTTGTACGCACAATATAAAATCTCAGAAGCAATAATCATGTCTCCATTTGGTAGATCATGAATTGTATATCTGTCATCAACAAATTCACAACCAAGCTAATCTTGGCTAATGCTGAAACGGATAATAGATTTTTCTTGATCCCTGGCATAAATAAAGCATCCGGCAAAGTGAAAGAACTACCATCACCAGTAGTCAGAATGATCTTACGAACTCCCATGACAGGATAAGAGGAGTTGTTGGCGCATGTGACACTATTCTCTGTAGGGGCAGGCTCACGTAAAGTGAAGAAACTACGCTGCGAGGTAATATGTTTTGTTGCCCCACTATCAAAATACCAAACATTTGAGGGCAGGCTCAAGTGAAGTGAAGAAACTTCACTGCGAGGTAATATGTTTGGTTTCCCCACTATCAAAATACCAAACATCTGAGTCTACTGTAGACATACACTGCTGATGAGAAGATGGGTCAAAAGTGCAAATAGTAGTGAATGCCCATCTTTCATTCTTCATAAGATTTGCAGACTCTGTTTTTGGTGTAGAGGCCTCTGCAACAACCATTCCAACCTCTTTTATCTTTGCCTCCAGTTTTGGACAGTTCTTTATGATATGATCGTTTCCTTTACACTACTTACAAAAGAATTTTTGCTTTTCTGATTTCTTCTCATCTTTGTCTTCTTTCTTCAAATGTGAAACATTTGCAGATTTCTGCTTACTAGTAGATGAGCTCCATTTACCTTTGCCCTTCCGACTATCTAGGAAAGCTTGATCTGCAACATGCATAATGGATTTGTTCTGCCTAGATTGATCTTCCTCCATCAGAACAGAGACTAACTCCTCAAATGTCAAGGCATTTGGATTGCCTTTCATCATCAAATGAAGAGTAGAAGCAAAACTCTGATATGAATTAGGAAGACCATTCAAAATGGTCTGCACAAGTCAGCTATCTGGTATAAATTCATGAGCAGAAATCAACTCTTCCTTCAAGTCTTGATCTTTGTTAGAAAACTGTCCATAGAATTACCTTCATTCATATGCGCACTCTCCAACTGTTTTCGGAGGTAAGCAACTCGAGCCTCATTTCTAGCTTGGTACAATGTGGTAAGGGTATCCGAAGCATCCTTAGCTATTCCGAAAGAGCGAATGTGAGGAATAATGGCACGTTTGACAGGCAAGGCTATCAATGCGTGTGCCTGAGCATCTTTGCCATCCCAACCAATTTGCTCTGCACTAAGTGCAACAGAAATCGTAGCACGAACAGGAATATGAAGAATATCAACATCTTCAAATCCATCTGCATAAGCTTCAATACCTGTATTTGGAGGTATAATAGGACGTTTTTCAACACCTTGCACAATGTTCCACAGTCCTTTTGCAACCAATACATGTCGCATCATATAAGCCCACAATGGGTAATTGGTACTGGCCAACTTATCCTCAACAGACAACACATGGAATACATCACTGCTTTCAACCATGGCCACTGACTAAAATACCCTGATGCAAAAAAATGACTCTATCTGAAAAGTTGAACAAAACTACCCTGACGAGTTCTCCGAGACCTGTAGCAGTCTTCGGGGTGCTTATACTGGCAAACTGAAACCTGTATATATCTTTGGCACAAAAAGACAAAATAGCTTGCAGAAAAGCTGCGATAATGCGTTCGGAGGCCGAAACGATTTCGGCACCAAAAAGCAAAGATGTTTTGATCTCCTAATCACCTTGAGTATTCTCACCAAATTTTGTGCGATTCTGAGACTGTGATTGGAGGGGTGTCAACGACGCCCTAGACGAAGCGATGACCTGCTGTGATACACATGAACAGCACAAGGAAGAAGAAGAAGCTTGGAGCACAACACACAATACTGAATGTATTACCACTAGAATGTACAAAGATAAGTAACCTGTTAGGGTTATAGGCGTATATACAAGTGTTCACACGCATCACTATCTAAATATATCAACAGATGTCGAGCACTTGGAGCATCATGGCATTCAAAAAGTACTTGATTTCGTATGTCCAACATACTTGGGACACAAACCTTATCTTTATAAAGCAAATATTCATCTTGGAGGGAATAATGTTTAAACTTTCTCCCAGAAGTACTTGCTTCATTCTGTTGGGCTTGTTCAGCTGCATTCTATTGATATATTTAGGTAGTGATGTGTGTGAACACTCTAGGACCTTCGGGGCACTTTTTTCCCTCTTTAGGAGGTTTTTTTCCCGGCTTGAATATACGCCTATTGCCCTAATGGGCTACTTATCTTTGTACGTTCTAGTGGTAATACATTCTGTATTGCGTATTGAGCTCCAAGCATCTTCTTCTTCCTTGTGTTGTTCATGTGCTTCCGCAGACGTCAAACTCAAACAATTGGTATTAGAGAAGGTCGCCGCTTCATCTAGGGCATCGTGGACTCTCCTCGGGTCGCACTCTCAGAATCGCACGAAATTTGGTGAGCATACTTAAGGTGTTTCAGAGATAAAAACAACTTTGCTATATGATGCCGAAATCGCGATCTGAGCTCGTTTCGTCCTTCGAGTGCATTATCGAAGCACTTGTGCATGCTATTTTGTCTTTTTGTGCCAAAGATATATACCAGTTTTGGTTCGCCTGTATAAGCGCCTCAAAATCTACTACAGGTCTAGCAGAACTCATTTGGGTAGTTGAAAGTTCTGCTCAACTTTTTCAGATGCAGTCATTTTTCTGCATCAAGGTATTTTAGTCAGTGGCCATGGCTGGAAGCAGTGATGTATTCCGTATGTTGGCTCTTGAGGATAAGTTGGATGGTACTAATTATCCATTATGGGTTTATATGATGCGTCATGTATTGATCGAAAAAGGACTGTGGAATATTGTGCACGGTGTTGAAAAACGTCCTATTACACTTGCGAACACAGGTACTGCAAATACAGGTATTGAAGATGATGCAGATGGTGTTGAAGATGGTGATATTCTGCGGATTCCTGTTCGTGCTGCTGTTTTTATTGCACCTGTGACCTAGTGCAGAGCAAATTCGTTGGGATGACAAAGATGCTCATGCACATGCATTGATAGCTTTGTCTGTCAAACTTGCCATTATTCCTCACATTCGCTCTTCCAGGACAGCTAAGATGCTTTCGATACACTTACCACATTGTACCAGGCTAGGAATGAGGCTTATATTGCTTACATCCAAACACAGTTGGAGAGTGAGCACATGAATGAAGGTGATTCTATGAACAATTTTCTGATAAAGATCAAGGATTTGAAGGAACAGTTGATTTCTACTGATGAAGTCCTTCTTGACAGTTGACTTGTGCAAACTGTTCTGAACGGTCTTCCTAACTGATATTTGAGTTTTGCTTCTACTCTTCGTTTGATGATGAAAGGCAATCCAAATGCCTTAACATTTGAAGAGTTAGTTTCTGTTTTGTTGCAGGAATATCAGTCTAGGCAGAACAGGTCTATTATGCGTGTTGCAGACCAAGCTTTCCTGGCTAGTCAGAAGGGCAAAGGTAAATGGAGCTCTTCTACTAGTAAGCAGAAATCTGCAAATGTTGCACGTTTGAAGAAGGAAGACAAAGATGAGAGGAAATTGGAAAAGCAAAAATTGTTTTGCAAATACTGTAAAGCAAATGATAATGTCATTAAGAGCTGTCGAAAACTGGCTGCTAAAGAGACAAAGAAGAAAGAGATCGGAATGGTTCTTGCAAAGACCTCTACACCGAAAACAGAGTCCGCTAATTTTGTGCAAGATGAAGAATGGGCGTTTTACTACTGTCTGCAGTTTGACCCATCTTCTCATGAGCAGTGCAGACAGAATGGGCGTTTTACTATTGTCTGCAGTTTTGACCCATCTTCTCATGAGTAGTGCATGTCTGCAGTAGACTCAGACGTTTTGTACTTTGATAGTGGGGCAACCAAACATATTACCTCGTAGCACAGTTTCTTCTCTTCACTCGAGCCTGTCCCTACAGGGAATACTCTTACATGTGCCAACAACTCCTCTTATCTTGTTATGGGAGTTGGTAAGATCATTCTGACTAGTACTGATGGTAGTTCTTTTACATTGTCAGATGCTTTATTTGTGTAGGGGTCAAGAAGAATCTGTTATTAGTTTCGGCCTTAGTCAAGATTGGTTTGGTTGTTAAATTTGTTGATGACAGATGTGTAGTTCATGATTTGTCAAACGGCGATGTGATTATTGCTTCTTGCATCTTATCTCGTGGGCTGTATAAGCTCATAGATTATGAAAAATTTGTGAATGATTCAACATGTGAAGTACATGAT